>CAJQUW010015597.1:0-635153 GCA_907163375.1 Prostheceraeus crozeri | reverse complement strand
TTTGAATAGTGCAGTCTTTGTGGCCACTCTTGTTGGCATGACGAACAGGCAGTCGGCATGTTTCACAGTAGTGAAAGAATCAGCCGTTTGTTCGCGCAATACCTTTCCTTGTCGGACCATTTCTTGTATAGGATAAAAAAATTGATTATAATTTAATCTCTTGTTAAACGAGATTCGCATTTATATACCATCATCAAAGGGTCTATTAAGTGCTTACTTTCATATTGGAGAAATCTGAGGAAAGAGAAATAAAATTTGAAGTTGAAATTGAAACCGAAAGTCGAAAATTAGATATTTATTCGAAAAGGGTTAGCTCATAAGAAGAGTTGAAATTTGGAAAATCAGCTGCTGATTTAATATTATTTAATTTCGAAATTAATTTAATGAAATGAGAACTGAAATTTCGATAATTTCAACCAATCCTCAATTTGTTTAATTAAACAAGCTTGAATTTTATACATTGTTTAGCAGATGGTCAGACTGAATATTTAAATGGATGAAGGCTTTATTTAGGTATCTTTCTATTTATTTACAAACTGTGAAAATTCTTGTTGATTCAAATACACTTACATTTAAATCTGATATATTCATGTCTCTCGCTCATTGTCTTAATATAGGATGAAAAATTAAAAAAATTACATGGTTAATACATATTACAATAAAGTGTTCCTATCCTAAAAAACCCAAGCTTCTATATTTAAAGTATTTGGTTATAAAATACTTATATAATGTTTCCCTAACTCCACGAATATCCTATTAAAAGTAGCACAACATGACAATGAAAAACTCACTTCAGAATTGTAATAAGAACCGGAGAACGGAGGAACGAAGTGAACGACGTCTGTTATGGACACTAAATAATTTGAAAATGAGTGAAAATTCGTTGTGTGCAACTTCTTTTATATATGAAATTGTACAAAGCAACTATGAACAAAGACTTATGACATCCACATCCTGGAATTGGTACGGTTAAACAAAATTGATAACTCAAAAAGAATTGGAACAGCTGGTTTATTTTTAACCTTAGAAATGGAAGTGCCATCATTATTGTGTTGAAAGATTTCTACATGGAAACAGTAGAGTGAATTCAAAGTAATATGAACTGATGGACTGATGTATTATTTGATATACATGTTATTATTAATAGTCATATAATGATTCATATTTGAATTGAAGATATAAACGTGTGATTTGAATAGAACATTAAATTTGAATTAAGTGCTAAATTTCGAAAATTCAAATTTCGCGCCAAAATGTGAATAATCAAATTTAAAGACTTTTTTTTTCGAAAATTTGAATTTCGCGCCAAAATTAAAATACTAGGGTTAGGGTTAGGGTTAGGGTTAAGGTTAAGGTTAGGGTTAAGGGTTAGGGTTAGGGTTAAGGTTAGGGTTAGGGTTAGGGTTAGGGTTAAGGTTAGGGTTAGGGTTAAGGTTAGGGTTAGGGTTAAGGTTAGGGTTAGGGTTAGGGTTAGGGTTAGGGTTAGGGTTAAGGTTAGGGTTAGGGAAGCAAGAAGAGTATCTATGGCACCCGGAACCCATGGGTAAATAAATTTTCGAGTGCGCGAAGCGCACTCGAAAATTTATTTACCCTATAATCCGAAAAATTTCGAGGGCGCGATGCGCCCGAGAAATTTTGAGGCCCCCCCCCGAGTGTATGAAGTGTATGAAGTGTATGAAGGTCAAGGTCAAGGTCAGGTCTAAGGTCAAGGTCAAGTGTAAGAGGTTTGTATATTATGGTCATTTTTGGTTGTAAAACTTTAACTTTGAAAATTTGTAAACTTAGTCATTTTTGTAAAAAAACTTGGAATTTTTCAAGTTGCATACAGATGCATACAACTAGGATTTTTTCATCAAATGGGTACATACAATATATCATTCGAATGCTCTTTTCATGCGGATTCTAATGGTGTATTGTATGACACATGTATGACATATAACTAGAGAGCTACATGTCTTTAAAGAATGGGTTAAAAACTTAGTGAATTTAAAAATCTAACATTTGTCTGCTTGCATACAGTTGCATACAATCCTAGGATTTTCCATCGAATAGGTACATACCTTATATCATTCTAAAGGTCTTTTCATTCTCATTCTTATGGTGTCGTGTATGACACATGTATGATATCATCTGGACTGCTACAAGCATTTTAAAATTAACAACATAACTGTTTCTTTAAAAGTTATATGTTCCTATTTATTTCAAGTTGAAGTCTTCATACTTGATTTTTTGTTTCAATTCAGTTATTGAACATCATTAATTGTAGATAGTTATTCCCCTTTCCCATTCAGACCTTAATTGAGACGATTTGTGAAATGATAAAACAAGTCTGTTCATATATACAAATAAATATTAAATAAAGAGATTAAGAAAAAACACACTAAATGTCATCAAGGTAAGGAAAGGGTACAAGTTTTTTCAAGTCCACTTGCACATGGATCTGGTCTTCTTGGGCGCACAGGGACAGCGACGTGGTGTTTGTGTCAAGGTCGATGACCGAAAATTCGAGAGCGGTTGTGAGGTTCCGCTCGTTCGGCTCCATCCTCATGAACACCCGTTTGGTGTGATACTTTTTCGGGGCGTTCTTGACTTTGACCGTGACCCGTCCATAAAGTGGCGTTCGCATGGACTTCTTATTCATGTGACGCATCGTCTCAATTGATACGTCACTATCCTCATCACTCGAGTAGTCGGGCGATGCAGGGGCTTGGGTGAACACCACCGGCTCCTCGTTTGGTGTTGTCGATCGCTCCATCGGAGATTGGGGAGGTGTAGTGGTACGTTCCACTGGCGAAGTGGTACGATCAGCAGTACCGTTCTCAACTGCGGCTTTCTGTTTGCGATCCATTATGACTTGTAGATTTAAAATAATTGTAACTTGTAAACGTGAGGATTAGAACCTTTGATAAGAATTGGTACAAACCTCGGACTTATATACTTTTTAAACAAAGGAAATCCTAACAGCCAATCAGAGAGGTACCGAACTTCCCTAAAGAATATATATAACTATATAAAGGATGACATTGTTCCAAACTGTTAAGTACTTATCCTCAACGTTCCATAACAAGAAGCATGTCCTCAAAACCACTATTTTATTTTCAAAATGACAGCCAAGTCATTATGGGAGGTCAGTTGGACATGACCATGCATCTGTCTTGCGGCTGCAAAGTGGCCCATATGGAAGACCTTGACTGTCTCTGCACTTCAAAGGCGGAATGGACTACCGGTGAAGTGTCCGGTACACGAATGTGACCATGACTTTAGTAAAAATCCGACATTCATGAGTGGGTGTGATGACTTCTTGAAGATCATGGAGTGCTGAGGGGACGTGATTTGCACCTCATTTATTTTTCACGCTTAAATTAAACTTACATTGTAAATCTTTGTCTTTTCATTTTAAACATAGTTCTGGAATTGGTTTTCTTATTGGGGAGCAATAAATCATAACTGCACAGTAAAGTTTCACATCTAAATAGTGCTACATTAAAAATAATTGTCACAATAGTCGCAATTGAGCAAACCCATTCAAAATCAAACAACGGACGTCTATCGGTACGTACCCAAGTGCTCAGAACCAAACCACACAAGTTCGATCATAGACGTTCCCAAACACAGTGTACCAAACACATGTACCTATCCAGTAAAACAGATCTCAGACAAGTTCTATTGATAACACTGAATTATAATGTACCTATCCGTGTGCCTATCGATAACTAAACTATACATGTACCTATCCATGTACCTATCCATGTTCCTATTGATAACACTAAACTTTACATGTACCTATCCATGTACCTATTGATAACACTAAACTTTTACATGTACCTATCCATGTACCTATCCCTGGCAAGTAGGGCACAGTTTTCACTACTAGTATGGGTAAACATCTGAAGGTAAGTAAGGACCATTTAATCGGTCCAAAATACTTCAAGTCATTTTAACTTATACGCATAGAGTAAATGTATGTTAGATAGAGTGGTAGCTCCTCATTTATTAAATCCCCAATAGTTGAGTTCATGTCCGGTGTAAGTGTAGGTGTTAGTGTTTACTCCGTTTACCCGAACCCAGAGTTAATCCCAGAGTTAACTCCGGAGTTTACTCTGGGGTTAACACCGGAGTTAACTCTAGTGTCGGTGTAAATTCCGGGGCTTAACCGGTTGTGTTTGAACGAACGACATTTGGCAGCGCTTTCATAAAATCGAAATTTTTATTCAGTCACCCCGAAAGTAGACTGAAATCAGACAAATTCCATCATAAAACAAAAGACAAATGATTTCGGTGCATTTTTCATCATTCTCATTACGATTCCGCGGAGAAAGCTGAACAAATGAAGGATGTTAAAGCAAGAGTATCGTTCATGCAGTTTAATAAAGGAAAGATTAGTAATTTCTTAGACGGACGAGCTTGAAGAGCTGTGTATCTTTCTAAATTTTTACTGCCAATTTGTTAAATTTCTCCGACTGTTCCCTTGCACGCCAATGCTGAGATGTCATTTCGAGGAAGGCCCTCCTACGTGGGACATCTGCATGCAGCGATAAAGCTTCAGTTAATTGTGTCAACGATTGTGCGATTGATCCCAATGTTGTCGCTGAAAAGGCTCAAAGAAGAGGAAATGCATTGAATCGGTGATTCCAATTTGTGCCCTGTCCTTTGAGAGCACTGGAGCTATGACGGAGACAGACGTAGGAAAACGGACGAAAGTCGCCATACCATGTGACTCTTTCTAAGACTGCGTTGCCAGCGTCCACTTGAATGCCACCGTCTTCATGGGCGCTGTTTTCTGTGCATCTTGTTGCTTCTTATGCGATTTATGATTGATTTTTAATTTCATTCTAATTTTGATTCGCATATCTGTATCGAGCGATATTTGTTCACAATAAATACAATTGACTGAAATGCCATTTTATTCATCTTTTCACTATTTGCTATAAAAATTCCGATGTATCAAAAGGAAAATGCAGAAGTACAGAATGTGCATAAGGCACATGCGGAATCATACAGCTATCTTGTTGGAAGTACAGACTTACATTAAAGCCTACTTGCATCCGATAATACAATATGGTCACAATATATCGAAGTTGATTAACATTATGGTTGAGCAAAGTTGTCAATTTCTTATATAGTGGATCATGTGAGGAAGGAACAGTATCTGAGGACAATGATGAATTAAGTAGGCCTAATCCGCTTTCCAAATGCCTTAATGTAATTACCGGTATGTCATTCAGATTACTTGTCTTGGCAAACAGGTAATTTTATAATTGTAAATGGGATAAATATCAACTAAGTTAGAATCATATAGACAGCGGATATCAGCACTGAGGTCTACAAAATATTCAATGTAAAATTAAGGGATAATCAACCAAATTATGATGACGTGTGCGGTGACACCGTCCATCAAGTCCTAGGTTGCAATTAACCACCTTCATGCGAGCATATGGCAGTCAATCCCCAAGCTACAATTTTAATATGACACGTGCCACACGGATGCAATTGAAATGAATGTACGTATACTGGCTCCCCCACGCGCGGTTCGCACACTTCTAGAAGACTGAATTAGGTTTGCAATAATTGTCATCGCATAACTTCACTCAGCTTTATGCTATCTTTAGCTAAATAAAAGCAAAAAATATACCATAGCTTCGGTTGAATTCGCTTAAAAGTTTCGTATGTAACTGATATCTAACTCAGGAGCAACCGGCTCCGGGCAAGTGCCGGTAGGCCTATAGGACCCCTATACGCAGGTGGGCAGGATCGAGTAGGTCAACACGAAATTCACTTTCGGATACAGGGCGGGGTGCAGGAAGATATGTACATTTGGTGCATTTAGACAGCATTATGAATGAGCTGATGCGACGAGTATAGACAGGCCTACACAAAGACAATGGACAGGTGGGCGGACCTATTTCTAATTTTTGCAAGTCGAGCTCCTTCATTGCCCGCAGCAAATCTCATAGAATCAAGGCTTGAAGCTTCCGATTTCATCATTTCAGATAAGAAAATTAGCAAGGGTTCATGAAATTGATTAGAAATTATGTCACGCACAAGTACGATTCAAAATGTACAAAGTTTCTTTATTATTGAAAGTTTTTTCCATAGAACAGGAGCGAAAATCGCAATTCATTTATTCACCATGCACAATTTTCATGAAAAAAGCAATATTCAATGATATTTTGGTGGTTGTGAAATATGATCTGATAGCGCTTTATAATTTCATTATGTTGACATACATCTTTGTTGTTCAACCAATGGAAAAATTTCATCAATATGCAGAACTACACTTTACACCGGACATGAACTCGACAAGGAGTTATCCTCTAGGGGTTAACTTTTGCATGGTCCGAGTTATCTATGTAGCAGTAGGATTTGATGCTGGAAATGTGTATTATTCGGTAAAAGACTTAAATTTTAAGATTTTTATCACGTTGTGAAATTCAGCTGCTATCCTACACTTTGCATTTGAAAAAGAGTTCGATTCCTTTAGTTCAGGTTAACTCTACACCGGGAGTATACTCCGGGGTTAACTCTAGAGTTTACTCCGGTGTAAGTGTTTACTCGACCTGAGTTCATGTTCGGTCCCAGTAAACATTGTGACGTCATTGCGACGTCCCATTGACGTCATCATGCGTCTGAGACGTCTATGACCAGAACGGGATGTCGCAGTGACCTCCCATCAAAGACGTCAGAATGACCGCCTGTATATGACGTCACTGTGACATCCAAAGTGTGACCACAAACATGATCAATGAGCCACAACCACGATGAGTCATGAAATTATAACGTTTACGCTATGATGAATAAATTCCACTTAATTGCACTAAGTTTTGGGACTGTCTTTTTTAATTTCATTCTCGAACTCTCGATCTCTCACTCACTTTATCTATCTCCTCGCTTTTCTTGATACTTTTTCTTCTGATATGATTCTCTGTCATTGCATTAGATTCATTCATAATTTCTCTTCTTCTTCCTCTTCTCTTTCTCCCTATTTCTATTAATCTCTCAACTTAATTCTTTTCTTCCTCATCTTCTATTTCTCCCCACTTCTCTTCATTTTCTTCTCTTGTTCCAATTCATCATTTCTCTTCTTCTTCAATATCTCTTCTCACTTCTCTTTTTCCTCCTCTCCTTTCTCTTGATTTCTCATTCTTCCTCCTCTACTCTGTCTCCTCATTTCTCTCATTTATCTTCCTTTTATTCTTCTGTTTCCTTATCAGCTCCTCGTTTTCTTCTTCTATTTCTTATTCTCCCATCAATCTGTTTTCTGCTTTGTTTTTATCTAAAATCGATGTATCTTCGATAACAACATAATGTAAAAATTCATCACTAATTTCTACCCATGCATTTCTTATTACTAGGATTCATGTTTATCGCATGGCATTTGATGAATCCCAATATTGCGATTGCAGTTGGAATAGAATACAATTGCAATACTTCAATATCATAATTCAACGGATCTCTTTTTCGGATTCATTCGTGCCCGTACTCGATGCATGGAATGAGTGTCTTTCGATGATTTAAAAGCATCCCAGCGTTGGCGGTCACGTCATTAAGTGCAGCCCTCGTATTTCATTTCTGAATAGAGGAGAACTGCGCACAGATTATTTCCCTACTACCGCCTGGGCGAATGGACCTTCAATCAACACGTCACTATCGATAATCACATGACAGCGAGAGGAAACGTACAAGCAGTCCTTCATTTCATTCATGTTACTCGCACTGCGCATCGAACGTGATTCATGTTTTGCGATACGGTTTAGTGATAAGTCTACGATTTAGACCAAACTTTCTTAAACGACGCCTCGAGCACCTTTCCTTTCGACATTTGGAGGAACTTAAATCCACCACCCATATTCGACCTCCACAATCAATTCACAGATCATTTATTTCTATTTTCAAGTTGCAGACCAGCAGTTGACGACTAAGCTTTTGCCTTTATCATCTTACAAAACATCTTGCGATTTGGTTCACCTCATATTTAGTGACTTGACTTTATCTCCTACATTAGTCGCTGAAAACCAAGGCTTCGAATTTCATCTCGTGATCTCTGACAAGAAAATAGTCTAATGCAGTACAACAAAATGTTTTCGATGATTGATATCATCAATTGCCGGAGTTTTCAGGTGAGATGTCTACTCTTTTCACTTCTTATTAAGTTTAAGTGAATTAACTACGCACTGGATTAGTTATAAGTCTATTTTCACGAAATTATTATAAATGTTGAAGCTAATTCATGAAATCGCAAAAATAAAAGAAAAAATATTTTAATTGTCTATAAAACATGGCATCATTGATATCAATTAATTTGTTTCAAATTTCGTGGCTCTCGAATTGGAATCAGATTAGTTCCTCCCGCCGAAGATAATTTACCATAATTAGAGGCTTTACATACATTTTGCCATGCTTAAAAAGGAACGCTGCGATTCGAACATTTTCATCTTCCTGTTATTGAACTGTTGTGTGATCATCAATATAATACTTAAAGTTTTCTGCAAAATACTGAAGTTTGTACCATAGGATTATAAATGACAATGCATAGGCAACCATTTTGACGATCAAAATGTTGTGATTGTGCATTGATTTTTTTACGTAAGTGAATAATTTAAATGTACTGTAACGATGTAATAATGTAAGGTACAGGTATCTAAGCTTATTAAGCAAATCTAGATAATGATTATGATTCTACTGTATATTTGAATAATTGGACGATTGTACGTCACACATATCAGTTTGCAATCTCGTAATGCGTGCACATACATAAGTTTTGTTGAATAATATTCAAATAAGCTTATTTTGTTGAATGTTATCAATTATTGCGAAAATGAATGAATAAATAATTTGCTTTTCTCATGAATGTATTGGATGCAATGTATTTTTTGCTAGCCTGGATTTTTATGAAATGGTTGCAAACATGACAATATTATAATTTGCATATTTGTAAGGTTAGGAACACATTCTGGGCTACATAAAATAGGCCTGTATTCGATTTAATTATAATAAAACGTTATGTTTGTATTATGTTGTAAATAGAACAAAACGTTTATTATTTGATGATAATTATGATGTCTAAAAAATGATTCCCCTTTACTCAGTTTATAACTAAAGCCACTAAATTCATTTTGATAAAATTAAAAACTAATTCTTGCACAATGCATTTCGTCCATTCTTATTCAAGTGCAAACATGCAGGATTGAATATAAAATACAAAATCTGAAATCATACTTCTACAGCAATGAATCTATGAACAAAAGGATTGTTCATAGATATATTACTGCAGAAGTATGCTTATATGATTCTAGATTTTGTATTTTATATTCAGTCCACTTTTATACTTAAATAAGATTGGGCGAAAGACATTGTGCAAGAATTAGTTTTTAATTTTATCAAAATAAATCTAGTGGCTTTTTTTTATTTATTGATAATTATGATGATTAATTTTATCATGATTGTGCAATTAATTGTGTGTGAATAAATTATAGCCGGAAGATGATGGTCGCTTGTCCCGCATTTGCTTGAAAAACAGAGGAAATACTATCTAAACAAGGAATTCTCTCATCATATGAATGTCAAATTTTATTGGGTTGTACAGTATTAATGCAAAATCATGTTAAAATTCATGATCTAATTTTACAGGCAATAAAATATCCGAAGATGGTCAAAAATCAAAAATATATCAAAAATTGTGTCCCTGTCCAGATGCAGAGCATTGCATGCATTCAAAATATAATGACAATGTGAATTTTAAAATGTATGTTTTTCTAAATTTTAGTTTCTAATTTTAGTTTCTAATTATGTCTTCAATTTATAATTTAGCTTCGATAGCCTCTAGATTTTAGGCAACAAGCATGAAGAAACTTTTATTTTGGATCAGTTGTGCCTCATGTCAATGAAAGAAATTTTATATTTTACGAACTATACAGAATTATATATTGTTCATATTCAATGTAGGCCCTATATGCCTACATGTCGAAGCATCTTCTCTACGGTGACTCAAATTCAATAGGCATGCATTTCGATACCTCTGATGAGCAATTTCATCATATTAGATATTGATATTCTAATATAGTGATTTCTCTTTTGAGCGTTGTATATGTATGCCTATGTGTATGTAATTTTTGTGATCTAATGAAAATTTTGCTGTTTCTTGCTTCAGGTACGTCGTGCTTACAAAAGGTCAATGGAATATCGAAGAAGGATCCGTGATTTATCAGCGTCTGCTTTTGTCTCAAGTGGAACGTGTATGCAAACAGAAATACTTAGATAATTTGCGAAAATATAATTATACACAGATGATTCCAATGTTTTCGCTATCTTCATAATTGGGTAAATGATTGAAACTAGTTTTAAGTATGGTAATGGGATGTCTGTCACGATGTCAAGTGACTCATTAGGACGTCTCGTAGGAGCACTTTGAAGACGTACGTTGGATGTCCCGGCGGGATGTCAGACTGACGTCCTGTGAGAGTTCCGCTGTGACGTACGTGGGATGTCCCGGCGGGATGTCATACTGACGTCCTGTGATGCTTCCGCTGTGACGTCTTTTTTACTGTCAAATAAGACGTACGTGGGCCATCCTGGAATGACGTCGTCATGACATCCCGCTGACGTCACATGTTTACTGGGGTGTTAGGGTAACACTTACACCGGAGTTAACTCTACACCGAGAGTCTACTCCGGGGTTACACCTGCACTTACACCGGAGTTAGTGTTTACTCCGAGTTAACTCCATGGTAAGTGTAAATCAACCCGAGTTCATGTCCGGTGTTAAGTTTACACTTACCCCGGAGTTAACTCCGGAGTAAACTCTAACACTTACACCGAATGTGAACTCACATATGTGTATACACTTTCGATTTTATTAATGAACTCATAGCCATAGGAGATGCAGTCGGAATTGTTTCAAAATGTGAGATACACACATTTATGCAGTTTTGAAGAAATTACAACGGAATTGACTGATCATGATAGCAAAGCAGAATGAAATGACATTATTTTACAGATAGTCCGTGTCATGACAGACTTGGAGCAATGACCTACTATTGCTTTCATGAATTAGAACCATGAAATTTCAGCCAAGAGAGCACAATAAGATGTCGACTTTTTCATGAAGACTTCCATTAAAAAACGGATCATGAAATTCCCTTTAATCAGCTTAATTTCCGCCTAGTTCGGATGCTTATTAGCAAGTATTCATTCATTTTGACATCCAACTTTTGCATACTACCTACATAGAGGAGTCATCTCGGTAGTATGGGGAAAATTTTGACTTTTTTCAAAAGTGCTCAAATAATTTTTGGACCACGTGAACGTAATCTCCGCAAAAAACTGAATCTTTTGATATAAAAATTTTCATTTGTATACAGATACATTTTTGAGTCGACACTCTACCTATATCCCTACTCATATATATATATATACATGTATTACATTTCCGATGTCCAGTCCATGTCCCTACTAACTGCAGAATCAAATAGCCGCTCGAAGCATTGACGTTTCGATTTCATCGCTGACATTCCAACAGCAGAATTGCCGAAATGAGGTGAAGTTTCCTGTTTCAAATGCAATTTGCTATAAATCAACAGTATAAAATCAAAACATGATGTGACTTAAGCTAAATCAATGGTGATCTGCAACTGCAGAGTTAAGGATCCGAATTTACTTCCCCATTTCCCAAGTTGAAAATGCAGCACATTCGAAAAATACCAGTCATTTGGAAAACGAAGAATGATGCAGGCAAAGAGGTAGTGTTAAATATCTTTGGATGCAGGTTTTTAATGTGCACGTACATTTACTCTATGCGTGCGCATCCCTGACACCGGTTCATACTAAGACCTCAATAGCGTCACAATTCTCAGCCGACTATCAGACATCTTGCAGCGGATGACCAATCATGGTCTCTATGGATGAACGTTGAATGTGTCTAACAAAATCGAACCACAATTTCGGTGGAATTTAGAAGGCAACTAAAGCACCCGTCTGGCCAGCAATGTCATTAACAGAGCTATCTGTGAAGGTGCATCAAAGATGGAGATGCCCACCCCTGCTTAAGCCGTTTAAGGATGTGGGTTAGCAAATTTTGTAATTGTCGAAGGTGCTGATTGGACGAGTCTTGTGATTATATAGCGCAGGTGCTGAGCATGTTGCAGACATAGACATCCGTTGCATAGCTACCGCAGCACAGTGCAGTTAAGTAGGACGAGTTCAGAGCGTCCTCTGGACTTGAGGCTTGAGGATATTTGTATTTGCGCAACTTGGAAGTTGAATGAGAACATCAAGGCGCTCGGACTCTGGCCTCAACAGATGAATACTTGTTGGCAAAGATATTTAACACTACATGTTGTGAAGCTCATGGATGACAGTTATTAAGGGTGCTGCTTCTCCATAGTGCTTCTCAATTGCTTAATTTCAAGTGGCCGGGAATCGAACTCTCGAACAAAGGCATAGCAAAAATACCTACTGAAGATGGACTGAGCTCTCAGTTTCGGCAGAAAATGCTGTCGTTATAGATTCGGCTCAGCATTAAGCTGGATGAGGATAAATTATGATGGTAAAGGACCAAAGGACAATGGCAAGAATCTCATTTTTTCTGAGAAAACAACAGTAAAAGATAAGGGAGTAATCAATTAATTGTTGATTACTAGATGAACTGCATTATCAATTACTATTTTTTACTAACAACTATTGGAATAAAAAATAAATGAAATCAATAAATTAAGAAAACTGTTTGTATGAGTTAAGAATATTATATTTTGATTCTACGCAAGAATGAATTTTTCATCTGGTCTTAGTAAACGTGTTTTCAGCTTTTAGGGAATCATCTATTATTACACATTTTCTTGTAATGAATTTCGTGTTCACAATCTTGTTCCTAATAGGCATAGTAAATTCTGTCGACCGAGGAAATTTCAAAACATGCAACGATTCCGGGTGAGTATTGATTATATACTTACATGCGTCGTACAACATGTTCTTTGCACTTATCTTTGGAGCGTCTCCTATTAGACATAATTGGCTGATTCTTAACACTAGTTTTTAGTGACATTTCTACACTGCACTGGAAGTCAGGGAGTGTACTTGGTCCGTACTATTTCTGCATGTGTATGGCCATATTGAAGCTTCAAGAGGACTACGCCAGAAGAGTGAAATATGCCGGTGATGTCACTCTAATTGACGCATTTACCATGGATCTGTCACCACAATGCTTATTCCGAATTCATCAATGGGTGGAGGCCAATAAGATGACTCTAAATCTAGAGAATGTTCTTTCTGAGTCATTTATATCTTGGGTGTCGCCTGGAATAATCGCATGTCATGGAAAGACTATTTCAGTGACGTTCGCTCCTCTTCGCGCCACTTGCATGTTTGGGGAATCCTCAGACCATTTGTGACAAAAGAGAAGCTTTTCACTGTTTTCAATGGCATGATCCTTCCCTCTTACTTTATGCCACACCGCTTTTCAGTAATATTTCCAATCCGATTTTGCTCAAACTTCATCGGGCACTGAAGCGCGCGCATCATGTCATTTGTGAAGACAAATGTGAATGTGAATGTTCAAATCTTGCTTGAATTCTCGTCGTGAAACTTTGACGCTGAGACATTTCAGAGAGTGAATTTCCGGATCATCCGTTGCATCATCACTTTTCAAGCAAACTGCCTGTTACAAGGTGTTATCGTCTTCCTTATTCCTCAAACATTACACATTCTAAATCGTTTCTTCTTTTTTCCCGTAAATTGTATAATGCGAAGTTGTGACATTTTATCATCCGCAAAAGTAGGCTACTTATGTAATTTCTGAGCATGTTCAGCGAAGGCACGATCCTCAACACACAACGAGCCTCATTATGGACGGCCGGCATTAGGGACTTACCCCAATGCGTTTGAGAATTGCAATTGCCACAGAAGTAGTAGCCCATTGATGCAAAGAAACACACCCTCAGCAACTCACCTGACTCGTACATCGCATTCCACGTAAAAAAATTTGGAAAGAGTTAGATTGCCGAGAAGTGGACCCACATTCTCAACGAGGACCGAATGGTGACAAGCACGCATGAAAATTGCTGCTTTTGAAGTGATGGAGACATCTCCTGAATATCATTGGCTTTGAGCTCGAGTTGACGCGGCAGGTGGATCACCTCGACAAGTGAAGCCTATGCTCTCAAAGTGATTCTAACAACTTTCTTTCACAAGAAAAGTATCCTGTTCGATCATCTTGCAGTGCCACCAATGTCATCACAGTCATCGGTGACTTCCGGCAGCCAGAACGAGTTTCTGCAGGGAACGAGGCCGAAAGTGAGACTATCACAGAATGATGTACATCCTATGCCATCCTATGATGTATATCCTATGAATACGTCTGCCGAGTTCTAGTGAGTTCCTCTTCTTGTCAGAGAGCATCAAAGAAAAACACATGTAAATCCAATGGGACGCAGATTGCAGTTTTTGGCTAAAATGAAATTTTCTATGTTTTCTCTGATTAAACGAAAAGTACTAAGCCCAGGCTTTTAAATAATTTTTGACATGGAATGTCTTGAGGTCATTCCCTACCATAGGAAATTATATTATTATTATTATTATATTCATAGGAAATGACCTCAAGACATTCCATGTCAAAATTTTTGACTCTGGGCTTAGTACTTTTCGTTTAATCAGAGAAAACCTACAAAATTTCATTTTAGCCAAAAACTGCAATCTGCGTCCCATTGGATTAACATGTGTTTTTCTTTGATGCTCTCTGACAAGAAGAAGACATCACTAGAAATCGGCAGACGTGCCGATTCGTAGTAGGCATAGGATGTACATCATTCTGTGACAGTCTCACTTTCGGCCTCGTTCCCTGCAGAAACTCGCTCTGGCCGCCGGACTAATACTTTATCAGCATTCTGCGCCTAGACTTCGCCAAGCCATTGTAAGGAAGCTGGTCGATGTGAACAGCCCTCCTCCAAGATGCCAACCTACATCGAAACAAAGAATTCCTAGAGACAATCGAGTCTTGCGGGTAGGAAGTGCTTGCGGATCCACCTTATTCCTTTGATCTGTCACTGTGTGATCTTCCCTGATTTCCATGTCAATGGAAGTTCTTCAGATTTGCTGTAAGCGCAAAACAATGCAAAGTAGCAAATAGCAGCGTTATTTTTGTTTCATTTAATGTTACATGATAGTTAAAAACATGCGACATAAATTGTTTTAGTCAAGTAGAGACCTAGCGATGATACATGTCACCCAGCAAACCTAACATGCGAAGAGACTATTTAGCATCTGTAAATTCTCCTTTTTTGCTGATTGACGTCATCGCCAGGGAAGTGATATTGTCAAAAATGCTATTTTTGCAGAATAATCAATTGGATGTATTTGCGGCTGAAGTAATTGACCGACTTATCTCGCCAATTTTCAAAGGATGTTAAAGTAACACCTAACAACTGAAAGATTAAGCTCTTTTCATAGTTCATAGTTAGGCCAATTAAGAATATTTGCCAGATGGAAGTGAGTGCAACGGCAATATTTTTATTCTTCAAGGCCTGAACTCTTGATGCCTAGCATTATGAATATATATTCAAGGATGAGAATTTTCGGTGTATCCGCCAAGTTGTTCCCATTCATAATATTTGCCAGTGCACGAGTGCGGCGTGTGTAAACGGTTGAATTTCTACTCTACAAAGCATAAAAAGCGACTCCCGGTGCTTAGAATTGTATATTGAGCGATGAGAGTTTTCGGTTGATCAGCGGATTTCCGCAAGCCTCAATAAGTCGATGTAATGCATTCTATATTTCTTTTTTAATTCTCATTAAGAAATTGCAGCGAGCATTGTATGCAATTGCTGTTTTGTGAAGCAGTTGGAAGACTAGAACGGGTTAATGCAACACGATATTTCTGATTTAGAACATGCACTTGACCTGGACAGTAACCACTGATTTTGTTTAGAGCAATCAAGCCCACCTGATTTTACTGTGATAATCTAGAAAACAAAGTCTTTGGTACACAATTGTTAAGTGTGAAGGATTCAGTCGATCCTGATACAGTTCTTGTCATCTATGCTGATGTTTCCGTTTGTCGGCATGTTTTTTTGGCATTCTTCAGTTGCAAGTTCAAAACGTGACACCTCAGAAAATTTTTGGACCTACATGGAAATACGGGCTGATTGTTATATTGGTCGCCAAAAGAATTTGAGGGATTAATTCTTGTCATAGCAAGATCATCTAGAAATTCAATGCGATGTCACTGTTATGTACGGTGCTTAGAAATTAATAAAATCATCAAATCTCCAAGTTATTGACAAACTATCTTCTAAAGCCTGTCAAATCTTCGTTTTGCGGACGATATCTTCTTGCTAGCAACGTCTGGGAACGCTCTCGAGAGACTGCTACAAGACCTGGCAACGGAAGGCAGACGGCACGGTCTAATAATGAACAAAAAGAAAACGAAAGTAAAGTTCGGAGCGGGATGTCAACAGCAGCAAATCAGAATTAACAATGAACTAACCAATGAGTGCGAAGAGTATAACTATCTGGGACAGAAATTTCCTCCGAATAAAAAAACCAGGATGATGAAATCAAATGGAGAATCGTTTGTGGTTGGAAAGCGTTGGCAAGTGCTCGGATATATTAAAGAGTAGAACTCCCAGGAAATTGAAGAAGAAGCTCTTCGAAGCTTGTGTGATGCCCTGTATGACATACGCCGCTGAAACATGGACACTAAATAAAAGGATGGAAGAAAAGATAGCAGCAGCTCAGCACAATATGGAAAGAGGCATGGAAACATTAGATGGGAAGACAGAAGAACAAATACATGTGTAAGACAGCAGACGGGCCTAACAGACTTGCTCATAACCATCAAGAATGCGAAATGGAAGTGGGCTGGACGTATATCCAGAATGAAGGGCAATAGGTGGACTTACAATATCACTTATTGGTGCCTTATGGAATGGAAAAGACGCAAAGAAAGACCCCCACGAGATGGAGAGAAGACCTAGACGACTTCTGGAACGGTGTCGACTGGAGATGGAAGGCAGAAGACAGGAGAAATTGGAGGATCCATGGCGAGGCCAATCTTCAGAAGTGGAGAACAAACGGCTGATGATGATCATCTAAAGGATGCATTCAATTACTGCGTTTAAGAACTCAAAAATCGGGAGAACTGTTATTTACAACATCGTTGGTCAACTTTGAAAAGCAGGAGACGAAATGTAAATTTCGGTAAAGATTTGACGTTTTTCTTGGTCATACTTGTTTACATGTGAATTTATTCCATGAACAATTTCGCGAAACGTTTTTGCGGTGATGTTTATGCACATGGGACACATGTTTCTGAAACAAGCTTCAGATTGATGATTTTTAACGAACTCATGTAAAGTTAAGTGTGTGACATGTGAAATCAATAATGTCTCCGACTGCCACCGGAAATGTGTATATTAATTGACGTTGTAGGCCACGTGGCAAAAGATCGTGGCCTTTTACAAAAGTCGAATTTGATTTCATTCTATCTTCAGTTAACCATGGATAAAACGTTTATAGACCAAAATAGAATTTCTGTCTAAGCTCGGTGGTCAGGGGAAAAGTTTGATAAGTGAGGAGTTTATAGTGAGATCTTATAGAGGTTTGCATCAGATCGGAAGATCAGAAGTGAACTGCGGTGTTCAAAAAATTAAAGTTAGAAAAGTTTCGGTCCACAGCGTCACTTGGTTAGGCCTGGTAAAAGAACTTTTAAAAAGAAAATTTTATCGCGATCGTAGTATGCTTAGGGTTCGCACGAAGAGGTCAAAGTGAGGAACGCTTCCGCGACCAATGTGTGCAGAGCACGTCACACATGGAATGTTCAAAGTCAGTGCGATAGGGAAGATATAAATACAGTACAGTTTGATCGTGCATGCAGAGCGTGTCATGGTGACTTCGGACAGTGTACTGAATTTCGCTTTGTCGCGAAGGGGTTAAAGGTGTTAAAAAAAATAACCTCTGACGTCATCACGTCACCTTGAATGACCTTTTAGACCTCATGGAATGATAGGTGTGGATCACATTTGTATCTGTTGGTAATAGATTATATGGTTCTAAGATGCTTAATTTCGTCGATAATTAACATTTTGTACTTCCATACTATGCCATTGCGCTGGTCACGTGACCGGTCATGAAGTCATAACTTCGGGACCTAAAATTATTTCAGAAAAAACAAGCAATGATTCAGTGTATCTTCAGGATCTTCAGTAGAAAAAATGCGGATTTAGATGTCGAGCTGTCGGAAGGCCAAAAAGAATGTAGCCCTAATGCGCTCTTGAAGATATCATGATCGCTGGACCCGAGACGAAATTAGAGCCATAAACCGCTCAGCCCCAAGGATGGGTCAAGGGACGTTCAACGAAGAGCAGGAGAATCAAAAGATAGCCGATGTTGTTGGTGTTCAAAATGCACTGACTCCCAAATGTCAGGAGAAATGATAAACTTTTACCTAGAGCCGTAGTAAGTACCAGTGATTCATAGCAACAAGCAATTGATAAAGATACATGATTGCATTTTCTGATAGAAGTGAGTTTATTACAGACTGTCTCTGCTTTTGCATATGACAAGTATATTGGGATATTTTTCTACGAAGCTAAATCAAGAATATCTAGAAATCTTGAAATTTGAGGCATACAGCGAATATGTGCAAAAATTCTGTTATTTTCCTTTAAAATGCACTTGTATTCTATTACAGATTTGAACTCTAAAGCAATACTGTTGTGAACTTGATTTGACTACAACTTCAGAGATTTTTTAAGCCTGCTTTGAGAGATGACAAGCCCGTAGAACGAATGACAGGGGAGATGACGAAGAAATATATGACATTGCCTTTAATAATGTTGTCTTTTTTCACTTATGCTTGTTGGAGGACAAAATAGGTTTATGCTGAATCCGTTTGGCTCAGCGCGGTGAAGAATTTCAAAAACTGGATTAGCCGTTTTGCGGTGAATCGTTTAAGGATAATGATAAAGATGGTTCATTTTGAAAATTTAATAATTATCTTCTCAAAGAGGGATCATATCGTAGTCATATTGAAAATGATCATGTATCTGTTCAACATCAGCCATTTCAAATTATTGGACTAGTCGACTTTTCGGCGTACTCGGGGTATGGCATTTAACTTGATAAATCAACCAACAATCGGTTAGCATTCCATACAAAAACAAGTCGTTGGAAATGCCATATTCCTGGAATGATAAGTCGGTTTTCTTTCCGCTGTATTGTATCTTGAATTAAGCTTGTAACTCACAGAAATTATTCTCTGGGAATTATTTATCTACGAGTTTCCTATAAAGCTGTGAGATGTGAGAGTAGTCTGTGAAGCATGTATCGAATCCTATCGATCTGTCAGTTGTGCGAGAAAGGTGAAATTCCCAAGATGTGTCAGATATATGCCCAAACAGAGAATGTCAAAGTGGTTAATCGAGCATCCTTTGAAGAAATATGTCAGTGTTGTCCAAGCTAGGAATCTGCGAAGCTTTGTTGCAAAATTCTAGCTCATGAAAAATCATACTTTCCTGTGCTCAAATTTAAGCATAGGAACGATTGGTACAAGATATGTATACAGTCCTGGATGAGATCCGAAGGACTTTTTCTGCAAGCCTGGCTTACAAAGCTGGTCCATGTCATCAAGATTTGATTCGCAGGCTCCCAGGTTCAGGACTTTATAGAAATCTATTGCACTCTTTTTAAGCTGACTGTTTGTTCTGCAGAGGTTCTGTAGGGGTCGAAACACAACTACACGAGTACCTGCTGATGACTGACGGACTGCAGTATTATGTCTTATATCCCTGAATCGGTAGCTGAAGTAGTTATCGATGTATTGTATTTCAAATGAAGAACAAATGAAGAAATGTGGGATTACATGAAGCAGGGTTTTTTTAAGGTTTCGTTTACCCGCCCACTCCCAAATTCTACCCGCCAATCTAAAACAAAGCAAAACAAGGCTTGTAGATCTTTCTTTGAATTTCCTTTCCAGCTGTAAAAAGAAAACGGAAACAAAGTTGCATCTTTTTTTTAATATTCAGCAAACTAGAGGTGGTGGTACAATATATGCCTACATGACGTACATGCACTAAAATGTGCACAGCAACAATTGCTGGATAAGATGGAGAGGACCAGTGGAAAATTGTCTCTTGAACTTGCAGTAAAAACATATATGATAAATGCATAATACACTACATGATTTCACAGTGAATATGGCAAACTGCAATTTATATAAAGACAAATTGCATTCTGCAACGTCATTCCTCATCGACGAGAGCCTATTGATGATCAACGAAACAGTGCCGCATATCAATGAGAAGTGAAGTTAAAGAATGTAAATAACCGTTGATAAGCGATGAATGTGTTATTTGCACTGCAAAAGTCCGCAAATTGCTTAGTTAAGTCATGGATGATGAAAAGTTGTGTTACAATTATTACTTAAAAATTGAATAGGGCTAGTTTCTCTTTAACGATCGAAATTTATTGTCAACTACGTATAGGGGGCATACATACAAGTACTGTACAGTTGTACACCTCCATAACTTTCAGTGATGCAAATTCTATAAATGAAGTAAGCTATGTGAGACAAGAAAGCACCACTGCGAACAGAGCTGGAAAAATTCCACTGAAATTTTTTAATTCCAATTCCAGAGCAGAAATTTCAATTCCAATTCCAGTCGAACCAGTTCAATTCAATTCGAATTCCAATTCCATAATGAGATTCAATTCCGATAATTGCATGGCGCGTATATGTTAATGTATCTAAAGTTTCCTCGCTTCAATCTAACCCATGTGCCGGTATCCTATCCTCGTTATTCCTGTGTGCCGTTCCCTGCGTCGTTCCTATGTGCGTTCTCATGTTCATAGTTCACATTTCTTGTGTACATGTACAAGTATGTATGTAGCCAGTCAGCCTACGCCATTTTAGTTTCGTAAACGAGATATTCAACATCTTGTGAAAAAGAGAAAAGAAAATTAACGGTCAGCAAAGAATCAAACGCTGAGAGAGAGAGAGAGAGAGAGAGCATAGAAATTAACAGTACCATAGAAAGTCCTAGAATGGAAATTGCATGAAAATTATGGCACACGCCGGGGGAACTAAGTTGGGGCAAAACGCAAATTGGCTGATTTCCATGTTTTCTTATTTGTATTTATATTGATCAAGCCAAATTGTTATCTGGATTGCTGCCCCTTGCCCAAAGATCATACACAAAAGCAATAGTGAATTAGAAAATACTGCGGCGACAGGATGACAAAGAAAGAAATCCTTTAAAACGTTCTGTACGTTCATCATTTTGAAATATCGCTCGTATAATCTATCAAGAGTATTATCAGTCACATATGCAACTTGCATTGTCGATTCGCAGAACATACATTGCTCCAGCTTGAAATCAGAGGTCAAGAAATCTCAGAGTATTCATTTTACTTGAAAGGGCTCCCCTGTTCACTATATTTGAACAATTTTCAAAATCTTCACATGCTTTCGAATATCAGCTTCCAAAATATCATCACATTATATCACATGTGTCATTTAATGATTAATTGAAAAGTTCCAGCGACTATTCACTTATCTGAGAAATTATTGTCGGTGAAAAAGCTTTCAATGTGTTTATTCGACAAAAGCGCTAGGTTTCTTAACCGTATGAAGGAGAAATCATCCTATAATTAGAATTTTTTCTATTGAATTATTGAGATATTCTTACAACCAGTGCACCGCCCACTTTCAATTATGACTTTGTGGACCAATTTTTAATTCGAATTTTGAAAAATAGTTGTTAATGACTGCTGCAAATCGATACAATATACCAGCCCAGGGAATAGTAGACTATGCCACATGAAATAATGCCACCATCTCACTTAATATTATCTTCATAAAAATCCTGCATTAATTTGCTGCCAACAACTTCCACAACCAACTTGGCAAATAGTTTGACTATGATACAATGTTTTAGATCGAATCTGATCTACAAACCATAGATTTTTCCATATGCATCATTGTACATAGGCAAGATATCAAACTTCCATTCTAGTGTACTATTATCTACTTCTATGAGAGAGAGAAAGAGAGATGCGAATAAATCTATTAATAAACTGACAGAAGAAAGAAATTCAATGTGCGAATAACGTGATTGTTGATGAAAGAAAAAACGACGATAAAAATGATATCATGAAAACTGATTAATGGTCCATGTTAAAAAAGGAGACTAAAAATTCCGTGATAAGAACGAAATGTGGTCGGGTCGAAAGCTAACGAGCAGAGATTAAAGGAAACTCTTTCAATTTTCAAAAGAAAGTGGATTTATCGTCAAGTGTCAAACATTTGCATAAATTAGAGACGATGAGAAATTGAAACAACAACTACCAACAGCAACACATACGACATCTTCAGTAGCTGTTAGAAGAACTCCGGGCTCTCGCGGTATAACTTGACTACAGAAGTAACAACTACAACTGCCTACCAGCGAACAACAACACAGTAGCGTATGCGGCAACACATCAGCGAGCGCGATTGAAGATTGACGGTATAAATGACACTGATATTCATGATATTTATGATATTATTTTGGTATAAGTGAGTCCGATCGAATTGAAGTGAATTCAACATCAAGAAGTGAACTGCAAGTTTAAAGTTTTTCTTTTATCGTTGAGTATCGTATTTGTATAACTATAGTCTTGAAAATTAATATTGTCAATTGATGAGATTGGAAGTTGAATAATATTTCATGCCATTGCCATTTTAATTGAATCATTTATTATTAGAATAATTTTTTGACACTGTCTATATTGTGATTTGAACTGACAGGATGCCCTTTAATGCAGGGTTAATTTTCCTCTTTCCAAACCAATTGTTTTTCGTGTGTACAACAATTAAGTTAATCTCCAATTTTTGTGCTTATCCAATCAATAACTAAATTCAACAATTGTTTTATTTTGATTAATTATCTTACCTGATAAATAACTAAATAACAGATTGAACGAAGATGATTATCTTTTGCGTGCAGTTAACACAACGGCCGAATACTGTGATTTCAATTTTTGCACAAATAGATTTATCACAGGTCTATCGAAAAAGTGGAATTGAGGTTTATCAAGGTCAATTCCAATTCCAGTAGATTTAAATATCGTCAATTCCAATTGCAATTCCAATTCCGACTTTTCCAACTCTGACTGCGAATGTATTTCTTCATTCGCAACCAGTAAAATTTATTTTGGCATGGTCCACTACATGACTACATAGTATATCCGTTTTGATAACTTCCTACTTTTAAATGCGTGTGAGTGAAGGAAAGTTTTTGTACTTGTTAACTTGACGATGGTTGCGAATCGCATAATCGAACATAAATAGGTTTCGTATAGATTATCCACACCTGAAATAAGGTTGGGTTTAATAATTTTTAAATTCGAATTATGCGAATAATTCGAATTATTCGCCTTATGTGAAAAACAACAGTGACTGACATGGACAGTGGTCCGAGTTGACATCCGAAATTTACCCGCCCATTTGAAATTTTTACCCGCCCAAATCGGGCGCGTATATCGCCTTAAAAAACCCTGACATGAAGTATCATAGACGGATTGCATCTGTACACTTGGGGATTGGAGAACGCCATCAGTCCTCATTAGGACTACTTCAATTAATAATTTGAATTTGTAAGCATTACATTCTATTATAAATGGCTGCTGGGATGATTTTCATCATCGTATGAGAATTCCCAAGAACTCATTCTACATTTGTCTTAAAAGGCCTGAAAGATCAAGTCTCTAAGGGCTTCTTTGGTTCTTTCATTCCTGCTTTCATAAGTCTTATACTTTCTTACAAAGTTCCAATGTAGTCCGGCAGCCAGAACGAGTTTCTGCAGGGAACGAGACCGAACATGAGACTTTCACAGAATCATGTACACCCCATGCCTTTTTCGAATCTGCGCGTCTGGCCAGTTCTAGTTAGTTCCTCTTCTTGTCAGACAAACAGAAAAACACATGTTCATCCAATGGGACGCAGATTGCTGTTTTGGGTTAAATGAATTATATGTTTTCTCTTGTAGTACTTAGTCTAGAATCTCGATTTTCGGCAGATATGTCTTCAGGTCATTTTCTATCATGTACATGTGGTATTATCATACTTCTAATGGGCGATGCATGCGAAAATGTGGTTTAATGTGGATAAAGCATGCTGTTGTTGTTTGCCGACAATAGGACGCTTGCTAAATCTGAATGTGTGCAGCTTCACATATAGATGAACCTGAACATTATATAAATGACGTGAAGACATTCCATGTCGAAAATTATGGCTCTAGACTTAGTACTTTTCAGTTGATAAGAGAAAACACAGAATTTTCTTTTTATCCAAAAACAAAAAGCTGCGTCCCATTGGGTTAACGTGTGTGTTTCTTTTATCCTGTCTGACAAAAAGAACTAACTAGAGCTCGGCAGACGCACAGATTCGTTGTAGGCATGGATGTACATCATTCTGTGAAAGTTCCATTTTCGGCCTCGTTCCCTGCAGAAACCCGCTCTTGCTGCCGTACTAATTTGATCATTTAGTGAGACTTTTTGTATGGAGAATTTGTATCCATTTACACAAACGTCCGTGAGCCAAATTATCAGCCGGGCGTGGCTGAATCTTGGTCATCAACGAACCAGGGGACCGGGGATGTGACTTTCCTGTTTTTGCTGACATTCTGGTTGCCCAATCAAGTTTACTGTTATTAAAATCTCTTCATTTTATAGGTGCACTCCTCCTTCTATATTTCTAGTATTGCCTTGTAAAAAAACCACACAAATGTGTCGCAATTGTTATCGCGTCATCATCAATTCTTCTTTTTTCTTGTAGACCATCGTTAAATTCACCAAGTTGAATCTAATTTAAGTGGAATCAATAGATAACATTAAAACCGTTACGTGACCTTAATTTGACATACTTGACAGCAATCCTATTCATTCTTGATTTTCGAAAGTAGTCACCACCCTGTACGAGTAGAAGGATAAGAAAAACGGAGACGCATTGAGTAAAACAAGTCGTATGCGTCATTTATTAAAAGCTCAAAATTCGGTCTTCACATCCAAATGAAAATCAAGTAATAGAAGCAGCTTCAGGGCTCAGGGATTTCCGTGATTTTGGGATACGAAATAATTTCATTTCATGGCGATGTATAGAAAAATTGAATTTCTTCATTTCATGTTCTTTACTGGTGATTGTCCTGGATTTTTACACGCCATGATCAGCTTCATCTCATATTTGTTCAACATCATTGCAAGAGCTTGCCTTGTCCTGGATTTTCAAACGCCATGATCAGCTTCATCTCATATTTGTTCAACATTATTGTAAGAGCTTGCCTCTATCTCCCTCTAATTGAATTCCATCTATGTCTGTGCATGTGTTACGAAATTGTGATTATAAAATTGTTTTATACATTCAGTTGAATACGCGTACTTTTGTTGCAATTTATAAATCTTAGGAACTGGATGACAATTTTTAATGCACTTCAAATTTTGCCTCATGAAGTGAAACATCCTGATGTACGATTTCTGATTATCATAATGCAAATTAATAGCTGTTGTGTCACATGACTCATGCATTTTACTTCTTCTTGCAGATTCTGTAAACGACAGCGTGGTCGCTCTTCTAAACCTGAAGACAATGTCCTTGTTGTTGAATCAGTGTCCTCCTCAGGATCGTTCTTCCGCATCGATCTTCTTCATTCGCCAACGAATACACTTTTCCTTTTGGAAGTGACTAGAGTCCGTGGCGCCGGATTTCGCCTTATTCTGAGGGAGAAATTACCAGTCAGAACTCGCTATGAAGTTCCGCCTGGCAGCGGCATTCTGGACGACTTGCAAGTTGCTCAGCTGGAGGTATCAAATATCAAAGAAGGTTCTTCCCCATCTTTCTCCATAACCTCCGAAGGCTCCGGAGAACGTTTACTGCTCCAATCTTCACCGTTCCGAGTTAATCTTGAATTAAATGGAAAGCATATGCTGTCTCTTAATCGTCGAGGACTTTTGGTGTTCGAGGCAACAAAGAAAATTGGTGAGAACGACACTAAGCCAGAAGAGGAGAATTTCAAATCTCATCGTGACTCAAGGCCACACGGAGACACGTCAGTAGGAATTGACGTTCGGTTTGAAGGTGCGGAGCATGTGTTTGGTATTCCAGAACATGCCGACAGTCTTGCCTTAAAAAACACTGATTCAGGTGATCCGTATCGCTTGTATAATTTGGATGTATTCGAATACGAGCTCGACAATCCAATGGCACTTTATGGTTCCGTCCCCACGATGTACGCTGTTAGTGCTAATCATTCCGCGGGGATATTTTGGAATAACCCTTCAGAGACGTGGGTGGATGTGACATCGAGTAAGGCGGGCAGTGGAACTCTATCCAAGTTATGGAGTTTTATGGGCAGTGGCAATGAAGGAGAAGGACCTCGAGTCGATACGCATTGGTTTTCAGAGGCCGGAGTTATCGATATTTTCCTCTTCGTGGGAAAACGGCCGCTTGATGTCATCCAACAGTATACCAAAGTGACAGGTGAGCTAGTGAATGATTGCTGTCTTCGTAAGTGAATACAATGGACAACTTTTCGATGTAATAATATAAGTAACTTTCAATAATTTTCCGATGTGCGTGCGCAATATCGAATTACGGTATGATGTATGAAAGGTGCTAGCAACGTTTGCCACAAAAGCACATTGTCAGAATGCGTCTGACCCCTCAACATCAAGAAATAGCATTAGTTTTGTATAGATGTAATATAGTTTCACAAAATAATCCTTTTTCCTGTGGCAGTCTTTTCTGCAATCTAAGTCTTTCAGAGAGATTTCATATTTCAATATCGAAATCAGACAATCTCATCAACAAAAAGTGAAATTTTATCAAAGTGCAGACAGACATTGCAATTAATTTGTAATATCGAGTTTTAGATCTTAATATCTTTATGGCATCATAGTCCGAAATTTGAACGTTCATGCATGTAGCCATGATGTTTGCTAAGATCCATTGTTTTATTGTCATCTGATGATTTGTGATCTTAACCGTGAACCTTATAGTTATGACAAAGTATTGATCTAACTTACAAATATTTTGTATTAACAATCTATGCGCCTATATGCAAATTTTGGGTGGTAGGAGCATATATTAAGAAGGCATTTTGGGGAGGGGGTAGGGAGTGGTAAAATATTTGATTACAAGCTTACAAACTACATTCTTCGTTGATTTATCTGGGTTGCTAAAAGTGCTTTGACATGTTATTTATTCATTGTAGTTTCATTGCATTTCATATTCATTGGAAACTCTTTCAACATATTTTCGCTGAAATGCTCCAAAAGGTAGCATTTTTCGCTAATTAGTAGTTGTTAATCACATTCGATTTCTAAAATAACAAGAAATCGATGAGTCCATTCCTAGTGCGTCCTTGTAAAATGAAAAGCCGATCCCGTAAATTTCAGCTAATTTGTCACTCATCTTAATTATGCATATACTTGCATACATAAATTGTCCGCAAATACTGCGCAATTTCACATTTTGCGCTAGACAAATACCATATCGACGAAAAGTCAGATAGTCAAATTATTATTTATTTCAATATTTCAACATTCGAATTCAAATTGACTGACCTAAAGAGGAGAGAGTTTTCGTTTTGTGACAACATTACTTGCTTTACAAAGTTGGGATAAATCAAGTATTATGTGAACTTTGTTGGCATGAGGTATTTTAACAAAATTTTCCCAGTTTTGCAAAGATACGCCAAGTCAAAGCACATCAAAACATAGTCACTAAAATAACCTCGCATTTTTCGCTATAAAATTTAACTCTATCTTTACGCATGAACATCATGTTATGAATGGCAAATGATGTTAAGTAATAATTGTAACTGCGGTCGAAACTAAGATCACTGAATGTGTGCAACAAACAAACACTCGTAAAACATGTAATCATCCTTGTCAAGCTGTAGATCACTCATATGACGGCAGATTCGATATGCTTGGGTTGGCACCTGCGTATATTATCTAATATATGGTAGATGAAACTGGCCCGCAAGATATGCTCATACAGCCTTCAGATGTGACCATCTTTGTTGTTGATATGAAAGAAACAATCTCAACATGCAGCAATTTGAAAAAATTCATTGATCAGTTCAATAGTCGAATCAAGGAGTTTTGGAGTCGGATTTCAATCTGTCGCTGATGCGGCGTGAGCAAATCAATTGCCTGGCAATCCTCCTTGTTAGTTCCTTCACTCTTTCGTTGGTGACATACTCCACGTATTCAATTTTCATGACTCCTCTGTAACACCACATTTTAAGGCATTTTTTAACATCTTTGCTTCGAAGTCCAAGTTTCGCTTCCATGGGACAATACTGACTTCACATAAGAGCTGGAGTATTCATTCGGACATTGATTTAGTTAAAGTATTCGAACTTCGGACTGAGTCATCACAACGCTCAGTCTGCCAATGTCAGCACCGTCGAAGCCCCAGTGGGGAAGCAGTGACGTTCAGGCTTCATAAAAAATAATTACTTGTGACCGTGTATACGAACCAATATAGGGGCCTATAGCGAATTTGAATCATGAGTTTCGATATTAGAACACTGGTTTACTTCAGATGATGCCGAGTTTTATCAGAATTTCTTAATTCTTCACATCATTTTAATTTACTGCTTGGTTCCTCTCTTTGTCCGATCCTTCGATTAATTGTACATACTATAGCGTGAAATTTCATCATTCAAGTGTCCCATGGATATAGAATTCCTTGACTTCCCATCTTTCACATCAGAATCTCATGTGAGTAATGATGTACAACGCAAATTTCTAGTACATTGGTATCGTAGGAATGGATCATCTTCCGTCAATATTTCTTACATTTCATGTATTTCAACAAGTGCTGTGGACACGCATTATTCTGCAGTGACTAATTTGGATTTATTATCAAAGTTTAAAAATATCGTCTAACAACAGCTGAGAATGTTCTCTCATATTAACGACACGTTTTTATCATATGCTCGGTTGCTGGAAGCATGTTATTTTCTCTACTAGTGAACGTGTGATTGCGTGGTATTGTGATTTGACCTTGCGAGTTGAGTAATACTAGATTGAACAACTGATTGTCAGGGTTACTAAAATTTTACACATGATAATCTCTGTCTACAGCTTTATCTATCATAGCGTTAATCAATCTTCATTGTGCTAACATTCAATCAACAAGCAAAGTTGAGAATCATTGAAATATATTTCTAGCTTAACATGTTTGTAAGCTGAATAGAGCAAGGCTTTAATCGTGGATTTTATACTAACCGGGTACATTACTAAGCAATTTTACTGAGCTTCACTTATTTAAGCTAATTTCTAAAGCAGTGATATTACCATACATCACATCAGGGTGTCCGCGCTCCCTGGAAAACACCTGAAAAATGAATTTTGTCCTGGAAAACCTGGAAATCCTAGAAAAGTCCTGGAATTTTGAGATTAATTAAAACACTGATTGCAAGTTGTTGAAGTCATACTTACTCTATGGTTGAAGTGTTTTCTATTTTTCCAGATTTTATTCTTCATATCTCCACTTATTTGTTGCAATTATAGCCTTCATTCGCATACAATTTTTTTGTTTTTAGAATATTTCAGTGACTGGAATCTCCTATCATAACGTATACAACATGAATAAGACTGAACTGCGTGGCATGGTTAGCTTGAACTGTTGTCGAATTCCTATTCGTTGTACAGTAGGCCTATGGTGAACTATGAGCTGTGAATTCCCTCACAAACTCTGCGCGATGTGGTGAACTAGAAGTTGTAAATTCCCTCATCAACGTCGTGTGGTATGGGGAACTAGGAGCCGTAAACTCCTTTATTAAAGTCGTGCGGAATGGCGAACTATGAGCTGTAAACTCCCTCATTGACGCCGTGTGGAATGGTGGACTATGAGTCGTAGACTCCCTTATTAACGTCGTGTGGTATGGGGAACTATGAGCTGTAATCTAGGATTAATGCTATTACACACTTTATTGTCGTGTGGCAGAATCTACTGACGCAAAATGGTGCTGAACATATAAACTTCATTTAGGCACCAGGTTTGTTCCGAATGATCCGAGGCTAATATCGAATATTTTCAAACACATTTCAAACAATATGCAGATATATTATTCCCTACACGTCGTGTGCCAATGAGCTTTCCTCGGTCAATTCTTCTATGTGTCATTCTCTTAAACTGATTGTGATCACTCTCATGCATATGCAGCACATCAACCATTATGTTCCTCTTTCTGGCTCTTGGTCTTCCACCTTCCACGGATTCAAGCTGCAATGCTTCAGTTCAAATGATCTTATCTGAATGACAACTTTTCTGACGTTCACCTTGTTGCATTTTATTATAGAGTGGACCTTACAGATATTCCGTAAATGTTACATTTCATTGTGAAGTCATGTATTTCTCGTTATTTACTGTTAAACTTTTTCTCTATTTAGTTATCCTCAACCCGCAAGCTTTGAATTTGTTACGATCGATTATATTTTCATTTTTTATGAATATAATGTAGCCGTCTGATGCATATATTGGTATTTTTTATTTGGAATCACCTGCGCCTTAAAAATTCAACCAATTTCACGCCTCTTTTCAAATTTTTGTCTTCAATAATATTAATTTTTTGGTGTGTAAGCTCCTTAGCCACAACTGTGGGTAGATTTTTCCCTAAATTTTTCTTTAAAATTTGACGCGTGCATTTGAGTAAAATTTCCTTGCAGAAAGTCGGGAAATTTTCGTTCAAATTTGACCCTTGATTTTTGGTAAATTTCCCTGGAAAACCTGGAAAATGAATTTTACCCTGGAAATCATGGAAAACACCTGGAAATTTTCATTCAAATTTGCGCGGACACCCTGCATGTCTTAGCTTATGGAATAATTTTCAAGACAATGACTTAAGACATAAAAGTACAATTGAATAATGAAATGAAATAACGGAGGACGATGGCTGATGAGATGATCAATGACGTTGGTTGAAATGTTCAAAATCAAGTGCAGCAGTTGACATAGTCATAAAGGAATTTAATAATAGCAGTGCTCGTCCTCGTCACTTGAGACAAATATCAAAATTGCTAACCTGTCGGTCCTCAAGCTAGTAATTATATTATGTGACATTGACATGCAAATTAATCGTTTTTAAAAATAACAAATGAATTCATGTTACAAGTCGGATAAAGACAATTTCTCACCTAGTCATCTGTAATGGATCAGCTGATTACTTGACAGGTAAATACCTGTGAGTGATATCAATAGTCGACCCTCTCGAACGAAAAAGTTTAGCGATTGACTGATCTCGAGGTGGTCGTTCTTTTTACCAGATTTGAATTCCTTTCACTTGTCATCTCATGGCTGGAGAGGATTTCCTAGTTTTTTTATTTTCTCTGCTTTTGTCAAATTGTGCGATACTTTTTTCAACCTATTCACATGTATCGAATCATGGACTCACCTGGACTGAAAGCTGAAATTTATTTCTACACAAGACAGTCGATTTGACTCTAATTGTCGATGGACGAAAATAATTAGTTAAGTGAAAACGAAATGTCCAAAGAAAAATAAGTTGGAAGTTCCTGGAAATCGAATGAACATGAGATTGCAACTAACTGATTATCGTTGACTGAATATGGAATATTGACTATAAGAAATGAAACAGTGTTTGACAGTGTAATTTGTACAGTGCAGGAAATGCGGTAATTTGTGGTTGGTATAAAGCTTCAGCAACGACAGCTTAAGTCTACATCGGACGTCTCTTATGTGAAACTTATCCGATCCCACCCTGGTGTATTTAGGTGTAGAAATAAAATTCGAAAATGCCGATTCAAATAAATATAGCTCTATGAATGTCAGTGAAAACTAATGAATAGGAAACTATAAGAATACTACGATTCATGCTGTTCTTTCAAATTCTCCGCCAGAATGTTTCTTTTGCAACGGTGACCAAAAGGACAACATGTGTCACAGAAGCGCCTGAAACATTCTACTCACATCCGATAATATCAGGTAAAATGGATAAATTATGGAACTTGATAATCTCGCTTCTTTGGAGGACCTTGCCTCTGAACTCCTCATTCCGTCCAGATTTTTGGCGAACTTTAAAGAAGATATCAAAATTAACTTATGTATTTTATTTGACCATTCAAAGTGACTTGCCTATTTCGGTTATCGTTGATATTACCTAGTCATGTCAACATTAACTTCTTAAATTGTTAGTCGCTTATTGAGATTCTCAAGATGCCTTACAAATTGAAAGTTAGGGTTAAGTTACAAATCATAACAGATCAGTTACATCAAGTAGTGAAAAAAGAGGAAACTAAAGCATAACAACAACTAGCCGTAAGTCAAGCAAATTTAAATTATAGAGGGAAATTGTCATTGAGCAGTCAATGCACACGAAACGGCTTTTCCTTCTCAACAATAATGAGGAGCAGAAAGGAGTCATTACTTAGAATATGGCAAGGTACGAGGCAGTAAATTATGAAGGTGATGTTCAGTCTGTCATAATACTAATAAAAATTTCTAGGCTTGCACAATGTACGGTCCTATACGATATACTAATGGCACAAAAGATGCACTGTCACAATAATGTGGCCGTTACAAATAACTTAGTGACAGTCTCTGAGTTTTCTCATTAGTTAAATAGAGCAGAGCTGGAGACTTGCAAAGTAACAAAAAGAGGAAAGTACTTTTCCATCACAACAAAATCCTTTAGCAACAAAATCTCACATCTGTCGCAACGGATAATCTTAGACGATGGTTTCTTTTAATAGTCTTTGGCGATGACTTTTTTATTTTTTGGTTTCTTTTGATTTGCGAAAATTCCCAGTAAGCCGCTCATCTAGAGCAACCCCTAAAAGTTGCAGTCAGTGCTCAGTGGTCGGCCCGGCTGCGACAATTTTTGCATTGCGAAAATCTGTGAAAATCTTAATAAGGATGAACTTGCCGCGAATAAATGGTCGTGGTCGTGGAGAAGATTGAAATCTTGTAATTCGCTGTTTAAAGTGAACTTATGCCGTAAATGGAATAAATTCTAGTTTACAGCTATTTTTTAAAGGTAAGTAAGCTTGTGATGCCTGATTGTTATGTATACGTAATTTATTATATTATCAGCTAGTCAAATTGTCATGTTTGTTGTAGCATCTTATCTTGTCAAAGGATCTGCAAGCGAGAAAATTGTATTAGTAGTTCATAAGACCGGTATGTATTAAAGAATTTTTAAAAAAACTGCCTATCTGATTAGAGCCTCCATTATATCGGCAAAAAATTCCCGAAGACTTGATTTCAAATAATTTTTTCTCATTGACGAAACAAATAATTTTTCGAAATATTTTTAGTATTGTCCGATAAATGCACTGAAGTTCATGAGGTCTATTTGCACAGTCGCATAATGCCTGAAATTTCAAACGCAACTGCAGAAAATATTGCAATTGCAATAGTGGAGTCATTTGAAGTGCTCGACATTCCCAACTTTGAAATTGATTTGAGTGATGTTTAACTTTTGAAACATTGTTTTCTGCAAGAATTGCCACAAATATGTAGTTGATAAGGACAGCTGCTCATGGCACCAAATTCACAAGTTTTAACCGCCTTATGGATGAGCTGGAATTGGATATAGAGCAACTTATGCAAGATTTATTCACATACTTTTGATATACAGCTAAGGACGCTACGATCCTGGTGGAGGAACAAAAGTACCATGTTTAGATTTGTGTAGGCAATGCCATTACAATGCCTACCAGTTGTTGAAGGCATTCTTGAATATCTGTTGCAGTTGTGATATTATTTTAACTCATTGATCAATCGTTCACCATTTACTGCAGCTGGTCTAGACTCAAGATCTCCCGAAAAGATCTGATCAAGCGATGAGTGATCTGTTAATTGAATACACGTCCTACTTTTTGCAAGCGGCTGTTGGATGTCGTTTAATAAATTAATGCATATTTTATGCCAGATGGACTGTAAAGTTAATTTGATAAGTGTCGTTCGAAAATAGACTTTGCTGACTTTCGTTTAAAGGCGCCGACTGCTGGTATTTTCTTTTCTCGACTCAACGATTTATCGTTGCGCTCCTCTGTTCACATTGCAACTATAAATTGTGACGATTTTCTCTCTCTAGCTATGCGATTTGATTTTAATTTCAGACAGAACTTAACATTTTAGATAGAAGCAACCCTAAACTTCCATAGATAATAAAGCTATTATTTATAAATCTTATCTTAAAGTCCATGAATCAACTGAGATAAGAAATGGATATGTGAATTATCTCCGTGTATCAGACTCACAGAAGCACATAGAAAGGTCAAGCCGGCGGCACAAAAGGAATGCCAGTAATTACTTCTGTACTGTCGGCTTGGCCTAGTGTAGAAGGTGCGAACTCGTCTGCATCGCGGACTTCGGTTCTCTTCCTGAGTCAGGTGAATGCGGTCGGGGAATTAGGGATGTTGATGTCTTTTATTGACTTTATGGTTGTCATTCTCTTCAGATAGTCGATTTTTTATCGCTCTGGTAGTGATCTCGGGGATGCGATTTTTTCGTTGAACGAATTATCGCTGAGAAAATCGAGATCATGTGAACAGCAGCTATGAAAGCATACAGGAAGATTTCATTTCAATTTATCATTATCGGTCTAATGTCAGCGCCCCTTAATAGATTCGAAAACCATAAAATCTCCATATCTCGAGGAATTTACAAATAACTTTGCAAAGAGGCTACACCAGTGGCTCTCCAATCAGGGTCTGCGGTCCCCTTGTGCACCGCGAAGCGGTTTCACGGGGACCGCGAAATTGACAGTAAGATGTACCATTGATATATAGGAAAGGGATAGTGCTGACTGTTCACTAAATGAATGAAAGGAAACGATAACGATATCCTAGAGGTGATCAAGCACCACGTTTCGATTCTAAGCGAAGAAATTCCTCGGTACTTTCCCGATCCACATGAATTTGAAAAATACAATCGTTCCTTAAGCAACCCATTTGCACTCTCCCTTAGTGCTCTACCGTCAGAGGAAACTATTTTCAAGAACAGTTTATCGGCTTGTCACATGATGATGGGCAAAGCTTGTTTTTCGTGAAATGTGTCGCAGTGATTTTTAGATTGAAATGGCTCAATCCTATGCCGATTTCGGAAAGATGGCTTTAAAAGTGCTGATTCCATTTTCGACTACATATGAGTGCGAGAGAGCGTTCTCAACTCTACTTGTGATACAAGCAAAATCTCGAAACATGCTGGATGTGACTCATGACATGAAAGTTGCACTATTCAAAACACAGTCCAAAGTGACTCATTGAACTGACTGCAAAAATTGATGAATGTTGAGATTTATTGATTTGAAATAAACAATTGTTCACCAAGTAATATTATTGTCTAACTATCCTTAATGCTAGCGGGGACCGCGAAACATCAAGAAATAACTCTGAGACCGTCAACTAATAATTTTTGAAAAGTGTGAGAACCACTGAGCTATACCATCAATATCCAATCACAGAAATCCGACAATGTTAAAGGGCTAGGATGGACATACACATTGAAAGTAATATCACTCGCAGTGGAAACGCGTTGCCATGACAACAATACCCAAGTAATGGCGACTTCCTGTGACTGATGCCAGTTTCTTATCAGTGCACTTTACAAAGATCGTGGTTATTATCATTTTGATCAAACAAACTGCAATAGAGCCGAATGTGCAACTATTGCATGATCCACTAATTTGGCTGTTGTTGAGAATAGTATCTCACAACATTGACCTAGATCGGCGCCTACGTGTGTAGCCGAATTAACCATCACATGTACCAGATTTCCGCTCTACTGATGAGGGCACACTTGATCTTGCCTGAAATGGAATGGATTGGAAATTCTGGAATGGAATGGAGAGCCATTAGTAAGAGATGGAACCATCGAGTCACAGTTGATAATATTGCAGGAAAAACACATTATTAGTTTTGAATTCGATTTATCGGCGCATATTCCTTCGGTCTAAATTCTTCGTCATGTGCAGAGTGTAATTACATTATCTCTGCTCCTGATGAAGATCTCAGACCGAAAGCTTGTGCACCAATGAATTTAATTCAAAAATAATAGCGTCCTTTCCGCCTATATTACTGGAAAACCAAGCAAGAGTGCTGCGAGAGGAAGCGTCAATGGAAGAAAAATGCCATATTGAGAGACATTTCAAGGCTTTTATTGACAGGACTGTTGCACTTTTTGCTTCGAAACCGCTGAATTTCTACATCATCCATCTTTTCTCTTTTGTTTCGTGGTTGTTTTCTGTTTGCATCTTTTGATGAGAGCTTTTTCTTTCTGCGTATTGCTGAATTGCCTGATTTCCTTTTGTCATAACCCTTTTGTATCAACTAGAAAGGATCCTGTCTAAAATAAGTGAATTTGTTGTTTATTTAGTCGTAAGATTAGTTTCTTTTGGCTGATGATGTACTAGTTGATAAAATGGATTCAGTAGCAAAGTGCTAGCTTAATTTACATATTAACAAATCAGCCCTCAGAGATAACAATGGATGGCGGTAATATCGAGTTAATTCAATCAGATCTGAGTGAGCTATGTTCTCCTTGAGTCATCATTGTCGAATCAATTGCCGTTTGAATTAGTGCGTTGTAGCACCATGTATATGCATCAAAATGTTCCGAAATTGTATAAAACATAATAGAGCCATCAGTTTCTCTCGATAGAAAGATATTAGTATATGAAACCGTTCTGGTGAAGTTTGATAAGAGCGGCTTTCACTCTGCATGATTGCTAAGTATGACGTTATAATTAGCTGGTGTTAGAGAGCCTGCGAAAATTTGAAAGAAAGCAAAGGATAGCAATCGGCCGTACCACTGGTAACAGTCGTTCAACACGAGGAAATGCATGTAATGACAAAATTCTCGGATCAAAATTTACATTTCGATTCATTGATCGTCATTTTTTGTCATAATTACAACCTTTTGAATCTGTATAAGTGTGAGTCATTGAGTTGCTATCATCAGTTTTCGAAACAGTGCAGCAGTAGTAGGGCAATATCGTCCACCCACATATTTCATAAATAGTACATTATTTGAATCGATGAATAAGTAGCACACAGAAATCCCGAGCAAAATGGTTGCCACTGATAAAGAAGTGCCCCTCCGAAAAAATTCGCGTAGATAAGTAAACAGAAGCACGATCTAAGATTTATTGCAAGCGTAGCGTATAGGCTTTTATAAGAGTAGATGATGTAGTACTCTATCGAACCTTGCAACCAAATCGAGAGCTAAAAAGGTCCGTTCCTAAAGGCTGCTTATAGCAAATTCTTTTATTTTTAAACATTGCCTTTATGTTGCTTAACATCTGTTCAAGTTCCATTCGATGAAGAATATTACAAACACTTATTTTCATGGACTAACCACACTCACATAAGATAGAAAAAGTTTGACTTTGATTATTGACAATATTACAAATTGAGATGTATTGTTTGTTGAAATCATTAATTAATACTTGACATTTCAAATCTTACGCAATCGAGGTTTGAATAAAAAAATTTCTGCCAAACTGATATACGATAAACATTTGCAACTATACCTTTTTGCAGTTTGGCTAAAATCTTTTTATTAAATGTTGACAAATGCTGCTTGAATTCTAAATTATAACATCTTTTTAAACTTAAGGTCGACAAAATGCTAGCTCTTTTGACTACTAACTTAAGTTCAAATACCATATCAAATAAAAGTCCATTTAAAATATATTATTGATTGGCAAATAACTGGTTAAATGTACTCAATGTCGGACCGGATACTGGATGATTCCGCTTTGATTGTAATGTTTGATAATCTGATTCTTGACTTGAAAAAGTACATGATATATTGACTTCTTCAACAATTGAAATAATTTGAATGGTTGAAGAATTAATTACATTTTCATTTCTAATGTTATTTTCCTATATTATTAATCACCAGTCTTTTCAGAACTTCATCAACCTTCCTTTAGTAACTTTTTGCATGAATGAAGTCAAATTTTGCTTCTGAATTATGTGAACTCCTCGAGATTTCGGTTATTTTGCGTGTCACTGACTCATTTATCATTGCGATGAGAGTTGTTGCGGCACGAAAAGCTTCATAGAGCTTACATGAAGTTAAAAAGAAAGTGACCTCTATTTGTTAAAAGTTTCTTACATGAAATTCATCAAAAAGTTTTTAGAGAAAAACTTCTTAATATAAACTTATTGCGTGATTTATAAAATCCAAATATATGATGACAAGGCTTAATTGTGTGGTCTTCTGACAGGCATGCCTCACTTGACATAAATTCGTTGGTTCGTAAGTTGAAGGGTTTATTGCCACGCCCTTTGCATTGTATTGATTACGATTGTGTTCATTTCTCTATTTCACATTTCTGCTCACTGATGGATATATTTTTGTTTGAAAGGGATGCGACGATTGTCTGTCTTGCTTAGATGAGATGGAAACTACTAATAAACTGATTAGATTTAATAATTCAGATTACTGACGCGGCACGGATTTCTCTTAAAGTGATATACATTGAACTTGACTGAAGTAGAATTTTTATTTGCAGGTTCCTGTCCTGTATTCCATTGTTAAGTTACTACATGTATTTAATTTTATCATGATCGAATGGCTGTTCGAAGTAATTCAGTCGTTTGTTATTAAGTGTTACAAGTTAGTAGTTTGACTAACTAGATAGGTTAGTCGGTTAGTAGTGCTAGAAGATAAGAAATTTGTAATGACAAAAAAATTATTTTGCTATGTTGCCTTGTCATAATTGCAGTTTTTAAGCATTTGTTTCAATATTTTTATTTTTAAGGTATCTTGTATTAATATTTATTATTATCATTTATTTTAGTACATGTACTCCCAAAACCAGCAATTCAATTCAGCAGCGATCAGATGTACGAAGTAATATCAACATGTACGGATGAATTGTCATAATGTTAAGTCACGAAACTCGTTCAGTACAGACAGTTTTGAGTCTTAACCACGAGTCCGTGAAGTGGTAGGGATGACAAATGTTCCTGGGTTATAGGGTGTAAGGGAGTGAAAGATTTTGCACACGGCTGTCAAAGCTGGAGTGCTGGTATTCCAAGGATTCATAGGAGTTCCCCGGAGTATGTATCACACAAAAAGTAGAACGGTGTTTGACCTTTCGATCAATGCAATATCTTGTGCAGAGGATTTCACATGCACGTAAGGCACTCAAGATGAGGCCGAACATGGGGTTTGCACTAGGCGAAGAAAATCATCAGGATCACGGCACACGGAATTTCGGAGAATAGCGGGATGTGCCATGTGTGTTTTCTGGGTATACATGAGGAAGTTATTAAGATTTTAGGTCATTCGAGATGGCCACACAAAAATGAACTTCGGGTATGAAAAGTTCGCAATTTGTTTAGAATGGTGCAATACTCAGTATGAGGATGTTCGTAACTTTTTTAAGGGTACAATTTTAGGTATGTTTATGAAGCAAATAGTATTAATAATAGTCGCTGTAAAATTACATCGTATGCTTTGTACTCACAGTTTCAGTAACTAAGCTTTCGTAAGACATATTAAAAATTTTAGCTGATCAGCTACATTTTACTTTTACAGTGTTTCCCTAACTAGTTCACTAGCGCAGTTTGCGCCATATTCACACTTGTGAAAAATTAGTAAGGAATTTTTACTAAGTATTTCTGAAATGTATAGCGCACATCCCATCAGTCTTGATTAAATCATCGTTTTACAGGAACGATGACTCTTCCTCCACTTTTTGCACTGGCATATCATCAGTGTCGTTGGAATTACAATGATGAAGATGACCTTCTTGGAGTGGAACAGAAATTCGATCAACATGACATTCCTGTAGACGTTCTATGGCTTGACATAGAACATACGGATTCCAAAAAATATTTCACGTGGGATAGCGCCAAGTTTCCAGATCCCGCTTCTATGGTCACAAAATTAGCGAGCCGTGGACGAAAGCTAGTCACGGTCGTTGATCCTCACATAAAACGAGACGACGGGTGGAATATATTCAAGTAAGTCTGATTTTCATGATGACATAAATTTCTTGTTGTTTTCTCCACTTTGCCGGCATCAGTTGAAGTGATGGAACTACATGTGGATCATATCAACAGTCACAAGGTGATTATTCAAGTAAAGGAGGTAATTTTCCATATCGCGTGCGTCAAACACCTGCATAAGTCGATGCTGTTTTTGCTTTACCTGCTAACAACTGATGACTGAAAGAGTTAACCCTATGCGGTACATCATTAGAAAGTGACTGAGGCATCCGATCCTACGGCATGTGATGCGAGATTTTGCTGCATCCGTGTTTTATGGATTCTTTAACAAAATGTTAAACTGGCTTACCGATTGGAAAATTAACCGGTTAACTAGAACAATTGTGGGCCTTAGAGCCATTCAGGGTTAAGCGTCATTGTCGCATAAGTATTTATCATTATACATGTAGTAACATTACATTAATTTGATCTCAAGATAACTGAAAATCGGTTACTGAATGATTTACATGAAGTTAATCCTAATTATCTTTGAGTGAGGGACATAGAGTTTACGATGATCTGAATTCCTAGCCATGCCATTGTAAAATTTCTACAATCGCTCAAATAAAGGTTTACATTTATTTAAAAACAGGCGAAAGGCTGCCTTTCAAAAAACTTTACTCATGTGATAGTGAACACGATAAAATGGCAGCTACTTTATCCGACCATCCAAAGGTAAAATGTAAAGCATTAAGACCTACTTCATAATTCTACTACATCAGGTCTTACATCGTTCGTGGATCGATTGTTTGTTTTGGAATACGGATTCGCTAATACGTAGCTCGAACAGCTAAAAGTGCTCTCGTATTTGGATACTCTACTCAATTACATTCATTGAGTATTCTAACATGATTTGACCTACTTTACCCATCCTTGCGTTAGATATATGCAGTGCAATGATTGACACCATGGATAAAGTGATTTGGTGTTGGTTCTTAACGCTTAGAGTAGACCGGGTACGTACTGTTCATGTTTTTTCTGCCATTTACTAGGCCTTCTCCCTACTCAAATTGACAAGACTGCGCAGTCCGCACCCCTGGTTAAAATGTATTGATACAACGTGGCACGAGCATAATTTATTTTACAACTGCGTTCACTCAGGATGCTGGATTCGTAACTAAAGTCAACCGGAGACATGTAATAATTATTTTCCATCAATCGGTTGCTTTGCTTAAATGATAAAATCATTCACTGTTCATTACATTGTTAAATATCAGTTAAATGTTTGATACAAATGATGGAAATTAATGATGCAAAAATTGAAAGAATAGCGCATCAACCAAAAAACGCATTCGCAAGCTGCATGTACAGTACATGTGAATATTCGTTTAAAAATACCTGACAAAGATTCTAAACAAGATAACTTCACAAAATGAAAGATTGGTTGTGTATTTGTGATTTTGGTGAGACCTACGTGATTGCCAACTGTCATTTGAAGATAAGCATTTATCAAGGTTACCGATAATAACCCTTAAATCATGCGTCGAACACTCACATTACAGTTACATTATAATGAGGTACTAGAAAATGGATTGTTTGCTCGATTAAAAGTCAAAGATCCATTTTTGCAATCAAAAACTATGATTACCACGCCATGTTGGTTATTTTAGACAAATAATCTGCTGACCTAATAGTACGAGAAGTCACCGTACACCTGGATCGTGTTGACAGAAAGCAAATATGATTCATTAGAAGAAGATAGAACTTAATTTTAACATGCATTACATTGCTTTGATGCTCAAAGCATGACCAGATGCGTGTCTATGTAACGACGAGCAGACAATTGATTGTTTATAATGCCTCTCAAGGAATCGTCCGGAGTTGCATAATCTGGAGGTGTTAATATAATAAAAACCGTCAACCCTGGAGAGCTACGCCGAGGAAAATTTTTGTTGAGATTCTTTTTTGAAATGGCACAGGTAAATGAGGTGAAGCAGCATCTTGCTGGAACGACACTTCGCTCAATAATCTTTTGTCTCTTTACTGTGGTATTGAATAGTCTTCCAGAATTTCGGCGTATGTCTTCGCATTAACAGAGAAAGTGATAAAATAAGGGTTCCAGTCCACAACATGACATGCAGTGAATTTTGTTCCAGTGCCAAAGAGAAGTGAGGATTTTCTTTTGGCTGGAGCACAACATTGCGCTGCGACAGCTTTGAATAACACTTTGGAACGGGATTCATTGTCAGGAAAGGTGTTCATCAGCGCCCAACAAGCAGCAAGTCGATGGTCATAATCAACGTAAAAGTTCATTCTTTAACTTTGGATGATATTGTTTGAGATTAAGATCTTTGCGCATGTGATCATGCAGCGTTAGTCTTGGAAATGTCATGTCTGCTGATATTTTCCTAATGGATCAATTTTCTGAGGAGATCGATCAAAAGAGGCCACAGTCTACACGCAAGTCTCAACACGAAATACCTTCCACTTCTCGGTCTACCCAAAACTGACCCAAGTTGGAATGATCGCTTTTCACGGTCAAGTAATATCACTTTGTGTGGCGCTCCTCTCAAATCTCTTTGAAACCATCACCATCATCGCTGGCATGGTTAGCCCAGTGTGAGGTCTTTTGATGAATATGAACTTGTATCAGTCATATGGAATGTGAAAAATGCTAATTGAAAAGCCATTACGACATGTTGACGAGCTTAATTGAATATCTATGCTGTTACCTGGACAACACTCTAATGCGTCACGATTTCTGGATTCAACATGCACATTTACAATACTAATTTACCATTGCTTCCTTCTAGTAATTCATGCTTACTTAACCTGGTAACCAGGGGTACGATGACTTCTCGGACAGTCTGTACAACGAACGAGGCCGAAAATGACACATTCACAGATTGATGTGCGATCTATACCTACTACGAAACCTCGCATCTGCCGAGTTCTACCTGGTTTCTTCTTGTCAGACAAGATTAAAGAAATGCACATGTTAATCTAATGGGACGCAGATTGAATTTTTTGGCTTAAATGAAATTTCCGGGTTTTTTCTGATTATGCGAAAAGTACTAAGTCTAGAGCCATAACTTTTTGGCATGGAATGTCTTCGAGTCATTTCCTATCATGTGTGCTTTTTTGTGTTATTATCATGCTTCTGATCGTCGATGTATGCAAAAATGTGGTTAGATGTGGATAATATTGGCCAAAATGTTCGTTTTTGCCGACATAAGGAGGCCTACCAAATCTGAATGTATTTAGCTTCATAAACAAGGGTACGTGAAGACGATGCGAAATGACTCGAAGACTTATCATGCCAAAAATTGCTGGTCTAGACTTTGTACTTTTCACATAATCAGTTATCAACCATAAGAAAGTTGAAGCTTTGCATCAACAAAAAAAACTTAAAATAACATTCAATTACTATTCTCAGATCATATTGCAATGATATTAAGGTCATGCTCAATTAGGATCTATTAAGTAGCTAACTTGCTCTAAAAAATTCAGGGGAAAGCAAGTCAATTCGCGCATACCTCTCGTCATTGGACGTTGTATCTCAAACTGGAACAATAGCTAAAACTGCAGATGACGAATTCCACACTCTATCTCATGCTATGGACGAGAATCATAAGTTACACGTGTAGCTCCTCTCAACCAACTAACGGTAGCTGATTGGACGGCAATCTGCTGATTATCGGTGTGGTTAGATGTCCCCAGTCTCTTAGACATCAATCTCTTCTTTTTATCAATGAGATTTCCTTTACCATCTGATTCGATTACTAAGATCTTCATGTGAAGTTCTCTTCTGTATACCGCAAGTCGACTCCAAAATGATTTGAAATTCGTTTTTCATGATTATGACTTTGAAAAATCATTGAAAGCCTTATTGAAGTTCATTTTTTCTGAGGATTTACAAAAGAGATTGCCCGTAGTTGTGAACCACTAAAACTGTGTTTCACCATGCCTATTTCGTCAGCCAGTACAGAAAGGTGTTTCTCGGTATTAAAAGAATAAATACCTCAGCGCAATATAAGTGGTCAGGAACGCTTGACCTCATCGGCAAGAATTTCTAACGAGAGGGAATTTCAGGGAAGTCTATTTAAGAGTGAACTTTTTGATTTGTCAATTGAAAAATTTGCGCGATTAGATGAAACCCCATCGAATCGACTTCCTTTTTAAGTAATTCAAAATCTTTGTTAATAATACAGTTCGCATTTTTGTGCGATTGACGGTGCTTTCACTATCTTAAGTGAACGTATTAGGAATAACATGAATATTATTCAATAGACAATCTGCTAATTAAGTTAAGTAGTGGTCTTCTACATGCTTGATGTATACTGATGTCTAGAAATAATTAAAATATACATGCATCAGTTTGTCATCGGATGTAAATGTTCAAATTGCGCAGGCTTGGAAATCTAATCATAGGGTCCTAAATACATGTGAATCATTCGATCATACTTAGTCCTACACCATATTCAATGGATGAGCTAATGTTATAACAGTAGGCAGCCTATCAGCCAATCTATAACCTGTATCACTACTTTACTATTTTCTGATTTCCATTCTATTCAATAAAATTTTCTATTTCTATTCTATCTATTATGCATGTTTGAATCATGAGACAGCAAGTACAAATAGGAGATTAAATTAAAATTTTGTTCGTCGAATTGGTGACTGTTTATTAAGTTGCATGATAATCTGCACTTCATGATAGCATGTGTGTAGCCGATGGTCAATAATCCTTATATAGCTTTTAGTACTTAGAATGTTCTCTTGATACAAGAAAATTTGACGAGCATGACCTTATAGAAAAGCATGGAGCCGCCATTCCTGAGATTACTGTGATTTCGCTTCCTGTGCAATTAGATTCCTATCTTCCTTCAATTACCTTCATACACAAGCACTAGCGCTAGAATTGAGCTAAATAAAGTTGTGGAAATTTACTCATTTATAGTCACTTGAAAATATCCGAATATGCTTAAATATATTCATGCGTCCAGGAATTTCTAATTAGGAAAAATGCCCGAATTAGCAAAATATCTCCTTCTGAAAAAACTTTTCAAGGTTTTCTCTGATTAGATGAAAAGTACAAAAACAAGAGCCACAATCTTCGTCCTGTGACAAATTAAATAATCTTTCGGTCAATAGATAATTTGTTGCAAAATTCAATCCCACAAATCGAATTGGATTTTATAGCTTCCTCACTTTTGCTATTAAAATACAAAATGTTGTATATACATGATCAAGTTACAGGATTATGTCATTTTTCGACAGAGACGCTAAAGATCAGAATATATTTGTGAAAACCGCGGAGGGAGAATCGAACTACGACGGTTGGTGTTGGCCGGGATCGAGTTCCTGGCCTGATTTCATGGCTGCATCAGTGCGCGAATGGTGGGCAAAGCAGTTTCTAACCTACCCGGGCAGCCGTGCTGACAACACCTTTACATGGAACGACATGGGTGAGCCAAGTGTGTTCAATGGTCCTGAGGTGACCATGCACAAAGATGCCGTGCACAAGTCCAGCGGAGGATGGGAACATCGGGAAGTCCACAATCTTTATGGTCTTGAAGTGCATAGAGCGTCTTGGCAAGGTCAGTTATTGCGGTCAGAGCAGAATGTGCGACCGTTTGTTCTCACAAGAGCTTTCTTCGCGGGTTCACAACGATTCGGAGCAGTGTGGACTGGTGATAACACTGCTGCCTGGCCTCATCTTCGCGCCTCCATTCCAATGATTCTCTCGCTCAATCTGGTCTCCATTCCCTTAGCGGGCGCCGATGTGGGAGGGTTCTTTGGCAATCCGGATTCAGAGTTGCTTACCAGGTGGTACCAGGCAGCCGCTTTTCAGCCTTTCTTTAGGTGAGTGCGTCAGTATTATCCGACTTTGCTCATGAACAGTCAGTGTACGTATTCACAGTGTATAGTATAAGTACAATATTATAATATAATAGTATTCACAATATAATATAGGCGATGTACCGGTAAGCGCAATTTAAACACTTCTCCTTTTAGATCCGTCTTGTCCTTTAATGCGCTGTTGAACGTGGTTAACGTTGAGTGCTGAAGAGCCTCTGTACATGCGCAACTACATCCCATCTTAGCTGGGTTAGTTTCCCTATTTCCCCGTGTACTCAAAACTGGTCGTACTAGGCGTAAATGATTGCAGTCTCAATTAGATTTTTGTCTTTGTATTGAAATTGTTTTTCTGTTCAAGAGACAAATAAAATGACTTTCTCTGTATGCTTTGCGAAAATTCTCCAATTGTTAGTGAAAGTTGTATTTGTCGAAATTTCGATGGCGTCAGCAGCACATCCTTAGTCATAAATGATGAATGATTGTCAGTAGCATATTCATGACTAAGTCATTCATAACTCAGCAGCTATTCATGATGTGCTGCTGACGCCATCGAAACTTCGACAAACACAATATCTTTCACTAACAATTGGAGAATTTTCGTAAGGCCTACAGAGAAAAATGATGCATCTAATTGCAAATATCATATTTGCTGAAAGAAAATAATTATAATTTCACTAGAACTTTGCTTCTTGCGATTACTTTTTGAAGTTCGTCACAATTATTCTCAGGGCTGCGGAAGCGATTGATTTTTATTCGATCCCGCTTCCAATTATTGGAGACCGGACATGGGCTGCGCACCATTATCTCAAGCCCCTTTTTTCTTCATTTTCCAATTTTTTACGAGTTATAGGTTCTGACGTTGACACTTCGAAGTCTCCACGAACTTTCTGTCTTAAACCCTAGCTGACAAACATGCGTTTTTTTTGAGTTGCCAAAAAGTCAAATATTTTTGAAATTTACTGAAAATTCTAACCTGTGGGAAATTGTGAAATAAAAACGTCACATTTTCCCAACACGTGTGTAGTAAAAAAATATTAAGCTGCCAAGAGAGTGTCTGAGAATGCTACAAAGAAATTGCCTCAAGACACACCAATCCGCATTGTGTAAAGTTGTCATTGATAAGATGATACTGAGGTCTTCTGATTTCGAATGCCAGTATTCTGAAATAATATGCCTTCGTTTTCTCATCATAATGAGAAAATGGGAAGTAACCACATTTAGTAATACAGATGCCAATTTGTAGTTATATGTAATAGGTTAAGCACTAAATATGACAATACTTAACTCATATCAAGACTTTAGGTGAAAAGTCAGAAGTGTCTCGCCTCGCCCTGACACACAAATTAGCATCCTGTCAGTCTTTAGTATCCTGATACTTTCGGAAGCGGAAGCGATCGTCGGGCATTCGCTTCCACTTCGAATGAAGACAATCGCTTCCACTTCTACACCCTCTTACATCCTGTTACGTATTTCATTAATTATAAACTCGATGGATGTGCGTTAATGAATAGAACACTTTTAACTGTCAGGAATCATCAGTTATTCTTGACAATTGCTATGGTGTGAATAGCCGAGATATGTTGGTTGACGTTTTTTGTACATTTCGTATGTACAAAACTTGACTTTTGGAAACCAACGTGTTTACAAGTATGTGCAGCAATATGTTTAGTAACATTTCACTGACTCTTTCTGCGACTGAATGGTGATTATTTATAGGAGGCTTATCCAGGAGCCTCAATGCAGTGCTTCTACATAGTGGAAGCGTCTATCCTTCCCTTCGATCGATTGTTCCTTCAGCAGACATAAAGAAGAAGAATGCAACAGTATGGAGTTTTTAGCCAGGATTCCCTCATTACGGTCAGTTTGACTGAGAAGTTATTCAAAGTGGTGGCATTTATCATGGGTCTCCAAACTGGTTTTACCAAGATTCAATGATATAGGTATCTTTGAGACAATAAGGACTCCACGGAACACTACCGCAAGCGAAGCTGGCCATGAAAAACAGAATTCACTTTTGGGAGCAATATCGTGAAATGGGACCACTTGTGCATCATAGAAAATATTGTTTCCACTGTCACTGTGGTCTCTGTGGCACAGTGTTTGAGTGCTTTGCCTAGCGATCTTTCAATCTAGAGGTCGAGATCCGATAGTGTCATTGGAATTCGTCAGGAAAGTCATCTGGGCTAAAAGATCACAGCGCTCTAGTTAAAAGTGACCATGTCAGAACCATCGAAACCCTCAGTATGGGGAGTAGTGACGTTCAATCATCATTATTGCATGTTGAAATGTGCTTACTAAACAGTCCATTCCAGCCTAAGACCAGAGTCTGTCGACTTTTAAATGCATGATTCCTGAGCTAGATGCACCGAATTTCCTCAATTAAACGCCTCATCTCCGATATCAGGAATATTAGAATAGAATAGCTGCGTCCATTTTGATTATCATTGAACTGAAAAACAAGGATATAGTCGGCAGTGCAGTCTGTTATATAATAAAAGAAGCAACATGTAAGCGTGACTCTCAACCTCACGCTCTATTATGTCGTCATATATTATAATATATCATGCTTTGCATGGGGACGATTCTTATTGATGGGATGGCGCAATACCTTTTCTAAGTAAGCGACCTAGCCTGCAGATTGTTTGCTGTAAATGGTGGTTGTCAGAGTCAGGAGAGGGCTGACTGTTGCTGTACTGTCGAGCACCAAATAATGTCCTAACCCATGGGAAGGAATATACAAGTACCGACAATGTCAAGAAATTAGTCCCACGCTGTGTTCAATCAGCGTCGAAACCATCACGCCTTGTCAACAATGAATACATCGGTAAGAAACATGCTGGACGAGTATTCTGCTCTCATTGATACCTTCTCGCTAAGTTCATGTACCTGGCAGTAATTATTGTTGCTATTCAATTTGGAAGAATGTCATGTATGGAAATCGCACATTTTCATAAACCCCGCACATAAAAGTAGACGATTGTAAATAAACGCTGCTGCGCATATTAGAGGAAATACGGTATTTCCGAATTTGTCTCTTAATGGTTCTAATTCTCTTTCCTATCCTTCTTTTCATATATTCGGTTTTAACATATTACTTAATTCGTATTAGTAGTATCTTGATGCCAATTCAATTCTACTAGGATCACAGAATTAGATTCATCTGCTGAAAAAGGCAATTCACTAATTATATTTTCGGTGCTGCGTCATTGCATTGTCTCATGTGGGAAACTTCACTTAGTCACAATTAAGTTCTCCAAACTGTGTAATCACTCAGTTTTCATGTATAGCCTTTGACGAGAATGAACGAAAGATCTCGGTAATTAATACATATTTTTCAGTTTATTTGTCATCATTTTCAATAATTTGTTTATGAATACACACATATAAAGTCAATGAACTTTCTCAGAAGCTGACAAGAACAGAAAAGGCAGTTTGGACTAGTTTCGTCGCATTATTTAAAGGTTTCTTATGGATTTAGAAATCCGAGAACTGATTTGAGTCTGCTCGTTCGCATGTGAGGAGCTATGGTAAAATCAGTCGGATGTCTCAAAAAGTGTATATTTTAGATCGCTACCTTGAATAAATCAAAGAGAATTCAAGAGTAAGACAAACGCTTCCATCAAGATCTTCATGACTTCGAACGGCGTTATCAATGGTCATGTGACGGAGGTATGACAGAAAAAGAAAGAAAAAATATTGATCCGATAGAATTCACGGAAGACAATGCTGAAATTCAATGAAATTCCTGAAACTGAAATTCGTAAATGAAAATACAATTTCGTTGCGTTTCATTATTGTGAAATTCCAATAATTCATGATATTTTTCCTGAAGACACAACTTAATTTTCATTGTGACAATCGCAAAACCAAAAGTTGAACGAACAATATCATGAACTTTATATTGCCATAGAAATATGTATTTATCATCAGTCATTGTTTTCAGGGCGCATGCTCATCTCGACACGAAACGGCGAGAACCATGGTTGATGCCCGCCGAAAATCTGCGCATAATCCGAGACTCAATACGACTCCGTTACGCACTCTTGCCTTATTGGTATTCTTTGTTCCGCGATGCAGCGGAGACTGGCGCCCCAGTGATGGCTCCTTGCTGGTTACACTTCCAACAAGAAACTGATTTGTATGATCTCGAGGATCAGCACATGGTTGGAGCCGGACTGCTGGTGAAGCCAGTGGTCGAGCAGGGTGCAAGCAGGACGGAAGTGGTGTTGCCGGGAAAAGACAGAGAAGTGTGGTATTACAAAGATGGATGGCAAGGCTATGAAGGCGGGCAGCGAGTGACATTGTCCGTCACGTTGGAGACGATTCCGTACTTCCTGAGGGGCGGATTCATTATTCCCAGACGTGAGAGGATTCGAAGATCTTCTGTGTTGGCACAGAGAGATCCATACACCTTAGTCGTAGCCTTAGATAAAACTGGCTACGCAGAGGGAAAATTATACCGAGATGATGAGCAAACCCATCGATATCGTGAACCGCACAATGAGTTTGCACATTATCAGGTGAGTCCTTTTTATTTAGATGTTTGTCCGATTTAATAAATCGCATGAAAAATATCTCTTAAGTCATTGATTAGGGAACTCATATTGGCATCACATGAGAAATTAAGACAAAATTACTATGGAACTGAACATAATTGACGCAAGCAGAAGACATTTCATGGTTTCAGCTATATCAAATGTAGATCATTGAGTCTTGAAGACTTGTTGGCTATAATATCAAATCAAATTTATTTTTCCCAAAGTTTCTTGTCTTCACGCTACCTCAGGAGCACAAAATACTCAAATATGCAAGTAATCAGGCCAACATCGTCATGAGACTGACAGTCTGACACATTGAAAGAGATAGGAGATTCTTGATCTAACTCGTCTGATTTCGCTACTTTTTATGACTACATTACAAAGTTTTTACTTTGAAAGAGGTGCAAATCGGAAGGTCTGCATTGAAATGCCTTTTGTGAGTTTGATTTAGGAGAGTCCTTCTGCCGCATATTCGTAAAAATTTAGTATTTGGTATTCTAATGTCTTACACTGATCTGCTTTCCTGGAAATTTAAGTTTAGATAATGACAGTAAATGCTTAATGATAATCTTTGTTTGGAAGACTTTGTTTTCTCATTCTTTCGAGACGATAAAAAAAATAAGGCATGTTAGCATATCATGCCGGATAACGGTGGCACTCGGCGTCGTAAGCTCAATCTCGACCTATAGTTTTTACAAGACATAACACATGACATGTCTGCAATGGCAGTCTTAAGAAATCATGCGAGATTCCAACGGAGTTCGCCAGCATTAAGCATCGCCTCTTTCCTATTTGAAATAGTCTAGATATACAGATTTTACTCGCATTCATTTGTGTTTTATGCCCCTGAGGAAGCGTGAAACATTAGACTTGCACATAGTCTTACCTCTATTTTAGCCAATAATATTTGTGAACAGCGTAGCAAATTTGATAAGGTAGTAATAGAATAAAATTGATTTACTGCGCCTATCAGCGAAACTAAGAAGTTGGTTGCGCCAACCTCACAACGCTACTTTTATCTGTAAACTTGAATTCTTCAAACACGACCGCGAATTTGTGGAATCTGAGCCCAAATTCGTGATCAGTTGGCTGAAATTGATAAAGTAGAAGTTGTTTCGAATAGATTTTTCCGAACTGAAAAAGTACCACAACGCTCCAGAAAAGTCAATGTCAGCACCGTCCAAGTTTAGGGGAGTAGTGACGTTAAAGAATCACGCTGTAATAAATAATGGCTCCGTTGGGTTGTTCCGCCAACTTCACACACGTCATAATTACATGTTTCTATTGATTGTTGAAAAAATGCTTGTTCTCTCTTTCTATAACCATTGTGTCTAGTCGTCTGCTCTACACACCCAGATCAATTTGTTGATCCAGATAAATTGTAAACAAAGTTTCTATTCAGATCCTAATTCATGTTGTATCATCATGATGACCGATTCGAATCTTGTGAAACTGTTCTTGAAGGGCTAAGTTTCTGCTCTTTCGTGAGAAGGATAGCTCGAAAGGCTAGTTAGCAGAAAAGTAGGTGTCACCACCGACGATAGGTGGAAACTACTTTTGCCCTTTCCAGAAAAGTTGGATCCGATCAGAAAAGAAACATGTTTTTGAGGAGATCGGATGACTGTTTGCTTGGTAGTAAGACGATCCCTCTTTTTCCTCGGCCGAGTTAAAGAGTTCACTTCAGCAGTCGACGGTTTCTGCCTCAAATGTGGGTGAAAAGTTGCCTGAATAATGAGCACTTCAAAAACTGTAAGAGACCATTGGGTCCCGAATTGACAGCCAGTCATAAGATTTTAAGGCTGCAATGGGCGATGCAACATCGCCATTGGCGTTCTGAAAGGAATCGAGCTGTTCGGACTGATGAACGTCGCGATGGCCGTTTGAGAGTTAGGATGTAGTCACTTGACACATTCCTGATCATTTGACATTGCCTGTGAATCCAGGAGGAAGAAGATTGTGATCAGATGCTAGTTATACTATATACTGTAATAAATTATATGTTTTTCATCATGCTATGTTTAATGCATATGTTGTCAGAACAGTTGGCGAGATAGGCCTAGGTGGCTGCATGTGGTCTCTTCCAGCTTTTCCGAAGTCATTGCAATTTTGATAACTTCACATAACCTCTATGACGTTCTGACTTCATTTACTAACTCGTAGGACTTCCCTCAAATGCTTCTGTGCTGTAAGGAGGTGTGAAAACACGCTAGTTGCGTATTGCTTTTTGGCTTCTAATTAGGATCCACATGTACATTGCAAAGAAGAAATCCTACATATACCGAACGTCAAGTCCCTCGTAAAGATCGAGAAAGCAGTTATGAAACCTCAAAAAACCGTAGCTTTGTTTTTTCAATTTGTCTCCGATTTTATAGAGCCATTTTTACACACTTCCAAACCGATCAACCCTTAATGGCCTTCCTATATAGACCTACTAGATGTTATGAAGTCAGTAGGACGAGGGTAAATTTTAGTCATAAAATAGGCTTCAAATACTTGGATTGTCTATCACGCCAAAAATCTGTCTGATTTTTGCCTATTTACCTGAACTGTACTTGCATCATCGACCAAATGTCACAAGGGAGCTTTGTCTTCTGTCGTGAAGAAAAACAAATGGCTTTTTTTCAACTGAGATGCAGTAATAACTTTCCGATCGTCCAATACCAATTATTCATAAACTCCATCCTAGACTATCTTTAACGTAGATCTCATTACCTAAATGTTTTCCTTTCAGTTCACATTTGCAAGTTTGACTTTGTCAATTCACCACCTGCATTCCATACCCCCTGTGGGTTCAAATTCCGGTGCACGGGCATTACCTGCCACAAGAATCGAGCGAGTTGTTGTCCTTGGATTGGGGACAAGACCACTCAGTGTCGTTGCCATCGAAGACGGCTCTAAGTCGCGACGTGCGCTTGAATTTTTCTTCTCAGAAGCAGCCAAAGTGTTGGTAGTTAGAAAACCAGACCTTCTCCTAGACGCCGACTCATCCTGGACTCTCCGTCTGCTCTACGGTCATGATGAGCTGTAGGGTCGCTCACTGTATCTATGTTTTCTTCATTCGTGATTCGTTTTTACAGAGTGTTGTCGATGATTTTCAATAAATTTATGTTGGATAATTTCAGTTTTGACTCAGTCAAGACATCTACTCGGGTAGGGAAGGTTGACCTATTAAAAATAAATTTGACCGGCTCCTAAAAGTGGATCACACTTTGACCACATGAAAGATGACGGTTATGCGTTTCGGGTCTTAGTAGCATTATGATTTAAATTTGTCTTCATAATTTAATATTCTATGTTTCCGTATTTGTTTTCTGTGGTGCTGAAGAATTCTGGTAATTCGTGGATACTAATTATGATATTGCTCAGTTAGGTGATAATCAAGTATTTCGTGCAGATTGTAGGAGGAACGCGGAAGCCTCAGCGTGGGTCATGCAAGCAATAAGCAGGGATGCGAAGTGCGGGTATTCAATAAAACCTTCAGGATTTCATATTACTGCTCCCGGGCAGACCTTTTAAATGACTGAATGTATATATCTTCACGAAGGTTGACAATTGCTGATCTTCCATGGTGCAGAATGATTGCTAGGCCTATGCTTCAGTTTCTATGTGCTACGAATGTATATTTTCCTTTCAGTAAAAAGGCAAGACTTCAACCTTGGATGTTCGTGCACTCCAAGGGTAATTATAATGATTAGACAGGGAAGTAGTTGACCAACTGTACTTGCTTTTCACATATAGATATAGCTCATCGCAAAATGGTAGCTGCTTTCCGGTCTTGGGTGCAGCTCCACCAAAGCATGGTCATTGTAGCGTTGCTGCTTTCAAAATATGGCATTTTTGTTTTCCCTCATGGAATATTTATCTGTGCTTCATTTTTGTTTTGAACTTGCACCTTTTCTCTGCTTTTGTGGATGGCCAGCATCAAACTATGCTCGAATTAAAAAAACCCGCATGTCCTGAATACGTGTTCTGTAATGGAGCATTTCATAGGCTCTATGCCCTAATCACAAATCTAATTTCGCATGAGAGATAATAGTTATTGTCATCTGGAAATAGACACATCCACAAAACATATCTCAAAATAATCTACAGTACGTTTCACTTGCTTAATTGTATTGTTAAAAACGCCTCTTAATTTTCAAAATGTAGTGGAATTGTATCCAGGCCATCAGCCGGAATCGACAGAAAATACCACGACTCCGGCTCTGCGTTTGAATTCAGTCACTTTGCGAGAAAAGTGATTTTTGACAGTGCAGATTAAACGAAGCAAATGTGCCATCGCTGTAAGTAATCGAATGATTTACATTCATCTTTGATACATTCATTGTGTCATTGCTGCAGGTTTCGTAGCATAGCCATAGGATGCATTAAAATTTTCGGTCTCATGGTGGGGGTCTGACTATATGTCGAAGCAGGGTGCTGGGTCGGATCGAGCCCTGGTGGAGAGCCGGAGCCATATGGTAGCTGGACCACGGCTCCGAAACCCTGACCCTCTCTTTCGGTAGTCCATTTAACGCAATAGAGAAAAATGTGTCAGTACTACAAAGGTTAAATCTAACTCATCTTTCGGAATCATGTTACAAATGTATGGAGTTAATGCTTTAGGAAATAATACAATGGTGCAATTGGAACTTTCGCAGATCCATAAATGAAGCACCTGTTAGTAACCTGCTAAGACTCCAACAGAGATGAATAATTCTCATGGAATTGCAAAGCCATAACAGTCACTATGTACAGCAAAGCCTGTGTGCAACTCCAAGCAATGACGGATAGCGTCTACCGAGCATGCTCTAAAAACAAGCCGAAATCAGTGTCACAAAAACGAAGGCGATGGTTTTTTAGCAGGAGAAAGGAAACAATCCGTATGGGCACTGTTCTGGTGAAGCAGGTTGACGCCTTTAAATATCAATTGGTATCCTCTTTTCACAAAATAGGGACACTTGGTAAGCTGTAAGAGAGAGAGAGTGAATGAGCATGGGGTACGTCCCTAGGCAAACTCAGGAAGCTCTTGAAAAGATAGCACATACCTCTGCAACTGAAGTTCAGACCGCCGAAGTTCTAACCCTTATCGTAATTCCAACAGCGATTTACGGATCGGAATGCTGGATCCTGAAGAGCAGGGAGGCCGGAATGACTTTCGGGCAGGTGTTGCATCGATATCAAGGCGGGCACTTTGGAGCTCCCCCCCTCATACCCAATATTTCATGCTTCAAATAAGTTGTAGAACTACTTAGGATTTATATATATACCTACCCACCTAAAAGCTCTGTTCACTTTAAATTGATGACTTTTCTGTGCTCATCGGACAGCGACTATTTCTGATATGCACGTAAATCGAATTAGTAAACTAAATACCACTTTGTTTTCAATTATAGCCTGAGTCTAAATTTACAAAAAGTTAAATTCTGTAAATAGACAACACGATAGGTGCTTGACATCTCTTTGCTGCAAGACAAATATGACAAACAAATTAATTCCATTAAAACTTGATTTTTCATTTAACAACACATTTCCTTTTTCCTTGGGAATGACTTGCAATTATCCAGTTGATAAAACAAGAGAATCCTTTTATCGTAGATGCTCTTCCTGTATAAAATGAGCACCGATATGTCAAGTGTCTTTATAATTTCAAATATAAAACTGATCAAAAATAAAACAACTGGAACTCTTACGCAATCACAACTCTTGTTTGGAGCAAACACAGTAGTACTATTTTCATGAATAAGTCGTAGTGGATCAGGGATAGCAATATAAATTCAAAGTTCAAACATTCTTCCGTGTATGCATAGAAAAATCTTTAAAGCAATTGAATCTTTAACTAGATGATTAATTTCAGCACATCATGGTATGAGACGACTCCCACAGAACAATAGGACGTATATAAAAATTGAGACAGGCTTTCAGAAAATTTGAATATTTTCTTCGTGAAATGAAGCCGCAAGTCAATTGCTAGCCTAGAGAAAAATGCAATTTTTCAAAACTGAGTACCTTTAAAATATGTAAAACAAAATTTTTTCAGATCCGCTTGAAGTTTGCATCACGTGGTGCGAATCAATTATATTTTTAGTTTAAATTGCGATCAATTATCTACTGCATTTCTAATCATCAGTGGAACATGATATTTTGCTAAAAGAGGATTAACACAGTATTACTTTTCAACAATAAAAAATCGAAAATCACTTAAAATCGCTCTAGCACAGAATTAGAAAGCCGTGTCATCTCTACAAAGACAGCGCAAAGACAATGAACTCGTGTGAAATTTGAAAGCTAAAGATATTTATGATGAGTTCAAAAATATCTGATTTTTTTATTAAACGAATTATATTTATTACTAGAATAACATAAAGCAATACAACAATAAGTGATAAGACAAAAATGCGGCCCAGTGTACGACGTTGAGATGCGGGCAGATCCTCCAAGATATGAGAACTGAGCTCAAGTTGGTTGGCTTCTCTCATCATGACAGCTTTGCTCGTAACATCTCGACAATGCGCATCATGTTCAGAAAGATCAGTTCACCATTAATCCGCATTGCCGCTTGCATGATGCTGGTCGACTCTTTTGAAATAGCAAAGGATGATGACGGTTTCACAGGGTCAACTATAGCTAATCCACCGATCTTGACGGGTAATTCGAAGAGACGGTGTTCAAACCCTAGGACTTCTCTTCCAAGCACCGCCGGGGTAAAACCTTTGAATACTGTCACGTAGCAGAACATACTCATCTTCACAGCCGTCAACTACTCGCTGTAGGTATGACCACTCGCAAGAGAGAGAATGTACAAAGGCAACATAAGCAGATTGAGGATAAGATCTAGTAGCTCCAACCAATCGTTTCACACGATGGACTCATTCATTCACTTTCATCGAGATCTTCTGACAAACGTCTTCATGATCTCCAATATATCCTCCAAGGAAGCGACTCACTAACACGACCTCCACGCTATAATCACTAAACATAGCCTTCGCTTCTTGTAAATGCTGTTCTTTGACCACGATGATACTCTTCGAGGGCTCTGCGTAGTAACTATATGGTGGGACAAGCTCCAAAGGACGCAACATCCATTCCTTGATTTGCAATTCGCATCAAAGAGGCGGCACATGCGGAGTCATCTGCTTGCCAACTCTGTTTATACAAATCTAGGTCCTTCATTCGCATATACATCAGCATGGCCAGTGGCCACCCTTGAGTGGGGTAGAGTGAGGTACGACGCCCACCATCGATTTCTCAGAAGTCTATAATGATGCTGGATATTTGACCCCTCTCAGGGTTAATACTCATAGGGGGGTTGTAACCCAAAAATCATTGAATTTTCATCATCAGTTTAGAAAATATGCTGCTTTTCTCATTTTCGATGCTTTTGATATAATTTATTTTGAAGTTAAATGAAGTATTATGAAGCAATCAGACATCATTTTGATATCTTTAATGCAGGAAATTTAAGTTTACGCATCGCTATATATGATTTAAACAGCTGCTTGATTCAGTTTAACGTTTTCATTCGAAAACAGATTGAAGAAAAAAAGATACAGCTGGGGGTAGACGCCCCCTACATGGCGGGGAAAGACGCCTCCCCGGGGCATTTTGTCCCCATAATACGTTTTAACGCCTTCGTTGGCAACGGCATTAATTCATATCTTCTGAATTTACCGGCATTGATTTCAAGTCAAACTCACGACTTTTTTCTTGGTTGTCTATAAATGCACTGATTAACTATAGTTAATCAGTACAGTTGCTTTATGATCGCGCGAGTTGGGTATGCAATCACAGGCATCATGCACGTAGACGTCAGCTATGAAAACTAGAACCACAGCGTCCAAGGAAGCGGAGAGCAGAAAGGGCACAAAACCTCACGTCATCTCCAAATAAGCAGCACCTACAGGCCAAAACGAAAATAGCTCTATATCGTCTGCCACTAGGTCTTCGTACAGTGAAGAAGACCAAGTCAGTCCCAAGAGATGATTCAGAATATGTATGCATTGCATGCAACGAAATGCATTCGAATAGCCGACCACATGAAAAGTGGATACAGTTGGTGCATACAATGCAGTCAGTGGTCGCATGAGGAATGTACTGCCGGCAATCTGCCATGTCGTATTTGTGAATTATGTTTTTCACTGATAAGTCCAGTGTTTCGGCCTAATCATGTTCTATAAGCCCCTGTTTGTAATAGAATAAATAGCTGGAAGACAAATTGTTTTGGTTTTACTAGATGATCATATCACATTGGCAATAGACAAGCTTTCCTTAAGATATTTCATAATTTTAAAAGTTGGGAGTGGGTTGCGCCCAGGGTGGGCGTCTAACCTCCTATAAGGGGTAAGACACGCCTTTTGGTACTTTTTGAAAGTCGAAAAATACAGGATCTTCTCTGAATTTCTAGCTGTAGTCCTTGTCCATGTAACTAGTGCATACACTGAAATAATTAATAATGGGAAGATCTGGCAGAAAGAAGCGCAATAGTTCCTGAACAGTCGAATCTCGCTTAAGGGGGCGTCTAACCCCACTCTACCCAAGTTCCTTCCTGACTAAAAATGATATGAAGTTTAGCAAAGGCCCTTCAATATGATGACAGCATGTCCTCGATAAGAATTGAACAGGAACCGGGAGCAGCGTGGCCAGAGTACACGACAATTCCAAAGTGCCGCAGGTCGACTCAAAGCATTTAATGCGCTAGAAGCATTGATCAATAGTAGTCCTTCTGATTCATCGGATTCAAATAGTCCTTTCATGGCATGCACCTCTGCTTCAATACCGGCTTTTCTCCCTGAGCAGATGATCAGAGCCACACGTACTGTACATCCAAGCTAGTGGCTAAAGCCATTGCTTTGGCTTCAATTCGTTGCGCGTACCTGGCTGCTTGTCAAGAGCAATGCAACGTCTAGCAAGGAAGGCTCTCATGTCATTCCAAGGAACCACTTCATTTGCATGACGACGAGTTGATGCAGCTATAGCTTCGCGTTAGCGAGAGCTGGCTTTTCCGTGGCGAAGAAGGTCGAGCACGCGCCATTGTTCAGAATCGGTACCACTAGGGCCAGCACTTCCAAAAAGTCTTCTAGCCACTTTGTCAAAATGAGATGAAGTGATGTCTATGCGAATTCTAATGGTGCACTTCAAGCACTTGAATGGTGCAATGAAGCACTTGGATCAGGGCTTCTTTGCATTGGGTGCTTCGAGCGAAGAATACACATGAGATTCATATACTGATTTTCCAGGCCCATGAGCTAGATGCAGGATCAAGAACACCTCCACCACCGCGAACTGTTATCAGCCTCACCACAGTTCGAACCTACATGTACCCTCCAACATTAGACGATTGAAAGTTTTTTCAAGCTGTTCTGCAGGCATTGAACTTTGCTTCGCCATCAATTGCCTGATAATATGTTCACAAAACGGGTTCCTACATTGCCATTTGGCATTAAGTATATGTTTACCTCTAAGTGCGATCATTTTCTACCACAATGAACGAATGTCACAATCAGGACCACCATCATCATTCAAAAGAGGGGAGCCGAAAGCTCGCATAAATTTCTCCTTTAGAAAGTCACCATTAAGTGGACTGTGTTTTCAACATGATGATCATCGATATAGCTTCATTATTGAGCTGAATAGAAGCCTCAGTGGTGTTAACATGGTCTCAAGTCAATATGGCATGGCTCTGTTGATCAATATTTCTACAACGTCCAATTAATCACGGATCACAGGAGGTACAAGCGGTTCCACATTGCCTGCACGGGCAGGACCGAATACATAGCTGTACATTTTCTGCATGAACAACATGGTAGATCCACTAGACGTTAGGATAATGATTCAGCGATTTCGTCGTCCATCCAACTAGGGTACTAGACCAAAGCCTTTAAAAATATTTGTGATAGCTCCAATATTCTAATGCATAGAAATTGACCGATATCTACAGAGTACAGAGGACAAATTACATGTAGTTGCTTCCAAAAGTTAGACATGCGGACATAGGGAAATTTTCAGCTTTTGAATATCAGGCTACATAGTTTTGCTTGAAAGGGATTAAGGAACTTCTAAAACATGTTCTATACGAAAACTTATGCTACGAAACTCCGCATTGTCATCACACTTTGAATCTTGGATTATGGCAAAATACGGAATAATTGAAAAAAATAACTAATTATCAAAAATATGCGCATAATGAAGTATACATGCAAAATAATGTCGAATTTGTAATAATGGCTTAATATTGCAATATTTGTCTTGTGAAAAGCACTTCGAAAAATGATCGCAAATGCTAATTTACAGCATACCGTTAGCGTGTTGCATCAATGATTCTGCGATTTATTTGTTGACAATTGTGTAATTTTGTCATCATAGTTCACACTAGAAGTCTTAGCTATTTTCTATAATTAAGTAATAAGCCTTCACGTGAAAGCAAATTTGTAGGCCTTGCAACACAAGCTCGTGACTAGCTAAAAGACAGCAAAATGTGACGACAACACGCTTCATACCAATTAACACTTTTACTTCATAGCCTGCAATTCATCGCACAAACATTATAACACTTGATTGTCACACACAATGTTTGGTCACATGGCAATGAGAATTATTAACCTCGAGTCAGCGTGGAGCCACTTTATAAACTGCAACCTTACTTAAGAATAATGAATTCCGCAATTTATGAAGAGGCACACATGCAACACCTGCAATACGTGGTTTTAGGGCATAGGCACCTGCAACACCCTTGCCGGCGTTCCTGCTGAAGAGTGAAGAAAGAACTAGAAAAGCTGAGAACAGTAGAGATGAACTGTCTACGACGGTAGCGTACTGAACATCCGATGGCAAGACAGAATTCCAACCACACGAGTGAGAGAAATGGCGAGAGGACGTAGAGAAGTATAGTGGATGTCATCGAAGACCAACAAAGAAGATGGTTCGGTAATGTGGAAAGAATGCACGAGGAGCGATGGCCCAAGATGATGTTGCACGGAAGAGTGCATGGGACACGACCAAGGGGTCGACCTCGCAATTGGTGGCAGGAATTTAGATCAGCAAACAGCCTTATGCCAGCACAAGAAATGCTGCATCGAGCACGACATCCCGAAAGATCGACATCATACATACGCTCAATGTGGGCCTGTCAGTTGATACTCCGGACTTAAGTCAAGTCGCAGTCATTATTGAAGGAAAAACCATGCTTCTTAATTCCTCAAAAAAGGCTTTTCATTCTCATGATATAGGGCAGCCGCTTACCCTTCAGTTGGCCTGCTTGTCTACTTTTTATCATCTTTGAAAGTCTTAAAATTGCATGAGTTTTCGATTGAAACGTTTGATCATGTTATAGAAGTATTTCTGGCTACTATAATTTCTTAAGTAACATCTATACGTTCACGTATAATTTTAGATAGAACTAAATTTTATGATATTCAAATTAGAAATGTGCAGTGGTTCCGAATTGAAACCCGAACCCGTCTTCCACCCGAATCCGAACAAGACCCAAACCATAATTTTGAACCCGAACCGACCTAAAAATTTTACCAATGCTAAAAGATCCGAGCACAACCCGAAATATAGGCCTTTGCGAAATAGATATACATGTACTACTGTTGTATACCTAAATATCTGCCGTTGGCAATATACTTGTATGTGCGATTGAGGACATTATTCAGCATTCTAAGCATATAAGTACCGGTAGTAGTTGGCCTACATGTATGCATGCACAAAACTTGTTTACACATGGCCTACATGTTTGAAATGTTTCCATGTATGTCAACAAGGCACAAATGTATCTGCAAATTTCTGAATATCATAAATTCAAAACCCGAGAAGAAACCTCGAATATTTTGCAAAATTGCAATCAACCCGAAATAAATTCGGAAACTATATCCAAACCAGATTTCGGATCGGGTTCGCACACATGTAATTCATAGCACCACCCGAGAAAAAAAACTTTTCAACGTTACCAAATATTTGATATCTACTTGGAAAATTTATAAGATTTGAATAGTTTAACAAACGCTTTGGAAATTCAGCAAATATAAGAAATCGTCTGACATGCCTAACAAATATTTGTTAAATTTTGTATGTAAGTCGACTTTAACGAATTGTGCGAAATTTAGAGAACGTTTATCAAATGCCTGGGTAATGTTTGTTTGGTTATCCAAACAAATTATTTTTTTGCATTCACTAAGTTTGATGAAAGAATAATCTTGCAATAGGCATGATCGGCTTATGAGTAGCTGTCGCAAAAGGCGGTTTTAATTGCATGGTGATTTCAATGTGCGGTAACTTCACCCGTACAATTTTTTGAACTCATGCATATCACAAGGATGATCACCAGCTCTCATAAACTCTGATTACATCATCTCTCAATAAAATAGAAATGCAACGTCACAGGTAGTACCCAATAATAAAGTGTGTATACCACAGTGTTGCGTCGTTGATAACTGGCTGATTTTTCTGCCATCAAATTTAACCAAAAGATTGAAAAATGGAATAGGCCCTAATTGTCAGGAAACTGTTGATATTTTTCTGTGATGGCACCACCTATTTCTTTCAAATCCTAAAGAGAGTGCATAATGTCATTTCCATGGATATCGACATATGAAACATGTAGGGCCTATATATGAAATACACTGGAGTACACTGGAACTGTAATCTTTTGAAATCAGGGACTTTCCGCTCACTCTGCATTTATAAGCATCTCATCCGCATAAAATTTGCACGCAGGTGCTTTATCTCGCTTTTTTTCAAAACCTTATCTCATGCACCGAATCTCTGCAGCAATTCGTACCTCCGCCCATACTAAAAACAACTGATCGATGATAATTTCTTGGAAAACTTGATGCTGGCATATTTTTACACCAATCATTATTTGACATGCAAAATGGGGAGTTTTCAAGCATTATCAAACTTATTGAAACTCATTAAGCAAGTTAATCTGATAAATTCTAAATTTAAGAAATGCGTGCAATATTCAATAATCATCATTATAAATATGTTGCAATAATTATAATTAGCAATAGCAAATTGTAATTATTATATACAGCTGTACAACAAATATTCAATGATGACATTCAACCCGATTCTGTCATTCCACTGAAGATGCTTTTATAACTAGCGAAAAATGTCTAGACAATGCATTGAAAAATGAATACTTTCGTTTTATTATTTCATTCCAAGATAATTTCAAAAGAGCTATAAATGGGAAAAAATATTATGATTTGATAGATAATTTTCTTGTTACAATTTTTGATAGAAATAAGAATATAAATTTAATATTTCGACCATCTGAAGTGGCCATCGTCAGAAATCTATTTACTATTTCTGTTTATGTAATTTGAATCTCTTGCACGAATGACAGAGTAAATAGATTTCTGACGATTGCCACTTCAGATGGTCGAAATATTAAATTTGTCTTATTTCTACAAAATTAAATGAGTTATAGGAATTTGAACATAAAATCATGTCAGTAATCTCTGAGTATGTACAAGTAGATGGATCTACCTACGTAACCAAATTCCATGGTTGATGTCATTGTATTCAGCTTTTTCTGCAATTATCCAAAAATTCAAGTTTATCAAGTAATTGGTAGATATTGAAGATTTCCGTCTAAATCGCTGAGTATTACTTTGTTCGAATGCTGAGGCGTTAGCGAGGGTGCATACCTTTAGAGACTTGTTTGTCAATTTGATTCTCTAGATATCTCGGATTTTGCAGCTTCAGTGTGCTGCAGTTGTATAGGTATGTGTAACTACTCTTAAAATCGTGATTTATCATATAGATAGGATTTGATGAGGGCACACTTTCTAACATTTTCCAGAAAACAGGAATTGCTGTTAGTACAATCGTGTATTCGATCGAAATGTATCTCAAACTAAGATATACATTGCACTACATATATGAAAACCTGCTGTGGTTACTTTACCATTGTCAAAGTTTCATCTAAACCTTTGCCTCTCTCGAAAGTGTCAGTAAAGCGTCTATCCATATGATCTTTGACAACTATTGAGGGATAATGCAAGCCAGGGCCATGAACCGGTGAAATAATTTCATTTTCATCAGGATGGGAGAAGTACACTAAGGAATAACGTGGTTTCTGATAGGATTCCTGATCTCTGAACACCACTCGATGCTTTGCTGACCGTAGAGTATCGCCGGTCCATCGCTGCATCAAATCGCCGATATTCACCAAAATAGAATCTTCGTTGGGAATAACGTCGATGTATTTATGGGATCGTGTAAATACTTGTAGGCCTGGGCATGTATCCATGTAAACCAGAGTTAAACAACCATAATCAGTGTGCTCTCCGCAGCGCATTAGTCCTGAGGGAATGTTGGTTGATTCATCCTCCGAAGCGGCAGGGTAATGAAGAAATCGAAGCTGACTCGTATTTTCTTTCGTAGAAAATTTCTACAACGAAAATGCAGTTCCATTTATGCAACAGTTAAGTAGTGCAGCTACAGCTTTTGATTATGCACCAAAATACAGAATATTCCAAATTTAAGCTATTATTACGGAGAAAATGCGACACCAAATTTCACAATGACTGTAGCTCTCCGCATGCTCTCTCCTAAACGTGTTCATTCAGCTGGAAATTATTACGGATTATTATTCAAGAGAAGGAAATATCGAGGATAGGTATAGCGTGGGACGCTTTGAACAAGCATCGAGACCTTTTCATCAGCAGTCTGCCTATCTCTCTAAAGCGTAAGGTACTCGAGGCACGTGTAATACCAGAATTAATCCGCGGTGTCGAAACTTGGATCGTGACAAATAAGAAGAAACAGAAGATCGGAGCAACACAAATGAAGATGGATAGAAGAATTTTGAAGATAACATTTATAGACAGGAAGATAAGCAAATGGATGAGAAGAATGACAGAGGCCAGGGACACACTGCAAATGGTGAAGGCAAGAGAGTGGCAGTGGGCAGGACACATTGCCAGAATGGAAGACAGAAGATGGACCCAGAGATTAACAACATGGAGACTATGGGAAGGAAAATGAAGAAGAGGAAGACCACCAAGAAAGTGGCATGAAGAAATTGTTCTGTTCTGCAACACAATTAACTGGCCGCAATTAGCCGGAGACAGAAGGTGATGAAAGTGCCATACTGAAGCCTTCGCCCTGCAGTGGGCAAATAAAAGCTGATGATGATGATTCACCTATAAAAAGAAATATGAATACTTTAATTGGGTGGCATTTTTTTCTAGGAGAAGCCAGGCTTGCCGATGTATCAAGCTTCCAAAACAGGATAGAGTTACTAAAAGCTATAGCACTCCGAACTAGACTAGGCGTATACCCATTCATGGGGGATAATTTGGAACATGCTATGCTGATTATCCGATAAAAGTACCACAGAGATCATCGATTAGAAAAAGAGCACGCATTACAACTGCTTCCGAATTGCTGAAAGTAGAGCTAATTTACACTTAAAAAGCAGTCAAAATTTCTCATTTAAAATGGGGATGTACCGGATTTTAATCAGCATAAATCAGTTTAATCCTTTTAAAGCATGCCTAGTAGGCTGCTCCAGTAGCTAAAAAATAAATAATAGTAAAATAGTTCAAAAATGTCGCGTGGACGGTTTAATCGATTAACATACCACATAAGCAGGCCATTCGGGAGGCCGTAATTTGTAATGAAATGTCGTTCTCATGCATAATGCACTATATTATGAAACATGCGCTTAATTCTTGTCGCAAAAATGCTAACTTCTTGGCTTGAGTTTGCAAAAATTAGAAAGTTCAAAAATGTTCATACTAAGAAAATTATAGTGGGCCAGACGCTACTGTTTGGTGTAATTTGCGAAGCGCTATCACGTGCCCATCACCAATAGACAACTGGATAACAGGAAACTGCAATACGCACGAACGAGTTACACAAAATTCCTGAGACAGGTATATGGTGGGTCCTAAAATTGGGATGGAATATTGTTCTGCACCTAAACTCAAGATAGATGTCTAAAATAAGATGCAATTGTGATAAAAAACCAAGATTCTTACAGCTGAAAACCATATTATGGAAGAAAGAATCGCTGAAACATGTGACTGTTAATTTTGGGACAGGATTATTTCAATGATTTTAGGGATTATTAATTTACATTTGGGTGCTATTCAATTTTAATACAAAATTTACCCTTGATGTGGCAGGGATGCATTCATAGATGTCTCATGAAGCTCCGGATGCATTAATACCATTATCTATCGCTTAGATCTGCTTTTATAAATTCGGGACATCGATTTTGTCTAATTTGTGAGAAGCACCCATACACGTATCGCAGACGCAAACATATTATGATCAATGACTCAATTTTGCTTCTTATATCTCATAAAATGCCTTCTTTGAATAACCTTTCATACACACAAAATCCAGCTGGATTTTTGCCGGATTTTGTGAAAACCAAAATCCGGTGCATCTCTAATCAAGACTACGCATAATCGCATACAACTTTATGAAAAACTATGACTAACTCCATCAAGTACAGATTCAATGAATGTAGGGTCCTTTTCCAATGAAAAAGATACATGGATGTGGTCACGGAAGACATGGAAGCGGTTGGAGTGATTGAAGAGGACATGCGCGACCAGTATGCATGGAGGAAGATGGATGTGATCACGGAAGACATGGAAGCGGTTGGAGTGATTGAAGAGGACATGCACGACCGGTATGCAAGGGGGAAGATGGATGGGGTCACGGAAGACATGGAAGCGGTTGGAGTGATTGAAGAGGACATGCACGACCGGTATGCAAGGAGGAAGGAGGACCCGGTGTGGCTGGCTACTGCTTCGACTGCTGAGAATAACCGATGCCGGTTCTGAAAAATGATTGGCCATTTATTTTGTTTGGATGGACTCCATAAGGGAAATTAATTCCAGGGTTAGAACCACAGTTTAAATGCAATTTGAGGAAATTACATTCTGAAATATATTTTGATGCCCATGTCATCAATAAGAAGGAACGAAAAATTCTACATAAAAATGTACTTTTCAGAATTATCTAACCATTTTCTAAGTAAGTGTGCTTAATTGTAGGTTTAATCAAAGTGTTGTTTTTCTTTGAACGCAATTAGACACCAGTTTCATGAGATGTGGATTACAGGCCTATGTATAATTGGACATAATTATCAATCCGAAACCTTTGACAAATGTACTACATAAAAACTCACAAAATCCATTGTCTCACTGTTTTTTAAACAGGATTTACATCCCTCATAGCTTCAAGCCATGAATAAAGCCAGAGGTTACTCAATGAAAAAATAATGAATTAGATTGCTTTAAATAAGCAAAAGCAAGATAACAGATCCTCTAAATTGCTCAAGTTGTCCCTATCAGAAACCTGTTTGCATGCCTCTTGAAAGTATCAAGAATGAATTGGCCAGGAAAGCTGTGGCTCGCGAACAAAATAGCTGCTCCACCGACTGACGGTACATATGAGTTCTAAGTTCACGGGATAGCATGTGAATGCATTAGCTCTGCATGTGCTTCTGGAGAAGCTCTTAGGTTTGGGTGCGCACTCATTTACAGCACGGCTGCTCCTACCGAGATTGCATCTGTAGATTAGACTGAGCGAAGCGACTTCACGCCTGATTGAGCGCGGCTGCAACTCGTTGTCGAGCTTTAGCCTCATTAGATTCTTGACACATTTTTCAACGCGTTCGAGGCGTCAAAAATGTCCTTGTGGGGAGCTGGCCTACTGATGGCAACAGAACTGCATCAGAGAACGAATAATGAATTTGTAATTGACGAATAATAAAAAGATGGCAGGCAATGTGAGGTGGAAAATAGCTGCTGGCAAGATTGAGGCTACCAATGTATTGAGCTGCCTGCTTGCTGATGAGCATGTACGATTTCCATGACAGGTCTTTGGCAACCCTTGATCCAAGGAAGGAGATGGACTCATGTTCTCTGATCCTTCTATGTGACATCATAATGCTATGCTCGTCATCATCTCCTTTGAGTCGTGAGTGTAGAATGCCCTGAATCATCGGAGGATTGAAAGAAGCAAACCAACTATTATCCCACTCGGAAACCCTGTGTACTGCGTAGGTGATTAAGTACATCGACTGACACCATTGACGGTGCTGGGTGTTCTTCGCTGATTGCTCATTGGAATTCATCAAGTAAATTCGTATCTTACCTCGCTAACTCCTAAATATCGTCAGTCGGCAAGACAAAAGGCATTAGTCCGACAGTCAGTGAGTCTCTGCAGGGATCGAGACTGAAAATGAGATTTTCAAAGAATGAAGCTCATCCTATGACTACGCAAACCTGCACATCTGCCAAGTTTTATCCGGTTCCTCACCTTGTCAGACAGAATCAAAGAAAAACACATACAAATCCAATGGGAAACAGATCAAAATTTTCGGTTAAAGTGAGAATTTTAATGTTCTCTCTGATTAAATGAGAAGTACTAAGGCGGAAGCCATAAAGTCAGACAAGGAAAGTCTTCAGATCATTTCCTATCATGCACCTGTGTCTGCGAAGATTAATACATTCAGATTTAGCAAGCCTCAGAATGTCGGCAGACATAAAAGTTTGGCCTATTTTAGCCATTGGTAAATGAATGGTGACCTTTCTATGATTTACACATCAAGATTTTCATCATTGAGGTGTAGTATGTACTATGTACTTTAAATTGTATGATTTTGATCGTTGTTGTTATATAGGTCATGATTGTTTGATCGTTGCATGACCGATCTCTTTCATTTATTCTTTTCATTTATTTTTTTATACTTCTTATTCCGACGAGACACGTTCTCAAAGGAAAAAACCGCACCCACACCAGCAGAGGTCAGTCATCATAACGCTTAGTTGGGCATGACGGACTGACTGATGAGGTCAGGACGACTGTGGCAGCAAAGATTGACAGTACGAATCCTCATGCTTTAGTAGACAATTTGGTCGCAGACATGCTTCAATAGAATACTACTGACATCATCAGTGACAAATCAAGAACAAGAAGGACATGAAAAATTAATGTGAAATGTTTTTCTCTCATTTTTTAATTAAAATGACTAAATCAAATTAACTCCCATGTGCTGCTATCAATTTTGATATAAAATGAGTGGATGTGAAAGGTTCCGATTATTTTTAAGACATTTCGAATGATGAAGAAGCATTAAAATGTACAAAGATTCTGTGATTTTTGTATTTGAAGTGCGTGTCAGAATTTCCGCTATCATTCCGGAAATTATAGAATCCCTATACGCAAAGCATCGATTGTTCACCCGAATAGACCTATTCGGACTGCTATTCGACTAGTTTTCTGTCTGACTTATAGGACATAGAAATTTATTTAATGATTAGTTACATTATTATTAATTATTATTGATTATTCATTGTTCATTTTCTAATTACTAGTCTAAATTTGAATTCCAGCTTGTCATCAATGACCAATTTATGGATCAAAATTGACATTATTAGATAATGCTAAAATACTTCAATACTCTATCACATGATTGTGATTTGCAACCAGAAATTACTCCCTGGGCCAGTCTTCATCTACATTATTAACTTCCTGTTGCATCTCGAGCGAATCCCGGGTTGAGATTTTCAGGAAAATTTCTAGTCATTTTACCACAGTTGATACTAACATCATACATGCTACTTCCGGTAAAAAGGCTAATCTAAGATTCATCAATATCCGGTGATCATGAGATTGGTATTCTTCGGGATTTTGGAGTCTCAATCTGCCAGTAAAATGCATGAAATAAATAACAACCACTTTTAATATCAAATGTGCTCATTTTCATATCTTAGTAAGCTTACATTTTGTCGATCCCGATTACCGGACTAAGCTTGCTATACCGAATACCGAGATCAAAAGTTGTGATTTTGTAAGCTCCATTCAAGGGTCTTCATTCCATCAACTCCGAATCTCGTGATCATTAAAATGCTCCCTGTTACTATCTACGTACGTGTTACCATTATCAATTTTTGTTAAAAGCGGGATATACTTCACTTTGTGTCAATAGGCCTACTACATGCGGCATGAGAACAAAATGTATGACAACAATGATGCAAAAGTATGAAAGTATATTTCAAAAAGGTATGATGTAGAAATATTCAACAACACAAGGTTTCCCCACAGTGGGGCGTTTGATAGGGTGATTATGAAATTTGCGCGAAAATTCACTTGATGACTTGATTTCGACGTATATAGGGTATTTTTTATGAGGATTTCATTTTTTAACAAATTGATGGACTACAACTGATAGTTATTCCGCAAATTGGATGTATTTAGGCTAACTTGCCTTTCTGTGACACTTCAGGCCATTAATAGCTTTTTAATAATTTTACCAAGAATCGAATGAATATGTACAAAATCTACAATTGATAACTTAACCAATAATAGTTTGTCGCCTGCTGAATACGAAGATAGTGAGCCACACACTTTCTGACATGGGTGTACTAAGAAAAGAGGAAGAAAATTAAAATACAATCAACATAAGAAACATGTCAATCCGTCTGATTACATTACCCAGATTATATGCCCTTTAATTTTTTAGCTTAGCATTTTCCTTTCCATCGTTTGTTTCGGTAGAATTTCCGGTAGTACTTGAACATTTTTATCAGTAATGCTTCGAAGTGGGTATCAAGATTTCTAGAAGGGTATTGGATTCGAGTTATGTCTATTTTTAACTCTGGGATGCCCTGGGATATCAACATTTTTAGTATCCAGATTTCTAGAAGGTGCTGCTATTTTTAAACTCTGGGAAGCCCTGAAGATAACAACCAATAAGAATTCCATATGGGGAAATACATATTTCACTATATACTACATATAGCTACACTATACACTACCTGGAGTCGGAAAGCTACCACTTACGGACTTGTTATGGCGACTGCGTCGAGTTATTTGAAGGTGCTTACCTATTCTGACTTCAGTACTTGCTACGATGAACTGAAAGTGTCACGCTTTACTGCAGTACCAGAGAGAGAGATCTGGCCAAGCGAGTGATCGAAAAGAACGACCTTGGAGATATGGTGGAATTTGAGGAAGTTTACAATGCCGTTAAGATCTTCTTTCGGAAAAGACTTACCTGTTTGCGATCCAAAATACCCCAGGATTTGACTGAAGTGTTGCTACGTTATGAAAGCGAGAGTGAAGCTATTGTGGAGAATGACAACGTCAGCAAGGAAAGCCAATACACTCGCTCACTGGTGGATATAGGAGAGAGACAACGTTACAACAGAACTAAACCTATAATTGATTACCTTCGAAACATGGCGTGGAAGAATAAAGTGACTCTAAACGAACTTCTCGGCGTTGTGACAAAACAGACCAACTTTACTTCTCAGCGAGATACATCGTCATTGGGTGATCAACTAATCAGTGGAGGAGAGAAGAGCAACGTCGTTCCACTGGAAACCAGCATTTTCCTGAAACATAGACTCAATCTTGGACGTGGTAGTTATCAGTGTCTTTCGAAAGTTCTAGCTAATGACAAACGACTGAAATTTGAGTCATGGAAAACTGTTCGCCAGGCTGAGCGCGAGATCACTCCACAGATCTTGCGAAGCACCGCCCCTTCTGGTGTTTTGTTCAGCTATTTTGATTCTTTGAAGATGACTCTTACACAGCTGTTATCCCTTCATGCTAAACAGGAGACAGCTACTCGACTAACTGTGTACATCAAGGATGGTGTAGATGGATCTGGCTCTCACGGTATTTATCACCAAGACAACAACGAACAAACTCACAACATCATTATGTTCATGTTCTGCGTTTTGAAGATAGAAGAAACGGACACTGGAAGAAGTGTATTTCAAGAACCCAAACCGGCGTCGCCTTTCTCACAACGTCCACTTTTCCTTCTCCTTGGTAAGGAACTTTATGGTAACTTGGTAAGTGTAAAAGAAGCAGTTGAAGAACGTTCAAAGGTGAGCGCCATGAAGATAGAACTTCCGAATCGCACATACACCATCTCTGTTACGGGAGAAATGACCATGATTGACGCGAAGATGCGTGCACTATTGAGCGGATTGGGCGGCGCCTACTGCCTCCTCTGCACAACAGACCAGGAAACCGCTTGTGGTCGAGGTACTGGAAATCTTGACATAAAAACGTGCTTCGCCATAAATCGTGACTGTGCTGAAACCCAGAGTGACTTCGAAAGACTTCGCCAAGAAGATGGAAAAGTGAGAACACGTCAGCAAGACTATGTGGATCGCAAGGGCTTGACACAAGAGCCCCTTCTACAAGTAAATATCAACCATGTCAGTCCACTTCACTGTCTTCTGCGGTCATTCGATTTCATTCTCAAACTTGTCTATTTTCTCCGTGCTGGTATTCGTCTTTGGACAGATTCACAGGTCAAGCTTTGTGCTTCCTTCAGACACCTCATGAATGCCAAGGACGAGGTGAGAAGATTAGCTCATGAAGCAACAAGTATCCCTATCGATTCGGCGGATCCTACAGGAAAAGGCGGCAACGTCAACAAAGGTGATACATGTCGGGAATATCTAACAAAATACCGCGAAGTGTTGGTCGGCTTCGTACCTGAACGTCATCAGAATTCTTTGAGAGAACTGATTTGTCGCATTTGGATATGTGTGCGTGTATACACTAGCTCTCGGTGTGTGAACACAAACGAATATAGAGCTTTCTCCTTGGAAACGTACAAATTCATTCTCACACGCTTCGACAATTGTGATAGAGTTCAGTGGATAAATGTCCCACCAACTCTACATTCTCTTCTCGCTCATGGTTGGGAGCTTGTGAAAGCAAACAATGGGTTTGGACTTGGAGAGTACACCGAGCAAGGATTGGAAAACAATCACAAATTTCTTAGACACTATCGGCAACATCTCGCCAGAAAAAACAATCAGTCCAACAATTTGGATGACTGCCTAATCAGATTATGGCTGAAGTCCGATCCCAAAGTCCGAGCAACTGCTCCTGAGCCAAAATGCAACCACTGCAAGATGATGGGACACTTCACTATATCGTGTGGAGCAAGGAGAAGGGACGACAGTCATTCTACAAGTGCAGAGAGAACGATGGATGAACATTTTTTTGATATCCTTTTCGTTGATTGATAAATAGAAAATTTTGTCACTAGGCCTATGTGCTTTGACGAATTGTCATGCAGTTATCTATATAGCGATACATGCGTTATCCCCAGGTATCGCGAGACAAATTTTTGATATTATGTAGGGAAGATACAATACTTTCACATAAAACAAGTGTCAATTGCGGTCAAAAAATATTTCGTTATCAACAGTTAAGAATCTTTTCTAAACACACTGAAAACCATGTTTGATCATTTAATCTAAAGCTGTTGACTTCTTTTGGTCGTCAGCATTGCTGAAAAGGGTAAGATGAGCATACTTAACCGTTTTAGTACTCTAACATACTTATATTTCAGCATAGTAATGTGCATTTATCGTTCTTAATTCTTTATTCCGCTGAATAAAGGCGTTCAAACATTGATGGAATTAGACTATATTTCTGATACAGTATCCGATGGAGAACTACGATTGAGAAAAATTTTTTTCATAGACTTCAGATGCTCATAGCTTTTTAACGAAAGAAGATATTGACTTGCAATAAAAAGTATCGGATTCTCCTCGATATCTAGTTTCAGAATATATAAAGAAAACAAAGTTTTGACAAAAGTCATTTTTGACCCAAATTTCATGGTCATGCCCCACTGTGTTCCCTTTTCACGCATTACTACTTTTTGCAAGATTATTTGATGGGATGCCTAGAAATCCCATATTTACCTAGCATAAACTGACACGCTATAGCGTTCCAAGTATGTGCTTTCGGGCATGCGAAAATTGAGCATAACCTGGAATATTTTTGTAGTTATCAGTTCATTACTGGTACGTGTCGGCAACAAACCTACAAACAGATCAACTGTATTATTGTTCGACATATTGATCAAGAGTAATTCAACAGAATTCTACTAACTCACAGATTTATTGATGGAAGTTTCCAGGTGTTTCATAAAAGAACAAGAAAAACAGTCCTACGTACATTTTCTAGCACATTGTATATTTTGGTGTCACGGTAGATATCTTTCGCAAATTATTGTCCATAATCCACATGGATAACCGGAGATAGTCTATTGTCTGTGAGAAAAGGGGTTGAGTCCATATGGACATAATTATGTGCATTATAGGAACGTAGTGAAAATGTTTATTGCACAGACCTACCTGCATGCATTATGACAAATCCTCTAATCTATTTCAAACCACCACTGCAATGCTTCATGGCAGCTGAGTGTACTTTTATTCTTTCCCCCCAACATTTTTCAAGTTTTCCAAAATCATCAAATTTCGCTAAAGTTAGTCACATTGGGTATAGAATAGACTTGATCTGTCACTGAGTGACACTACACCATGACTGAGAAGTCTTACTTGAACCCTGGAATGATGGATTGGTCCCTTGGATACTCAGTTAGAATACAAGGTACAGCTGTGATCATGAACTTCGTGTGATTGTTGTCTACAGACAAAATGACGGGCAGTTGTCTAATTCTGAGGCTGTAGATGTTCTGCAAATCAGATATACACTCAAAGCTATGCCTTGTCAGTGAGAGCAGGTAGGACCACGAGAAGATCGTTAACGATGCAACACTTACGGGTGTGAACAACAGAAATGTGGGGGGGGGAGGAAAGAATAGAAGTACCGCTGAGTGAGATACTTTACATTGACAGAAGCTTTTAAGGAACACAGAAAAAGACCAATTTTTTCGCTACAAACTATCGACTCTTATATGAAAGTACTTGTACGATTTGCATAATTTTTGAATGTGGGTAGAAAATATAGTGGCGCTTCATATATTTTTTCGGTTTTAAGACGAATTTTAAGACTGTTAATGAGGTGGACAGACAGCCCATTAGGGGATGATTATGATTAACTAATAATACGGTCAGGTACTGTGGCTAATGTTGCAACAATAATAATGTTGAAGTCTAACCTCAATCACAGCTCACCTTGAATTTTCTCACAAAGAATTCTGGGTCCTCAGGCATCAATCCATAACCAAGCAGTTTCATAAGACGGAGAATAAGTTGCTGGGAAAATTTGATTAGTTCCATAGAATGTTTTTCAAAGTCTCTATCAAGCCAATTATCACATGAATGACAAACATCCAATACTTCCTTTCTATCGGCGGGTTTGTCTAAATTAAAGCGTTCAATCACTATGTCTCCATCTTGGTGTTTTGCAAGGGGCACGTATCCACAACGAGTACTTTTATAATCACGATAATAATTCATCTTGTATTCGTGAGGTTTACAGAAGAAGCGATTTCCGCTATCAAAGCATCTTTCAATTGCTTCTTTTGGTATTCCGTGTCCTGTAACTTGTAGAAACCCAACTTCAACCAGTGCGTCAATCAATCCGTCTTTCACATTGCTCCAGGCTTCTGTTTTGATGCTGTTCTCAGTCTTATCGACACTGAGACACGATATGTCCAAAACAGGCACAGATTCTTCTATCATTGTCCCCATAAAGACTTATCTAAGAAGTGAATTTTACTACCGTAAGTCACTTCGCTGCAGTCCTGAAGCTGCTCCGTCACTGAACAGTGAGGTAAGCAATTGTAATTTTGCAATCCAGCGGTTATATAGCAGCAGATGCTATGACGCCGTGACTCATTCCTATTATTGCATTGTCTGAAACTAATTGAGCCAATCTAAGAATTCGACGAATAGACGTGACCAAAAGACGTGAACACCAACATGAACAGCAAAATTGAAGATAAACAACACATGTACGAAGTGAATGAAATCCGGTGTAGCTTCCCTGCTGACTGCTGCTATCGACCGAAAACGACATAGGTACGTCATCGCATCGGATGGCAACTGAGCGTTACTATGGAATTCCCGTCTTGTTGGGAATGTTTCGATGAGCTATAAATAACATTTTGTTCTCTGGTTGCACAGATCTAGAAATTTCTAGATCTGTGTCTGGTTGGAAAACTGTTAACTATAACTGTTGACACAGGGTGAAGTTGTAGCTGTTCCGAGTTGCAGATAGATGAAGAGAGGCAAACTCCACTCATGTCACATCGCAAAAATAGAATGTTAAAACATAGGCCTATATTTCTCTCATGTGAAACGCACGTGACTGATGATGGATTGGGAAAAAGCAATTGCAATTTTAAAGGAATCAAATTCTGTCCAATTATGAATTGTTTTTGTGAATATATAATTTTGAATAATTGGCAATTCATTGACGCTGACATGAACAATAAATCTATGTTTCATCATGTTTCTTGTTTTTTTCAAAATCCGACTTCCATCAACAGTCAGTCTTAGTCGTGAAACTACAGTTTCAGGCTTACATAAACACGAGCATTCAGTACAGTTAATGGTACTTATGGGTTATCTCCCCACGTTTTCAAATTTGTCGAAAATCTGTAGAAATGAATCAATCGTCACAAAACATCAAGTACATGTAAGTGAGAATATTTTCTACCCAGAAGATAACCCATAAGTGCCCAGTTAATTTTATAATTAAAACGCAAATCCATGATTTGTTTTATTTAGCTAATTTAACTTTGTTTGCTCCTTCTTTATCATGGTATTTTAACAAATATATTTCAAAATGGTTTCGAAAGCACGAGCCTTGGCAGTCCGAGAAACTCCAATTGGTGGAAAAAGCAGAAAAAGAAAGGCAGAAAGGGTCAGAAAAAGAAAGTAGTTTAAGAATATCTAATCATAGCTAAGAAGAGACTTGGTAAGAGATTTGGTGCAGAGGAATTACAACACGTGCACTTAAATTTATCATTGTAGGGGACCTATATGATTATCGCAAAGCCTGGCCTGTGGAAGCGTGAGTAAAAATTATAAAAAAAAAACAAAGCGCATGAAAATATTCCGGCAAATTTGAATCATACCATTACTGGCTTGCAATATTTTGAGGTTTAACTAATAACTAAGTAAATAAGTTGGCGTATATTTTCATCAAATTGAAAATCGAAGGCTTTACAAAACGTGGGCAAATCATCAGAAAAGAAAAAAACACTAAAATGCATTGTTCAATGGCATTCACGTCCACGGGAAGAATGAATGAAGTCTACGAATGTGAGCACATGCGGTAGTCTTAGATAACCTGAATGGTGTAATCGCGGTGGAACCAATTCGTGTAAAGGATGAAATTCTGAAGGAAAGAGATTGCATAAATTTCGCGTAAGTCTGAAAGTTTGGGAAGCTTGTCACAACTGCAATTCTTTCCACAGATGAGCTTTTGACACCGATGTTGAAATGCTTCCAATCTGTCATTAACATTTCTTGGAAGCCAAACAAACAAGGGGCATATAATAGCACAGATAACACAATGTCCTTGTACACCTCAATTATATACTTATATGGTAGCAGTACGTTCAATTTACGCATAACAAATAGACGTTGTAGGGCAATTTTCACTATTTCATCAAAATGAGCGTCCCACTTGAGTTCATAATTCCAGCGAATTCCAAGAATTTTCAAATTTTCGGAGACCTTAATATTTGGATATTGCAAATGGTAATGGTCACAATCACTTTTGCGAAACATCATTTGCTTTGACTTTTCAAAATTCAAACTTATTCTATTGTCTTCTACCCACGTCTCAATATCACGTAAACTCAATGGCTTGGAATTTTGAGCATCGTCTGTAAATGTCCATGTTGAATTCCCTGATCTTCTGCAGCTGACTGGTCTACTAATGTAAACTGATATTTTGTATAGGCCCTAATACAAACTTTCTGATTGACTGCTTTTACTGTAGCAGTGGGCCCTTATTATAAAGAAATCCCAACCTGTTGATCTTTAGTGCATATGTCGGAATTGACTCATCTTCGGATTCGGAACTGCGTGGGTCAATATTTTTCTTCATTTGATTATGTTTCTTTATCATAGAGTAAGTATATTAGGTGGAGTGGTAACTCAGCATTTATTACATCCCTAATGTGTATACAGGTTCGATTTCATTAAATGAACATGAGTCGAGAACAGGTTGAGACCCAGCATCACCTGTGAGATATGCACGTTTGGAGAGATGTAAACGAATTTGATTGATAATGATAGCCATACAGAATAGGGAACAGTATTCCACAAATCCTCCATGTCATGACAACTTGGAGAGGCAATATAGTTTGTTTAATTAGCAATTCGATGGGTTACCATAACTATAGATTAGAAAAAGATTATTTTCTTAAGCTTGATCATATTACAAACTGCCGCTGAATGAGCAAAACATTGTAGTCAGAGAAACTGATTACAATCAACTTTAAAAGTTGTAAATGGGCTCACATTACTATTCAGATTCAAGAAATGACGCTGTGTGAATCATTAAATCATGCCGCTGAAAACAGAATGAAAAGCATGACATTTTAGCCGAGAAGCTGTCAATAAGATCTCAACTTCTCGTTGAAGACTTGCACGGATTTGAATTATAATGCAGTTCATGAAATTCACTTGATAATCATGCAGCTTGCTTGATTAAGGTGGTTCTTAGCACATATTCATTCCTTTTGATATCCAACTTGTTTCATACAACTTATAAAGGAGCTTCATATCGGTAGTATACAAATTTTCAAGAATTTTAGATTCTTAAAAACTGCTCAAATAATTTTTTGGACCACACGACCGCAATCTCCGTAAAAACTGAATCTTTTCATATAAAAGTTTTCACTGTATACAGACACTTTTTTGAGTCGACACTCTATCCACTTATAGGGCCTATCTACTCTGCTATTTGTGATTTAATTAATAAGTCACAAAGCGAATGCGATCTTGGTTTCATCGGCGCCATGAAATTTTGTAAAGAGAATTGTCGCACCTCTACGAGCTGTAAAAAGTATGTGACGTGATTCTTTTTTATGTCATTATCAAACACAAGGAGATTCCGGCCACTCTAATTCCGGTAGGCCTAATTCTGCTCTACCACTTTTACATTTTGAAATCATAGAAAGTTTACAATTACTTTATGGATACCATATATCATTTTATTTGATTTTGCAATCACATAGCATTCGATAATCTATAGGCTAAATACGGCCTGATAAATAACATGCTAATTGACTAAACATCTTTGCTTAATTAGCAACATTGCTTTTCATATTTAACATAGATATTATTCCTTTAATCAGGAAGTGGCAGTGGTAAAAGCTTATGATAATTCGACCGCAAAGCTCTTTACATGTAGGCATTTTTCCATTGGTTTTTCAATTATAGAGCAATAATTGAATAATTCAATTTCAATATTTTCAATTAATCATTCTTCAGTTAAATACTTTTAAATCAGACGAAAGCAGTGTTGAAAATTTTGTGTTGAAAATTTCAGATGGATTGAATGAATAATTTAGAAGTTGTGCCTTTTCAAAATCGCACTTTCTAAATTTGTCTATGAAAATATGCAAAATGGACGCTTTGTTGTTTTGTGCAATTAAACTGAATGATTTTATCCATACCGATGTAATTTGGTGCGTATATGATCGAACAAAATAAGTAGTATCTAACGAATTAACCATGCGATTTCACAGTGCTAATTTTCATCATAGATGAAAAATGCCTACATGTGGGCATTTTTCTTAAATTTAGTCAAATTGAGATAGTGGAGGCGGGACTGCTATGGGCATTATGATATGAATAATATGGAACAAATATTCAGATTTAGATTTTACAAAAGTATATCTTTTCGTTCCGGAAAAACTCACATGCAAGAAGCGATTTTGTAGAAAGTATCAGAATACCCATTTGACACTCTACCAGGGGGTAATATGGGCATGACTTGGGGCTATATGGGTTTTGCATAATGTGACTATGAATGATATTTACACCAAAGGTTTTATCGTTCTATTAATGATTGGTTCACCAAGACAAAATGGCCCATGTCCGTATCGGCAGCATTGATTGTAATAAACAAGGCTTCATTTACATAACCTCAAAGTCATGAGTCATCATTTAATTCGATTTTGCACTTAATTTACACTGACTAACAAACGTTAGCCTACACTAACGGGCCATTTCATTCGTGCTACATCACCATGCACTCAATTTTCATATTTGGTGCAAAAGTCAATCATCAGTGATTTATTGCCGCCACTGATTACATTGAAGCTTAAACAGTAGTAGTAGTAGTAGTAGTTCGAGAGAAAATGCGTCGACTGAAATGTCGACGCATGTCTCGCGCTCTGTCGCTGCCCCAATTCCGTCCCGAAAATCAAAAGTCACAAGTTCGGAGACACCAAATATTTCAGCCGTTATAGGCCTTCGTCAGTGGTGCAAAAGTCAATCATCAGTGATTTATTGCCGCCACTGATTACATTGAAGCTTAAACAGTAGTAGTAGTAGTAGTAGTAGTAGTAGTAGTAGGTAATAGGAAGCGTCGACCTTGTTGAGGCCGACGCATGTCGCTCACTCTGTCACGCTCTGAATAAAAAAAGCTGAGATGTTCGTCAATATGCACCAAATATATTTCGGCCCTCGGCCTTCTTCAGTGGTGATACAATTAGTAGTAGTAGTAGTAGTAGTAGTAGGTAGAAGAAAGCGTCTACCATTAAATGATCGACGCATGTCTCTCACTCTGCCCAATTATGTCCCAGATTAGTCAAAATATCAAAATTTTCACTGAATGAAGGCACCAATATATTCGCCCTCTCAAGGGCTTCGTCAGTGGTATGTGACACAGTGCGTGTATAACTCCTGCAAGAGCAGGATAAATGGTAAATATTGATCAAACATTGTTATGAAAATCAATGTGGACACACGAGGCATATGGTATGCTGTTACAGTTAGGTGACAAGAGATGTCTATGCCATGATTTCACAAAGATGACGCAACCACAAACTTATTGTGATGAAGTAAATATAAAACAATAAAAGGATACATAAGATAATAAAATAATAAACTATTGACAACAGCGGATGAAAATAGAAAATCATTGTAAAATACTTAAAAGATTTTTGTCATTTTTAAATGACAAGCGCACAGAAATGTCAGTCACTTGACGACAAGCCTCTTTGATTAAACTATTGAGTTTAGCAGTGCAATCAGCATGATGGGTAACTAAATTCACAATATTGGGTGATTTTGAAATAGAACGGTTAAGACCGTTGGGACGGAGGGTATTTAATTTTTGGATCCATCAATTTTCCTTTGCCAAACGATTTTGATCTGCGATGCATCGGTCGATGGCGAAGAAGGAGAAACTTGAGATATCGCAGATATGGGAGAAATGAGGTACCATAGGTGACTCAGGGTCTCTATTTCTGATTGCTCGGAGGTGCTGACTGATGCGTTGGCGTAGGGGATTAGAAGTCTGGCCAACGTAAGAGACTCCACATTGAGTACATCTCACGACATAGATGCAGCAATACGAGTTACACGATAAATTGTAAAGAATGGCATGGGAGCGTGTGGCTCAGAGTCCTTGAATGTTGAGCATTCGTGAGCAAACTGACAAGCACCACAACGAGGGCCTTCGCATTTCTTGAAGCCTGGGGTCCAAGAGGTGGTGAAATTTGTGAGTCTGAGAACCCGACGCCAAGCTGAACGAATGGCAGTACGAGATATGCCTGAAGAGCGCCAGACAGGAAAGACAGTGCGACACGTGCCATCGAAGTCCTCACGAGTCGAGGATCGAGTGGCCCATCTGAGGATCTGGGAGAAGATAACACCCTTGTGTACATGGGCAGGATGGTGAGAGTCGATTGGCAAAATTTGATGGCGAGCTGTATCTTTGAAGCCGATTCTGTGGGCAAGATGGTTAGATGAAGAACGATAAATTTCAACATCCAAGTATCGTATTGAATATGCATGCTGCTGAAGATCAACTTGGATATGTGGATCGACTGAGTTGAGATGTAGAAGGAAATCGCGCAGAGTGTTAGGTCCATGATCCCATACCGCGAAGATATCGTCTTGGAATCGAACCCACATGCTGGGACGTAAGTCAGATGATGATAGAGCAGATGACTCCCACTCGCCCAGATAAATGTTGGCGAATGAGCCGCCAAATGCTTTCCCCATTGCGACTCCTGATACCTGGAGATATCGCTCTTCTTGGAAAACGAAGTCGTTGCCCTCGAGCGAAAGGCGAAGGAGTTCTAAAATATCTTCATTCGGTCGGCGAGGATCAGGATATCGTGAAAAGGCTCGAGAGACACGTTGAATGCCCTCGTTTATAGGAAGTAGTAGTAGTAGTAGTAGTAGTAGTAGTAGTAGTAGTAGTAGTAGTGAAGTGTATTTCATGAAAAATAAAAATCATTCAATACAAATGCTAATACAAAATAACGGAGAGTAAAGTGTGACATTTACATACAAATAAAGTTGCAGTTACTCAAGAGTTCAATCTCAGCGTTGGAAGGACATATTGAAGTCAAGACAAGCTTTTATAGAAAATGCGTTGCTTCTTCTAGCGGTGCGAAAAACGTCTATTGCAAAGTGTCTTGAAAAATGTAGACGACGAGGAACAATTTCTCTCAAAGGATGAAGTGGGTTTTCACATTTCAGCAAAAAAGAAAAAATTAACTTGCTGAACAGGTCATCAATATCGCACACTATGTTACACCTACATTTGAATCCGCAGATAATATGGTGAGCACGTTTCGTAATGCGACGAATCTTAGATTGTACACTTTGAGTTCGGTGACAAAAAATGGGAGCAGCATAGGCCTACGTTAACACAGAATCGCGCTATCAAGCGCTTCAACAAGCTGATTTTTAGATAGATACGGTTTTAGTCGACGAATGACATAAAGTCTTTGTGAACATATTTTCGAAACTGATTTGAAATGCTCGTCCCAGCTTAAATTATCAGACCAGATGACACCAAGAATTTTTAGGACTTTGACTACCTTGATATCAGGTATTATTGGCACGGTAAAATTAAGAGAGCATTTAAAAATTATTTGCTTGCTTTTCGATTTGTTGATGACCATGCACTTTTCGTCCACCCAAGACTGAATAGTTGACAAATTGGAGGGCGTGGGAGACTGATAAACTCTTTCAATCAAATTTAACGGTTGGGTTACGTCGAGATTAAAATCAGTTGGTTTACGTTTGGGGTGTCTCAGACACCCCATCAAGAAATTATTCAAAATTTCTTAGAAATTTGTTTCCCACAACTTGTAATTAGTTTCTAGCAACTCTCCCAAGAAAATATTACTGATAAAGCGCGAGATAAAACGAACGATTTTTCATTACACATCATCTACAGCTTTCACAACATAATTCTCTGGCCCTAGTTACTCTAAAATTACATTCAATAGGCCAATCTGATTTTTTCAGCAAAAATCATATGCACAATCAACAGACACGTTTGAAATTTTTCGAAAATTGGGGCTGTTTACGAGTATGTCATTCACTATTCAGGGAGTTTCAACACACATTTTGCAGTATAATGATCATTTGCCAGAACAGTCTGAACAATGCACAACCTTTTGAGAATGTGTTGAACACACGAAAGAGTTACATATCGAACATTTTTGGGTTGTTTTCCTATCCTTGTCGCGTGTGCATTCTTTGCAGCGGCCACTACGGCTTGATGGAATTCCCGCTGTGATGCTTGATTCAAACTTGTATCCCAGAAGATTTTTCAGATTTTGAATTGCGATTGCTCGACAAGCGATTCTTGATATGACGATCAACTAACTCATATCCGACATCCATCAAGAAATTGAATCGAAATAGTGTACTCTCTCGTGATTGGGTTTCTGGCCTCATAATAACTGAGGCATTCAATAAGGCAACGTCAACCATATTGCAAAAAAATCCGTAGGTCCAGCGGCAACATTTTCTTTTGATAGTGTAATATTTTAGCATTCGGTCCATAGAATCGACGTCAGACTTGGTTTGATTTGTAATGCTGAATGATTTCGGGGAAACCCAACTCATCTGTCTGAGCATCAGCATGCATCGAAGAAAGCAATATCACTGGCTTCGTCCCCTTATCCCAGTACGAAACAAGGACTTGGTCCCCCGAAGCAAAAAATGCAGAAGATTTCTTCGTCCGTCCATTCGTAGACTTTGCTTTGGCTGGCAAATCTCTATTGTTAGAGCGGACAGTTCCCACTAGTGTTGTTCTCTTTAGTAACATCCTTTCGGCAAGTGATGAGCTGGTAAACCAGTTATCTGCACTCACATTATAACCTTTTCCGAGGAAGGGTTGAAGAATTTTCATTGTAGTCGCTTCTGGAATAGACATTCCATTCTTTTCACTGGCAGATAATGTGCTTTCTCCGATATACGGTACTGCATTTTGCATATGAAATCTTTGCATCGTACAGCCATACAATTTTGATCCCATATTTGGCTGGTTTGGATTTCATGTAAACTCGAAATTTCACTCTTCCATGAAACTCTAGCAACTGCTCATCGATCGTAAGATTCTCATGAGGGACGTAGAATTGCTGGAGTTTCTCAACAAACGTTTTCCATACATCCCGGACTGGAGACAGAGGGTCGTTTGAATCGCGTCGGGTTCTGTCATCAAATCTGAAGAATCTCTTTATGAATAAATACCGTTCTCGAGACATTGCTGCTCTGAAGACAGGTTGACCGTCTCTCTCGGACCACAATGAAAGTGTATTCCGATAATTTGATTTAAGAGCACCACCAATCACATGGAGTCCAATAAAAGCCTCCATTTCATCTCTATCGATCTTATTCCACGCTTTGCCAATTTGATGATTTCGATTATATTCAGATATTCTTCTTCTTGCCTCTAAGTTGGTGAATCGTACAGCGTCATCAATAATAGAATCCATGAACAGAAGAAATGAGTCCTTATTTGACGACGGATTCACACCCGGTCGTGTGCGAAGAACGTTCCTGACCGGTGCTCTACCATGATGTTGGATATTAGATGGAATCACATTCCAGTGTCTACCCGAAGGTGAGATTAAATTTTCCGGAGTAGAATTTTCGCTGTCACTATCATCACTGTCATCGGTATCCAGAGGAATAAGACTTTCTTCAGGCAGTTCTATGAGATAATCGTCGTCTTGATCTAGGCGTACGTGTGTGCTCTGTCCTACACCACTGTCGCCGTGAATGGATGGTCCATCATTCAAATCTCCATCAGGCAAAACACTTAAATCAATTTCTTCATCTTCTAAAAGATTGAGCTGGCGTAATGCTTCAGCAGCAGCTTTCCGACGAGGTCGACGCGCTTCCATTTTCTCGATGAATGTGAGAGAAAGATGATAGCTTCGAATCAATATTTAGTTCCGAGCGCATTCTCACGCAACAACAGGGTCATAGACAGCGCCTATTCACTTAGTCAGCATTCATGAATCGCGAATGCTTTACATAGATATTGCCACAAACTGCGCCGTTCGTCGACAGATGTCTGAGATTGTAGATAGCTGAACCAGCTTCAATCTCGACAGCTGAATTTCAACATAATAGCAGTCAAATGATGCACAAATTGTATGGGGGTGTCTCAAACACCCCAAACATAATCTAACTATGATTGCGTGCCTGATCCTGTACAAAGCAGTGTATGAGTTTCATATTCCTGTTTAATGCTCTATACGACATAAAATTAAAAGTCATAAAAGGAATTTCTTGTGCGATAGTGTGATCTCAATTTTTTTTATTTGAAATCTCTTGGGTGTCTAAAACACCCCAAACATAATCCAACCGTTAAGTCATCTGCGTATTTCACTATCTTTGCATTTTCTGAAGAGACTTGTAGGGATCCAAAAAAGGCGCCGAACAGATATGGACCCATGACACTTCCCTGAGGCAGCCCAGATGTTGCAGGGTAAACGGGACCAAGTAAATCATTTGACTTTACCCGTTGTTGTCTGTCAGTGACATACGATAGCAACCAAATTAAGAACCCATGGTTTATTCCACGTTTGAAGAAATCGTTTATTAGTCTACTATGGTGTATTTTATCGAAGGCCTTGGATAGATCGATGCTCGTTAGGCGAACGGCGACGGTGGAAGGTTGGTCCATAAATCCTGTTATAACATCCTGCGTATGTACAAGAGCTGTCGAGGTTGAGCCCAGGGGTCGGAAGGCGTGCTGCTCACTGCCGTAGAGATTCAGTAAGCTATTTTTCATTGTGTTCAAAACAATTTTTTCAAAAATCTTGCTTAGGGCAGGAAGGAGAGATATTGGTCTGTAATCTGCAAGGCTTGGTTTCGTTCTCTTTGAAATAGGGCAAATTAAAGCAGTTTTCCAACAGTCTGGAAAAACTCGACTGTGGACTGAACTCTCAAAAATGTGGCGGACAACATCGCAAATCAAGTAAGAGCTTTCTCTTAATAGACGAGGGGGAAGTGGATCAGTTCCATTTGATTTTCTGTCGTTGATGCTACAGAGGTGATGGAATACATTCTCTGACGTTATCGAACAATTCCATTTTTGATCATCGAGATTCAAAGGAGTTTCGTCTGGGAGAGAGTTGAAATTTTCTTTAAAGGAATCGGAGAGAATCTGAAGACTTTCATACACTCCTGAAGAGAGGCTGTTCAAAGACGCGGGGGATCGTTTTCGGCCGCTGATATCATTGACAAAATTCCAAATATTTCGATTTTTACTTAGGCTAGCTTTGGTCCACACATCTTTTGCTTTCTTAACTTCTGTTCTCACTTTTGTCTTTAGGTTTATTTATTGTAAACGTTCCATTGTTTCTTTCTGTAGGCTTCCCAGCGGTCGTTTATCAGTGTCTTTAAAACTGGGGTCATCCAAAGTTTATCAGAGGAGGAGAGAACGATGCACTTTCTAGGACTATGTTGAACAGCATCCATCATCAATTCATAGAACCTTTCACACTTCTCGTTTACTGAGTCTGCCTGATAAATGGACGAAAAATTGGCACATGATAAGTTATTTAGAAGCGCAAAAATGTGAGACCTAAAGTCATCGACGTTTTGCATCGTCCTGATATTCGCCTTAGATGCCTTCTTTGCAGTGAGCAACACACAGTTGTGATCAGAGGTCTTCAATGGTGGACCTATTTCAGAAACGATTTCATACTGTTCGCAAACCGTGCGAGAGACCCAAATACGATCTAAACATGAATCACCTCTAGTGGGATTTTGGATAGTTTCCGCACAATTGAAGTAATCGGAGAAAAGGGTGTCATCAAAATTATTAAAATCACCACAAAAAATTAATTGTCTTTCAGAATGTTTACATAGATGCTCATCAACTACACTGATGATATAATCAGCAATGAGTACGTGGTCAAAGATTAGGTGGTATGTAGCACAGAAAAACAAAGGCGTTTATTTCAATTAACTCATAGGATAAAACTTCAATGGTAGAAGGGCAGTTAATATCAGTTACATGACAGGAGAAATTGCAACTCTGGTGTAGGCTATCCAAGAACAGACACCACCACCCTTTCTATCGTTGCGGTCTTTACGCAAAAAATAATAATTGTTCAATCTTAATAAATCATCTGTGATACCAGAGTGGAGCCATGATTCTGTCACTGCAATAACCATAGGTCTTTTTAATGCAAAAAGTTCATCAAGTTTATAAAATATCGATCTAGCATTCAGCAATAACATAGTCGGAAAAGAAGCTCCATATCTCAAAACATTTATAGAAAGTTTTTTGGCACTTTTGCTTCGTCTTTCGAGCAGACCCTATCACGGTAGATGATCACATTTTCACCTTTGTTGCGACTTGAGATCAATTCCTGTCTCAGTTGATGGAAGCGGTGTTGCTGTAAAGGTGTTCGATCGATGTTAATATATACGTTGGAAAATTGAGAATGGCGAAGAAATTTTGCAGATCTGAAGAGAGCATGTTTATCAGTCACAGATTGACAAGTAATTGAAATAGGTCTTTTGCTATCCTCTCGAGGTTTGCCAATTCGCTTGATGTCTGAAAGATTGATGCTATTTAAGTTCAAGGCTTTAAAACTTCAGAGCATTTGGCTTTGTCTGCTTCTTGTCCTTGTTAGAGACTGCCTTCACATATCTCTTCCAACCCAGATATCACGAGATTCAGCTTCCTTCTTTCACGCGACTCCATCTCTTCAGCTATTTGGAAGACCACATCATTATTCAATGTTTCTTCAAATTTCGACATGTCAACCTTAAATGCACTCATCTCTTGCTCAAGATGATACTGATTTCGCCTGAGATTAGACACATCACTCTCAAACTTTGTCATGCGACCATTCAAATTTTCTAATTGAGCATTTATTTTCACAATTTCTGTAGTAAGCGTTTTCAGGATTTCCTCCTTACTCTAGGCTATTAGGCTTTCAATATGCTTTCACAGGGAAGCATTTTCTTGGGCTATTACAGCTCTTAGGTCATCAACATTCGATGCGTTCGAACGAGTATTTCGTTTGTCTGTTGCCATGTCGAAAGAACACAGAAGGAAATCCTCTAACTTTGACGTTAAGATTTGACTGGCAACTTGACGTTATGCGTGGGAGTATGTCCACGGCAGAAACTAAACTGATGCCAATCTCAGAAGCAAGTTAGTGCTCATGATGAGGAATTGAAAATGAAGAATTTATGTCATTTAGTTTGCTATCTGACTTTCTAACTAAACTTGATAACAATAGACATATCTATTTCTGACAAATTTCATGCTTTGACACTTAGCAATTCTTAAAACCTTTTTGCATTGATTCATAGTTCCATAATGTCTTTCAATAAATCTCTTATCGATTCTGGGTATTTCTCTGGAAAATAAGTATGCCAGAAATAATAAATAGTGATGATAAAAATGCATTGCCCATTTTATATGACCAGTAATATTTTAGGAGTGGGGCTATATGGGCACTTTACTTTATGGACTTACATTACACGGATATCAATGGTGGGTCTTATTGGAAGTTACATGTAGATCGTTAGATGAGGGGACAGTTTTTGTTTGCCTTGAACAATCAATCTAAACAGAATGAGAAGCACAGCCAAATAAGTGTCTGATCATTGTCGGTACTTCATCGATCAAATTTGGGCAATGTTACCGCTTCTTAGCGCGTGCGAGCTTGTCTCCCTCAAATCAGCTGCGGGGCCACATGCTGATAGACAATGACTAGTTTGCTACCGAATTTGAAGTTCATTCGAACAATGGGTCTTGAGATAGAGGCCGAGGAACTCAAATTACCCATCCGCTGCACATTTTAGTCCCGCCTCCCCTATTTCATACACTTAGGTAGCTATTTATTTGATGATGTTTACAAAAAAGCAAGTACATGTAAATACCACATGGCAATCAATTGTGCACCTACACGTCTAAAGAGAAAATGTGCAGTAAAACACCACTATTCATGTAGCTACTGAAATGAAAACAGACACCACAGATTTATCGGGACATGGAATAGAATGAGCACAGTGGGATGGTATTTACCATCTCACGGTGTAAACCATGGATATAGAGTCCTATCATTTTGATAGGACTCCGACTCCGGGTGGCCAGTACATATAGCGTAGCTGTTTTTTTTAAAAATGGCACATCATAGATCATTATAGGCTTACCTGAACCTATCTTTAGTAATCATTGCTGTATCAATAATCAATCATTTTCGATGAAAGTTTATCAAATGTCGCTTTAAGTTGGATGCATGCGACTCGGCTCCTCCCATCTTGTTGATGTGTGCTTCACACGGGTTTTCTCCATTCTCTATCAGGCAGGAAAATCCCCATCCTTCTTCAAAAAATATTAGCACACTTTCGATTTTAATATGCGCTTTGGAGGAGCCATCATACAAGATCAACGTTTGGGTAAGAGGCAATATTCTCAAACATGCTAGCATTTCAGTTTTGTCTCTGATGTGACTAAATGGATTCCAATCCCGGGATTGGAGGGTCAAAATCCCGGGATTGAGAAAATTGCAATATAGCTGTATTCCGTCCAAGGTAAGACAAATTGTCGAAGATAAAACTATCAGAAATCCATCCACGATAGATACAGGCTTCACACTTTGATATAACCGTCAACATTACGTTTTCAGTAATCCATTGATGAGGCCTTTTGAATAAAGGTCGAGACTTAAATTTGAGCTTTTCATTTGCCAAAGGTAGCTATATTTGAAGGCATAACCAATTGGTGATTATTGGTTAGCAATGGGGAAGTAGGCCTACACAATATCGGGGATTAAGAATAGAGTTAACCCTCGGGATTGAGATCGTTAGGAGGCAAATTGCTCACTAGACCACAGCTAAGGTAATGGTCATTAGCCTCTGGTTAATTCAATCACGGGATTGGTGTTCAGGAAGAATTATTCTCATTTGACAACAGTTGGTATTCACAGCATTAGCTTAGCTAACGGTGAAAGGTATATAGAAGATTTTTTATCGCGCAATCCCGAGCTTGGGATTTTGGAATCCAATGAGCCAGTGTCATGCACTGCAGTGCAATACATTGAGGAGATTGCTGTGATTTTGATTATCTTACCATTTTACTTGTGGCTGTGCGGTTGGCATGTCTAAATCTGGTCAATCTTGATCGCGGGTCAGAGCTTGTAATTCCGAATGCCGGGATCAAGAAAAGTTGTTGTAGAGATGTTGTAAGATGTTGTAGACAGGCCCTAATCCCGGGTTTTCACTCTACCAATCCCGAATCTCAGGAAATTGCAGATTGAAAGTACACAATTCAGGAATTCGCAGCTGTTCCATGTTACTCTGTTGTTATCAATCTGTGCATAAAGCGAAGAAACTTTGAGTCAACTTGTCAAATGCGATATGTACACTGTAAGTAACCAACTTTTGGCAACCTCGGTATCCCACATACACATGTGCTTTGTCATAACATATTTGCTATTTTACTCAATCCCGGAATCCCGTGAATGAAATTTTTCGGGATTGTGGAATCTCTGTCCTTTACATATGATTAGATGACATAAAGAGCGTGAGTATATATGTATGAGCGCGTGTATATGACATAGCTTATCGTGAGTAGCTGTATTGAATTAGTATTTGAACTAGTAATTCAAAGAAAGATATTGAAAAGAATTCGAAAATCTATTCGGTTTCTGCTTGAAGCAGTAAAACATCTATAAATCAATGCCAAAACATTAACAAAATTAATATATTAATCCTGGGATTTGAAGATTTGCACCAACCTACGGAATCTCGGGATTGCAACCCCTACCGGTATCACATGCTATATATCTATGCTTTGTAAAGGATATCTACGATCCTACTCAATCTCGGGATTTTGGAATCCCTAGATGTGACCTTTGGTGCGTAGGTGTGATCGAGGCTATGAAGGCCTGTCTTCTCTATTAAATCACCGAGTGAAAAGACAATCCTCTTTTCACTATCACGGCTCACCTCAACTATTAAAAGCTTTGCATGCAGCAGTGTCTCTGTACTTTTGTTTGACGGAGAACGTTAACATTAAGGCAGTGACAGCTATGCACGAGGACTTCGGGTCTAGTTATAGGTCGGGGACTCCGACTCTAGCAAAAATGATAGGACTCCGCATCTCTGGTGTAAACACACCGTTCATTGCTTTGCCAGTTAAAAAAACTGCATTCGGTGGAAAATTATAATTACTTGCTTCAATTACATTACTGTCAAGCCTTGGCTCAGAGTCAATTACTTTTCCATGATGTAAAAGAAACTGAAGGCGGTTCTTACCATCTGGACAAATTTTACATTTTAACTTCACATTGCGACAATCGTTTGCAGTGTGGTTTGATTTCAAATACACTCTGCATAAGCGATTCTTGAATACAAAATCATTTCTCTCTTTGGCATTCCGCATTTAACCTTGTACCTAAATTGTCATGTCTGATTATGGCAATTTACTGTGTTTATAAATGATTGACAGATTATTCAACTAATCAGAACCTTATTGCATGTTGTTTATATATACCCAACAAAGCGGACTTCCGAAGGAGTCCGCGGATCTTACGGACTAGAAACGGAATTCCGTTTGTGGTCCGTGTAATCCTTTGTTTGTCGGGTAAGCTTAAGTATAATTATTTAGAAGATAACGCACTTTCGAATATTTTCTACAATTGGTGAAGACTAATTAGAAATAAAAGCTTCTCTTTGTAAATTTCATCATTGCATCATAGCTCAATGATATACCAAATTAACGATCAATCACATTACATTGAACATTTGCAATTTTTTTGCCCGTCTTGAAATTTGTTGAATGCAACACGCACAGACTACCACTATCGGTCCTAAAACTGATTTTGTATGAGTCACAATGACATCCAAACAACTCGGATCTCAAGATGTTATGAAACGGGCGTCTGCGACACCTGGCCATGACTCGATTACAACGACTGCCGTCGCTTCATTGATGAAAAACTATTTCAAACATCCCATAGAATCACTACCTTTATCTGGTCGGCTTTTCAATCAATAACACGAACCATTACGAACATCGCATCAAAGCATGTTTGTCTGTCAATCCCTTCTTAGTAGAATGCAGAACTCATAGAGTAGGGATATATATATATATATATATATATATATATATATATATATATATATATATATATATATATATAGATATATATATATATATTTAAAAGGTATCTAAGCGCCAAACTAAATGGTCTCTGAGCGCCATTTCAATGGCAGATGATATATTTAAAAGGTATCTTAGCGCCATTAAATGGTCTCCGAGCGCCACAAGTGGTGTCTGAGCGCCAAAATAGTCTCTAAGCGCCTCAAACGCACATGAGTATTTCCACGCGAATGACAACTTTTTGTAAGAAAGTAAAAGTTAGATTGGACGGCATCTTTTTACTGAAATATTATGTTGATGCTTATATTTTATGATATTGAAGTTAGTTCATTAAATTAGATGGTCGAATGACACATAAAACAGAAAAGATTCGTTATTTCCTTTATTTTTCTTCCCTTTAGAATGCCTTTTTTCAGGCTGTGATATTGGCATGATTGATCATCTGTTTAGCTATCGCTATTTGATATATTTTTACATTTGAATTGAAGTATTCTTGAAAACTTGAAATTTGATAATATCATTTTCATGAACGATGAAATGATAAGATAAATACATAATTTTATTATCGTCATAAGACGACGCTTCGACACTACTGCAACTGCTTTTATTCTACTGAAAAAATCTTGAAATGCAAAGTTTTCTTGCAGAAATTATCAAAATATGGGCTATGTGGATTACGCATTGTTGAATTTCTCTGTTAGTGTCTACAAACATAGATGTAGTTCATCAAAGTTGCGTCATAAGAGGACGATTGAAGAGTCGTCATATGACGCCATAGTAATTTTCTTGAATTTTCCGTTCGTGTATGTTCTAGAATCGGTGATTTATCAGCAATAATTTTCATTGAACACATCAAATAATTTGCGCGCCTTGAACATTCTTAATGTGTTTAATAATGAAAGTAAAAGCGATTGAAACATAAAGAAAATAAGTTTATTTCTTTCTACATGTAGCGTAGTCATCTAGTAGCAGATGTGATCATCAGAAAAGATGATTGTGTCATATTTGGAATTCTTTTTGATGAATGGATCCATCAAAGAGCAAAAATAAACTAAGTAACTTTGTTGTACATGTAGCATCCGCTCAATAATAGAAGAAGCTTCAAATTCAATAGGCCTAGGATGTTCAGCACTTCCATCGAGAATTACGGCTATGCCAAAGAGTAAACGACATCGTTATAGGCCTACTTGTGAGATATGACTAAACGATCATCAATATAGTCAAAAGCTCAAAAGCAATATTTTCTTTCCGGATTTTGAAACGTTTCAAGGACTCTCGTGAAGATGAAGCATTTTATTTGATGAGATCTGTGGTTCCAGTTCCTTTTGAGGGCAAATGAATTGGTGGAAATGGCAATCAAACAAAAGTTTTCATTGGAAATGCTCTATCAACTTTAGTAGACTTACAGTCTGGAACCTGCCATGCAATATGGTTGATGATATGGTGACTCGGGTGGTATATGCATTGATGGCTGGTGTCCGGAATAGTTGCTTCTGTGGATTCAATAAAATGCCACACATTTTCAGTGCGGTATGAACAATGTCGGGATAAATCGTTTCCGATTTCCTGTCGTTGATGATATTGACGAGATAAATGATCGGTAAACTCTTTGCAAATTGATTGATGGGATGATCGGATTTGAGGACAAACTTTTCATCCAATTGACACTGACTGTGCTGCCGCAAACGCTCTGTTTCATGACCTGTAGTGCTTGAAGTCAAAGTTTTGTGTTACAGAAGATTACAAACATATCTATAGCTGAGATTAGCTCAAAATATTCTAGTTCCTAAATATTTCTTGCTATGAGCCTTCAAACTTAGAAAAAAAATAGGAATTGAATTTTTGAAAAAGTACCGGTTGTAATTGCTCAGTATACATTATTCGTCACATCAGGCAAACCAAGCTGATTTGTTGTTGATTTACCTATAATCATTACAATGTAGTTGTAGATTTAATTCCGATATGGTGAATGTGAAAATATTCGGTTAGAACATAAGTGTGACACATATGTCACATGCTGGAAATAATACAAAAAAGTTGAAATAATCAGTTTTTCACTTTAGTAGTCATATTGGATGGTAAATACACTAGTTACAAGCAATTAAAATAATTTTGCATAAATGCGTAAATTTTGGGCGTTGCCGAGTTAAATGTATGATGTTAAAGGTTAGATTCAATAACTTATTGCAACTCGAAGAAAAATTGATGAGACTCACATGCACTCAATTTGAGGTTGACTTTTGTATCATAAGAGGACGTTTGGTAAACACAGCTGCTGTTGGACCCATATAAATAAGATTACAAAAAATTAACACCATGGATATCTACATGTTAATTGAACCTAGGTATGCAGCAATTAAGGCGTCAATTAATTACTAGTTATAATCAATTTAAGAATGCAAAATCCTTCAAAGACGACGCATGGAAATGCTCAGATATGGTAAAATCCAACAAAAGTGGTCCCCTTTTTTGTCCATTCAGAAGAGGCCTAAATTCGTAATTAAAGGCCTAATACAATAGACACGATTTTGAATTCAAATTTCAAAACTGTTTTCAGCCATCATATACTGATTCTATGATAAGACTTAGTAGCTGAAAGCAGCATGAATGTCTTGACTTGCATACTTTGCGGTTATTCTCTTATATTCACATAACAACATCATGAATTGAAGTAGGTCTAGAACAGGCATACTTGAAATAATAAGCTATGATAAAATGAATGTCAAATAGGGGTGACATAACTGTCCTCACTGGTCTCATGCCTTATGTAGATGCATGCTGGCATGTATGCATGTACTTTTGCTTGATAATGAATTTATAGTGCATGTCCAATTAATTTTATTGACTTATCAAGTCTTAGGATTTACAGAAGTTATCGCACAGTATGAGATTCTTGTGAGAGCTATATTTTTTGAAGTTTAAGCTTAGGATGAGTATGGATATCCATGAATAAGTGCTATGACTAGGGCATAGGTGAAATCCATGTAGGCCACATCGACTTCAAATTGCTACCGTCTTATGGTGCGGTTTACGCGAAAAGTAATTTAAAATGAAAATTAGTTTTGGGTTCGTTGTTTATGGAATTTATTTAAGGTTGGTCTAGGAGAAATTTTCGGTTGCTTTATGGTTGGATTCTAGATTTTGTTCAGGGTTTGTCTCAGATAGTCTCATGGATCGTTTAGCGTGATTGCTTTATAAGACTTATAGTAGTGATAAGCCTGATAGGCCTACACAGTATTCAACGTATAAAACTCATCGAAGCTCTGCCGACGAAATTGTTAACAATCTCCTTTAATGAAGTGATGATAGAGAATCAATAAAGACCTGAATTCAAGTGTGCTTGATGAGACATCTGCTTCCATGAAAGGTCTACGCCTTTCCAAAAACAGACACGATAGACATGTGCATATACATGTAAGCCTAAAAGACACACAAAAAGAAATAAATAATCATACATACTAATCATCAACAAAATATGCCACAATGTACAATGCGCAAGCTGAAGCTCATTGTCATGCTTCATATTGCCATTCACAATAGACCTACTTAACCTACTCTGCTATTTTGCGATAACATCATCGTGATCCTTTATGATAAGCACCACAGTAATGGCATTTAATCCACAGCATCTTTTGTCACTTTCTCCTTTGAAAGGAGCGACTCGTTCATTGAAAGATAAAAATAGGGAAACTTAAACTCTGCTCGGATCTGCTTGCAAGGTGTATGTGTAGAAACAGGGCAAGCTCCTTAGCTGTGTAAAGTCCTGTTTCAAGTAATGAAAGTTTAGTTCCTATATCTTGTTCCTCTTGACGGTTGGTGCAAATCATGACAAATTCATATCTTTTTAATATTTTCATGGCCCTTTTTTCATGCAGGTAAAATCTATCGGAATGGAGTGGACATTTAAACTTTGCTGTGACTTTCACTTTTATCCAGTATGTAAATATTGATCTATTTCAAATTCATGCAAATATGTAGTTGAATATTACATTGTATTTTTCATCTATATACTACTTATTAGTCTTCGAAGAAAATCTGTACGAAATAGTAAATTATTTTCCCACTGTATGTGCCAACCAAGCAACAGTACAAACTCACAAGTTCTATTGTGAATTTCTCCCTATTCACGTACTTTTCCATCTCAGCTGGTACTATATAGAAGCGTACGTTGAAGTGACAGTAACGAGGGTAACAGCTCTCAAATTGGGAATAATATGATAAGTATTTATGGCATTTGGCGCTCATATACCCTTTAATTATATGTGACTGGCTCATAGAGACCTGGTAATATACACTATAATGGCGCTGAGAGGCTATTTAGAGTATAAATGCTTTATTTTTTTTACTTGTTTTGGCGTTTTTTGCGGGTATGTTATCATAGAAATTTTGATATATACGCTAATTATGGATATCAATAAAGGTTATACGAAAAAAATCAAGACTTTTGACACCTAAAAAAATTTGTGGTATCGGTAGGTGTTGTCCAAAACGGCCTAAATTTGCAGATAAATAGTTGTTAACCCATTCACCATTTTCTTCGAGTAAAAATGAAAATTAAATATAATCACTATTATATATGATTTTTCATCAACCTTTTAATCTGAGTATTTTTGTGTTCCGTCACATGCAGCCCATAGGACTGTGAATCCTTAAGTTACCATCGAAGTTTCAGCCTACAATTTAGCATCTAAGGGCCTGTATGAGGAAAACGAGAATAATCAGTAATTGCTGAATTCCCTGTAGTTCTTCACATATTTCGGTCTAAAACTGGGAGCTGTCAATACTACTGAATACTATAACCCAGCCCTGAAAGTTTTGGGAACGAACACAGGCTATTTATTTCTGCATTCCAACTTTTCTTCAGCAGTCTGTGGAAGTGGCGCTGAGAGATCATCTAAGTATATATAATATATAATATATTAAATATATATATAATATATAATTTTTATATATATATATATATATATATATATATATATATATATATATATATATAGATACGAAATGTGCGCTCCTGCCCCACCGAATTGTACTCTCCTGCCCCACTTGTACTCTCCTGCCCCACGGACGAATATGAAATGTACGCCCCTGCCCCACAACTGTACGCTCCTGCCCCCATGTGCACTCCTGCCCCACTGACTCTCCTGCCCCACTGACTCTCCTGCCCCACGTATGAGCTTTTGCGGAATATGATTGTGCATTGATATGTACTGTTGTGAAAGAAGTTCTATGGCTGTCAGCGCCTCCAAATGCCTGGTCCGACGATTGCTGTAGGCCCTGGTCCCTTCAATTTTCGTATTTAGAGTTAGCTTTTGCGGAATATGATCGTGCTGTGATATGTACTGAGATATATGACAGTCAGAGCACCTCCAAATGCATGGTCCGTCCATTGCTGTAGGCCCTCAATTTTCGTATTTAGAGTTAGCTTTTGCGGAATATGATTGTGCATTGATATGTACTGATGTGAAAGAAGTGCTATGGCTGTCAGAGAACCTCCAAATGCCTGGTCCGACGATCGATTGCTGTAGGCCCTCAATTTTCATATTTAGAGTTAGCTTTTGCGGAATATGATTGTGCTGTGATATGTACTGATATGAATGAAGATATATGACAGTCAGAGCACCTCCAAATGCCTGGTCCGACGATTGTTGTAGGCCCTGGTCCCTTCATGTACAAGTGGGGCAGGAGAGTACAATTCTCGGTGGGGCAGGAGAGCACATTTCGTATTTATATATATATATATATATATATATAGTATCTGTATAAGCTCACATGCACAGTGAAAATTTTTATATGAAAAGATTCAGTTTTCTGCGGAGATTACGTTCTCGTGGTCCAAAAAAATATTTGAGCACTTTTGAGAAATCAAAATTTTGACAATTTAAATACTACCGAGATGACTCCCCGTTGTACGTAGTATGAAGCAAGTTGGATATCAAAAGGAATGAATATTTGCTAATAATCATCCCAACTAAGCGGAAATCAAGCTGATTATCAAGGGAGTTTCATGCTCCGTATTATAATGGAAGTCTTCATGAAAATGTCACGGTATTATCCGTGCTTTCTAGGCTGAAAATGTCAAGTTTTTAATTCAATTTTCACAGGCTTGATTTTATGATACACTAAATTCATGTTTCATTTCTTGAATCTGAATAGTTATGTGGACCCATATACATCTTTCAAATTTAATTGAAATCACTGTCTTCGATTATGTGATTTTGCTCTGCCAGTGGCAGCTGTTGCCTGATCACGCGTAAGAAGATTCTCCTGAGGTTCAGCAGGAAAGCAATATAGCAGGTCGTCGAGTTGCCAATTTAACAAACATTATCTCACCAAGGCTGTCAGACACGGACTATCTGTAAAATAATATCATTTCCTTCTGCTTTTTGCAATCATGAATTCATGATCACTCAATTCCGTTGTAAGTTCTTCAAAACTGCATAAATGCGCATATCTCACATTTGGAAACAATTCCGACTGTATCTCCTTTGAGTTCATATAATAAAATCGAAAGTTTATACACATTCGGGATTTATTATTTGCGGAGTTACCATGCACTACCTAATATACCTACTCTATGGCGGAACTCATGAGCTATATTTCATTGATGAATTGATCTTTGAAATATCAAAACAAATCAGTATCATAGAACGTGTTCATTTTTTTACAAACTTTCGAATATTTAGAACAGAGTTGATGATAAGGAGACGAAGTCATGGTGACAATTCTGAATGTAAGGATAGGGTGTACAACGACAATGTACGACGTGTGACAAAAGGCACGGGCGGTTGACACATAACCAAAAAAACACTTAGAAACAATGTTATAATAAGCTACAACGTCTCCAGCTCTTAATTGAATTTATATGGCTAAACATATTGTACGTTAATTCTTCTATATTACAGTCATACAATCTTATACTGTCAATAATTCATTTGTCGAAATATTTACTGGCACAATTGCGGTATGGCTTCATGAAAACTCACGTCATTTATGCGGCCGAACAAATACTGACCACAAATCAAAACTGGAATAATGGCAGAAATGTGTGACCCTAGTTATCCACGTGTTAATCGAGTGAAGAAACATATAATTGCTCTATTCATAGGTATATAATACTTTTCGTATTTGTTCGTCTCTTATAAACACAAAAGTGAAGATCTGAGACCAAGGAATAAAGGGGAAGAAGAGGAGGGTATGAAAAATGTTAGTTTCTGATAAATTGCGTATAAATTCTGGACACAAGCGATCGACAGTTTGATAAATCACAAATACACAGAGTCATCTCTGAATTTGGCATCAATTTCCTTGCAAATTGTTGAAACGATCGATCACACGCCACTAGGTTTCCTATGCGTCGAATTATAGGAGCGGATGAGTTTAGATTGACTAACAGCACCATTTTCTTCTTGTGAAAAGGCATATCCCCCTGAAATATAAATGGAAATGTAAAAAACCGGATTATCAAATATATGTTGCAATTGCATTGTCAACGACAATTTAACTAATAAAATGTTATCAATTTCAATATTCGTAAGTTCAAACATAAAATTTCAGTTTAGTTGCAAAGGTTAAAATTGAAATTCTTAATTCAAAAAAAAAAATAAAGCGAACGTTTACTTTGGTAAAGATTGAGGTCTGCTCGATTACTGCTATCAGTCTACCGGATGTTCTATAGCTTGTATTTGATGTTATATTATTGACAATGACATCATGCTGGTAATCTGTTTGTCTCAGTGAAAGCCAAAACTTAATCAAAATAACTATGATAAATTATTTATAGACCGCTAAAATTCTGTATTAAAAAAACGACGATGAAAATTGATTTTCTTAGTTTATTCTTAACAATATCATCACAGTGATAACTTTTATTCTATCATAAACAAATAATTGTGCTAAAATTAAAATTTTTAGACAAACTACTGTCTTTTTCAGTGCTTTACAGTTAATTTTACAATTAACTTTCATCGTTGGGACGGCTTTAACAAAGTAAACGGAGAGTGAACAATAAGAACCTGAAAATTGTACATAGCATGTCAAATGATCGAAGCTTTAAATTTTGCACATTCATTGATGTTACCAGTGGACGCATATGTACATGTATATATTCCACGCATTTGCTGTCACTTTTTGCCATCAATACACTAAGATACACATATATCACCTGAAATCAGAGTTCGTACTGGCTAATTTCATGAAATTCGCGCCAGCAACAAACATTCACAGGAAATGAAAATATGAATAACATATGCATACATACTTATCAGTCTATCCTCATGTTTTACTCATCTGCACATCTCTAGTCACTAATCAACTACATTGATCTTATTTACCACGTCACTTTTTTCTCCAGACCCGCACTGCAAGTATGTGCGCAGTTGTGCACCTATCCAGCACAGGATGTGGCTGGAACACGTCCATTGAAAAAATCATTATTGTGCCATTTAGAGGAACATGAGATATTGTGCAATAAGATGAAATCTAACAACTGAGTGCTGCTTTTACAATTTTATTCCAGCAGAAGTACTGAAGTACTGAAGTATTTACACAACATAAACAAGTCGTCAAAACATATGGTATAATGAGGCCATTCCTGGATGAGTAATTGAAAAAAAATTGATTGCCACTGGCTTCGCAGGAATTATTCTTTAATTTGAAAAACCCGATATTTCGGCTTTCTTCGTCAAGGGTCAAATACAGACTGAATGCATGCAAAACAGAACGTGAAAGTCAATGAAGAATGAGAACTATTTACAGATGACACAGATGCAGGACGCGCACACCGGGCTGGTGTGAAGAACACAACATAGAATGCAGACTATGCTTAAAATAAGCCGTAAAAACACATTACTCTTAAATGAAATGCAGCAGTGTCTCTCCAATACAATTATTCATTAAAGAAGTACTATTTCTTTGAATGTAAATTGATTCGCGTGCACGCCTTAGAAAATGATTACGTTCGGTGTGCAGGATTCTCCAGCTGATATTCTCCTCCACGAATGACTGATGTTCATTGGTGACATGCTGATAAACAGCAGAAGAAGGAGATTTGAGATGTTCTTTAATTCTCGACTTTATTGTTCTTTCAGTTTGGCCAATATACTTTTTCCGACATAGTTGACAGGTTACTTCATAAATGACAAATTTGCGGTAGCATTGTCCACTTCTGGATGCAATCTGGCATGCCCAACAGTCAGTTTTGCATTTTGGTCTTTCAGGTCTCTTCCTCCATCGATGGCTTAAAGGTCTTTCCGTTTGATAAATCACCCGTATATTGTTGTCAGGATCACATTTTTTAGATAATTTCGATACCTGCCGTTTGACTTTCTCATTGAGATATGGGAGTTTCAGGTACGTGAGTGGCTCAGCTTTCTCTGCTTTGACCGGAGGTACTTGAGCAAAATAATTTTCGACCCAATTCCGAGGATATCCATTAGCTGCAAATCTTGGTCTCAATGCTGATTTTGATTGGGGTACTTGAGATTGAGAGGAATTTCGGATTGTCCTCCAATTCTCTCCGATAAGGAGTGCCCGTTTGCGATTACTTGGAACATGGGCTGAAAACGGCAAACACGTTTGGCTGTGGATGGGTTTCACGTATAACGAAAATTTGAATTCACGAGCTAACTCACACCACTCGACGAATGTATCCAAAAACGGTAGAGTTTGGTTACTTGCTTCCTCAAATGTGAAGGAAATACTTGGATGCGCTTCATTTGCTATCCTCACCAAATCAACCTCAGGATCAAACACGACGAAAATGTCATCAACGTAGCGAGTCCACAAGAAAATACCGTTGTTTTGTGTTATCAGTCCTTCAACAAATGACATGAAGATTGAGGATAATGCCGGCGCAGCATTATTACCCATCGCGATCCCAGTAGTCTGCTGAAAAAGTTTTGAGTTGAAGATATAAATGTCTTCAGATGCCAAAAGCAGCAATTCACCCAAATCATCAGTGGATAATTGTGGGAATATGGATTCATGCTTGTGCGATTCGAAGAACAATTTCACACAAGATAACAAGTCAAATTGAGAATTCGAAGATACGGGAATGCTGCCGTACAAGTTGGAGACATCGAGCGAACCAAATTTGAACTCGGTCCCTGGGATGGGTTGAAAACATTTCAACCGTTCAATGAAGTCTTCTGTCGATTTCAAGTGTGCTGGTACAAAACGCTGAACTAATGGCTGCAAAAGCTTTGCCAAGAATATTTGAATCTTCCTTGTACCTGAGTCCAATGATGAAATGATTGGCCTTCCACGTAAAGATCCTTCCTTATGATCCTTTGGCAACGCATAAGGAATGCTAGGAAGCGGCTCACTGCACTTGCACTGTAGGATAGATTTCTCCAATTCACTTCTGGCATACTTGCTCGCAATCGCAGTCAATTTTTGATTTATCTTGTTTTGCCTCGTTATTGGCTGAACCATGCGCACCTCTTTGTCGTCTTTGCTCAAGCAATTATTCACCATTGAATTATATTCGTTGATATTCATCGCAATAAGTCGGTTCGTTTTGTCAGAGTTGATCAGCATCAAATTCTTGTCTTTCACAGTCTCATCAATTTCTTGCATTGTATTGCGACACTCTCTGTGGGCTTGAGATTGAGGTATTGATTTTGCACTCTCGTAGATATGTAGAATTCCACTGAAAAGTTCTGTTTTGGCTGGAGATGATGCTGCAACCGCGTCTTCTTTCACTAGTCTCTCGAAAGAAGTTTGAACACTTGCTTTGACACTGTCGAGTAAACGATTATTCACAGTTCCCGGTGGAGGAACGTAAGAAGGTCCTTGCTCGAGTAGCTGCAGCTGCTTTTCGGTGAAAGTGGCATCAGACAAGTTTTTGAAGGGTTCATTCTTGGATGGGAGACCACTTTCATCGCTCACCGTTTCCTCTTCGGCATGTTGAACTTCTAAGAGAGCATGTAGTTTTCGCCGCTTCATTGCTCGTAGTAGAAATTTGTACCTTTCGATGATATTCCACTCCTTGTAAGTGTACACGATGGGAACCAGTAATAGTTATTGACTGCGATTGCGAGCAAGTATGCCAGAAGTGAATTGGAGAAATCTATCCTACAGTGCAAGTGCAGTGAGCCGCTTCCTAGCATTCCTTATGCGTTGCCAAAGGATCATAAGGAAGGATCTTTACGTGGAAGGCCAATCATTTCATCATTGGACTCAGGTACAAGGAAGATTCAAATATTCTTGGCAAAGCTTTTGCAGCCATTAGTTCAGCGTTTTGTACCAGCACACTTGAAATCGACAGAAGACTTCATTGAACGGTTGAAATGTTTTCAACCCATCCCAGGGACCGAGTTCAAATTTGGTTCGCTCGATGTCTCCAACTTGTACGGCAGCATTCCCGTATCTTCGAATTCTCAATTTGACTTGTTATCTTGTGTGAAATTGTTCTTCGAATCGCACAAGCATGAATCCATATTCCCACAATTATCCACTGATGATTTGGGTGAATTGCTGCTTTTGGCATCTGAAGACATTTATATCTTCAACTCAAAACTTTTTCAGCAGACTACTGGGATCGCGATGGGTAATAATGCTGCGCCGGCATTATCCTCAATCTTCATGTCATTTGTTGAAGGACTGATAACACAAAACAACGGTATTTTCTTGTGGACTCGCTACGTTGATGACATTTTCGTCGTGTTTGATCCTGAGGTTGATTTGGTGAGGATAGCAAATGAAGCGCATCCAAGTATTTCCTTCACATTTGAGGAAGCAAGTAACCAGACTCTACCGTTTTTGGATACATTCGTCGAGTGGTGTGAGGTAGCTCGTGAATTCAAATTTTCGTTATACGTGAAACCCATCCACAGCCAAACGTGTTTGCCGTTTTCAGCCCATGTTCCAAGTAATCGCAAGCGGGCACTCCTTATCGGAGAGAATTGGAGGACAATCCGAAATTCCTCTCAATCTCAAGTACCCCAATCAAAATCAGCATTGAGACCAAGATTTGCAGCTAATGGATATCCTCGGAATTGGGTCGAAAATTATTTTGCTCAAGTACCTCCGGTCAAAGCAGAGAAAGCTGAGCCACTCACGTACCTGAAACTCCCATATCTCAATGAGAAAGTCAAACGGCAGGTATCGAAAATTATCTAAAAAATGTGATCCTGACAACAATATACGGGTGATTTATCAAACGGAAAGACCTTTAAGCCATCGATGGAGGAAGAGACCTGAAAGACCAAAATGCAAAACTGACTGTTGGGCATGCCAGATTGCATCCAGAAGTGGACAATGCTACCGCAAATTTGTCATTTATGAAGTAACCTGTCAACTATGTCGGAAAAAGTATATTGGCCAAACTGAAAGAACAATAAAGTCGAGAATTAAAGAACATCTCAAATCTCCTTCTTCTGCTGTTTATCAGCATGTCACCAATGAACATCAGTCATTCGTGGAGGAGAATATCAGCTGGAGAATCCTGCACACCGAACGTAATCATTTTCTAAGGCGTGCACGCGAATCAATTTACATTCAAAGAAATAGTACTTCTTTAATGAATAATTGTATTGGAGAGACACTGCTGCATTTCATTTAAGAGTAATGTGTTTTTACGGCTTATTTTAAGCATAGTCTGCATTCTATGTTGTGTTCTTCACACCAGCCCGGTGTGCGCGTCCTGCATCTGTGTCATCTGTAAATAGTTCTCATTCTTCATTGACTTTCACGTTCTGTTTTGCATGCATTCAGTCTGTATTTGACCCTTGACGAAGAAAGCCGAAATATCGGGTTTTTCAAATTAAAGAATAATTCCTGCGAAGCCAGTGGCAATCAATTTTTTTTCAAGTCGTCAAAAGGCAAAATTTCTTGAAATGATTGGATGTCATCATTTATTGAAAGGACGTGATTCGACCTCATCATTCACTTTTCGGTTAAGGATATTTTTCTCTAAGTTTGAAACTGCTCGTCGACTTTTTTTTCTGAGAACGATATGCTTTCTCTTGTATTTTGATAATACTACTTGATCTGCCTTTATTCATCAGCTACTACGGTTTTAAATCATTCAATTTAGACTTGTTCCACTTTTGCAACCCAGATCTTTCCGAGAAACTCTGAAATATATTAAACCTATCTGACGTTCCATGGAATTCCAAAGTTTTTTTTGCAGTAACCCTACGTTTAGAAAAATACACTTCTAGATAGCCAGTTTAACATTTTGTAATTCCATATGCACCGCAGGAATATTTTAGCAACTTTAACAGAGGATTTCGAAATGTTGATCAACTCTAAAAGCTTTTGAACACCGTGAAACGTCAAGAGGCCTTGACATTCGCATTATTCCAGAATGAAAACAAAATCACTTAAGCGACTAAGTCTTTCTCTGAATTCTTCATATTCTTTCTGAATCTTCATATGCTTGTTACAGGGAAAATATGCATTGCTACAATACATATTTTCCGCGACAGTGAAATTCCACACCGATATGTCATTAGATTCCGAAGTGCTTTTCATCACAATGATCAAGTTTATGGTAGTGGAATTGGAGGAATTTTTCCTTTTCGCTAACAAATTAGACAAAATCAGGAAGATTCTCTCTGCCTCGGCATGTGGCAGCGTCATTATCGCGCGATTCAAGCGAATGGGAATGGGACTCTCGGTCATGTATGCCATACCAGCATGTCGTCATATCAACGAGTTCTTCTGTCATACTATGCGAAAGACGGACCTCCACTTCAAGTGCTGATACCTCTGAATGATTCACGATTTGGGGAATGGCCTTTACTAGCCTCTGAACTCACTCTTCTGCGTTTTGGGGTTTCTCATATTCCTGGGTGACAAGAAGTGAGTTTCTTCGAGTAATTCATTTTCAAGCTGCAAGTACTTGTTTGTACAAGTATTTTTTAATTGTTTAGTTGTGTAAACGACTTTTGTGAGTATTACTCTTGTCCTGGGAGATTTGAACTGTCCCGATATCGATTGGTCTATTTCATGCGGTCCAACAGATTGTGATTTTCTTTTCGACACAATGAATGATCATTTCTTGTCAAGCAGCTGTTCCTACTTGTGCTGTCAACATCCCTGATAAGCCTACCTTGTAAATGGCGTATCCTTTTTGGAGAGTACTATGGTAAAGTAACCAATGCCTGATAAGGATCAACTGTCTGTTCATTGCAAACTTCACTTTTCCATTCATCTCAGACTGCCCATCACAGCCTGCTGTAGATATATCACCTACCAGCTTCGATTTATCTGAAGTGAACTGGGACTTCGTCTCAAATGGTCATCGAGGTTAATCAATTTGGGCATATTTCATATACATGTGTCAGTGTATTAGTTTGCAATAATCTAAATACCGCCATTGTTATCGTGTCACCAACATAGCCAGAAGAACGCAAGGAACTTTTGGATTGGCTTTTCAATACTCGGACAACAACGTTATGTCCGATTGACAACCAGGAGAGACATTCATGTATTAGAAAGTCCTCGAGTTCGGGCATTATGTTAACGAGATCGTTTCAACACTTTAAGAATATCGTCGCTTTATGAAAAACTTTTATGTCTTTATTCTGGTAAATGGATAGTGTGACTTTGACCTTGAACTTTTTTGGCCGGTCAAATATTACACGAGCTCGTTCACACTAACAAAACTTATTGCAAATTTAATTACGCCTTCTTCTACAACGCAACTTTTTTATGCAGCAAATTATTTCGTATTTGAAAACTTTACCGTCTTTGGTAGTGAACGCGCATCGTCTACTATCATTTATTGATTTTTGTGTCGTTTGTTGACTCCGTTAGGAGCTTGCCCAAACACGAACACATGCCATATGGAACTCTTATTGATGTCAATAGGACAAAATTGTACAAATAACCATGATCTAGGTTTCGCGTCGCGCTAGAAATCTCGAATTCTTGCCGCGGTGCGAATTCACGTATCAGTACGAAGCTGTTGATCCTAATATTGCATCATTTTTTTTCTTTCTCCTCTTCTTATCACAATTTATATTTTGGAATGATTAATATGTTGAAGATAGACCCAGCTACAACATCAACTTTTCGGAAAGAGTTTGCAGAAAATCGAAAAACAAACAGTCTAGTAACATTAGTGACTTAGAGTTTTGGCAGACAAACATCTTTTCAGAAATTCAAATTTGAAAAATTGATGCAACTATTGGTGGTACTAAGTTACCGAGTTTGTACAATATTCTTATGCAAAAATCTATATTAAAGAAATATAAATAGAGTTTGATCATCAGCTCTCTATAGGAACAACCGGTAATATTGCAAAAACCGCTACATTGAAAAAAATGACTTTATGGATAATGAGTGTGCAGTATTACAACCGGAACAATATTATTCTACTAATCAAGTCTGAGATCAAAAACACACTTCTGCACGGACCTCTTATTTCATGTCTCCAGTTTCATGTCATAGATGATCATATAGGCATATATGCATCTTCACATTCATGAGATCGAGTCAGTGTATTATCATTTCCTTGCTCACTTTTCGATAAATGTGCGTTTTGATATTTTGAATAACGCGATTTCCATAAAAAATGACTTGGTCCTACAAGAATGATGAGTTTGCACAGTATTCTAGCCGCTACAATATTTTTCTACTAGTGTGCGTTTAAACTCTGACTAGATCAGTAGAAAAACATCCCTCAGGTTGGAATACTATACAAACTCATTGTCCATGTAGCTCCATGTCGTTTATTTCGAAAAAGCCGGTTCTTGCGACTTTTCCGGTTGAGCTTATAAGAGACAAAACTCTATCTGCTAATAGAAAACTCTATTTACTTTGCTTAAATTTAGATTTTTGTACAAGCTCGTTTTCTAGGTAGCACAAATAGTTGCACCAGTTTTTCAAATTTGATCTTTATTATTTGATGTGAAGGAGTTCCATTTTTGAAATAACATTTGTCTGTACAAATTCTAAGTCACTGATATTCCCAAAATATTTGGCTTCTGACTCCTCATATTAAAAGTTCGTGTTGTACATTAATTGGTGCCAACTTCATCGACAAATAATTAATATGTAGACAATATTATCTGCAGCATTTGCATTTATTTCAACAAAATCTAAAGATAAAAAGAATTTCTAGTAGTTTTAGCTCGTTATATTTCTCGTTGAATATAACTGATGTGAAATCCGAACAGCTATGTATACTGTAAATCGCGACACATTATTCTTACATTAATATTTAGGGAGTCAGAAATGAGATATGTTTTACTTTATTTATTTTTAAAAATTACGTTGAATGGATAATAATAGTTAATCACATGCACATCTAAGCAATATTTTGCACTTTTTACCTAAGATTTTAAGCATCAATTCATGCTATCCGCACTATTTACAACATAGCTCTAAATAAAGAGAAGTTTTTTTCTGCTATGTATCATGAACATAATTCACAATATTTCTAATATAACTGTTTTACTGCCGTAGCATTTCTAGTTTTACTGCAAGCTATCATTCAATGAAACGCATCTCATCATCCATTGAGTAATTGTATAGGAATTAATAAATTCAGTTGACATTTATCAATTTCTTCAATCCATTACTGGGCTCCTGAGAATTTTCAGTAAAAAAACACCAATTTAGTATAGAAGTCTCGCAACAGTCACATAATTAGATTGTTTACAAGCGCAACAGACAGAAGAAGAGACGATCTATTTAACTCAATGATCACATCGTTACGGCTTCCTTGTATGTAAACTATGATGCTTTCCTGAGCTACAAAATCTTCCAAAAACAGCTTAGCAACCTATTACATTCGCATGAGCATGTGAATCATCTCCAAATTGCAGCACTCCATTATCAACGTCATGCTAGTTTTCTTATGTGAGTACAGTGAGTACAGAGAAGCAAACAAAACGTTTTTTGAGTTGTAATTAATAAGTCAATATAAATTCAAACAGATATTTAATCAACTTACACACTCGCAAATGCAGCAAAAGTGAGGACGTTTGTGACACTATTAGATATTATGAATAATTACACGTTTAATTGAATGGAATTTGTAATTTTGATTTTCAGTTAAGAAAATGTTTCATTCACGCAATTTGAATTTTCAGCTAAATTTGAATTTTTCAGAAATTGACGTGGTTTTGCGATTGAAATCCTGAGCGATTCGTCTGTTCTTTGCTATCACTCTTGAGAAAGGAAATATCATGAATGTTCCGACTCCCAGATGGCATACTATCAACCAGCGAGAAAATTCTGTAAAACTTTTTCTAATGTAGACACACGTGTTGTGCTGTCAATTTCGCTTTATTAAAGCAGTTTTTTAAAATTAAACAGTACTAGGACAGGGACTTAAGGAGTTCTAATGAATAAATCGATAAATCGATTTTACTACGTTTTTCTTGAAAAATCATAGGAATGATCCCGCTTGTTATATGGAACGTTTTTCGGATTTGCAAGTGTTGAACAAATTATATAATTTCTATCATACCTGCATATTGATGATAATAGCTACACTCTGAAAACGGAGGGTAAAATTCTACTATTGATCGTCATGCCATGAAATCGACAAAAATAATTTATTCAAATATAAGATTAGTACGACAAATTTTGAAATGGAGGAGGAGGAGTATATAATACAAATTCCATTTTTTAATGAGAAATTTTTTATCTAACGAAAAGTTGGTAAAACTGTGATTTTGCTCCATTTCAATTTAAGCAATATCCAAAAAGTCTGCGATGGATTTATCGAAAATTTCGGATGGATAAATGCAGGGTTGATAATAAATAACGGATCACCAAATTCAGCGGTCGCATCGAAGTTTTCTCAAATTTCGCGTCTGTCTTTTCGGTAAAAACCTATAAAGTCGCGTCTAATCCAAAATCGCCCTATGTCAAATCATAGCATAATGCATAAATTCTTGATATACAGTGGACTGTCGATATAAGAATCGCATCGGGAAATCATGTTTTGATTCTTTTAACGAGAGTTTTTATTACTATGAGCACTCATGCCTTCTATTTGTAGTAATCATGATATATGCTTCCTTATTAGTAAACATTATAGATAAATGCTTACTTATCTATTAAATAAGATGCATATTTGTAGTTCCTATTAAGTTATACTTACATACTTTAAGAAAACAAGAAGACAATAGAGACATTATTTTTCAGTCCAGCTTCAACTTCGTCTAAAAAAAGTCTGATATCTTTTTTTAGTGAAGACTCATTGGTTCGTTTTAGGATTTCTTCTTCTGTCTTCTTAAGGGCCGGGAAGGGATACAGTTATCTCCATCTCGTGTCATGAGTTCTGATGACGCACATTGTCAATTCTAATCGATTGGTATGGTAGGATTACGCAATTGGTGAGGATTTCAGTGGTTTTCATCTCCTCAAGGTTAATCGTGATATCATGACGCTTTTATCTGACGTCCATTGGCAAATAAAATTGATAAAAAGTAGGATTACGCCATTGGTGAGTATTTCAGCCAAGTTTAAGTGACGTTCACTGATTCTTAGAACGAAAGTGTGTCCTTGTTTATTCTTATAACGTGTGCAAAATACATACTATTTCATACTAATTTGTTGAATGACTATTTAAACATTGATTCTTATGACGAAAGTGACATGATAATTATTCTTATAACGAGCAGAAAACTCAACGTTGTATAGAAATGTTTCGGGACAATGGATTTGATTCTAATAACGAGAGTTCACTGTACTAGAAATACTGGAGCTCCTGCACGATGACATAGACAATGGTCTATGATACATGAATAGTAAAGGATGATGCGATTTCAAATTCTGAAGTTTCGTGTCATTTTCTATTTTACTATCGTTAAATCATCAGACAAGGATCGCCTATTCAGATCTCCAAGATCTCATGAACAGAAAGGCCAAATTGGTCCAAACGAGATCAAATGAAACAAACGAAGTCTTCGAGAGATCAATGAAGCGAAATCATCCGCTCGATTTGGACGAGGACGTTGGTGAAAATACCGTGAAAGAGCAGCGTTGAGCCCTGACCACGTGAAATTCTTTAATTCTACCCCTCATTACAGAGAACTTCATTATCAATTAACTCAATGTATAGGATGAGCCAGAAGTGCACGTCTCAATAATGTCACTTCTTTACATCGAAATATTGTCTTTTATACATGTACTACTCTTCTGTAAAAAATCACTAAGTCATCGCATTGCTGTGAAGTAATGAAAAGAACAGAGTTGCCGAAGAAATTATAAAAGAAAAATATTTGCTCGAATTATACCTCGGTAATTCGGGTAAAACAATTTTTAACGTTTTGCGAAACTAAAGTAAAAATGCGATAACATATATAACATATTACGTGGTCTATTTAAGAGAATGACTCAAGTAAACTAAAACAGCTTACCGATTTTCATTCAAAGCTTTTTGGCAAATACAGCAACCAAGGAAGTCAAACCTCATACTACCCTACAACACTATCTGTTTAATATTCGTAGACAAATTACAAATCATCGGAGTACCAGGATTCGTCTGGTTGCCAAGAAGCTGAGCATAGTTAATTGACATGTTCCAGCATCTGTGCTTATTCATAAGGCAATAGATGTTGATCGGTCAAGGAAAGCGCACCGTGGGAACACATTGTACACATTGGGAAAACTTAGATGCACAACGGATTTTGGTTCCAAATGACACAGCTGCCAGCATGTGACTGTTCTTAAAATAGAGGATTGTAGTTCAATTCAAGTACTCTAATGATACACCTGCTTGCATTGAATTTTGTAGTCGTCAATTTGAATCGAATACATCCGATTTCGACCTCACCACCGGAGTCACAGTTTCAAAGCACTCCGGTAAATCATGATCCAGTGTTATTAATGCTCGCCAGTAAAGTTTTCGCACCAACAGCAAAAACGAAATATAAATCTGAATTACTCAAAATGGCAGCAAACACTCGCCCAAATATCTATGATCAAAATGCTAAATCAAAATTTCTTAGCACGTGTAGGAAGTGCATTGCTGCGAAAATAGCTACGGAGGGAAGTGCAAAAAAGGTACAGTAAGTACAGGAAGCACATTACATACAGTCCACCGATTTCGATGAGCAATTTATCTAGAATAAAACTCAGAAAATGCTAGCTCTCATGCCAGGTTCATTATCATGTTCACATAATTTCTTGATGACCGTTGCGATTTCTAGATTGAGCTATTCATATTTTACCACACTGTCCAGAAACCACGATCACTGATGCAGGTAAGTTACAGCTTTTTCAAAGTTGAGAAAATGAACCATGGCGACTTGATGTGCGGCACGATTGGAAAGCATGGGAATTGACTGATCTTTGACATGATTGGCACGTAGATGGAACGTTTTTTTAATCAACTCTGTAGACCAGATGAATCATTAGATAAGGTCTTAGAATAAAAAAAAGTCACGCCCAAAACGTTCACTCTTAAGCTATGCCCCTGAGAAATCATGAAAAATTAATTGACGAGTTACTTTTCTCACGTGTACTTACTATTTTTTCCTTGAATGTTGTTGATGATTCAAATAGATTTAAAGTTTCCATTCATTGAAAACTTATGTTCAGTACTTTCATTCATGCTTTCTCTATGTTTCCATTATGATATGAATCTTCCGTACTTTCAAGAATAACGTTAATCGGTTCATTGGTTACGGCTCAATAAGTGCTAACTGCGAATTTCATAAGCGCTTATTATGGTAAACAGCTATCAGCAGAACGAGATGACGTCACACCGAAAGAGAAGAGTAGTTCTTGCTGACAAACCATGATGAGAAGTTAATCGAAAAGTCCGTTGAAGCCTATTGTAACTGCATCCATTGTTATGACAAAACAACGATTAATTCCATACTTTGATGAATACTTAGTTGTACCTGCTAGCAATAAATTACCAGCTATTACAATTTGCTTGAAATCCAATATAGCCTATATATTCACTGAATTATGCCTCAACTTTATGAGGTTTAGTGATTCATCACATTTTTCAAATATTTCTAATTGAGAATTTACTTTGCAAATCAACTTTGTAAATAATTGAATTGCTCAATACGAGGAATCATCGAAACTTACTGTCTTGATCTACGTTGTTGGCTGCAGATAGTGTATTCCGACTTCGAGATCGAGTGAACACATTCTTCAATAACCGAGCTTTCTCAGTCAACCTGAAATGGCATTGAAGTAGTCATATGATCCTGTTTATATAAAGAAACGTACTTGGAACTTTCATATTAAACACATAACATTTGCATTGGAAATAATTCGTATGCAAATACGAAACACAACATTGACATATATTTTGAGAGCTCTTCTCGTCCTGTAGGCAGGTCTAACCCGACGTAAATCAATAATATGTTATCATGGCAAGTGAATTTTCTCGGATTATCATAATTTGTTGTCCTTGAAATGACATTTCTGCCAGAGTTAAGATTTTTGAGAGATTTTTCAGATGTTGTGGAACAGTACCGACTCCAACTGCGACCACTTACTTTGATCAATGCTGTGTTTCTGTCTTTCGTAACGCTTGTCTGTAAGAGCCAGGACACGCGTTATTCTTATAATTTAATTACTCATCGGTAATTTCAAATACAAATAATCATAATTGTCAAATATGCGTCTATAGCATACAACTGCATCTTTTTGTTCAAGTATTATTTATATACGGGTATACATATCATCATTTTGTTTGCCCATGTGGAATGAGGTTGAATATCTTGCAGACAGGCGGAAACTCACCTCTTCTTCGTATCCTTGAAGACGTATCCAGGATCTTCATGGAGTCGCTCCATCTGCATCACTTGTTCTCTCACGGAATGGAATAAAGTTCGTTTCATCCTGAAACAATACATTTCTTTTATATATCACATCGAGTTTTATAATAATTTGCAACAGACGGAAGAAATCATCTGAAATGATTCAGAATCGTCATGAACTGTTCATTAAGACCCTGCGAGTTGCAAATTTATCAAGTCTGGAATCAAGTTCGCCTAAATATTGAAATCCAATGGCTAGATAGGGAATACCATTTAAGCTGAAGCGTCATTTTAGTGTTCATAAATAATGCGATTCACTGCTTCAATTTTCAAAAGGGAGCAAATTATCATTCTTCTATCGGTTACACTCCTGATATGGTAGTTTGAGTTGGATGAATTACACCGCTTTTATGGAAAGATGTGAATATACAGGTCTAAGTATTAATGAAGAACTTTTGTTAAAACTGCAGTGAAACCTCAATACCGAACCTATTGAAAACAGATGGTCAAGAGTTGTTGCTCTGAATGTGAAATACATGTAATACACTACTGGACCGATCCATGAAGTTAAAGTAGGAAAATTCATTTTCAAAATATCTCATGATTTTTAAAGAAGAGATGACATGACAGAATATAATTGAATACCACACTTTATTAGTGGCCACTATCAAACAGACAATGGCAAAGCTTCATGTAAATAGAACAATTAAATATTGAGTTGCATCCTCAGTTCATGCGCTACAAGCTTCATCAATATGGAATTCTAATTCGGTCAGCAGCTTTTGGAATGTCTGACAAACTTCAAGTAGAAAGGAATAATTAGAAATTGACAAAGTTCTGCTTCTATACCATTCAGAAATTCAGGAAATTTTGATACCCCTATCCCATACGCACTTTATTTTTATTGAATTCTTTGACGAACTGCAGGCCCGATAAAATTTTTGACCAATTTTGGAATTTACTGAAAATTGTAGTAACTGGCATGAACAGAAAAAAATCTTTGCTATCGGCAATGTTATTGAAAAGTTTTACGCTTCTCGGAGAATGCAACGAATGAATGCTTGAAGCACAGCAGCCAATACACATATATATGATTAACTATAGAAGCATGTTCGTATAACGCTTGACAAATAACTCGAAAAATTCTACTCGGACGTTGAGCCGAGTCGGTTGAATAGCTTACTCAATCAGGAATTTTTGACTCGACACGAATTCTCGGGTACTCGCAGGGTCATAATGTTAATCAAACTTAAAGCTTGAAACTTGATAGGAACAAAACATAAAGCGTTGTGTTGGAACTTGAACGATCGATCACCTGTATGTCCTGTTTCCAAAACGCAGAGTTTTGATGTAACAACTGCAACGTTACTAGTTCATAAATTTCTACTACAGATAGTTTATAGGAAAAGATGTACTTACGCTTTCCAAGCGACGTCACGGGTTAAGGCTGCGCAAGGGATGAGGAAGAGGCCGAGCCAGAATATAGAGCAGGAGAAGACGGCTACATCCATGCCAACAAACTGCGCGGCGATTGGGAGAGTGGGGTAAATATGAGAATAGACAACGAAGAAAAGGAACCATGCACCGATGCTACCCCAAATAGCTAGATGAGATAACCAAGTCCATGCTGTGTGCTCCAGACCGGCTTTGAGGCATACCGTCACTACCACATACTGCAAGAGAAAGAGAAAGTCAAGTTAGAGTTTTGATAATCTTTATGTTTCATGATCGCAATTTCCAGGTATCATGTAAAAATGGTCCTCGTACAAAATGGTTTTAATATAATTCTCCCAGGTGAAGTCTCGGCAAGCAATTTGTAATAACAGAAGCGTCTTAACAATGCAAATATATGACAAACTGTCTTCCAAAGTAGTAAGCAATTACATCCCTACTAAGAACGCTCCGATTATTTAAATTTCACTTCGATGCTCTCCTTCCCTTTGCACGGTTTCATCAAAATCGAGTTTCCGGACCATATTGTATACTTTGAACTAGAGCCTAGATTCTCGGCAAAAAGACTGGTTATACTCAAAAGGAATTGGCCAACAGTTAAAATTATTTAGATAAACACTTCTCATTCAACGATGCAGTTCATTTGTCCCTCACTTTTGAATACCCTGAACATTTCAAGGAATCGCATCAGAATCTGCTCTGTTGGATGATGATACGCGATAGAAATAATGTGCGACACAGCGACAAAGATCGGTAATCAATTAAAATACCTGTCATCATTGCATGTCACTTTCGTGTAAGACAACGATGACCAAGTAACATTTGGCGAGCTTAGGGCATGACTCACCGCAAGTATCATTTAATAAAGGGAACAAATCTGAATGATAATTTCATCAAGTTTCAGAAGTCATCAACACAAGCCTATTTCACATTTACCGACATCGATGGAAGAAATACTGCAGATACACCCGGAGCAAATTTTAGATTAGGGAATTTGAAGTATAAAGTTATTAAATAGAGTTACACCAGACCGTTTTTTTATCCGGCCGGACTAATTTGAAGAAGTACACTACAAAAACTAAAAACATTCACACAACAAAAAATCATTCGGAACTAAAGCAAAATAAAAGTTACAAGTTACAGTCTGCATTCAGACATGATGGGAAACCGTCGCTGCGTCCGTCGCCGGGATGCAGGTTCTTGATGGCGGCTGCGGAGAATTGAGCTTCGACGAAGGCCCTAGAATTGGCACGTGGGAAACTGAAAACAATCCGTCTTCTCAACCAATTGATGGTGTCCGCGTACCCCATTCGCCTCTTCGTTACCAGAAGAAATGCGATTCTCTTGATGCCGTTCTTCGTGATGGAACCACATCCTCCGCTGGATGAAAATATTAGGGGCACAAACGGTCCATGTTTGACCTCATGCACCCACTCATCGCATTTGGTAAACTTCATCTTCTCGTGGAACTCATAAGCGGCGGGAAGGGACTTCGCAGTGTTTTATTGAACAAAAGCGTTGAAAACGCAAACGTCGAAATATGCCCTCTCGGACCTGCCGCCACAAAAACTTCTCCTGCAACTATGTCCACCATTGCGTTACGATTCGTTGTCATTGAGCTCCGTTCAATAACTCTTCCGTCCACTGGACCGAGAGTGGGTTCGATCGATGGCAACTGAGTTACATGTCTCAGTCATGATATCCGCCAAGAGATCACGCGTCTCGTTGTATCTTATTGTAGGAAAGCCGTCAAGAGGACACGACAACGGATGTAACACCGTGAAGTCCGCTCCACAATGACACGTCGTCGGCAATCCTGACGGAGTCCACGACATCATGAAATTTTACTGCAGATAATAATAATAATTCCTTTATTTTTATCCCGCTTTACAAAAAGTCTCAAGCGGCAATACATTAAGCACATTACAAAAGAAGAATGTTTTCAATTGTTTTTTAAAAGTTGCAAGTGAGGGTGCTGAGCTAATATTGTAAGGCAACTTATTCCATACCATAGCTCCGAAAACAGAAAATCGTTACATTACAACATGCATTCAAACATGCGTTACATTTGATGTTTTTATCTGTGATAGTGACAAATCATCATGATTTCTAAGACCAGATCGTGATGGTTGATAGACCGTAAGATCTTTGATTAAGTAATCAGGAGCCATCCTACGAAAGCATTTCCATACAAGAAGACATACCTTGTATTTATTTCGTTTGTGAACAGGAGGCCAATGGAGCTTATTCATCATTTCAATTACATGCATGTCCGTCTTTCTACTATCCAATATTAGTCTTGCTGCCCAGTTTTGAATTATTTGTAATTTGTGTAGTTGGCATTGTGGTGCCCCAATGAGTAGTGAGTTGCAATAGTCCAAGGTGGAAGTAACAAAAGCATGAATAATTGTTGTCAATAATTCAGTATTCAGCAACTTCGCAATCGGTTGTAATCTCCTTAGATGAAAAACACCTTTTCTGCACATTGTTGCTACTTGATCTTCAGTCGTCAAATTTTGATTCATTACCACTCCAAGATTTCGTACCCGCTGTTTTACTGGGATCAGGATTTCTCCAACTGTCACCGACGTAATAATGAATTTTTTAAGTTGTTGACGTGATCCGATAACCATAACCTCAGTTTTATCATCATTGATTTTTGAATTGTGATGGAACATCCAACTCCTGATAGCTGTTATACATTCTTCTATTTTTCTGACGGCGGTCAATTGTGATGAATAATCAGGGGGAAAGGTAATGTACAACTGGTGATCATCAGCATATCCATAAATGTTAATATCCATAAATTTCGAAACGACATGATACAGAGGAGCTATACTCAGTACAAACAGAATGGGCCTCAAACAACTTCCCTGAGGAACCCCATGAGTCATTCCATAAGAACTAGAAATGTTACCACCAATGCGGATAACTTGACTTCTTGACGATAAATAAGATTGAAACCATTTCATACATATACTTTCTAACCCGGCTGATCGCAAAACAGAAAGTAGCTCTGGGTGTGAAACTGTATCAAACGCGGCCGAATTATCCGATTGAACCTTTAATAATAATAATAATAATAGATCTTTATTCGTCAAAACATATGGCGGTAATGACATGATGGAATTCAATACAGTGGCAAATTCATGAATGTACAGAATACTTTACAAAGGAGGAATTGTACATGGCAGAGCGTCGACGGAGCGGTAGAAGCTGCCTGGTGTGTCTAATACCGGTCTTCTGGTCGCGTGTGATGAAAAAATCTGCCAGCGGATGAGTCTCTTTGTCTCTTGCAATTTTGCGTATAAGCTTCACACATGATTTGTCTAGCATGTTCTGCAGGCTGGGGACATTTGCAGATACAGATGCCCACCTACGAGCTATGCGATCCAAATGAAAAAGCTTTCTAAATTGGTTGGCATTTACATCACAAATAACTGGCCAACAATAAACAATGTGGCAGAACACGAAACTGATGTATGCTTGCCAAATAATGTGACCGGGGTTGCCGTTCTTTTTCAGGCGCTTAACTATTGACAACGCTCGACAACATTTTGCGTACAGACAAGTGAATTGTTTTTCCCATCTCGCATCAGCTGAGAAGACGACACCCAAAATCTTCAAACTGTCAACATCCTCAATTACAACATTATCAACAATGAGAGGGGGAAGATTGGACACAGAAGTGGGGGAGTTACACAGTTTCCTTGATATCAGAAGGCTTTTTGTTTTGTTGGAATTGATTGTTAGTTTTTTCTCTTTGGACCACTGACTAAATTGATCAACATCACTCTGGAAAGTATCAACAGACTTCCCACTACCCAAATAAATCAACGTAACATCATCCGCATACGCCACCACTCTAGTGTCTTCGAATTTAGGAAGGTCGTTAATCAAGGCCACAAAGAGAATCGGGCCAAGAATTGAGCCTTGAGGCACCCCACTGTGAACCTGCTTCCATTCGGCAGCGATGCCGTTGTTAAAAACACGCTGGAAGCGATCCGAGAGGAAGCTTTGAATGAACTTGATGACGAAGGGTTTACAGTCGAAGTGGTTTATCAGTGAGTAGAGAAGGGTGGAGTGGCTAACGGAATCAAATGCCTTTTGAAAATCTACAGCGAGCACTCTAGCGTAATTGTCTGTACAGAGCGTGGTGTGCTGCAGAATTGGGAGGCGAATCGAGAGTAAGGCATTAGTGCAACCACTATATCCATTGGGTATGAAGCCAAATTGCCGGGGGTCGAACGGCTGTCGAAGAGACGGTAGGAGAACATGATCTCTGACAAGACGTTCAAGTACCTTACTTAGGAATGGAAGAATCGAGATAGGTCTGTAGTCGGTTTTGTTTTTCGGAATGGGGATAACGTTGGCAGACTTCCAAATATTGGGAAAAACACCACTATCAAGGCACTTATTATAAATGATCGTGAGAGGTTGGGCGAGAACGTCTACGAAGGAACGAACGAAGAACCCAGGTAATTCATCAGGACCAACTGAATTAGCCTTACATTGTATCAATAATCAATTAATAAGACTGTTTCCGTGCTGTGGTTTTGCTTATAAGCTGAATTTAGTTGCGGTACAAAGTCTATTTTGGAAACATGATCATTTAACTGTTTGACAACAACATGTTCAGTTATTTTCGAGATGAAAGAGAGATTGCTAACAGGTCTGCAGTTATCCGGTGTTCTAGGCTTTTTCAGATCCTTTATCAATGGTATCCTTATAATGGATATTATAGAATTATAATATAATATATTATTATATAATGGATTATAATTAGGATCCTTATATTTCAGATCCTATAATGGCATCAGATAGGTGGTATCCTTGAATTTCTAAAAGACGGGAGTGGAGCCACGAGTTAGCTCCTCTTTCTTTCGCAACTTCTCGAGTATGCTGTTGGGTTCTGCTGAATGTATGCCTGCAGCTCGTTCCTGTTCCCGCTGTGAGGATTCTCGCCGAATATGGGCTCACATTCCTCCCAATCGAATTTCCTCAAGAGAGGTCGACAGATCTTCCGGGGTGCGAGATAGTCCGTTGAGTGCTCTTCATCGGCACACATGCTGATTCTCAGCCCCCCCCCCATCACGCACCGACAGTGCTAACCACTTCCTTTCAAGATCAAAGATGATCGGCCGGTTGAGGATTATGGGGAGCATCATAAGACACCTCCTTACCTGCGCAAATCCGCATGCAGATCCTCGAAATGGATTTAAAATTGTCAAACGGGTGAGATCTGTCAGAGAACTGAAGGTCTTGGAGGCTCTTCATTAAGAGAGAAAAGCCTGCACTGTGTGTGCAAAAGGAACACGTAATCTCACTAATTCTGAATTTTTAGCTTTATGCAGATTTTAGCGTTTTGTCTTGCTACTTAGGTTTTTACTACTTATTTGATTCTTAGACAGTCATGCTCTTATTTGTTTATGCATTGCAAGGTTGTCGAGATATCCATGCCAGCCGTGCATAATTCTTTTGGTGATCCAAATGCTGGACACGTACCGACATGAATTTTAGTCAATTCTTAAATTAAATCACTTTGTAAAATTGTCATTACCATGTTAATCCTTGACAAGAATGGCCGAAAACGTTCGGAAACAATTATTGATTTTCAATTTCATTTACAAAATTATAACACATTTTTACTTACCGTATATACCATATTACCGAGGAAGAAAAGACTACCGACCTTCCCATTGCTGTAAGCCACGTCAGAACTTAGAGCCGCCACAGTCATCCAGAATAGCACAGCAGAATGAAGAACGGAATTGAGCACCCAATACAAAAACACCTGAAAAGATGATAATATTTAGTCATTGTGGGATGACGAAAAAAGGATATCCGATCATTTACCTTGAAATTAAATGAGGACGCACTTTGCGTTTCTTTGTACAATTGCGGATACTTAATGCAATTCTCCGCCGAACAACTTCTGTCGAATAATCCTAAGGCCAGTGGAGGGGCAGCGGTAAAAATCTAAGGAAGGAAAATTAATAGAAAGGTAGCCATGATGCTGGAATAGGATGATAATAGGCTTAAATTATTTTTTTATGATGTTTTAATCCAACAGCATTGTATATTGCCGAAGCATTCTTGCTATCAAGACGATTATAGCTCCTGCATTCATTGTTGAATTTACCAGTAAAAAACTAAGTCTGATTGAGCTAATCAATGTTTTTGCATTTAAAAAATAGAAATGAAAAATAACAATTTATTGTGATAACAGGAATCAATAAAGGAACATTGAAATAGATATTATCGGATTGCTAGAAAACGACTGTTCCCTATTTCATAATTGATTCGAAGGAACGATTTCATCGGTTACTTGAATGCGGTGTTTTTATAATAGTCGTTTATTCAATCAAATGAAAATCAAATAATTGCACAAAGAAATTCAAAGGTAATAAGTTGGACAAGGGAATGAAACATGAATTACAGACTTCGCTGGAGTTCTCTATTGCAGGCCGACGCACAATGAGGAACGAACGAAGATGCACAACGGGGAGTTCTTGGAAAGGGGATTTCCAGATGATTGCTGCACTCGAACCTGCGTGGCATTAAGTGGTGGAGAACATTGTTCGCTATGTTTTGTGTCTTATATATTATATTATGCATCATTATTATGTGTTAGTAGTATTAAACGGTGCATTTTAAAATTTGAATGGAATTTAAACTTAATAGTTACATCTTCATGAGGATTGTTAATTTATCTCATTTATCTTACTTAGGTGAGTACATTTTAACTGATTTAGTTAAGTTCTCTGAGTGCTTTCAGTCTGTACATGCCATGAATTTTATCAATTGAGTATTTGACAAGTTGATTTTATTGTGAATGTATTGTTTACAGAGGTAATTCCAAATTTCCATAATGATACAGTAAATACATGTACTGTATATGTTTTTCTTAAATATGGAATCTTGATGGTAAGAAAAAGTAAAGCATGATCTGATATCAGCTAAAATTGATACGAAATTTGATAAATTGAAATTGATACATTAATGAAATCCTGCAAATAATGAAAGTACATGCAAAACTTTTAGCATAGGTATTGGTCTATATGCAAGTTACATGATTCTCAAGTACCTTGAACCATACATAGCTTGTTTGTGTGAAAGCTATATTCGTCATTGCAAGAACTATAGCAGAATGAAGAGAATTTCGCATAAATTTACGAGAATGATAGATCATAGTTATAGCAGCTGACGGGATGTTGTTGGATTTCATTTTGAAGGCAAGATTATCTCGTCTCCCCAATGAAAGTCTTACTGCTAAAAATATTTACAGAATTTATTGATTAAAGAATCTAGGGTAGCCCAGCTGCAGCTTACTAGCTTTCAAAGCGTGTAGCTTCAAGTGGAAGAAACCTATTCTAATATAACATGTGTCATTTTAAAAGTAACAATATCGCATTTGTTCTTCAAAAATGCATCTTGACTGATAACAGATCTTCTCTAAGCATAATGAATTGTCTATCAGAAATGGAAAGCATAAAATTGCACTGGTCCTGGGAAGCTGATTCCAAAGTTTTGCCGTACTGACAGAAATTTTCGAATAACTCAAAGTACTTATGCGTTTTGAGCATGATAACATAATGATAGCAGGTGAGTCCACTGGTTCTGCATATGCTTTTGGCGAAAATCTTAGGCTTGCGATGCGCACTCATTTGCTAGGTAGGAAATTGCATTTGCTTTGCACATGTTACTCGTAGGGCTTGATCCATCGCAGAATCATTGTGCAACGTCACATACTCCGAACTCGCACATGTATTTTCTTTAACCCGAACTTTCTTACCTGTGAAAGCAATTAAGATCCACAATTCCAACGCGTCATCCTCTTTGTCTATATCTTGCTTTTCATTCTCAAATTCTCTTTTGTAAGTAACTATTATCATCAATTTCAATACAAAGACAAAACGTTACACTTTATATTCAAAACAAAAGACGAAATACGTTGAATATTTCATTGTCATACTTACGACATTGTATAAACTAATGGTCCATCGTTCAAAGACGATTTGTCCGGAGAAACCGGAGACAATGGCAAACCAAAACTGAATGACGTAAAGACACACATTTTTGTAGAAAGAATACAGAATGAGTTTGGTAAGGCGATGATAATTCCACGCTCCGTGGACAAGCAGTAGCTTGTTGAGAAAGCGGAACTGGGCGATAGTATAATCAGAAGAGCAAGCTGCTTGCATTCCCTCAAAACCACTGATTCCAACTCCAACGTGTGACGCCTGAAAGAGTGAAGAAATTGCACAATAATCAACGAATAATTTCGACATTTTCCATCACAATTCGAACATTGTGTCAAGTTTGCAGTGGTTCAGATTATCTCTAGTTCATATCATAAATATATAAATATAATACAGTGGGTACCAAAGAGAAAAAGTTGTCTAAAATGGAGCTAGATCTATTCATACCAGGAAATGCTCACAAAAGCACTGCCATTGAAATTTTGATCTACACGTCCACTTGCTTTTGCTTGCTCTTGACTTACATTTCAGCAATTTTAATCAACGAAACATCATCACTTCTTCCAAAACTGTTAAATACAGCATTTTTCGAACCTAAGTATTTAAATACTAAGCATGTAAATTTCAGACAAGTGCACCTTGAATAACTTCACTACTTTCTTATACTTTGGTGAATTCAAAGTACTTTTGTCCCTCAGATGAGAAATACATGATGTTAAACTCTCCAACGGAAAGATGTATTACTTTTCAAGACCATTAGCTAAATTTTTCCATGGGGACTTGACAATGGACATCTTGGTCGAAAGATGTCGGTTCAACTTGCCGAATGCTTGAACCGAGAAAACACATTTTGAAGAAACTGTCCAACATAAAAACTTTTCTGAAACAGATCAATGTTGGTAAAGTGCAGGAAACGTCCATTTACTTCATCACTGATCATCTAGCTGGAAATATCTATGCATTATAGTTAAAAGTAATTCACATGGACTGTGTATTCATCTGTCAGAAGTTGAGAGAAAAATTTGAATCGAGAAAATTCAAAGGCAATAGCTCTACATATAGGCCCAGTATCCACTTAATAGATAATATGCGATATTCAGATTCACATGTCTTAATTTTCTTTTCAAAAATTAGGAGACAATGCTAATTTTAGGAATTTTAGTCGGAGTCTAAAATTTTAGGAACTGACTGATTAAAGACAGGGTGCTACAGCGGGAGCTATCTGACCGACCCACAATCAGCTGATAAATTCCACACTTAAGCCTGCCGCACCATAGGTTGAAACAGTGGCTAGATGAAGCTTGCTAGACTCCAAGCTCATTTCATTGAAGGATTTTAGCTTGTCAAAAACCGACTGGCGCCTGAAAGGAATTTCGGCTGTAAAAACCTTACCTCCAGAATTAAGTATTGTCATAGCATGATGATAAAAATATTCCTTAATACGATTCCAAATCAGAGCTGCTGTACACTTAACAATGCCGCTTATCTTTCAATAGATGGTCGGCTGCACATGAAAGTCTTCAGACCTCATGGCTTGACATGTGATGAAAATGGCGGAACAGTGATGATGAACGTGGCAATTAAAAGTAACACGAGTGGTGATGAAATATCAAGGTTGTGACGAACAACCTTGACATCTGTGACATAATACACGCCAGTCAGGTCAGTAGGGTGGATATTGAATACATCAATTCTATGAGATGAATTATAGACCGCCTTGATTCATGAGATGTACTCGTACTTTGGATATATACCGGTATTTTCGTTTATCGAGCGCTATTCGCATGCATGTATCATCAGCGCAAACCTAATGCATGCAGTCAATATGTGCGTACACGTTCTAATTCGGGCAAGCAGACGATGTGAGAAATGGGGTCACAGTCTGGACTCCAAAACTCTTGAAATTTGTAGCTAAAGTTTGTTAATATATCAAATAATCCATCGGTAAACAGAATTGTATATGATCAAGCTACCATAAGTTTATTGAAAAGGATCAATTGACTAGTTAGTTAATGAATAGAAAAACGCTACCATTATTAAATGGTCGTTGACAATAATTACTTACTAGAAAAAAGCGACCAAGTATAATGAACAATTAAATTCAATCTTCATCACATTCATCATTTGGTTCGATGTCATCATTTGACCAATCAGTTTCGAGATGCCTAGCTTTTCAAATTTTTCACAGCTTTGCTTCATGCACTACAGCTATTTCTATTATATTTACTACTTGGTTGCTCTTACCAAATACTTTGCAACTTTGAGCCGAAGCGTCGATAAGGCAATCACATAAAATCAGAATTCAAATATATTGTACTCGGAAAGATAACCTGTGGCCTATCCCAAGCAGAGGCGACTGTACAATGTGCATTGTAAAATGCACAATTATACCAGACGTTCAATTTGAGATGAAACGAAAGATGTACGCAAATAGGAAAGAAGAATTTACGCAGAGATGAAAATTTTGCGCCATTTATGTTGATTTGCATAGTTACCTGACCACTGAAACCAAAAATATATTTGTCTTAGTGAAAGGCTTTCAAAATTGAAACAATCAATTTAAGGAGTAAAACTTGTTTCAACAGGTCTTTCATACTTTCACTTTTCGATTAAATAGGAGATTTATAGCGAACAGTCAGTGATCCTCTAAATCTGCGCAGTTGGTGACAATTCGCAAATCACTGGAAGATGCAGAATGGCTCACGATCAGCAAGAAATCTCTGGAGAAGTTTAAATATAGCCTCTACGTCACCGCTTTCTCATTTTTAACTTCCCTTTCTTGACTCATGGAAAATGACGCAAACTTGCCTCCGTGTCTATTCTCATATTTGTGAGTCAATGCCAGATTTAGAAATTTGAAAAACACTCTAAATATTCTAAATATACGTCGAGATTTCGATATAGGATTCCCCAAGATTGAAAGCATTAGGATTCAACAATATTCAAGATGAAGGAAAGAATAGCTGAAAATCGTCATGTCACGAAAAACAATGTACAACAAGCGACACGAGCCGACCATTAATGAAATAAATGAAATATCGGTCCTAGCTAATAAAAAGTTATTCATTTCAAAAGCCCGGAATCCATAGATTTTCTTTTTTCTGAATTCAGAAATCCAGGGAATATATCCAAGGCACACGGCACTGCAATATCTATACGTAGGTGAGTCAATATCAGGGTTGCCAAACCTGTCCGGAAAAAAACCTGTCGGGCGCTCCAATGTTATATCCATCAGGGTAAATTTAAACATGAATTGTCTTATATACTTTACTGTGAATGGAAAAATAATCATTATGCGTAAGGTTGTCATCAATATTATCTCTTTTCCTCGTAAACATGACAAATGATTATGAATTAAAAATCGAAGCTTTTATGAACTCGCGATATATTCCATTAACAAATATATCAATGATATAACAAACCTTAAGGATATTTCATAAGCCATTTCACCAATATAGGCGATACTCGTTCCAAATGAAAATAAAGCTATATATAAATCTATCAGCGCGTCTATGATTGCGTCATGAATCAACAAATCTATAGCATAAATAATACAACGGTGTATCTATGATTGGGTTACCAAAAAACAGGTCTACATCAAAATTCATCAGAGCGCCTATGATTGCGTTATCAGATCAACAAATCTGCCGTATATCTTCTAATAGAACCCGCGGGGTTCCATTAATTCATGTTGCTCTATTACATTAAAAATTTATCGATAAAAACACGATATCAACCATAGCATTCGGTCAACCTACATAAAAATACCGGCCTATTATATGATGGCTCCCGCCACCACTAGTACAGTATACCGCAGTTTATATCTTACCTATATACGCTTTATATCTTGAGTGGCCTAGGTATTCATGTAGCATTCTTACTCTAACATCATTATTTAACTAATAACTAAAGCTCGTATTTATCTTTTGCCTCTTTAATGTTTTGTCTAATTTGTTTCTGGTGTCCGTCTTTATATGTTTATTATGCGTGAGTCATAGAAACCTACTCGCTGCACTGAATTACGAAAACATTAAGTATTCCTTTTCATGAAAAAACCTGTCCATCAGTGCATCTAGAAAACAAAACTCTTGTACAGTACATGCTTGTGAAAGTCACATATGAATAACAGATTAACAGTAGATGAATACCGGTAGAAAACTACGGTAGACATCAAAAACACGCGCTTTCATTGAGTGAATCATCATTCGCACCTTACCAGAAAAAACGAATTTTTCATCAGCAGGAGAGCTTAGAAAAATGTCACACTGTAGATTCATGATAATGCCATATAATAGGCCAATTATCCGCAATACTGGTATGCCAGTATTGTATGTGTGAAAGTCCTTCCAAAGCAGACAAGCGTTTGCTATTGAATCAGAAAATTAACATACCGGCATCATGTGTAGCCTACGTGTGATACCTGGGTGCGTACGATTATACCGGTACGCACCGGTACATTATTAAAGATGGAAACTACATGTAGAATTCACTGTGTCACTTTTAGCCTACTAATTGTGAAATCGTCATGTGTTGTATATTAATACTTAACAGGTATACGTTTGGTACATGAAAAATTGTACAGCAGTAACGGGATGTTTATCAATTGGTCTCAATCTAGCTGAAATCCGTCCATGAAAGCAATCCAACAAAACATTCTTCTTCAACTACGGATGATTTAAGCTTAGAACAAAGTAAGTACCAGAATGAACTAAAATGGGTAACGAAATAACTGACAAATTATGGGTTCGAAAAAATCCGGACATTTGATGATTTTGACAAAAATCATCCGGACATCAGCATAGTCTGTCAAAAAATACGGACGTCCGCATAAAATCCGGACATTTGACAAACCTGCAATATGTAAAAGCAGTGAATACTCATTCTATTGAGAGGAAATAAACGTAGCCTTGATGACATTCTGAGTTGTGTGAACATGGACGTCAATTTAAAGCTGAGCAATATAAGTACACCAGCTTGTCACTTGCAAATGTACACGTGCGTCTAAAGCTTTGATAGTCATGTGAAAGAATATAATCACTGTAAATTTTATTGATGACATCAAAATAAAAAAATCCGAAAAAATTTAGGGACTCTTAGAAAGATAGAGACTAAACAGGGAATCTTGGGACAGGTCCCTAAATACGGACCTAGCTGGACACCCAGGGCGGCACAAAAGTAGCTTTGATGAAAGCATGGGACTCTACCATTGGACCGAAAGATCACTAGGCCAAGCACTTACCCACTGTGCCAAGGAGATCACCGTGGCATAGTTCCAGTGATGTTTTCTATCAATTCAAATGTGTGATCATTTTTCATAAGATCAACATTTATGGAATTGTTGTGGAAAGGGTTTTACTGCATACTCAAAGACTGATAACATGTCAAATAGTTTAGCAAAACATCCAAATGCCTTTGATAAATACTTCGTGCATAATTAAGTAATACAAGTAGTGTATAACTGCAAAAATATAGGATTTTTGAATAAAATCTAATAAACTCCTATCTCATTCTTGTATGTAGAATGGCAATGATAATTAATTTGAACTTAAAGTGTGTCCTGAACGATGAAGTGATGCTTGGGTGAAGAAGGTTGCATGCCTAGAGGCTGTCATGCAAATACTGCTTAATGTATGGAAGCTAGGTTGACGAAACATAGTTTAGTACAGTAATGAAATCTGGCATTGCTGTAAAACAATGGCATTAAAAAACACATAGTCCGATGGTACTCCTTTCGTCATCAAGTCTGAAGTCGCTTAATGTCGTGGGGCTTAGGTTTCACTTTGCAGAACTGACATTGAAGTTGACCTTTCAGTGATGTTATTGTATATGAACAAAAGTTGAAATGTTAAGGACATGGAAGACCGCACTGATACAGTGGATCTGAAGTTTAAAACCAGAATTATTGACATGGAAATCAAATATCCTTTTCAGAATAGGCTTTCCAGACAACGCTTTCAGAGTATGTCCACTTCAAATTAGACATCTAATTAGATACGCCGCACTATTGGCAACGACCATACAGAATGACTTTCTTCAATAAGAAATAAAGCACTCTAGAGATAGTTTTGACATTCTCTTGAATACCGACTGAACTTGCCTCAGACTTTTTCTTGTCGGTGAAGTATTGGGGGGGGGGATTATTCCCCATAGAATCTAAATCATTTACTTATATGGCATGACAATTTTGGGAATGTTCTATCCGATAGTGGTATCAGATTTTCATTCTAAGTTGATCTTGTTGCTTTAAATAGCATTTTTAAATTCAAACAATCATTTTTTTTAAATTTCGTAATTGTATATATAGCAAATCATCTAATGTGAGATTTATATGTGTATGTATGAATAATTATATCACTTAATCTTTCAGAACAACATCGGTGAATACTACAGAAGTGTGTGTGTAATTCGCTCACTTAATGAATTATAAATATGCTTTTATAAGTAGTATGTATACGAGTAGAACATACATAATATTAGTCATCATAACGAGGTAAAAGTATCTGAATATCAATTAATATAATCACTTATGTACTTCTTAACATAAAAATCAACAAATCAACAAATCAACTTAAAATTATAAACAATTGAGTTGAAAATCCAAAATATCGAAGAAATGTGGTCGCAAATTTTTTTCAATGTGGCTCCTGGGGCTAAAATGCTGGGTCTACAAAAACAGCTACTACTCACAGAAAGCCAACACAAAGTTAAGAAAAGTCACTGAAGGATACCTTCAAATAATTGTTCCTTCTGTCGTGAGATAAAAAAACCGAGGAAGGGGGGCATTTTGCCCCGGGCCCCCCCCCTGAGGCAAAAATAGACCTCAAAGTTCAACAGCAGCACTGACTGAATACCACGATGCAGTACTGTTCGCGCTAACCTCAGCTGAAAAGTAATCCAGATTTAAAAGAACGACTGCAATTAACTAATTGAAATGCCAATGACGACTATTTGTATCGCGAAATCGAGGCTCAGGGTTGAGGTCTATGCAAGTCTGCTAATCGCACTAAATGCTCCAATTATTGTGGTATTATGACATCAACAGACAGTGCAACATTCAAAACAGAAAAAAATCACGTGCTCTTTAACGAATTCATCAAACTTCACGTACATGTATTGGTGGAGACCTTCACTTCTCACGTGGTAGGTAATTAAGTTATGAGAAAACTAGAGTGATCACATGATTGCTTGTTACTATGTTGCAAAATGTTAATTTCATGCAATAATTAATCTGTTCTTTCGTAAGAGGATAAATAACTTAATCGTTGTATGGAACATATTTGATCATTGAAAACAAACACCAGATGACTTTTGATGAATAAGAAAATGACCAAATCACGACGCGAAACATGCTTGAGTGTATTCAATCACATCGGCATTGAATATGTCACGCAATATTTTGAGCATTTCGTAAAAATAGACCTCCAAAACTCCACAATAATCCATTGAATCAACTCAGAGATATTTAAATTTGATTAACAGATTAGTTGATGATATTACTTCATGCCATTCTTTGAAGGACGTTGACAGCATCCAACAGAGAAGCATGCATTTAATGTCGAGGGTGGCAAAAATTAAAATTATCTGCAGAACGATGGATATCATTGCATTTCTCGCTTTCTATCTTTGGGTTCATTTCTAACACAGGGAGGGTTGAAATTCAAACTTGAACATGAATACCAGAATTCCAGAGTTTCTCTGAAGATGATGCGCGGAGCGCACCGAAAGTACTCGGAAAAATGAATTAGTTTTTGTTTGCAAACATCGGGCTCAGGGATTTCATCCAAAACAAATAATGACGATGACCAATCCCTTATTTTTAAATAATCACGTTTGAATCGTTTTATTCTCTCCTGAGATCCCGATAATCGAAGATGCATTCTATGCCAGGTGGTTGATCTCAAACATATTAGTTATTGTATATTGCCGTTTTACAGTTACTGAAAATCTATCAGTCGAATTTGAACACAACGCTCCTTCAAACTGTAAGCTATATAAATGCAATACTTAATGAGTTTGATGATGGATAGAATCAGGAATGGCTTTGTTGTCCAACAGAATGATTGCTAATATAATTTACAGCATTTTTCGGTCAGCCTGCACATATCTACAATATATTTTTTGCTGTAAAATACAGCACTGAAGGTGTGCAGAAAGGTGACCTAAGATTTTCGGTGTCATTGACCTTAGATTTAGGGACTTGGCTTTTTACACAACTTTATTCAACCTTGTACTTTCTTTTCTCATTTTCCGTCTTGAATGAGCTTCTGAGCTTGTCAAATAGCTGATCACTTACAAAAGTGATCCCACCTTGTATAGTTTGTCCTTTTAAACATGTTTATGAAACATTCACGAAATCATGCACCTACCCTGCGATCATGTGAAGTGAAAGATGTGAGATTGATCTTTGCCTTTGAGGCTTGACTTCTTACGCAACTATATACACAGTCATGCAATTTCTGATCTGCTTTTCTCCTTAAGAATGAGTTTCTGAATCTGTCAAATAGCTTTGCACTTACAAAAGTGATCCCACCTTGAATAGTTTGTCCGTTTAAACATGTTTACGAAACATTCATGAAATCATGCACCTTCAAGTTCATACATCTTCTTCTTCTCTGAGATCTTGTTATGAGTTCAAAATACTTCAAAAGGCTATCTCATACGTTGTTTTTTTTCTATTGTGAGCTTTCTGGTGACTTTCACCCGTCGTCAGACACTCTGCTCGCGCGTGTCTGACGACGGGTGAAAGTCACCAGAAAGCTCACAATAAAAAAAAACGTATGAGATAGAAGCCTTTTGAAGTATTTTGAACTCAATCATGCACCTACCCTGCGATCATGTGAAGTGAAAGAAGTGAGATTGATCTCATGCAACTTCCCTTCAATCATGCAAAGTGACATTGATTTTTGGATTAGAGGCTTGGCTTCTTACGCAGCTTTCTTCAGGGTCATGCGCCTTCAAAATCGCATTCCATTTACAAAAATTATCTCATATTAATTATTCAATACGCAATTCGGACATGACTCAATTCTAATAAAATGACAACTGTTGAAGAACTTCATTACATGAGTCCTATATACCTGTATCATGCCGACGTCATTTGCGCCGTCTCCGATTGCTAGAGTAACAGCATCCTTTACGTTGCCTCGCACTAACTGTACTACCTCCGCCTTCTGTAGAGGCCCGACTCTGAAAAACCAATGAATAATTTGATAATTTAATAGCTCAGTATATTGCAGATTTTATCTTAATTCATAGATGAGTATTTGCTACGTTAAGTATACAAGCATTCCTAAATATTCATGGCTAAAATCCATCGTTTATCTGCACACTGTAACATCAGGCAAAATTTTGATATTTTTCTTTCCATTCTTCTTCATCAGAAAAGAAAAAATTCTGCTAAAATGAAAATGATTTGCGGTAAAGAACGAAACTTGTTAATTTATCATGGCTCGTGTTCTGTTCAAAGAACGTTTCGTCAAGATTTTCAAAATTGAAGTGATTGAATGATCAAAAAATATTATAAAGCATAAAGCAGCAATATCTGTCTGGTCTTACAAGGGATGATTGATGGATGGCAAGTTTTGATCGAAATCTAAAATACGTTTCGACCCAACTTCGCTACTCAAAATCACGTGAATGTAATGTGATTTACAATTTTCCCATGATCATTGTCAGCGAAGCTATACCGAAAAGGTTTAGGTATTTGTCATATTTAAGTTTTCGAAAATAAAACTTAGGGTAGCCTTCCAACATTCATCATGAAAACCAACTACTGCGTCAATATTCTGCTTCGTCAAATAGAAGAATATTTCGCTGAATGTTGTTAAGAACATTATACAAATTAAGTCAATTAGCAATGTGAAAGCCAATACTCGCATTTTGAAGGAATAGCTATACAAATCACGCATGCATATTGTCTACAAAATAACAACTTGACTATCACCGATTATCTTCTGGAGATACATTGCTGATGAGTTGAATAAATAATAACGTGTAATAACATAGATAGTCAGCAACTCTATGGAAAAAATGTATGAATTAATTTCATTGTGAACTTGTTTGAGGTTAGGTTTTGAAATCAATTGCTCTTACAAATTTTTCAAAGAAAAAAATAATTTTAACAAAAAATTTGTATACACCATTCTCTGGCTTGAATTACCATTCACAGTTGAATAATTTGTCCAAAGCAAACCATTTCACTTGCGTGGTCCTTTGTTTTTCGACAAACTATTTGATGAGGCAGTATAAAGGCAATTTATTCACTTTTCGGATAGCTAGAGTGTAAAAAATAGAGAATCTTTCGTACTGAGACATAGTAGACAAATGCGGAACAGCTAGAGACTCAAGCATGGAACAGCTCAATGCAATTTTGGAGCGCGACATTTCAACCTTGTGTTGTAAAATTGTAAGATATTCACGTTTCATTTGCAGCAAAACTCACCGACAACAAATAACAGCCTTGCAGGAGAGCGCGATATCTAAGAAATCTCGCCGACAATCACAAGTCAACGCGTAGGTCAGTGTCTACAAAATAACAATAATTTCTGTTAATAGCAATCAGTTTCAAATATCGAAACTCACCTTCCCATCGATAATTAAAGCAACATCATTATCTTTCCTTAGTTCATCTCCGAATTCCATTACTCGTGACTGTAACTGCTCGCGAACACTCTGAAATTGCAGGATATTTTCATTTAAATGGCTTTACTGTACAATGGATTCAGCATAATCTAGTTCGCTAATTGCATTTTCTACGTAATGTGGTAGGATGTGCTGCTTTTGCAGACTATGCACTAATATATGAAAAAACAAAAAAATTGGTCTGCATGTAAAATATTTTTTATTTAGATCCTCACTTTGATTGCATCATCTCTTATGGATCAAGGGTTTGCAAAGCAAATTTACTTATAGCAAGAAAATACAGTAAGACATTAAATCAGTTAGTTTATCAAATATTTGATTATCTGCACCAGTGGTCATCGTCGATCTTGTCTTCGGTAGAGATATTTTTTAAGATTTCCACGGTACAAGCATCGCATATATTCTTGCTTTTATATCAATCGCAGGATTAATACAACCGTCTTCAAATTGTACTTATAATTTTTATTTGCATTATTTTATACATATAGATTTTATAATTCTTTCTTTATTTTTAGTCACGACCTCACACAATGATGGTCGGTGTAATTATCTCATAATCCCGGGGTCCTTCCCGGATCCAGGGAGATCAATAGTGCCTTATTATGTAGGCACTGCCAAGAAGAGCAGCCTTCAGTAACTTAGGAACTTGGTGTGTGATAGGCTTTTCCGTGTGGGCTCCTAAGGCTCCGATAATTACCGCCACTACTTTCGCACGATTCTTCCACAATTTCTGTATTCTAATTTTCAAGTCTTGAAACTTTGTGATCTTCGCTTGTTCTTTGCTTATATTTCTGTCCTCTGGTACAGCTATATCAATGATGAATACCATCTACTTTTCTTTATCAACATTTACGACATTTGGCCCCTTGCTGAAATTCTCTTGTCGATTCTTATTTCGGACTTCTATAATATTTCTTACTGATTCCGTTTAAATTGTTGGTTGAGGGACGTGTTTCCATAGATCTGTCGACACGTTGATGTCATACTGTAGGCATATATCTCTTAGATGCATTTGTCTGGCAACGTAATTGTGACGATTCAGATATTCGCTTGGTGCCAACTTAGAGCATCCTGTAAGTATGTGGGACACTGTCTCATCTGCGGACATACACATTCAGCACTTGGCATCGGTGCTAATTTTTAGTATTAAGTGGAATGCACTTTCGTCTTTATTGCCCGGTTTTGCGCTGCAGTTAGTAATGCTTCAGTTGCCATCTTTTGGATTGACCGATTTCAGTCAACCGTAGCAAGTCTTCCTTTTGTCTCTTTATTTTGTTCTAGCTATCTTTTCCATCTGTCTCGCATACTGGCCATGAATTGCTTTATACTTCCATCTTTGGTGTCAATCTTGTATCATCTTCTTCCATTCTTCGGAGGCCTCTTGCCGTTGCGTGATAGATATAGATTTCGCAATTGTTATTATCGTTATTATTTTTAGTCGGTCCGAAATGATGGTAAAAACACGAAATGAAATCCTCCATTACAACGACGATTCAAAGAACACAAAATTCAGCACTGCATATCATCACTTCGGTATTTTTCATAATATCCCACCGACTGGAGATGCTACTGACACAAAACTGTAAAATCTATTTTCCAGCCATCGATTGCGCTCAAAATTTCAGAGAATTTCATGTTGCTAAAAAACTGCTGAATTTGAAAATTGCATGTTTATATAATGTACGACAACTATCCTCTTTCCATGCTCGATTAAATTTGACAAAGACTTATTCTTTGTGGAATAGGATTGCTTATCATTGACTTAGTCTGGACTTTTTCTTATAAAAAAATGATGCTGCATATCAGGATTAAATTCGTATCGTGCTGTACAATTTTTTGAGAACCAATTGTAAATCTCACCAAGTTAAGGTTAGTAATCTCCGCGCACATACAAGCACACAGTAATGTCAGCGCTTCCAAATGTTTTCTGTTTAACAAAGCAGATTTACAACGCAGTCTACGATTAATTGCTACTTCCGGAGCTTGGCTATCAACGGAATTAAGTCACGAAACTGATCTAATGCTGTGGTTAAGGCACATCCAAGTTACTTATCTGGTCATCAGGTTCATGTAATAACAGAAGGTTATTTTTGGATTAACAAGGTGAATGATATAGAAAATCTTGAAGTAGGCTGATCCGGTACAATCCAAGTCTGACCATGACAAGACAATGTCTGTCTAGACAAAACAAGTGCCAGGAACACACTTAGTAATTCTACATTTTCAATGGGAATCTATCCCACCTTTGAAATGCGAGGCTAGTTTTCTACTAAACGCATTTATATCATAAATCAAACGGAGCCCTGAACATTTGCCACCGATAATATCGAAGCAAATGAACCAATTTCAGCCTTAGAAAATTGGAAGAAAGGGCGAGTGAAGTGGATTAACCATCTAAATCAACGAGTTTTATAAAATAGGGATTCGCTTTCTCCGCTTCGTCGAACTTAGAACAGTCCAAGACAAAATATGTACGTACAGAGACACGAAGCGCTGCATGCTAAGACATTTTACAATGACAGTGTGGTACTAGTAGGCCTTTCAACTATCAACGATGGACATTTTCAATGCTGAGAATGAAACTTACATCCAGCGATTTTAGATTTACGTCTGTCTGAACCCGTCACGCTCTAATTTCGCGAATCTCGGACAAAACCTCAGGTCGGACCGGACAATAGTGATCCCGATCTTGGCTCCATTCCAGCAGCAAAGTGCTGACTCTCAGCGTACGCTGTGTGTTTGGTAGACATTCAATTAAGATGTAACAAGATCTTATAAAGATTCATAATTAATTTGAAAGGAATAATTGATGAAGTTATCGAATTAGCGAATACAATGCTGAAAATCAGAAAGTGTAGTTAAAATTTTGACGACAATACTTTCAAATGACACGTATTTACTGTTACATCAATCTGTAAGAATCTCTGATGAGCTTGCGATTCATTTTGAAACCAGATTTCGTCTGCTTAAGTCCAGTTTGACATAGCAGTAACTGAGCATTAGTATTTATTGCAATGAAACCAAGAACAAAGTGCGACTCACGTATATGATTTTTAAATTATTGAAGGAAAATGAAAAACATGATAAACGTTTCTAAGCAACTTACGTCAAGAGTGTCTGCAGAAATCACTAACAAAGCCATACTCTGCGTAATGAGTTTACATGAGTATCCTGCAAAATAAGAAGACATCAATAGCGGAATAGCGATTTCGAACTACCATTCAACTGAGAAATTGAATATTTCTTAGTTATCATAAATGGGGGACACTTTATGCAAAACTAATGAAATAATGTTGGTTTCTTTGTTACTGTGATAAATGTTCATCCCAACGACCCGGTTTAATATTTTTTTAATTGATCTGCGCATGAAGGGTAGTAGGATTACCTAATGTTAATAACAATACACTACAAAAGCTCTTCAATTTTTGGAATGCTCTTCATGGATAAGTCAGTCAACTTCTAAACATAGAGAATCTGTCATCTCTTTCTGGAGAATTGCAATATGACACTAGCCTTATTTATAGTAACGTAAAAATCCCACATATCACACGGATGGTAAATCCGGAAGCAATCGCATTTGAAGGACCGGAATGCGCGAGAAGTGCATTCAGCATTGCCACCATTGATCTAAAAATTCCGGAAAATTCGAACGATTCTCATGCCTTTTACAGTACTGTGAGCCATCTTTATCAAATCTAGAACTATCAAACTATTCATAGGTTCTTAACAAATTAAAACTTTCTGGTCATCAGTGTAACAGTTTCTAGAGCACAACGTGTCCTTGTTGAGGGTCAATTTTTTACGTAGAATATTGGCGAACCACTTTCATTTTTAATTTTAGGTTGTGCCATTTTTCAGGTAGTGTTTGTATTGTTGAGAATAGCGGATCGTTGTGATGCATCTGTTGAAGGAAGGCGATCCGGAAAAAACAGCTTACGAGTAATATCGAATTCTTTGAAAACTCAAATGTTCACACAAGCGCTTTCGAGGGCGCACAGCCCCTCATCCTCAGGTAACCTGGAGTGACATGTATATTATTAAGATTTGTAGATGAACATTCAATGAAAAACACATCATCGGCTGATGAAATACTAGGCCTGTATTACATGAATGCTTACGGTATGCCTGCAAGCATAAAAACAAAGACGTCAGTGGAAAGCGCAGCACTTCTCCTCTTTTTTTGCTCAATATTTGCTGCAATATTTGATGTAGCAATGCTCGTAGATTTTCTTAAACCTGCATCTGACATACGCGAACGCAACCGTGACTTCGTCAGTTTCATAAAAAAAATGTCGATTCGCATGTTATGGGCTATCAAATATGGAGGCAATTTTTCTTGCGTTGTCTTTGATTTGTGCATTCGTTTATTCCTCTTTAGAGCAAATAGTAATTAACTGTATTTAATTAGTCTATCTGTAGTCTATCTATGCAGATATATGTTAATCTATGTTTATGTCTATGTTAATTAGTCTACCTATGCAGTACGTGCCTGGAATGGTCTTCCTTCTCATCTCAGGCAAATTGACAGTAAGTTCAAGAAACAGGTTAAGAATCACTTTTATGAACTTTCATTCTTTTAGTCAAATGATGTCTTTGCTTTTATTATCTTCGTAAAGTGGTCTTGTAGTCCTGTAACTAAATGCCACTAAAATATAATTCTCTTGAAATTGTAAATATTTTAGGAACGTTTCCTTATACATGAAAAAATCACTCACGGGCCGGATATGGCCCGAGGGGCGTGTGTTGTGCTGTGCACCCCTGTTCTATAGCACTAAACAGAACTTTCATTTTAGTAGTAGATTCAGAAAGCTCTATCATCCCGACTACGATAACGATGAGTTGATAGTCGTTATAACGCTGCTATGACGCTGCACATCAACTATGAATATAAATACAAGACAGCCGTGAGCAGGAGGTGCTTGGCATTCATAATGAGAATATAAGATTTTCAGTGATACTTGCAGGTTGTATGATAAGGCCAAATTTTCGAATTTGGAACATTTCTCATTAATTCAAATAACTGTGGCAAGGGTCAGACAGTGGCTTAACCTCGACTGCTCTGTATGATCTATTAAATGCAGCTAAATACAGTCTACGTCAGAGTTGTAGCCGGTCCAGAATTTTTCGCACCGGACCGAGATTTTTGATGGAGGAAGTATTTCTGAAAAATTACTGTTGATATATAAGCGTATGTAGGATTCATGAGACTATCGCATCAGTTGTGTATGCTGCACTACATCTATACATTTAGCCTATGTAGGCATCACCTACCGGTATAGCAATGTTAGCACGTAATAGATTAACTGAAATAACCTAGCATGCAGTGTTTGACATAATCTTCACTTTCTCATTGATTTTTGTAATGTATCAAATCTATAGCTATCAAAGACTTATTTAGCGTTTTACACCGGTAGGACCCGTTCGATTTTCCAGACCGGACCGACGACCGGTTACACCTCTGGTCTACATACATCTTTGTCAATTTATGATTTTCATGTTGAATATAGAATTGAATACTGATAATCAGACTTGGCTGGTGCAGGAATTATTGCTATAAAGCATTTTAAAGCAGTATCGTATCTGAAATAGAGAAAGATCATCAGGAAATCAAGTTGGCGTAAAGTATTTCGGAAACCAGTCTATTTCATCTCATTTCGAAATCGAATTTGGAAGCACTACCTCAGCATTTTTTTGGACCAGGGATTCGAGACACAAACCATAAATAGCACTGCACGTGTAAACCGATGTCTGCATGTGTATCTGACGTAAAGATACTGTAGACATTGGAACATGTGCTTCTTTTCACATGCGCATTTCTGTTCCTAATGCGAACACAAGATTTTCAGTGATACTTCCAGGCAAAATAACAAGGTCAAATTATAGAATTATACAGTCATCGTTTCGGACACTTGTCCTTTGTCAAAGCAGAATAAGCTTATATACAAGTTTAAAATGCACAGTGGACAAATCGATTAGAAATTAGTAATTTCGATCTTTCTATTAAGTTGAAGTTCCTGAAATTTGATTTGACGAGATTCGGACAATTAAGTATCAAGAAAAGAGGATCTCTACATTTGTTAATAATTTATACGTTAATTTTATCAATGGAATCGGTCTTACCTTGATGTTGACTACATCGGGAAAAGTAGAGGCTCGTTTTGATTGCGCTAATGGCATGACGGCGTTATGCTGAACATCGCAAGAATAATATCACTCGCAACGAAGTACATGTAATTGCCCTTTCTCATCACTTGTTGCAGAAACATCAAGGTTTCACCGGTTCCAATATCTATCTTTACGTCAGGTGCACATGCAGACATCGGTTTGCAGTTGCAGTGCGATTTCGTGTTTGTGTCCCGAATTCGTTGTTTCCAAAAATGCGTATAGCTTTTCAAATCTGAAATATCTACTTGCAGTGGCGGCCCGTCCATATGGGCGCCTGGGGCGCAGCCCTCCATTAAAAATTAGTTACATCAAAGAAAATTTACACAAAACATTGCGCTGAAACGCAACTGATCTGATAGACTGAATTGAACTATCAATGGTTCAACCTGTACTGCCAAACACATTCAGTGACTCATTCAGACGTCACTCTCCCTCTCTTCTACCGGATGGGGCGCACAGTCTGTGCGCCTTGATTCATACATGTTTTGCTGATCATACATCTGCATACATCGAAGATTTTTAGCAGCTTCGCACGCGTAAACAATGCATGGATGGGGCGCTCTCAAAAAGTCCCTCTGGCTCGCTTTCGTACATTCTGATTAGGTAACGCCGCGCGTGCGTTGGGAAGTCAGATTCTGGTCAAACTCATGTTATTCTGATGCGTGTATACAAAACCTTGGACTGGCGAAGCACTTTCAATCATAACTGTGTCTCACTGTGTCGACTGAAAATGAATCAGATTGTATATCTTTTAAGAAAGCCCTTTTCTCAACATTCCCTACAAGAAAAAATTGAAATTAGAAATCTCGGTCCGCCAAGGCCACGACTCAACGGCAGCCAAGCTAACGTTTCAAGCGACAGAGGACGGAACTGCAAGAGAAATTTTAATACAGAATGGTATTCGAGATGTGAATGGCTTTGTGGATCAGATGAACTGGAAGCTGTATTTTGTTTTCCTTGTGTGCTGTTTGGTGGTGATCATCGCTGGACTTTACATCTTCCGAAAATAATGTCATTATGAAGGACCACAGTAGTATATTTGCAGTGAGACTTATCATGTCATAAACAGGCATTTACATAGGCGTACATGAAATATAGCAGAGACCGTAGTAGATGATGGGCTAAGATGAAGACGTTTGGATTGCGCCCCACTTGAGCAGGACTGCACGAGCCGCCACTGTCTACTTGGTTTCCAAAATACTTTACGCTAACAATAGGATTCATTGTGCTAGTGAGAAGCAATGACAACGTCAACAGGGAATCTGCAACAAACTTGACGACGTCAGTAGAGTGCTGCATAATATGATAGCAGCTATTCCGGAAACAGTACCCAAGGGAGCAGGCGGGGCAAGGGTCTAATCAAATCTTACCAATGTTGATCGCCGTTTCTTGCTTGTCCCCAGTTAGCACCCATATTTTGATATCTGCTTTTGCTAAGTTAGCGATAGTCTCTGGAACACCCTCTTGCAGTTTGTCCTCAATGGCTGTGGCACCGACCAACATCAAATTCTGAAATGCAATCAAAAGGAAATATATAAAATTCTTAACGAAAGTGAGATTTTTTCAATGAAACTTCATTTTTTTATTGAATTATGCAGATACTCCCTGTCGGGTCTGATGTTGTATCTGTGGCACTTTTCAGACTTGATGAGTGTAAAAAAGATAAATTTGGGATACAAATTATATCATGAAGATTTCTTGCATGAATGTGATAATTCGAAAGTGGTGACTGTGTATCATTTCATGATAGAATGCTCACTATATCAAAATTTCCGACAAGAAACAGCGCCTTTGTTATGCAACTGTAGCAATACAACAGAATTCAATAAATTGATGAATATTTTAACTCCAAAACTGGTAAAATCTATTCCCAAAAAAGCAAACGACTTGCGAACGATAACTAAGGAAATCACTAATCAATAAATATGAAATCTGGAAATTTATTTTCGTCGATTCTCCTCTCTTTCCTGTTCAGAATATGTTTAACAACACCGACCGCACGCTGTTTTCTGCCATCAAGCTATGTTTTTGTGGATATTATGTAAGCGCACATGCTCCTGTTTTCCAATGTTCTTGGAAATAAACATTTTTAATTTTTGACTTTTGAATGCTGCGCAAGTACAATCTTCATAGGAGGCCGAAATTTATAAAAATGTGTCCGAGCCAAAATGAAAATGAATTTGGAGAGATTTTAAGCGACGAATTTCTTTAACATTCAATGATTTTCTGCTTAAAATTCACGATATTAAAGGTGAAGCTTCCTCAAATTTACTGGTCTTCTTCGAGTCACGAGTTCCCTGCAATCCTAGCCAAATCCGCTAGGCCTTAGACCTAGAATGAAACTCTCGCTTTCATATTTTTGTCAAAATTTTGAATTTCTATGAAAAACGCTTAAAAGAATTATCATACAGATAGATAAAAGTCAAGATTCGTTTTAGCCAATGAAATATATTTACAACAAAATTACACCTACTGGTATTTAAGTATGAGAGAAATGACGTTGTATTTTGGTGATTGTGAGAGTGTCACCCACCATTCCCATCTCAAATATTCGATTGCGAGCTATGATTAGGTAACAATTGAGTTATAACACTAGCATCCTGCCTTATGATTCCATTTCTGCTGATTTTATGAGTAGTTCATAATTCTTTATGAAAGTAAGATAATATCATAGTATTGATGTGCTCAACAAAAACACTGTCACTAATAACCGAAAATGTGCATTTCATAATGCAGACAGGATTGCAAAACCATCTACCAATAGCTGACTGCATGCACCAAACTTCATCAGCACATAAAGTCAAATTCAAGTAATAAAAAAAATCAAATAATTCAACTAAAGTCAATAAAATCAAGACAATTGCCCATGGCACATGAATAATCATGATGACGCATCAAAAATAGCTTAAGTACATCATTCACAGTTTAATGCCAAAATTCAAGGCCGTTCAAGCTTTCTTCTCAAATTCAAGTTATTCGAGGTGATACACCCTGATGCGAAATATGCGAGTAATATACAAAAGTGCATTTCAGAAACGTCAATTTCTGACAATTTTAGTCACACAGAAATTGCCTTTCAAAGTATCATTTAGTGACTTCGAGACCGGTGCTTTTCAACCGACTGCGAATAATTAATATTTGTCAAGATTATCTGAAACTCGACCATGAGATCACTGGTTGGTTGCAATTAAGTACGGAAATTCGAAATTATAGGTCCTGCAGAAATGGTGAAAGAGAATACTTTTGAAATTAAGATATAGGAACATCATGCGCTTCATCGCATCTAAAACCTCTAATTTTACAAATTATGGTGATATAAACTTTGGATATGAAACTGCAACTATTTCGGTGAATTAAACGGTTCAGTTATATTAGCCTATCAGCTTCTGCAATCATCCAGAGAAGGATGAGAAAGGTCCTTGAGGTCTGTTGCTTTCGCCTGAAGATGAACGTCGGTGACGGCTGAAAGGCCTCGTGCTTGTCAATAAAGGGAAAACAACATATCTAAAAGAATTCTTTCATCCTTCTCTGGTTACGCCAAGTCCTTCATTCAATGATATTTTCTGCAATCATGTAATAAAATTAAAAAATTACCTGCTCGAGTTTTTCAGAGACTTCTTGAGTCTTCTGGTCCCGATTAACAATAGCGGTACTCGCTTCGTTATATTCTTTCAACCAGAGGTTGTATTCTTCTTCCGAAATTTCTGCTATCGCCAGACATAGCGTTCGTAAACCTGAAAAAGATGATCATGACTGCTCTTAAAAATAGAGCACTGCCACTGTATCTACATATAAAGATAAGTTATGTTGACGAAGCATCAACCAGTGCTCCACAACATGACTATTTGAACAAGACAATCACTTTACATGATTTGAAATGCGAAGATCTACTGTACATCTACTGTATCTACTGTATAATTTCACCTATTACTGTATCTGTACATCAGATTCTGCCGACCGGCCATGACTGGTAAGTGGTAGCATTATTTAAAAGATTCTCTCTTACGTGTGAATATCAATATCCTATCACTCTTAATCAGATTAAGGTCGCAACACAGCTAAACTGTACATAACATGAACAAAAAATTAACTAATACTTTGCTTAAATAAAACGTAATGACATTTGACAAGCATGACGTAAGTTCGCCGTAAAAACAACTTAAAATATGCCACATTCAAAGCTCTCGTTAGATGGCTTATTGGAAAAGATTGTCTGATGTGCATGAATACAATGTCAAAAGACTTTTGAGTCTAAAAATCTGTCCACATCAAACTAAGAAGTTAGGAGTCTGAAGTATTTGCACAATGTTATATCCCAACACACCTTTGGGTATATCCCTTCACAGAACCATTCATACCAAATCATACTTGTGAATTGTAAGTTTTCACAATTCTTCTTGAACACTTCAAAGTTTGATTATAAGTAAGGGAATCTAGGATAATTTGCAATTATGAAACTTCTCGATAATTAAAATATACATTTTTTGCTTAAAACATATGCACACATTTTACTGCTTAAAACACATGTTTATTCAACTGATATAATAGTACAGGAAGTGTAGGGATTGCACCATCTCGTTGTGCCACGAAAATTCTGGCCATTAACATATTACGATGTTTCTTTGACGACGGCTGAGGCATTTAAACGGAAAATGTCTTTTTTTATAAGCAAGTGGATGGGTGCACCACTTCAGGGTCTTGCAGAGGAACACCTCTCCAGATGAGTCCACTAAAGACTCAGAGATTGTTGAATCAAGATTGAAGTAAGATGAGATGGGTCAGACGAGAATACACGGTTTGGGTTGGCAGAGAAAGAATAGCGGTCAAAAGCTACGGATAAAGATCGAAGAGAACTTGGCAACAGCGGAAGTGAGTGCGAAGAGTAACCAAGGAAGCAAAAAGAAGTATTAAGTCCAAGTCGGTTGAATGTTACGAAGGACTGGGTCCTGTCTTGCGATGTGGTTGGTGACTTCAAATCTTCGTTGGAGGTAGGAGTAATGGCACAACTGTGTCCAATCTGATGATCTGGTCAACATTGCAGAGTGTGGATGTTCGCGGAGTAGACGATGGAAGAAAGTAAGATGGATAGACATGAGTTTTGGTCGAAGAGTGTGGGAGGAAAAGATGGACGATTAATATGTGACCGGTGGATGTTGACCGCCACGGCTTTGTCGAACAGTCAGTGGTGCGGTTTTTGAAGAGCTTGGGATTTGCGAGTGCACAGAAAGAGTAGAGTGAGAAAGTGATGACGGGATCGGCGTGGATATGGAGCCGCGCAGAGCTTCTACCCCGCCGCGGCTTAAGACAGGTCATCCTTGGTGGAGCTCACCACCCACGCAAGCAGTTGCAAGGTAGAAGTCGAGACTCCCTAGTGGTCCTCGACTGACGACGTTGTTGATGTGTATTCCGCCGGATGATAGCGCTTGCACTTATATGTCGTATAACTGTCGTAAAATGAGTAGGGCAGTGGATTGTGACATTATTGTGGCGCTGCACACATCTATGCTGCACAATCTATGAGTGTTCCTTTCATGTGCTGCTGCAGATATATCTTTCAACACACACATTCTAGTCGCCACTGATCGTCGGAACAGACAGTCTACAGCAGTGGCTCCCAACCTTTTAATGTCTCAGTGCCACTTAAGATTTTACACGTTCGCCGGGTACCAATTAGTCTCAAAGAAATTCTTTTTATGTAAGGAAAGAAATAATATTTTATGAAAAGATGAAGCTGATGCGCTTGTAAGCTCACGTTTTCTGTAATAAAATTTCCTAAACGGGATGGTGCAGATGATCCAAGGATTGAATGCGTGTGCAATTTCAACCGATGCAGTGGAAAATTTGATTTTATAAGGCAAACTCGCGTTAACTTAAAATCGATGTTTCGAGAAATCCATCTCTGAAGATCATGTAGATATCAACATTAATGCTGTTTCAAGATACTGTATCAAATGCAGGTTGTGTATTGCTTTTTTAAGGAACATAGTAATATTTCCCATTTAATTTGGTGAGGTTTCCATTGAAATTAGTCACTTGAGAGATCATAGCTCCTGTTTTCCATCTAATTTGGTCAACGAGACAAAATTCCCACTTAATTTGGAAAGACAGATATCTTAGGACTGAACGAAGTCTCATTTCCATTTAAATTGGTCATAGCTAGTCCCAAATACAGAGTTGATCATAAAAAATGGACCACCTAAATTGTGTCAAACTTCAATCGATTCTCCTGCCTTTCAATCACATTTTACATTCATAAGCTATACACCATTTGAGAGCTGAAGTTCTCAGCTTTTCAATGAGCCACTGTACATTTGTATCCGTCATTGTTTACGGTGGACAGAGGTCAAAATGTGAAAATCGCCACTTTTACAAATCTCAAATTTTCAATCTGAAAACATGTTACCATGACAACGAATCAAACACATGGTGAAAGGGATTTCTCTGAACATTCTTTTGATGCATTGTTCGTCGAAATTGGTTCACTCTTAGAGAAGTTATGATGTCCCAAAGTCATTGCATACAGTAGTTTCATAAGTCGTTGCACAACCCGAAAAAGCTCTTTCATCTCTTGCTTATTTTCATCAAATTTAACCGTCAGCTGCTTAAGCGCATGTAATTGATTGCTGAACTTATTCATTTGTTCAGCCGAGACACTTGCTTGGTTTAGGAAACACTGTGGTGTGCCTAATTAAATGAAGTAATGAGTGATCAGAAAAATTATTCATGATCATATCATAGCTGATCATTGTCATTGATGTCATGTCATAACTGCCCCCGTTTCCTGTCATCATGGAATGAATTGCTAAAAGTCTTGTCGATTCACTTATCGGGCGCAGTAACAGCGATGTGAAGAGATTCCTATTGATTGCGGCGTACGGGAGGACGTTGGATCGCATTTCCACCAGAAAGGTGAAAGTAAAAATAAAGATTTTAAGATTCGTTGAATCTTTCAAAGTTTTTCCGCATTTCTATTAAAAACAAGTAAGGTAAAAACTATGTACACTGGTGGACAAGCTTTCCATGTACATGCATCATCGTCAGGTCCAAGGCTAAAAGCTACAGTAGTGAACATGGGGTAATATAGCTTGTGAGATCCAGTCACCAGTTGGTTAGTTCGTCTCTTCTATTCATCGACGGGCACAATTGTTGGATCTGTTTTGCTTCTGCAATTCTAGTTTCCACAGGATTGTTAAGCTTATTCAGAACGTTGACGGTAAAGTCAGTTATACGTAAATCAATACCAGTGTGTTCTTTTAACGCATGATCGGACAAAGCACTGGTCTTATTCTTGGAGGCTAGGCAACGTTTGTGCTCGCTAAACTTTTGATAGAACGGTCTATAGGTTTGAGCAACATAAAATTTCTCGCAAACGTTGCAAGAGAATTTGTACACAATAAACTTGTCGTCACAGTTGTAGCCTTGCGGTAGGCAGGCACAAATCTCGCAGTTATCATGCTTCTGTTTTTTTTTATTTGGATGATTTACACTTTGTTTGAGGTATTTTCCATGTTTATTTACTAAAGTTGCAGGCATGTTGTATTTCTTTATCAAGCGGTTAAGCTTCCGGTTACATTGGTCGTCAATAAAATCGCATTTCCAGATGACAGTTTCCTGTTTCTTTTCAATTTTCTTTTTCTTTTTGTTTTTGGTGGTTTTCCCATCTTTACTTATCTTATAACCATTGTGTAAAAGCTGTTTGTTTAGTTTTTCTTTTGCTTCTTTTTTGGATTGGGTGGTGGAGCATCTATTCTCAACTTGTTCGGTAAAATTATTTATAAAATTGGTTTTTATGTACTGTGGTAACCAACTGTCAGGTAACCACTCACTAATGCCACTCAGGCAACACTCCTCGGAATGACAGTTGGGTAGCCTAGCCACCAAGAATAAGACCAGTGCTTTGTCCGATCATGCGTTAAAAGAACACACTGGTATTGATTTACGTATAACTGACTTTACGGTCAACGTTCTGAATAAGCTTAACAATCCTGTGGAAACTAGAATTGCAGAAGCAAAACAGATCCAACAATTGTGCCCGTCGATGAATAGAAGAGACGAACTAACCAACTGGTGACTGGATCTCACAAGCTATATTACCCCATGTTCACTACTGTAGCTTTTTGCCTTGGACCTGACGATGATGCATGTGCATGGAAAGCTTGTCCACCAGTGTACAGTTTTTACCTTACTTGTTTTTAATAGAAAAGCGGAAAAACTTTGAAAGATTCAACGAATCTTAAAATCTTTATATCATGATGAAGCTGAGTGATAGCTCACAATGTCAATTTTCATTAAAAATTCTGTCGTCTTCATGTTAAAATCCTGCATCAAAGAAAACGCTCAGTTTTCTTTCAGAAGGCCTACTGACCACAGCTGACCACTTCAGAAAGTAAAAGGCATGCCAAAATAATCTGTAAAACATAAGTTTCATATGGTATATCGTTTATTGAAATTGAACCAGGACTTCAGCACGAAAATTACATTTGAAAATAGGTTAACTTTTTTTGTGCAATTATTTATGAAACGGTCTGTGATTTTGTTTCTGCTGATTATTGAAAAGTTGTTTACATCGTCTGTCGCTAACAAGGTCATCTTCAGGCTTTCAATATCTACGCAGTCTAGACATCTGCATAGGCAGATCAAAGTGTTGACCCAGATAATTTGTAGACAAAATTTCCATTTGGTTTTGAATTATGTCATGATGACTGATTTGAAGCTTGAGAAAGTGTTTTTGAATGGCAAAAGTCTCTGCTGTTTTCTCAGAAGGACAGTTCGAACGGCTAGTTGGCCGAAAAGTACAGGCGTCCCAAAGAACACCGTCCACAGATGGAAAACTAATTTTTTCTTCCTCTCCAGAAAAATTGGATCCGGTCGGAAAAGAAAGACAAGTTTTCAAATAGATCGAATGATTATTCTATTAATATTCTTTTATTAAATTGTCATTATATGTCATATATTTTTCATAAAAAAATATATTCTTTTAAAAAAATTGTCAATGTAGGGCTAACTTTGCAAGATAGGAAATGCTATTTCTGATAATAATGCCGATAAATACTGTATTTCAGCATGTATAGACTATGGTGCCTAGACATCTGCATAGACAGATGAAGTGTTGACCCAGATAATTCGTAGACAAAATTTCCATTTGGTTTTGAATTGTCGTGATGACTGATTTGAAGCTTGAGAGTGTTTTTGAATGGCAAAGTCTCTGCTGTTTTGTCAGAAGGAGAGTCCGAACGGCTGGTTGGCCGAAAAGTACAGGCGTCCCAAAGACCACCGTCCAGAGATGGAAAACTAATTTTTTCTCCCTCTCCAGAAAAGTTGGGTCCGGTCGGAAATGAAAGACAAGTTTTCAAACAGATCGGATGATATTCCCTTGGTAGGAAACAATCCATCTCTGTCCGAGTTGAGTTCACTTCGACAGCCGACGGTTTCTGCCAAAACAGTGAGACGTTGCCTGAAAAGTGAGCACTTCAAAATCCGTAAGAGACCATCAGGGATCGAATTGCCCACCAACCACAGGAACTTGAGGCTGAAGTGGGCAATGTAACATTGCCGCTGGCATTCTCAATGGAATCGAGTTGCTTGAAATGATGAAACTTATGTCTGTCTCAGAGGTCACGATGGCCGTTTGAGAGTTTGGATGAAGTCACGTGACGCAATTCCTGATCATTAGACATTGCCTGTGAATTAAGGAGGTGGAAGATTGTTGATTTCGGCTGAGATTTGGTTGAATGGCCGAACTGAACTCCATGTCCAAATGGATAATATGAATTCCGATCGATACGTGAATGTTTTGCAAAGGCACATTCTTCCATTGTCCTCCCAATTGGGTCGGCATACGAACTTTGAAATGACCCGCTTGCTCACCAGACCTAAATCCAATTAAAATGTCTGGAGTCTACTGAAGCGTGGTTTGAGGCGATCAATTCTTCCTGGAGATGGTCTCTATCGACTTGAACCTTTGCTAAGGCAAGAGTGGCAAAGTTTAGATCGAGAAGTAATCAACCGACTGTTCAAAAGCATGCCTTCCCGGATTCGACAAGTGATTGAACTTTCTGGCGAGGCTACGAAATATTAGTGACCACCAGCGGACGTACCATGGGCCAACTGGCTTCACAGAGCCACTTAAAAACAAAGAAAATTTTATTTCATGTTTTCATTTTTTTGTAATTGACAAAATTTCATTAGATGTGACCAAGTTTAAGTAGTCCACTTTTTATGATCATCACTGTAATTCAAGTTCAGTCGATCGAAATTATTTAGCATCTTATGTCAGCGGTTTAGAAAGGTAATAACTTGTTTTGATGCGATCATGTAATTGTCAGTATATGACGACTTTCATTCAACAGTCGCAAACACAGCTGATTCATAAATAACACAGCAAGTAAAAATGTCAGTCATCAATGTCCTCAAAATCATGACATTTGGAGGAATAGCGAAATGTATGATTACACCATTTCCAGCACTTTTCTCTCGTTACTTCAGGTAACGACTCTTTTCTCTCATAAGAACATTGAAGCGATGTCGATGTAGCGATAGTGCGGGAGCTGAAGTCCGTAGCTCGACTTGAATACTGGGATCTGAAGCCTAATTTTAATTGAACGCCCTTTGCTCCTGGTTACACAAATGTTGAAACCAAATTCATCCATAAAAATTAAGTTCTCTATTCGAGAGCCGTGCACCATCATCCACTGAGAAGATTCTCTACGTGGTTGCATCGTTCCACTACACTGGGATGGTTTGAATGTCTTTATTGGATATTAGTTCACACTCTAACATTCTATTAATGGTCTGTATCGATACAGTTGGCATTTCTGGATGCTCTGTTATCAATCTCTGTTTCATTTCGTTTAGAGTAGCGGTAGGCTTTTCTTCCACGCATCGCATTAACTCGTTTTTCATTGTATCATTAATTTTCCTTGGAAGATGTCACCTCACGACAATGCTTTGATTTGCCCTTTTTCTTTGAACTTTTTGATGAGGTTGTTTACGGACTGTCTCTTGATGCATAGCATCTCAGTCAACCCTATCCAGTATTTTAATCCACTGATCGCATTAATCAATTGTTGTCTATCATTAGGGCACACAGATGGCCACGACTTATTGTGAAATTCATTTGCAGATATAGAATGAATAAAATGTTGTCTATTAATTCATATGCATCTCAGCATTAATTATTTTGAAATTTGACTTTAATTCATATCGCTCAAATTGTTGTATAGCAATGGCAAATTTAAATGGAAATTAGACCAAATTCAGTGGAATATCGTGCTTCATTCAGTCCAAAGATATCTGACTGACCAAATTAAATGGAAAACGGAAGCTAAGATCTCTCAAGTGACTAATTTCAATGGAAATCTGACCAAATTAAATGGGAAAAGGCATTATTTGTGAATACTTTCGACTTGACAAAGTTGAATGTAAATTTCTATGCCACAGGCATTTTCAAAATCAGTGATTTTGGCTTGCTGAGCTTCAAGAATAATCTAAAATGCATGGTTTTATTTTGTCCACTTCGACCTGTTGGTCGCTCAATGGATGTCACTGCTTCGCCTGTCGCATTGCAAGCAACTCGATACAAAGTTTCATGTGACAAGATGAAATCTATAAACAAGACAAATCTTCGTCTTTTGAGACTATGAAAAGTGATAAATTGCATCGGATTTTGTCGTCGATCTAATTTTCTCAAGCTGACGAACACTTTTCCTAGCAGATTTGGTCTGTTAAATGAATAGATTAAATTATCATCATGATACATAAAGTACTCGCGTACCATCTGATGAGCCCTCACGTAGCACAGGTTGGAAACCTCTGGTCTATAGAGTAAGTAGTCTATCGAATAAATGTGAGAGATGATATTTTCTACTCGAATTTGTTTCTTTGATAACAACATCAGCATCACATTTTAAATCAAAGCTTGTGGAGAGGGAACCAACGTATCAGAATCCTCTGCATAAGAAATGAAAGACATAGAGAGACGAGGATGTTTTGTTAATAAATTAAAAGATGAATAATTTTAAGATTTCACGTCTCAGATGACGCAAAAATTCTTAGGAGATTTTTCGAATCAATGTGAAGCTTGGCGTCAACTACATAACATGAATTTGTAGGACTCGAAAGTAGAGAGAGAACTGTATTTGTTGAATAGTCTGTGTTTGCTTCACGAATATCGGCAATATTATCATTAAACAATAGTTCATAATATAATAATACTATGATATCAAATAGTTAGACATTTGAGTTATTGCAAAATCCCAATAGCAGAGAGCAATCGAACAATTTCGCAATCAATACTCAGATTTTTTACTACTTACCAATACGCGCGAAGTCTTCGAGATGTTCAAGCGTGATATCATTGTAGTTTGATTTCGAAGAGAGTCTCTCATAGATGACGGTGTCCTGCAAGAGAGAAATTGAATTTCGAAACAGCATGAGCCCCTATTATCGTTCTCATTCCTTACCGCGCCTTTCACCATGATGAAGATCTTGCCGTAGGAATCCCTCACCACAACCGACATCCGTTTCCGAGAGCTGGAGAATTCCAAAACATTAAGAATTTTGTATGCGCGTTCATAGCCGCCCTGAAAACAGAATGTAAAATTTATTGAATCCATGACGGAATAAAGAGAAGACTTAGGATTTGCTTGTCTGTCTACCGCTCATTTGTAATTATTCTAGGCATTCCACATACAAAATCGTCTAGAGATGAACGTCTCGTTCTAAAATTTTGGCGCCAGTGGTGAAAATCCATCGCATCCGTTGAGTTCACTGTTCCCAGCGCGTTTGCCTAATTGTGGGCACCTTCGCCTTCCGCTAGCATTGACTGCTCGTAGATCACACTCATTTTTTCCGTATGCATGCCGCCTTTATAATTCCAAGTTGTAAAATGTTTCAAGGAATGTCATACCTATTGTTGGTGTTATTGCATATTTGTGTGTCTTATCACTTATCTCATGTGTTTTTATGTATGTGTGTGACATCAAAGAAGACTTTGTGATTTCCATTAAATTCAATAAAGGATACATATATAATTATTATTAATAAAAAGCAATTAACCTTCTAGTTCTTTAGGTTGCTAATTTTTCATTGTTTGAGTTAACACATCGACGGGGGCGGTGGGGGGGGGCACCTGTCCACCCACATTTTTGTGAGAGCAAAAAAACTGACTCGATAATTCAAAGCTTTTTATTTAAGATGCTAGGATACTTATTATCATTTAAGACAAACTGTGCTCATTTCTTATATAACTGTGTCTTATTTCCTTATATTTCTTCAACTACGAGTACATGTGTAATTTTTGGATTGGATGCTACATTTCTTGTTTAAACTGAATCACATTTTGATTTCATTCTTGGAACCCATGTCAGTGTGAAGAGAATAATAATAATAATAGATCTTTATTCGTCATAACATGAGCGTCGAACACCCAAAATCTTCAAACTGTCAACATCCTCAATTACAACATCATCAACAATGAGAGGGGGAAGATTGGACACAGAAGTGGGGGAGTTACACAGTTTCCTTGATATCAGAAGGCTTTTTGTCTTGTTGGAATTGATTGACTCATAGAGAACTCATAGCAATATGAAGAGAATAAAGCCATTAAGTAATAATGAAGTATAGAAGTGCATGAAATTGTGTAAGACCGGTTAAGAGGCCCTTAAATATATGACCCTAAAATTCCTAAATATGACAAGAGAAGAAATGTTTTGCACGCTTCAATAGCTGCTACGATGCTAAGGAAGTTAGAGCAAATTACGTAACAATTAGAAGGAAAGATTTACAAATACCTAAAACTGAAATAGTTTTAAATCTATATAAACTATCTATATTCATTTAAATTTATTAGATCTTAGAAGGTTTTAGAAACTTTTATTCAACTTTTCCTGCTTGCTCTTTGTCTCAAAATGTACATGTACACTTTCAAACATACTCAAAAAGTTCATAAAAGTGGATGTTAGCGACCAAGTCTCTGCGCGTCATGTTGCATGTACTCGCATATGTAGATTAAGAGCTCAGCTCTAGGTATGGACAATGGAGAGGAAACATTTGAAAATATGCTGAGAACATACTTAGAAGAGTGATTCGTTTGATTTTCGATGTCGTGGAAAATTCGATGTCCGAGTTATCTTAAAAAGTTGGGCGATTTGCCTTTGTTCGATTACATCAAAGCTTGTCATTTCGACCGTCAAGCAGTACAAAACGTCACGATAATGCTCACCATTGTTTAGTCGCTTTTTCAGCAAAGATGCACATTGTATGTGCTACGTCGTTCATTTTGTTCATGATCTACTAGCTTGTCCTTAATCTGGATCATGGAAAATTTGCGTTTGATGATTATGCGTGTAAGTCACATTCCAATTCACCTAGAGATCAGAGATAAGCTGTTTTTCAAAAATCTTATCAGAATATTGCGTGATTTTACAATTAAAGAAGATGGCATGCAACTTTGAGAAAGTTGAAAGTGAACTTAGCCAATTGTGAATTGTTGTTGCGTGTTGTTCAATGAGGCCAGAAGATCATCTGCGTCAATTGGATAATTTTGATCCCTTGAATGCAATTTGTAATCAAATTTCACAACCCCGAAGATGACAACTATGTTCTCAGTCTCCTAGACGTTACAGTGTGACACAAAGCCTCCATTCTATGCCTCCATACTTCGAAGTTATCAAGAAACTTGTACGCAAAACATGTTTATGCATTGTCGATCTCATCTCTCTTCTTAAATGAAAATGTCGTGCATCACTTATGCGAGAAATCGCAAAAGTGAGCGCTTTGTTGTCACAGAATAAAGTCGAATTTGCTGCGAGAGCCACTGCCCTAAAATGAATTAACGCTGTTCCAATTTAGACATCAGAAAGATTTTGACGAAAAATTGTAGTCAAAAGTATACCCCAACGATTTTGAATCGCAATTCAAAATCATATAAAACCAGAAAAGAAATATGCCGCAGAATCTAATAAAACGTTTGCATTTCCCACAGATTCCTAACTTTGATGAATTTTCCATTAACGATAAATAAGCTCATAAGCTGAAATGAAATTGAAGACCAAAATTTTGTTAAAAACTGAATGTAAAATTTTTAACTTGAGGTGAGATTCTGCATTATTCTTGCATGAATTGAGATCATAGACATGATACTTAAATGGTATATGTATAATTCATAGATATCCTTGATGAACAGTGACATACATTTATTCGTTGTGAAAGTGAATTTTTTAGTTATTTTTGAAATTAGTTTACGTTGAATGTTGATTTCAAATCGATTTTGTACTGTGAAGTTTCCAAAGAAGTAACAGGTGCCACACTAACGATCAGAAGAAGACTTTACATTTCTGCCTTTCGCTCAAGATCAACAGCTCTCAGCTGTCAAATTGACAAAAATCACTAGAGACTAAGGCTGATGAGAGCGAGTGATCACATCAACTGGAGTATCGACGATTTGAGTCCATGTTATAGACTAATAAGTTCAGATTTTATCTGGATATGATCAATGGAAGGGAAAGAGTTTGGAGACATCAGAATCAGAGGTCTCACTTCAACAAGATTTCTTGTCATAGTAGGTTATGCAAGACAAAACAGACTTGTACATTTAGCATGAGCCAGAATTAGAATTAAACAACATTAGATATCGCGATGAAATTCCCCAATATGTAGGCTAGCCAGACCGAATGCCTGTGCCACTGGCACGATTTTCTTTCTGATGGATGACAATGCCTGAACTCATCGCGCCATAGTTGTGAACCAGTATCTCGAAAAAGAAGCAACTGAACGCATGAATTGGCCAGCGAAATCCCCATCTGCAAACTGAATGAGCATGTGTGGAACATAATGGACAAAGATTGAGAGTTCGAATGAATCTTCCCGATCAATTCAAGAACTGCGAATTGCATTGAAAGAGGAATGGGATAGGATCCCCCAGATTGATATCAGGACACTCATTTCTGATATGAAGAGGCGCTGGTGAGCCGCTATGAAAGCGACAGGAGATTACACTCGCTAGTAACTCTCTGATTGCCTTTCTATAACTCTTCTTCCTGCTAGGCATGTTTGCATTTTGAGTCCGAATATAAATCCTAATACATGCTTTACATGATAGCTTTGAATGCTTCATTGAAATGAGCCAACATCGATATATGGATATGCTTGTACATGCAGCACAGTAAGTAATGCGTCTCATCATCACTGACATCTATGAATTGTAGGTGCATGCAAATGTAAGGATCTCATCAAGTCTATATCTATGGCTACATGACATGCCTCAATAATCATTTAAGTAAATTAGCAATCCATCTTTTAAAAGAAAAACATTTACCGGTAAATCATTTGCATGTAGAATTCACGGTAAATTTTGAAGTGATCCTTATCAAAAGTTGAGTAGTATATATTAATATTATTAGAGCTTACTTTCGCAGCTTCGGACTAACAAGATTTTATTGTAGTCCATAGACAACTTGATACTTATTATGATACATAACTTCGCTTCTCTCAATCAAGAAACTTCCCTTCTCATACTTCTTTGTCATATTTTAGAATTTGTTATCTCTTGGAACATCTATATTTCCATATCTTTGCTTAATTTTAGAACTGCTTGTTGTCATCGTTTAAAATTGTTGGCTGTCATAACCTGAAGACAAAGTCTTTGATCACAAGATTGAAATACATCGTCATATTGTAGCAAAATCATATGATCATAAAATCCTTGACTTCCTAAATTCGCCTGGGTTGTATCGAGACAAAACATCTTTTATGAATATGAAAAGCAATAACCTTCTTGAAACAGCCGGAATCCAGCATCAATAAAAGCAATGCAACGAGAATTTTGTCGTGGTTATCCATGCGCGAGACCTGAGCGAATTTAACTCTCTTTAATTCATTTCTTTCTTAAATTCGACTTTCTCTTTGTGGCAGCTCAATTTTCATTGGAATAAAAGTTACTCACCACAATAACGGTTACTCCCTCAGGTGTTCGTGTCTTGAAGTTGTAGCCCATCTCCTGAGCAGCTTTCACTAACGCGTTCTCGTCTGTAAATATGAGAGAGAATGGCATGTAATCCAATTTTCCATTGAGGCAGAGTTGTAGAAACTCACCAGGGGACGAGGCTTGATAGATGACTTCTGAAGGATCATCAGGATCTATCTCTGGAACCACTGTATGACAAACAGCCATGATTGTGAGGAAAGTATCCACTCCAGCGTCTCCTTGTCTTATCTTCCGTTTCAAAATGCTGTCATTGATGGCAGAATCTTCTTCACTGAGACTTTCCCCACTGAAAAGGATTTCTCGAGAACGTCATAGTTGTTCTCAATGCAGTATATTTCGAGTTATCATTATTGGTCATTAGTGCACTAACTACAGATTGTTTCATAAAAAATGAATCACCCTTAAACATCGCCTTAACTTCAACTTTGTCTAACTCCGCCAAACTTGAACGAATTTCTCTGAAATTTGGAAGATATGTCAGTTGTGCTTACTAATATCATTGTTGGAAATTTCAAGCATGAATATTGAGTTGTTTTCCTGTTATAGATAAAAAAAGTAGTAGATAATTTGATCTTCATTTAGCAATGTTACACAAAATCATACCTCACTCTTATAAAATTACATTTGTTTCCTTTGTTATGTAATATGTTGTTCTACAAGCCAAAAGCTATCAAGCAAAACAAAAATAAAGAAAATCGGTCAATCAGAGCCAGTATAGCACCATTATTCATCAACAATAATGTAACTGCTACATGTGATTAACTGGACTTCATGTTCCATAGCTTCCTGACTTCGCTGCGGTGGTGTTGGCAGCACTCCTGATTGCTTTCAGCTAGAAATCTATCTCTTACCGGTTGAAAACAATACAAAGCACAAATGAACAAGAACGAGATCGCATTCACAAAAGGCAAAGTGTCAGCCTTGGTAAAACTAGGGTTTTCTTTGCGAGCTACAAGCAAGCGACTAAATGTCCCTTACACAAATGTGCATCGATGGCATAATGATGATTTTCGACTCTGTCGTAAAGATGGCTCTGGCCGTCCACGCAAAACATCCAAACGTAGAGACCGCCTAATTTTGAGATTTGTTAAAGTTGATCCAAGTCTCTCGTTAACTGAGATGGCTGCACTAGACTCGTCTATTTCTAAGTCCACTATTCGTAAAAGACTTATCGAGTCGAATTTCAAGAGCTGTAAGAGGCCCTCTCAGATCGAATTATCAGATCAGCATACAAAAAGACGTCTCAGATGGGCAATGAGTCATTGTAACTGGCGAAATCAATGGGATCGGGTTGTCTGGTCTGATGAGGCATCAGTCCGTCTGAAGGATAGTGATGGTCGATTGAGATTATGGATAAAATCTGATCAGGAAATTCCGAGACATTTACATCGTCCCCGGGTACAAGGTGGTGCGACTCTACTGATTTGGGCTGGCATTTGGACCAATGGCCGCTCTGAACTTCACATACAGCAAGGAGCCATGAATTCTGAACGCTATGTGAATGTTTTGCGAATGAACATTGGCCAAATGACAGATCAACTTGGTGATCCATCGACTTGGTTATTTATGGATGATAATGCTACGTGTCACAGGAGTAGTAAAGTCAACTTATGCAAGTCTCAATTAGGGCTTAGGACATTATCTTGGCCAGCTCGTTCTCCTGATCTGAATCCCATAGAAAATGTATGGAGTATTCTAAAACTTAACGTTCGTCGTTCACTGCTACCTACAGATGGCGTATCACAACTTACGTCACTATTAAAAAGAGAGTGGAGAAAGTTAGATCAGTCAAAAATCAACGATATCATCGAATCAATGCCTAGACGAATTGGTAATGTCATTGACAATAAGGGTAGGGCCACAAAATATTAGCTTCTTAAGAACCGTTTCTGTATCATAGCTTATCAGATTATATAAGGACATTTAAATATATTAGGGACATGAAATAACATGAAAAATGCTTTCTGTATCATACTTATGTTTTATTTAGTCAAATTTTAGGATGATCCACTTTTTATGAAACGGACTGTAGTAAATGCTACAGTTATAGAGAGAGGAAAACATAACTTTCATTGACTGATATAATCTAACAACTGAACAAAACTTCTGATTTTCATAGCTTAGAGCATCAACTAATAAGATAAGTAGTTTTGCTATCGCATAATAGAGTCGATTTCGCAGTAAGAGGCACTGCCCTATAATGAATCAACGTTATTAAATGAAACAGTGAGCAACATCTGAAAAATGTGACAGTGACGGCCTACAGTATCTAACATTGGCAATCGATATATAATATGCATATTCCTGTTTTATTCTAAATTAGATCAATAATTCAGACACACAAGAGTACGTACCCATAAGTTACTCCTGAAATACTGCATTTCCGAAATTCCATGATATTTCTGGTAAGAGTTCCAGTTTTATCAGAAAAAATGTACTTCACCTAGAACAAGAATAATATTCACAATAAATAGCTAATTTATTAAAAATACATCATGCATGTACGAATACACATTTATATAGATCATATAATTACAAGACTAACCTGGCCAAGTTCCTCATTCAGATTGGATGTTCTGGCCATTGCCGGAGTATCTGTATCCTCATGATACATGTCAACATCCTGTAATACGAGTTATTGTAATTATCTAGCATTCAAATATTGTGATTAAAGTATTGAAGAGGCTTTGGTCATTCACTTTTCTCATAAGTTATAGTTGGGAAACCAAGTACAGAAGATGGCAATTATTTTACATACATTATTAATTTCGACCTCTTCTTAGGTCATCATCAGAAGCAGAGAATCCATGTATGCATGTTCGAAACTATTCAAAATTTATGTTGCATCATTTCTATGATTCCTGAATAGACTAAAAGCATGTAAAACCTGGAATGATGAACAATAGTAAACATTATGGTATGTCTGAAAAAAGTGTCTATAAAAATGGAGCATAGCGCTTGAGTGACTTAAAGTTACAATGGAAAAAATGCTGAAAATGTTCATAATTCATAAAATGTTTAAAAATTCAGAGAAGACATTTTATTCGTCTTTATTGTTGATTGTTGATTTTAGTTTTTTGATGAAAAGTGGCTCTCGTTTTCTCATGTTGCAGCTGTCTTTGTCAGATGTAAGAATTGTGACTGAAATATTGGTAGAGTATGTTGTTAGAACGTAGACGCTTGAAGATAGAACTGAAGTTGTTGGTCGAATGTTCTTTTACCCTAGTGTGAAGAAATCTGAATTCTTCCAATATAGATATTTATCGTTTTATTTTACGATCAATTTCATCAGACACACAAGGAAATTTGAAATTGTATGGTTCACATTTATGCAGCTTCTTGTAGTTTGTCTTCTGTTTCCTTTTCTTAGGCATTGTTTTTGCATTTTTATCACATGATTCGGAAAGTCATTCGAAACACATCGTACCATTATAATCGCATTTGAAAAAGTGTGATTGCTTCAATTCATCGTAATCGGCATCAGAACATAATGTATTTATTACTTTCATCATTTCAAGTTCCTAGGCCACCATCCGGCTAAATCCGGTTTCTTGATTGTGTGATTTTCTCGCAGTCTACCATGAGAGTTCGATTGAATGTCACACAGGCCTATGCCTGAATAATAAGAACTTCACATTCCACGAATCAAATAAGGTCTATACGAGATCAGTGAAACGGTCCAATCCACTATCAAACGCCAGCCATCCTACTTCTTCCAATTATGTTAGGGAAATGTAATGTAGAGGCAATGTAGGGAGATAAAAGAATGCAAAGGATATTGTTATGCGACTTTGTACTACGCTTCAAACATCTTTCGATGATACATTGGAAATGAAAATTTGAATTTTTGTCGAATTCTTATTACCTAAGTATTCAAATCATTCAAAACAAAGATGCTACGGAACTACGTAGCGCGTCATGTATTCGCTCGTGATACAAACACTCAAGAAAAATGCAATAACATTTCCTTGAAAGTAAAATATTAAGAAGTCTTGAGCTACAGTAAAATAGTGACTAAAACTGTCAATAACCAGAATTTGAGCAAAATGATTAATAACAGTAAAGTTCATACTGTAAATTTGCATAAAAGGAAACCTGAATATCGAATATTCCTGGAGGAGTACTCACAGGAAAATGCGAGGTATCTTACTAGGGGGAGGAGGGTACTTCAGATATATGTAATGTCTAAGAGCAGCAAAATGAGCCACTCTGGATACTATGTGAAAGACATTTCCTGCTTCGACTTCCTCATCACAGGGTTGCCAAACTCGTCCTGAAAAAAATCCGGACGCTCTAATGTTATATCATCAGAGTAAATATAAACATTAATTGCCTTCTATACTTAACTGTGAATGGAAAATAGTCATTATGCGTAAGATTGTCATCAATATCATGCGTATCTCTTTTCCTCGTCATTCATAAATGACAGGTGATTTTGAATGAAAAATCGCAGCTTTTATGAACCCGCAATATATTCAATTAACAAATACATCAATAAATCTCAGAAGGCCTGAGAATGTTTCACTAATCCTTTGAACAAATATAGGCAGTACAAAGCTATATAAAAATTGATCAGCGCGTCTATGATTTCGTTAAATGATTGAATCAACAAATCTATAAAAATATACATTAGTGCGTCTATGATTGTGTTAAGAATCAACGAATCTATTAAGAATACAGCGGTGTATCTGTGATAGCGCTACCAGAAAAACAAATCTTTATAAAAGTACATCAGTGCGCCTATGATTGTGCTACCAGAAAAACAAATCTTTATAAAAGTACATCAGTGCGCCTATGATTGTGCTACCAGAAAAACAAATCTATATACAAATACATCAGTACGCCTATGATTGCGCTACCAGAAAAACAAATCTATATACAAATACATCAGTACGCCTATGATTGCGCTACCAGAAAAACAAATCTATATACAAATACATCAGTACGCCTATGATTGCGCTACCAGAAAAACAAATCTATATACAAATACATCAGTACGCCTATGATTGCGCTACCAGAAAAACAAATCTATATACAAATACATCAGTACGCCTATGATTGCGCTACCAGAAAAACAAATCTATATACAAATACATCAGTACGCCTATGATTGCGCTACCAGAAAAACAAATCTATATACAAATACATCAGTACGCCTATGATTGCGCTACCAGAAAAACAAATCTATATACAAATACATCAGTGCGCCTATGGTTGCGCTACCAGAAAAAACAAATCTTCATAAAAGTACATCAGTGCGCCTATGGTTGGGTTATGAATCAACAAATCTATAAAGAATACAACGTTGCATCTGTGATTGCGTTACCAGAAAGCAAGTCTATATATCATACATCACTGATAGACAAATGATCACTATCAATAAAAACACGTCAAGTATAAACAATCTAGCTCACTGAAATTTGTCCATAAAAACAATCCGATAAAAAATTCTTCTTTGGCAAAAACAATTCTTTAAATAGTCTAAAAATTTACGTTCATGATTCTTCATCATCACTAGCAATATCGTGCTCATATCAGGGTGTCTACTACATCAGGAATTTTCAAATCCAGGAGATATCCAGGATATCCAAGAGATATTATTGCAGAAATGAAGGAGCCTATCGAAATTTTTATGATGGTCATAAAATGACCATCTCGTGTCATCGCCATTTTAACAGTGCCGTTACCTACTAGGTATTAGGCAATAGCGAGGGGCTTGACCGAACTCCAACATTCTGCGTGGATGAGAATTCTTTGGGATACTGCGTTTGGCTCCGAATTCCAGATCCACTTGCGATATTTCCTTCAGATTTGCATCGTTATTCAGATCACGCATCAGAATTTTGGAAGCGTCTGTCCCCCACCTCCGGCATGACCGATGCCTTAACGAATCTTTTCAATGTACATTATCTTTGACAATGCCCATCAGAAAACCGTGTAAAAATGGAATCATAGGCTTGTCGTGTTGAAACCGCCGTAGAAATGGCTCAAACTGAGACGCTACGGAGCTGAAAAAATACAGCTTCGCTGCAGGAAATGGGTCATTGATTGCGTCAACGACTGTTGAGAATGATGCTACATGCAGTTGAGGTTTCACATCGACGCAATATTTCTCAGTGTTCGGTAGAATCTCTATTGCTCTGTTACATACATCTTTGTTTTGTACCTAATCGCATTTGCAAAAAAACTTAGGAAATGCGGTTGAACCTGCAATATGTGTGGCCGTTAATCAGCCCTGCGTGCAGGAGAATCTTTGAAAAGGTAGTACATGCTTTGCAGTACAGTTGACAAATCCCAAATACTTTTTTCAATCCATACTGCAATGCTCCACTCACGAATGACATGTAGCGAGCATGTACCTGTTTGGAGCAATTCCTTCCCATACTTGTGCTGAAATTTTTCAGAAAATCTTCGGTGAAATGATTGACTGCCATGCTGATTTGCAACAATCTATTGAAGACATCAACAAATGAGCCACTAATTTTATCCAATGCTTTATTGACACTTTCAAATATGTTTTCAGCTTTCGAGTGAGTGAGAAATACTGACGTTACATAATCACTAACCATAACACCAGTGCTCGTTGAAATATCTAATCCACAGATCTTGACGTCCCCTTTGAACAATTTTGTTTAATGCCTCATCGAAAGGTATGCTAAACTCCTTGGACGTATGTACTCTGGCTAGTATCTCTTTCTGAAAATGTGGAGATAGTCCGAAAGTCACAACGTAGCCCAACTTATCTTTGGCCATTTGGATGTTGTCAACAACACGGTGGCTCTTGAACATCGCTTGAAATATAGATTGTTGATCATCACATGATCGTTGTGAACGGTGTTTCTTTACCATATCCAAGGCCCAAATTATTTCTGCTTTGATATACTTTATTTTTTCATAGCTGCCGTAATAGGAGCCGTTCTCGTTTCCGGGTTAATTGTAGAAATTTTACTTGTGTGCATCGATGAAGATGCATCAGCATTCATTGAAGATGATGTAGTTGAAGTCAAGGATGTGGAAACGTCGACACTACGACGAACAAGATTCACTAACTGATAGTCATTGGATGCAACTACAAAATAGGAGTCACTAATCTGTTTGCGAAGTCTGAGACACCCACCGAGTTCGAAAATTCATGTATACGAAAAAACCTTAAATTAACACAAAGTAACCTGAAACAGAAAGAAAACACACACGAACATTATTTTACGCTATCAAATGAAATCGAAAAGCACAAACGAAGATTAATTCACCGAAAAGCATAATTACATTTTGTTTACATTATTGCAAACGTTAAAAATGTGGCTCAGGACGTTTTTCACAACTTTTAATTTCGACGAAATCAGGATTTATCCAGGATATCGAGGATATCAAGGCCAAATTTTCAAAATCAGGATTAATCCAGGATATCCAGGCCTTGTAGACACCCTGTCATATGATTGGAAGTATCGCCGGGATGAGCTTCGAGCTAAGTCGATGAGGGACTGAGTTACTGAAAAATGTTGTAATCCATCGATATTTTTCAAGTGAGATCGCACTCGCTGGATACCGTTCAGAGTTTCGGGTTGGAGACGATTTCTCTCCTTTGTGACTACAGCTGCATTTACACTAAATCCTCTTCCCTCAGCAGCATTGTGTGGCTGAATACAAAGCAATGCCTGCACAAGAACTTTGATCAGCGGATATTTGTGCTTTTCGAATGTCTTGCTCCAATGAGCATCTAGCCGTTCTTCTTTGAGTGGCTGAATATCATTGTTGATTGCTAGCTGTTTCCATTCCTCGATTAATGGTTGCATGTCATCAACTTTTATTGTGGGAATGAGACCTGCAAGAAACGTCAAGTTTTTCAATTTTGTTGTCTTGTCCTTATCCGACTGAAACGTGCGGTTTTGTGGACACAGCAATATCAACTTTCGCCACAAACGCATGTGTTCTTTTTGATCAAGTTTGAGATTGCTCATGGTTGCGTGGAAAGCCTCCAAATAAAAAGCCTTCGCTTCGAGTTTGAAATGGGTCATTTCGGCAGACTGCAAATTTTTCAGACATAAACGTTCGGTTAGGTGGCCAATGTCAATGTCTGATGAGTGATTTTCAGGGGCCATGCTTGATGTTGAAATCTTCGACACGACGATGTCTTCACAGACAGAAGGCAGCAAAAATCGTCCGCCTAGAGAAGCCATCATACCACAAATTCTATACACGTAGGCTACTCCGGCCCAATGGGATCGTCTCTCTGTAAAAATAATTGCATTTCTTGAAATAGGGGAAGTGCTTCCGATAGAAAAATGAGGTAGATGTCTGTCTTCTTTGATGCAAATGCGCTGCGAAGTCGCTCATACCGATCATTCTTTGCAAATCTGCCAATCCTTTTTTTGGGCAAATAGTGGACGAAATAGGTTCGAAGCGCATCAAGGAGTGTGAGAACTCGATTCACAAAATGAAGTAAAGTCAAAAACCTCATCCCATATGATCAATTAGTTTCAAGTTCGGTAAATCCAGCTCGTCTCGCAGAGCAGCGAATTCTTCGGATCTGAGAGCTTGCCCTTAAAAGAAATACTTCATGTCGAGTGAAAATTGAAGCACATTGAATTTCAGTTTGCCCATAGCTTTTTCCACGCAGTTGTGCAATGTATGTAGCCTGCAAGAACCAAACTCTATAACTGTGATACATTCATTTGCGTCATGCATGTCTAGTCATGTTTGTCATCTCATTGGCTCTTATGTGAATAGTCCTTATTCTATTGTGACTTGAATGATTTCCCTGATACCAAATAATCACTATCACAACTAGCAACTTGGTCGTTCTTAATGGTCGAACGCAGGACACAACACTTAACATCCGGATTAGAAGATGAGAACAGTTTTATGAAGGCTGTCATAACATGCGGCCCGTCGTGGTTGATGGCAAGTACGTTTTTGGCTGAGATGTTCACGGTTTTCAGAAAATTCATTACTTCAGCATGAATTATCTGAGCACTACAAAGTTTGGGTGGCGCTCGGTTTCCTGCAAGAGCCTCAATCACATCTTTCCAGTCTATTTTCATGTAAATCTAGGTCAGGAATTCTACAGGGATTCTTTGGTGATTGGAGCACCAGAAAATAGCAGTCAAATCGAGCTGCTTGTACCCAGATGAATTGTTCGTCTCATCTAGGCAAAGTGTGAACAAACATGCAAATCCGAGCTTCATTGTTCTGGCCGCGCTGCCTCTGAAGAACAGTTACGGTAGAATGAATTCTTCTATACAATACAATTTGCAAACACATTGACAAGTCAAAATATATTTGTGCAAATCCAAGAAGTAAACTGTTATGACAACAGCATAGTGCATGCATAAAATTACCCAAATTGGACCCTAGTAGTCTGTGAAAAAAGCAGTTGGCTAAAATGATAGGGATGAATCAGCTTTAGTCCAAAGCAAGTAGTTGAATGATTTTAAACGGGTAAAGAAATAACTGACGAATACTAGTATGGATTCGATAAAAATCCGGAAATTTGATGGTTTTGACAAAAAATCCGGACTTCAGCAGATTTTGTCAAAAAATCCGGACATCAGCAGATTCTGTCAAAAAATCCGGACAAAATCCGGACAATCCGGACGTATGGCAACCCTGTCATCATCATCTTCAGCCGTTGCCACTGCTACACTGGCATCTACATGTAGGATTGTTTAGGTCATCGACTCATCAGTCGCCAGGACCGCCATTTTCTCAAGAGACAGCTGTCCCAGTAATCATGAAAGATACATTGAATTATTCTGATTATGATGAATTATTTTGAATAGCATTGAATTATTGTGATTTGAAAAAAGGTGTAATTGTGCGCAATATTTTCCTGGTGCGACTTTTTCACATTTGCCGAAACACCTATCCAGATGGAATGCCATTTATTAATCAGACGTATTTATTTGAATCATAGAAAATCCCTATATGGATTATTTTGATAGTTTTAATTCTCGGTTCAACATTTAACAAAGAAAGAGTTCTACTGGTTTTGTAAGTCGAACTGAAAGGCATGGCCATTGGTCAGTCCAGCAGGGGTAGATCTTGCCCGGATTTCGGCTCTGCAGCAGAAAAACAGGAAGTATTCACGGAGCATTAACGATGAAATTTACTTAAATAGCACATCACTCAAGTACGTCTGTGAAGCGCAGCTCAATGTGCGGTACTTACTGTTTGAAAACGTTCTCTTCCATCCATGCTCTTGTAATGAAATATAAAAAATAAGACAGAGATTCGATAAGCTTTCGAGATAACCCGCCGCCAGGCCAGAGGTCGATAAAACTTACTGTGACCACAATCACGGCGTACGCTTGTTCCACCAGCTTGCTAGTTTGCTTCATTGAAAAGAAAAGCATTTTCAACTTCTAGATTAAGAAAAATCGAATTATCAAGCAAACCTCTGTGAGTATCTTCGTCAGTCTAGACCTTAATTATTTATCGCAGTTGCAGACAGCACAGTAAAATCGGACATAAGATCATTTAGGAAAATCTATCTTAAGTCACAAAGTTAGAAATTATTAACTATTCTTAAGTGGCAGATTGCATTTGCATTAAAAGATAACAATAATTAGCCAAGCTGTTTTGTATAAAATGGCTATAAATTTTCGCCGATAAATGCGTTTACGTAAAAAGGCACAAAATTCTTAATGTATGCAAGTTTACTTAAATATCAAAATATCCATTTATCTTGTCAATCTTGTGTGCAGAAAACAGAGGAATCACGCTCAAAGCATCTTTTGCTAAGATAAGATGTAGGTTGAGTGAATGCACCACTGCTGACAATAAGATCAGTACGAAATCTATGGTGATGTATGAAGTCACATGTACAACGTGTCAGAAAAAGTTGCTTCCCTGACAATAAGATGCTTGAGAAACCAGGACACTAAGAAAAAGACAATCGGTATCCAAGCTGATAATGAATAATACAAGTTTCATGAAATTTAGTGACACATTATTAGTGCACGTTCTTAAAAATAAACAACAAGCCACGTATTTTAAGACGTTAGCGAGTTTAATATGTCACTTCACACAGGTACATGTAATCTGGCACATAATCTTTTGAAGTCATCGGACCCCGGCTAACCTGACACAGGTCTGTGAGGTCTGCGATCAACGTCAATCGAACCAATCGAATGAATTTGATGCCTTAGTATGAAACATTGTTGAGATATCATGTGATCAGATATTCATGACAAATTCAACAAAGCTGTCAGCAAGAAGACTGTCAATTTTCGGCCATGTTATTCCTTCGATACGATGAATTATAGTAATATATTTCTTTATGCACTATAAGATCACTGCTTAGCCAACGCTTAAGGGATGAAAGAAGAATAACGCAAATGCCAAAAAAGAGCATTTTAAAAACTGATGAAAGTATCTGCTATACAATTGCACACGCGAAAGCACAATTTTCACCATGCTAGCTTCATGTATAGATCTTAAAGCAAATCTGAAATAAAATCATGAAAATAAAGCTTGAGTCCATGTTCAGAGTTTTGAAATAAAATGTCAATTTACACCAATTGCAGTACAGATCAGAAGTTGGCAAAAATATCAAATTGTACCAGACATAGCGAAGTATATAATGAAAACATAGCATGAAATGATATATCAGAATATATCAATATTTTGAAGTTATTGATCAAATATTGCACATTTCTACATGCTAGAAATCCTGTCGAAAGCTTAATGAAAAGGAATGAATCCACCCACTAACGTTCACAAGTGTGGTAGTTGCACATTCTGCCATACGAGCTATTGCATAAAAACGATGTAAATTTGCAACTAGCATTTCGACATATCAAGCAAGAGAACTCAACTTCAGAATTTGACTAAAATCTTTTTATACCACACTAACAAGCTTTTCATCAATACACGTTTGGAAAACTACGTCAATGTAAACTAATACTAAACAACATATTTTACGATCCAACAATAGAAATTTCAAAATTTTCATTTAGAATCAAATTACAACTTCTTGAATAGGAGATGAGAAACGGGTAGACTCTTATTATTGCAATTATTCACTTAATATTGATATAGGTATTCAGAATTTTCGAAGAAGTTTGTTTTTGTCTCAAATGAATGTTTGCATCAAATTGTCATTAATGAACGCACAATGGAAGCACTCGATGTTCTAAATTTCTATCAACTTTTCGGAAATGAATTTTAAATCAAATTTCAACTGCAAACAGACTTGATAAAATCAGCAACGTGGACAACGATGGAAGGGTGTTTCATGCTTATCAATATTTCTTGATTTTGCAACCTATAAAAGTAAAACATTCACAACAATATGAATGAATAAATGAACTAGAAATGTAACTGACATCAAACACACGCTGACGGGCAAATATAGGTTGTTCTTTCACCGTTTTCTCAAGCAATGGCGAGGAAAATATGTACATTCTAACACAACAAAAACTGCAATCCTACTTACCAACTAAAGAAGGAAACATAAAAGATACAACACCAATTCCGAAATGAAATCCAAAATGGCACAGCAATCGTATAAGGCAGACTTTACTTTAGTTACATTTATGCTCTATGGTGTCTCTAAATGCAGAAAAGTAGTAAGAACGATAGAGAAGATAATATATCAATGTGTGGAGCTACTTGCATCAGGAAATTTCCACGAATACCCTCTTTGGAGAAATGTGAAAACGTCAGAAAACGTGATTTATGTACATTAGCCCAAATAGTACTATGATAGAATTCTGTAGAATATTATGTGTTAAAATTCATTTCTATTCTTTTAATTCCAGCGACAAAATTCCTTCGGAGACATTGCTCAGTAAAAAATACACGGAAGAAGTTTAAGCAGAGAATTAGTAGCATAATATATGAATTGAAATATACAGGAAAGCAATGAAACTGCAAGGTAATTGTGCGTAATTAGTGAAAGAATTTTGGACAGTTTTGATACAGCTTACATATACATAAACAACTCATAATATTGATCTTCCTGCCGTATCACTATGATATTCCTTTTCCTGTTTCAGATTGTAGGTGAACATATTGGTAAGTGATGCGGCTGTGATATATTTGCCACACATCAATTTAAATATGCAATGATCAGCGAACGTGATGAAAAGCCTCAAATTTCCGATACATCATGAAGTGGTTGCTGAAGCAAATCCGGCCTCCCCATGCAGTGGCTCACTAGCAAATTCCTCCTTTCAAAAATGGGTCAGGTGGATTTTTGGTGCATGATGTGCTTGCATGCTCAATATCCCGAGCGTCACTGGTTTATACCTAACCATGATTGATGAGAACCAAAAAGTGCTATAAATGTCTCATTGGACATAAATGAAAGTGACTGCTTATTCATGTTTATAAAAACATGCTAATAAGCAATTTATGAAACAATGATTTGCATGGAAAGGAGGTTCGTTGAGTTTATTATATAGTTTTAGTAAGCTAAGTTGGGCACACACTTAACTGGTCGCTACATGTTGTATGCAAGAAAACATTCTGCGGTAACTGGTGCTTCAAAAATATTATTGCTAGGTTATGAATCACACGCAAATTTAAGGATAAGATATGACCATCGACATGTTATAATAAAAATGCTACAAAGCATTAAATTATTATCAGAGCTTCTTTTGATTTGAGTACCACTATTGACCCAAAAACCCGACGTGAAATCTTTCTATCACATTCGTCGATATTAGCGAATAGTTATCTAGCTCATAAGTCAGCGTTAAAGAGTCGTCCATTTCCTTCAATGTTTTCTAATATCTAATGACATCTAATATGTGAAAATTGCAGTTTTACCTTGATAAATACATTCACCTGGGAACGCATCAATTGCATTAAGAGATCCTTGTGCTAACACGCTTGAGCGCATATCGAATACAAATTTGCTTTGAGCTACTTATAAACTTTCATCGAAACCTGCGATATTGCCAAGGTCTCGTCCCATTTTCGATGGAGAATCCGGTTGATAAGTTTGAATTCATTCACAACTCAAGTCCAAGAACCATGCGAAGGAAAAAGCACAGCAGTATTACGACAACTACTAACTCAGCATCTTACCCAATTAATAAAAAAAGCTTGTATAAAACGGACCACCTCCAAGGTCACTTGAAGACTGATCGGTATGATGGTGTGGTACATGATAAATGCCGTGAGAATCATGTACCCAAAATGGTTGGGAGATCTTCCTGCAATGCAAACATCAACACACGAAAAATAAGAGAGGGTCAGAAATCACTTACCCAGCCCACCATTAGCGCTTGCATAAAACGCACCACTTCCAATGTGACAGGAAGACTGATGGGGATGATAGTATTATACAAAATCAAGCAAGTCAGCACGTCTTTAAAGCGACTCAGTGGCGTAGTTAAGGATACTACAAAGTATAAAAGTAAGAATTAGTTCCATAATTGCAAATGTACGTTATGTTTGAGGAAGATAAAATAACATTGCTTCTCAACCTTTGACTTCGCACGGCATCATAATTTCAAGATGTCTTGGCATCCCAAATTCTTTTCTTTAAAAAAATATGCCAGACAAAATTCATATGATTCAGGAAAGTTTGGTTTGATAAACGGTGTTCCTGATTTACCAGCACAGTGTCCTTCTGGTAGAGAGCTTGCTTTGCGTCCCGGAGACCTGGGTTCAAACCTTGGTCGAGTCAAATCGCAGGCTTTGAAATAAATACACCGCATTCTTGATAAGCACCAAGCATAAAAAACGAGATTGAAATATAATAAAGAAAGCGCAGATACTTGGAAGCAAGGCGTTCACTTTATGGTCATCCGAGCATAAACAAGGTTTATTCATCCACTTTTTATTCAATGCAAATTTGTATTCATTTAAACACGAGGCCCTTCGGTGCGTCACCGCCGATCGCCATCAGGTGAACGATAAAATTCCTTCACAGGACTCACTACATTTGGAAGCTTATTGGGAGTAAGACACACAGAAATGAATATTTCGATATTTGAATTTTTAAACGATCGAAAATTAATTGCAGAATTGACTTCTATTTCAAAAATCCATAAACTTGCAATAGTCCTTATCTAAATGAAAATTAAAAAATCTTAATCGAATGTATTCTCGAAATTTTCACAAAAATTCTCAATGATGAGTAGAAAGGGACGTTGGATAATACAATTTGTTATGCAAAAATCGTAAAAGACTAACAAGTAATGTTCTATAACACGATGGAAATGAAATACATCCTACAATACCATTCATGACTGACAACCATTTAAGTGTTATGAAATTGGAATTCAATTCAGTGATAAATATTCAAGTATGTTATCAAAATCCTCTTTTACAAAAGTAAGTGATCTATCTATTATCAATAGAATTTTCAATGAAATATGTTTTCTCTCGATCAAATATATACTAAAATGACAAAAATGTGACATGCAAATGCCGATGTTTTCCCTCTGGCATTTCTGTTTTGTTTTGAAATGTAAAGAAAGTTCACGAATAAAGCTCGGAATTCATCTTAACTAATGCTTGCGGCATATGTGCTTGTGGACTTCCGATTTTCAAGTAAGCGGGATTCAATAATAACTCTTGATTCAATCTATGAAGATGAAGTGTTCGCCACAAATAGTCTATCTCATCGGGTGCATCCCAAAATTCTTAGCCACAGGAATTCTCTGTTACAATATGATATTGTTTATACTTTATTATGTTATTATTGTTATAGCCATCTATTATGTTTCTTTATATATTTATGTATCTTTATAGGCATTTCAACCAATGAACAACAAAATTTGATTGTGACTATAGAAACATAATTACTATTACATCCAATATTGTGGCCTCATAATTTCCGGCCAATTCGACCTACCTATCGATGTTGATCAGTGGTACTTCAGTGACCTGCGTCAGTCTGGTTGAGAAGCACTGTTGTAAAACTTACTGTTGTAAGATGGCAGAAAGTCGCATGGCAATATCCGAAATACTTATTGATTGAACAACCAAATGCATGACATACTAAGGATATGTAAATACGAAATATGAATGTCTATTGAAAAGATATTAATTGAAGTTCATCCGGAACATAATTGACAATTCAAAGAATCTGACATACATTAAATTTGAATGAAATCAATTCGATTCATTCATCTCAATACCATCAAATAATCGCTAGATTTTGTAAAGTGAGCTAAAATCTACATTGCACGTTTGTTTACGCAAGGGGAGTTTATGCTTATTTTGCATAATAGAAGTCTATGTTAAATTATCATTTCTCGCATGTTCAGTTTTAGATTTTCATATTCTATGTATATTATTCGAAATTCAAGATACATGAACAAACGATTCGAATATTGTTTCTTTTGTGGAAAATAATCAATGGTTTCTGTGGTTGAACCAAGCAGTCTTATTAAAATGTAACTAAAGTTTCACGTGGCTAATTCATGCAAGACATATGCTTGCTTATACTAATTGATACTGTGAATCACAGAATTATCGTTGGGTGGATCAGCTAAACAACAAAGAAAACCAACGGCCTCAGTTTCTCTGCTGGGACCAACCAGACAGTTCGAAAGCGAATGTTTGAGCAGTTGGCACCAGGACGAGGTGGTTGATCTTCTTTCCATACATTCAGCGACAGTAAAATTGGACCATTTATTTGAATATGGTAGGGAGTCGAGGAATGGCTTGTAAGAGCGACAATGACACTATATCGCAATGCAACTACGGCCGTTCGCACTAAGTTCGGAGACTCTGACCACTTCACTGTGGATGTAGGAGTGCATCAAGGTTCGGTATTGAGTCCATTGCTCTTTGCCATAGTTATGGATGCCGTAAGTGAAGCAGCGAGGAAGGGATTGCCATATGAACTTCTATATGCAGATGACCTTCTCCTTATGGCTGACTCGGAGGAAGATCTTCAAGCAAAATTGTTATGTTGGGAAAGAAGTTTGTCTTGTAAAGGTTTGAAGATGAATGCCACAAAGACTAAGATCATGGCAAGCGGTGGTAAAGCCAGAGTCGAGAAGAAGTACCAGACAGCAAAATGGCCATGTGTAAAATGCTGCAAAGGTTTGGGAGCGAACTCAATCCAGTGTAACATCTGCAATGGTTGGTTGCATGCGCGATGCTCAAAAGTAAAAGGGAGACTCACTGCGGCTATCAATTACAAGTGTGAGAAGTGCTTATCAGCTCCGAAGAATGATGGTGAAGATATTCCCAAGTGCGTTGACATGCACGGAACCCGACTTGAGAGCGTTGACAGCTTCTGCTATCTTGGTGATGTTATCGACAGTTGCGGTGGTGTTGAGTCAGCAGTGGTTGCCAGAATACGGTGTGGTTGGAGAAAGTTTCGGGAGCTCCAAGCCTTCTTAACATCGAAGTCACCGTCCATGCGAGTCAAAGGCCAGCTGTATGCTGCATGTGTCCGGCAAGCAATGATTTACGGTTGTGAATCGTGGCCCCTGCTCGCAAATCATGAAAGGATGCTGCTGTCTGCGGAGATGCGCATGATACGTTGGATGTGCGGAGTGAGAAGATCAGAGAGAAGGTCGAATGAAGAACTGCGACAGGAAATGGGGCTAGAGAACATCTTGGATTCGATCAGAAGAGAAAGGTTGCGCTGGTTTGGTCATGTGCGGAGGAAGAGCGAGTCGGAGTGGGTCAAGAAAGTTACGGACATGGAAGTATCTGGCAAGCGTACTGTTGGACGCCAAAGAAAGACCTGGCGCGATGTCATCGCCGAAGACCTGAAAAGTGTTGGTGCTCAAGAAGCTGATACACACGATCGCCAGAAGTGGAGGAGCATCATCAAGCGGAAATCGTCTAACCCAGCATCTTCTGGACCAAAAGGACGCAAAAATGGATGAGTGAGTGAGTGAGTGAGGGAGCTACATGTATGTCATACTTCAATTTCAAGAAATCACAATACTGTTATTTCCAACATGATTGGAACTTCTCTGTGTACGTATGTGTGTGGACGGAACTTTCGTGACAAGAGCATATTCGGATGATGGATAGAGGTGTGATCCGATGATGTTAGAACGATGTCGAAAATTGTCTATGTTGCAAAAAAATATAGGTTCTAGTTTATCTCAGTAGACAATCTACGCGATATGCGACATGCATCAACTTGTGTTACATGAACGAAACATTTCTGCTACAATTCGCAAAACAACGCTGCAGAAAACACAGCTGGAGAATAAATTTCGTTTGATATTTCTCGAGCTATGACCGGTGTATATATGAAACTTGCATGATTTATTCAGAATAGAAAAACTAGTTATAGAATCAGTTCAATCAGTGATTTCAAAAGAGACATAAGACTTTAAAAGTACATTATTCTAAGGTATATCAAAGTTACTACCATGTTCAAGTCAAATTTGGTTCTGAGAAATGATTGGATCGATTACATGAAAAACATAAACTCATGATTCGCTCTCAAATGATGCAGATAAAATCAGTCGAAGTACATGTAAAGGTTAAGAATTCAATAAACTTTGTAGTGAAGATTGTTCATGAAATTGCTAACGAAATGTTGTGTTTAGATAACTGTGACACTGTCAACAAGATACTATGGAAATTATGATTTCGATCTCATGATGTTTGTTAACTACATACTTAGCGGTTGATAGATTAACAAGAAAAATATCAGATGACGACTCAATAAAAATGTCAAAAAATGACATTTTCTTATCACGCACTATAGGCATTATTGCAGTATGATTGCCGTTTCTCCAATCAAGCAAAGTTATTAGCTTCATAACTGCTTTGTAATAGAATTAATTGTTCCTGATGGAATTCAGTTTTCCGCATATATACCAAAGATTCCCAACTAAGAAGCTGCTGATGTTATGAGATCTCATCTGTCGGTCATCATATCATTTTTGACAATACGCCTAATGGGCTGTACATTGCAACAATCATTACACAATAAATACATCTTCCCTTTCCAAAAATCGCTTGCTATTCATAAATATGTCAATGCTTCACCCGCGACTGATTAGACATGCCAAAATTCGTGTCACATTTCCGGAAAAATGAAATTACCTGATGCTTGGTGTGACTATTAGTAGATGACATGACGTAAGATACTATTTTATAAATACAAAGCAAAGTATTAAACACTGACTAATTAGCCCTTTATCGGGATATAGGTGATTTCATCAAATACGTCATGACTTCAATTTTCTTATTCATTTCTATTTGTTATTTTAAAATGATGCAACGCAATATCTCATGATGATCAAATAGAAAGCGTGTTTAACTTAAACTAATGGCATGCAGATTTCCATGGAAAAGGCCCATTCCCGAATAGAATAAGCATAAGCTGAAATACCAGTCAGGAATTCTTTCCAACTTTTTGATTAGAATAATTTAGGTGTCCCTACACACTGCCGAAAATTCCAAGCTTCTTTATTTCGATTTCTCAGATTCATGCATCAAAATAAAATTTTGAAAGACAAATTGAAGATGGTGTTTGAAGTCAAACGTTATCAAGTTTTCGAACATAATAGAGCTTCGATATTTTTTTGATTCGCTGTAATCTCTAATACCCCCAGCATGGCATAAGTAAAGCGGTAAATTCAATGTAGCTTAAATCAATAATATGTACACCAAACAGCATAACTAGTACACTGGTATATTTTAAGAACAATATTTTAAATAGACAAGAAAAACATAATTCTTTTAATGAAAGTATCTAATCAAAGTATGAAAAATATAATAACAAAACGCATAAAATTGAATTATCGGTTAAGATATCGATTTAAGATATAGAGGGTGGTCCAGATGTCTTCGGTTCCGAAAGAATTGTGAAAATGATGAGCCAGGCCGAAGACTTCTGGGCCACTCTGTATATCGAGACAATATCTACTGCAATCGTAATCGCATATGCCAACAAGCTAGCTTGTTGCTTCATAAAAAAGATTCTATTGCACAGAATTCTCCCAATCAATTGCAGTGCCGAAAGTGGATAAACATGAAAATTCAATGTCGGAGGACATGGTCCGTGTACTGAATAACCCTCAATTAATAGCCTCACCTTGATTTTTTTTGAGAAGTGAAAGTGGTCAGGGAAGCTGATTCTATGTACGTGTCGTGCGAACAAAAAACTTCGTTCTCAGTTCACATAATTAATAGCATGTGAGTGAGTCTGCTCTGCGAGTGTTTCAGGCACAGAATTAGAGTGTTTAAGACTTTCAGACTGAACGAACAAGTTACCTTATTCTGTGGCTTCAGGGGTGTTATCTAATGCAGAGAGCAGCTCCAACTCGCAAGCTAATTTGACTAAATGAAAATATTATATTTCATATTGAATCGACTTAGTTTTGTTCAAGTTTCATTGAAGTTCCCACGAAAGGATTACTTCTGCTACACTCGCATCTCTTCATTTTTCGGGTTATGCTTTAATAAATCTCCCAAAGATGAATATGATGTATTACTTTTTAAATATTTTGGTGTCATTAATCATGAACTATAGAAAGGTAAAATAGATAATAATAATAATAATAATAATACACCCCCAAAAATAGATAATGTCTTAATAGCTGCCAGAAGCACAAGAAGCTGGAATAAAACATCGAATTTCAATGCAGAAGACTAGGGAACGTGAATGGGCCAATGTGGAACAAGAAATTCTTTAAATTCCAAAACCCCTACAGAGCATCAAAGTAACTTGCGACGTGTTCCGATGAACTAACTCATCGTCATAGGATAACCTATTAAAAACAGGGCGATCAAATGCCAATGCTTGATTTTTGAACTAATAGCTGAAAAATTCACCAATTCGAAAATTCGTAGAACAATGGAAATTAATTTAAATAAACAATTGTTGAAATCAAGCCGAAAGTGAGAACAGTTCTGATAATTGAATAGACATTTCGCTTCATTGCAAAATGATTTCAGCTGGTACTTGAAACGACCTGCCTTTTACGGTTGATTTTCACAGGACTCATGACTGCTTTCATGCATGGACAGAAAATAAAGTACCCTTAAAATTGTTCGGCGATGCGAGTATCAAGATGATGTCCAGTAGCGTCAATGTGCCGCAATTGTAATTGTAACAAAAGGATTTCTAAATAAAATGTTAATATTGCCTACTAATATTTTTGATGTACGCAACGTGCGATACTAATCGTCATCTTGATGCCTGCATCACTGAACATCTAAAACATTCCTTTTAGAAAACAGCCTTGTGAAAATAAACTTCATTATCATAAGTCGTTGCACGGTAAAGCGCTTTTCAATCGGAATCATTTTCTATGATTGTCCATTCACGTAGCAGATCTGTCTCCCTCTATCTTGGATTATACCAATTGCAAATTTAGATCAATTTCCCGGCTATTACGAATTTCATGTACAAAGTGAAGTTACTTTATGGAGTGTTAATGGCTCTGGAATATGCTTGTCTGAAACCAAAGCTTTGCGTTTTGGTCAAAATAGAAAATTCACTGGGCTACTTATGGCTATGCCTCAACCATTAACGATTTGAGGACTGAAACGTCAATTAATTTCTGTTGAGATTAGGTGAGAAGAGTTCAAAACACCAATGTGTTTTCCTCAGGCTTATCTTAATGTGAAAACAAACATTGCTTTCTTGAGCTTTCCTCACCAAATCCATGCACATTCTATTATTCAGTTCACTGACAGCAACACTTCAGCATGAAGATGAAACAAGCAAGAGTGCATGAACGTGGTGTTGAACAGTTTTTATCGTCTGCTTGATGACTCCTCAGTAAATAATCAATCTTATGTATCATAAACATGTACACTGAACTTAATAAATTTGCAACAACTGAAAATCTATTCAATTTGTTAAGATTCAACTTATGTTGATAGCATTTAGGATGTCATAATCCTGTTAACCGTTGCGATTGTCATAAGTGGCATTTTTGAATGATCGGTTGAATTCTGTGACTTCTTTGAGTGAATTAGCAATTTGTGCTTACTTTTTGGTTGCGTTCAGAAAAGACCATTAATTGATGCAATAATTGAAAAGCCTGGTTTCGAGACGATTCCTGACTGCAGATGAATCAGACTGCAACGCATTGTCTTTCAGCAATCGCCGTACAGGCAACTGTGGGCAGAAGCAATTGGAAACTAAGAGTGGCAATCTAGCCATTTTTAGACATTACCTCATCTGGAAACATGCACTCATGCATTTTGACAGCGTCTAGATATTCATCTTACAAAGTTGTGATGGACTGTAGTGGCAGTTAACAATTAATGGCATCCTGAATGCTATCAACACAAGTTGAATCTTAACAAATTGAATTGATTTTCAGTTTTTATGACGTTCACTGTACACATTCAATGCAATTTACATTAAGTTCCAGTTGATGGTCATGTACAGGAGGTTGTTCATTATGACAGGGGAAATCCAATATTCTCTCCTTCGATTTATTGACCGGTTTTTAATAAAATGATGATTTAAAAACAGCCGGCGCTTCGTGCCGCAGACACTTCTGAAGGACTGATGAAGAAAATCATTACCCCTTAGACCCATTGCATCGAGCATTGATACCCCTACCTGCAAAATTGACTGGCTAGTCACCAGAATACTAAGTCAGCATATCCAATTTGTACACACAAATATTAAAAATTCTATCTCCCTGATCGAACAACTGAAAACTTTGAATATTGTTAGTAACCCTAATAGCACATTTATCTCACTGGACGTCATCAACTTATACCCAAGTATTCAAATCAACCATGGAATTGAGATAGTATCAAACTTTCTCAAATACCACTGGAATAGTATGGATACTTTCCCCTCGCTTATGATGACGTGCATAACTGTCTAAAGTTCGTTTGCTACAACTATTATATACAATACAATAACATAGTCTAACGCCAAATTAAAGGCTGCCCAATGGGGGCTCGATTCTCACCACCATTCGCGATCATATACATGTACTGTATTGAACAAGAAGCCCTTGAAATCCTTGAGAAAAATTACAATATAACTCCCCAGTATTACGCGCGGTACATCGATGATATCATCCTTGGCCCTATAAATAATAATGATAGTGAAACTATAAATAGAATCACCAAATTACTCAACTCCGTGCCCCAAGACATCAAATTCACTGTAGAAGTGCTCAATAGTAAAAATCCCTGAATTACCTCGATGTCAGCATAGAGATCAATAATAATGAAATCGAATATGACTGGTATGTTAAAAGCATGCACTCAGGCATATCCCTAAACAAGCAAAGCTGGGTACCACACCACATAAAAACTAATTACCGGTACATTTGCTCATTGCTACCCGATAACCTGTCTTGTTCTGACCGGCATGTAGTTTATAAAATGATCTGTAAGATTTGCAACGATTTCTACATTGGCCAGACTAACCGACCTTTCTGGAAGCGCTACAATGAACACAAGAGAGACCTAATAAATAAGAACAATAAGAATGCCCTATACGAACATAATGAAAAAGTTCATAACTGTGATGACGTCACAATTTCAAACTACGCAGTTGATATCATCGACACTAGCCAGAACGCCGTAGATTGCAGATTGACCGAAGCTCGCCTGATTAAGTCTCTACGCCCAAGCATCAACCGAAAACAAGAGCTTCCAAATTTCTGAACACTTTTATAAGAACTCAGTTTTATTGCAGCATATTTAACCTGGGGCATCGAAACTATATTTTATCTAAGTCCTTCAGAAGTGTCTGCGGCACGAAGCGCTGGCTGTTTTTAAATCATCATTTTATTAAAAACCGGTTAATAAATCGAAGGAGAGAATATTGGATTTTCCCTGTCATAACAATTTACATTAGTATTTGGAAAATGCTCTGACCGGTCATTGCGTAATAGTTGAGTTGGAAAGAGTCATAATTAGGGGGATTTTTTTCTAGACCTAATAGCCAGGATTTCTAGACTTTATAGAAACTAAAAATGGACCTAATAGACATAACCTTTTTTCAAATCTAATTTAACGGAATATACATATTAAATACGAACGTATTTATGTATATTTCTTAATATACGTCATGAATATGTCAATTTTGTTATATATTGACACTGAAAACAAGATGAAGTTCCAACAGTTGAAGTATATTCAAAGACTCATGTCGTTTCTAAATATTGCGGTGATTACACATTGGAAGTAAATATTTATTAACATTTTCGGGTAAGAAATTGCGATCCTTACGCAGCAATTTTTTCAATAACGAAAAAGTGCGCTCAACGGTTACCGATGTCGGCTGCGCCTGTTTGAGAAGACAATAGACATAGGGTGTGATGGAATGATCTCGAGCTTCAATTATCGATACGATATCTGTGTTTTTACATAATCTTTGGTTTACGTACGATTATAATCCACAGGGATCGTCGCCAAAGTGCAAGCTTTGAAGATCACTGTAGGCTTGTTGTATTGTATATGTACTGCTCTCAACACGTTCTAATAGTTCGACAATTGGTCGATATTGCAGTGCACAAATCAGGTATGTGGCTAAGCCATCACAGCGGATGGCCTCTTGAGCTCGAGTTGCTAATACACCGTTTGACTACCAAAAATTGACGATGTTGGTGACGATGGGAAGATGCTGGGCATAATAAAAAGCACATTGAAGCCACGTTCCCCATCTTGTCAAGATGGAATCCGGAGGGGAGGGTATTCCGGCTGAACGAAACATTCGCCTGCATTCTTTGTTTTTAAGCGTAGCTGCCTTGATACGAGCTATGAGTGCGTCAATTGTAGAGAAATGCGCTCGGATCCGCATGGCAGAATAGAGAAGGTGAGCTACGCAAGTCACGTGTTGCAATCCTGGGTAAAACGTTTTGAGAGATTTTCCAGCCGCCGTCATGTATGGAGCTGCATCTATGATCAAAAGCGAAAATTTGCTCCTTTCCACGCTCAAAAGGCGGAGAACATCGTCGACAGTTTGAGCAACGGCTTGGCTATTGGCATTGCCTTCGATGACTTTGCACTCCGCCAAGAAAGTAACGCTCGGATTTTCTAGATCACCAATGATTGATAGTATTCATGAATTTCATATCAGAAACCTCCGATTCATCAACCATCAAAAATACTCTCTTTCCCTCGATGACTTTCTTCAGACGATCAATTTCTGTGACAGCAAGTCCTGAAACGCAATTTTTTGCTGCAGATTCCGAGGGCAGAGTCTTTCCAACCTCGGAGAATAGCTGTCGGATGGCAGGATGAGACAATTTCTTCAAACGGATGTCGACTGCCAAGAAACTGGAGACAACGAGTTCATGAAATGATGTAGGAGCTCCGATGAAGGTCTGCTTCGAAATCGTCTGTCCATCATTTAGTCGACTCAAACCGTCTTTATGCTTTTGAGTGTTACGATGACTCTCGATGTAAAATGTCTTGTCATATTTAACTTCCACTTCGCACACTTGACACCATAGTTTCTCTGTGGGTGTAGCGGAGAATTCCTTCGAAAATTTTCTCACGTGGTCACGAATTTTGCTGGCATTGCTTTTTTGCGACTTTAGACATTGGAACCGATGAGAGGATTTCGTCGTTAGTTTGCGCAGGCACCAAGACAGAAATGCGGTTATAAATATAATGCTCGAATCGATAGATTGAGATTGTCAAATTGACGCGGTTTCATTGGCCGCAGTAGCTTCACGGAAACGTCACAGGCAGACACAAAATTTCAGTGATACAGCCAGTGGCGTCGTCTCCGTGCCTGCGAGGCCTTCGCCGCATACCCAAAAATAATTATTTACGTTCATAAAACAAACATAAAACAAAGGTTCAAATAGTTTTAATTTTTTGTTTTTGAGAGCATCTTTACGTTTACAACTTTACATACACTTTACAGTTTCAAGTCACTACTCTCAAATACGTTCAGAGCGCCAGCGCTCAGCTGTTAACCGCAGGGATCTTCAAGCAATCACACAATGCGCTGGGGATGTGTTCACAGCAAATCACCGAGATTTGTGTGTTTGTGTGATAAGTGGAGCGTGTGCGCTTAGCTCGATCGTCTTCTCCCGATAGAAACGAAGAAGCAAATATATTGCAGCAATGCAAGAAAATATCTATTTACAAATTCTTAGATTCAGCTATCTGAATGCGCAAATTTTCCCTATTCGTAGCTTCGCCAAATTTTGGAGAAGATGATGACGCGTTGAATCGTCGTGTCTGCGTTCACCAATGGCTGAATGTTGGATAGGAGGTTTAGAAGCCGCAGAACGGAGATAGCGATGAAGGTTCCATAATTTGATGTGGGATTAAGTCAGAGATGGGATTCAATGATTCAAGGCATATTTGTGATATTATGTTTATGGCGGCGATTTCGACAGTGGTTATTTTCTACACCGGCCAGTCGTCCGAGGGATTATGGAGAAAACTCTAGCCACCGTACACGAAGTTTATGGCATTGAAATAAAACTAAACCACTCTCAAGGGATAGAATATCAGGAGGAACACAAAAAACATTTTAGCAGTCCTAAATTTGAAACATGTAAGTGATTGACAAGCTATAATAATCACAACAGAGTCTTGCGCTGGTGAGAGATTCCTCGAGAGTGAATGTTCTCTATAGTAATCTCACCAAGGTGATCAAGCGTCATGTGAGAAATCAACATCATATTTTCATTGTCATTTGACGTTTAAAATCTTAGGAAGACAAGAGACGCGTTGACGAATAGTCAGCTTATGATTGCATGCTTATGAGGCTGTTCAGGAAAAGAGGCAGTCACAATGAATCACAATTCACATGTCAGAACAGTCTACATTGGGTAGTCTATGGACTTCAGCGTACCTTTCATTTAAATATCAGTATCTATTTCTCACACCATTTCATTCTGTAGTAATGGATGCCAGCATGATTTGAATGTTCATGTACTTGTACAAGTGTTTGAAAATTCACTGAAATTAAGTATTTATGAATTAAATTAATAATTATTAATTAATTATTATTAATAAATTAATTACTTTATGCAGTTCATGCTGTCTGCTGCAGAAATATAGGAATCCACTTTGGAACGAAGGCCTATGGTCTGGGAGCACGCGACGCCACTGGATACAGCTATATATGATAGAGAGTTAGAGGAATGCTTAGTAATCTTATTTTTCATGTCATGCCTATCTCTGTTAGCTTGAGAAAGGATTGGATAAAGATTGCTTGCTGATAAATAGCAAGTAGAAAGTATTCTGGCTTTATCGATCAGAAAAATGGACTTAAGAGACCTTAAGTATTAGTTCTAGACTTTATCTAGACTTTATTGACTTTTAACCCCCTAGTCATAATTAAGAACTTGACTTAAAAAACTTTAATAAAGTTTAACTCTTAATTAAACTTTGACTTACTTTTTTTATGTCTTCTTTAAAAACCTGACTCTTTCCGACTTAACTATTACGCAACTTACATTACATTGCATGAATATTGCACCCCTTATGCTAGAGAATTATTTTAAATTTACTACTTCTTTCATTAATACATTATTGCACAATTGACAGCCAAGATGCCATCTGCATGTGCACAAATTTTTATGAGGTTGCTGGACTACAAAAGTGACATACGCCTTGTTGAATAGGTTAGGCCATGATTATTAATTTTCCTCAGCGTATATTGCTGAAATACAGTTACTCTGATTTGATTGTGTGAGATAAGGATATAAGCAACTCATTACTCATCAACTCAATTTCTAGGTAAGACAAATTAATTTAATTAATTTTACATTTTCTGGGCAAGCAGACAGCGCTTCTTGAATTATGTCAAAGGCTGCTATAACTATTCCAATACTTCACATTTCAATAATTCTTTTTCAAAAACTTGTTGCTACAAGATAAGTTTGAAAGCAATTCACTTACATGGACTTTCTACGTCTGCAACTTTGACATCTGTCGAATGATGCATGAGCTACAACGAGCTAACATGATTTACAATTAATTTTTCAAAATGAAATCACTATTTCTTTTATCCAAGCACGGTATTTTACCTCTCAAACATTTACATTGATTGGACAGAAGAAGGCAAGTCAATCTTACCAGAGTGAAGCAAAACAGTTGAATGATGATAAACACTATGAGATTTGAAGCTTGAAATTTCAACACAAAATATATTCAGACAGGGCAATCGATACATCCTATGATTGACAACTCAAACGGATGGATTCAGTCGAATGGTGCATGCAACAATATTTCTCTAAAACATGAATTTATCACCAGTTATCGAATGTTTGTTTTCCTCTTGCAGCCAAGCATTTATCTAGTGTTTTAGTCAAGCATTATCTACACACAGGTTTAGAACACCTCGAAGCAACTAGCGTTATATCCTTACAACGCTAGTTTATTTATCCTTAATCAACAACAGCAACAAGATATCCTTATAACAATAATGATAAAAGATGAACATTCTTAAAAGTGAAATAATTCACACTAGAAACTTTGTCATGTATCCTTAAGTGCCTACTCAATTCACATTTTACATTTTTTAATTGATTCTAATAGTATGCCTGATTTCTTTAACGAAGAGCGACGTTAATATAAACTTACGGTCAAATCCCAAGTACCAAAGGCCAGTTTTGTTTTGGTTGGTCCAAATCATGTTAGCGATTGATGTGAATAAAGTAAGGAAAAGGAGAACTCCCAACAAGATCAAAATCTGTAACGAAATGAAAAGATATATATTTCATGAACACTACATGTAGAAATTGCTGTGATGTGCTTAAAATTAAGAGATTGTTAATTACTTCATGGAATTTTAAAAGACGAAATATAATTTCGTTTAGTAAAATGCAGTACCCTTTCAATTGAACAGTAACATGAGATTCTTATCAGAAAATAGAGAGAATTTAAAAATAACCAATTGTCAAGTTGACTTTTCTTAATTATAATATTGGATAATTCTTGGTTACCCCAAACTAAATGGGTGCTGTACAATTTAGCAATCTAAGAGTGCCGAAGTACGTAACGATGAAGAATTTCTACAAGTATCCAGAGTGTGATAAAAATTTGTTTAAAGTTTCCGATTTCGCGGATACATATTTATTATTCCGAATCGCGACGTTTCGGCTTTCGTCTTAGCATGCGTAAATCAACTGACAAGCTGAGAAAATCACCACCAGTGTCCGAATAAGTGCGCAAAATTAGCACGCCATTGATATTCATCATAGCCATGTGAACGGCAATTTGCCAAAAAACCAAATACAGGAAACTTGCAGTGAATACTGCCTGCATTTAGAAGCTTGTGTTGGTCGCTCACATGACCTTCATGAATATCTATCAGTTGTCAATTTCACTAACTCATCTCAGCACTGGTGGCGATTTTCTTCGCTTGTCACTCGATCTTCGCATGACTAAGACGAAAACAAAAACGTCGCGCTTCGTATCAACATGTCTGCATCCAACGTGTGGTTGCTTATAATAGAAATGGAAAAACGGACCTAGGAATAATAGAAAAAATGGGACATCACGTGATATATATAGTGTCAAAATAATTAAGAGAAAGTACTGGAATGAGCAGGTAGAGATATTCGGCCCTGAAGATGGGTGGCCTGACTTGGGTAAATTATCGCCAATAGGCCATCGAAGTTGCGGTATACCTTTCTGTAAACCATGATCTAAAAGGTTTCACAGGCTGATAGATGAGGAATGAGGATATTAGTTGCACATATACGAACTTTGACGGAAATCCAATTTATATTTATTGGCGTTAATATTAAATACAAGTACGAGTAAATAATTAATTTTAGAAATAATTTGATTGATAGGAAGCACAAGTGCAATTACGATATTAAAGACTGATGCATGTCTATAGCTTCTCTTATAATTTAATGCAACCTAGGCCAGAGAAGGAAAATACAAGCAACGTGCTTCACTGTAGGAAAACATAAAAAGTAAAAACTCACGTGCAATGCGTCATGCAAGACAGAATAATCTCCCAAGTATCTAATACAGGATGCACGGCCTGTTCAATGTACCACATAAGCATATGACACCTAAGATAAGATCAATAATATGCTCAAGAAACATATATATAACATTACTTATGATACCAAAGATGCTTCTGATGCATTAGAGAATAACTAAGATTACTATCAGATCACAGATTTCAACGAAGAGAGGACGGTTTGAAAAATATTTCGGCCAAATGTTATTATTTATTTATAGTTGGAAAGAGCCGATTCCATTAGGTGTTATAGATGAATATATATTTTTGAGCAGCGATATCTTTCAGCTACTATCCGTAGCTCGTTAGGCTAGGAAGGAAATTACAGAATTTTTCTATCATCAATGCAAAAAAATTAAAATTCACACTCGGGACATAGAAAATAGAAATGATAATGCGGCAGGCAGTATTGTGCACCTTATTACCGTGTTACCTCATTATGTTGCCTTCTCAATGGCAAGAATTTGCTTGACCTGACTAAAGATATTTAGTACATAATGTATGAGATTATATCATAGAAGTGTGAATAAAAATTCCTGTAGATAACATGCAGATGGTTGAAAGTCTATGATTTATTCAATGAAATAAGAAATCTTTATATGTAACTGTGAAGTTCAATTTTGTCGTTGATGCAAAAAGTAACCCAGTACTACCCGCCGATTTAGTGTGCAGCTTAAGGTCAGTATTTCTCTGATTAGTGGATGCAGTTGAAGGTCATGCCCAGGACCAATTCTCTTTGAACTTTTATACTCTTTTGATATTTGCAACCTAGCTTTGCATTCCTTCCATAGATCTTAGTTCTAGTCACAAATGAAAGTTATATTTGCGAAGTCATCAAATGAATACAACTTACGAAATTTAGGAAATCAATGCAAATATACGCTCTAAATGGATAACATGAAAGAGTCGGCAGAAGTATACCGATAAAAGCTTTACCAAATGTTCATGCGAACGAAGCAATTGTCAATCTTCCTTTTAAATTCGTTAACTGGTTTCGAGTTGGCTTCGTCTTCAGATAACATGACCTTCAACTGCATCCACTATACTCATTAATCTATGTTTGCTTTGTTGAGATTGAAATCTTATGTTGATAGATATAATGCTGATTCAGAATGTTATCAGCCTTGATGATGAAATGCAAGACCATTCCAAAATATATCGGCGAAGATTTGGAAAATAAAACATTTTTCTTTTCATTTGACCTTTACTTGGACTTTTCCAATCATTAATATACATGTATATAATTGAAGATTGATCAGTGCAGTTAAAACAACATTTATCAGCAGGAATTTTTTTTAGTAGTAACAACAGTAACTGATAAGCAAATGAAAAGACATCAAACTATCGATGATAAGTAGCCGCGAAATTGTAAAATACAGCAACTTTGTATTTGTTATTGTCCTTTGCTTGTTTATGACGACAAAGAACAATATTTATGACCATGACAAATAAGATCATTTCCGAGCATTGAACATCTAAAGATCTTGCAGAGGCAATCCGCAACCCCTTCTATTCAACTTCATCGGAAAGATGTTTTGGTTGGATAAGTGTCAACAAAAGTGCACGCGTATAATATATACCGGTAGTCGGGCACATCAAAAATGTCTGTGCTATCTATATTTTATCTCATGAAGTGCTCAAACCTACGTAATGATTCGTCATCATCTCCACTGTGGAACGTTTCAAGGGCGGAGTAGTGGAATTAAGCATCACTTTGGACTCGTGGCCAGTGTACACCACGACCCCAAACACCCACTGTGTATTCCTCAGGGAGGCCCCACGAAGTAGCAATTGGTCAGGGCCCAAGGGATAGTTTCTAAAAAGAGAAAAGCATAATTCAGGTATTCATTAATGAAAATGAAATCTTAATCATTGCAGATCAGAATGTCCAGGACTTACTTCTTGTTTTTATCAAAATTAACTTAATTTCACGTTTTTACATGAACACCGCATTTCTCTTCGGAAAGTAAATTTCGCATTGTAGATAAGAATAATTGATTCTTAGTGATTACTGAGTAAGACAATATAGTAGTATTGAATGCTACTATCTCTTGCATTAAGATTTAAGAGAAAGCAAGAACAAGTAGATAAAAGTTGAAGAAATAAGAACTCATGATGACCCCATTAACTAATTTGAGTACGCGACAGATGTTTCGTTGTCAAGCAGAGTTCAAGCAAAAGATTTATAAGCAGAATAGTTAATGGAAAACGTTCAGTGATCATCGTTCAACTTCACGATATTCCAGTTGAATCAATATAGTGTCTAGCCTCCGACTTCTATGGTCCTCGACACTACATCCTAAATTCAGCAACAGCGCTGTCATCGCTTCGTTATATCTCGTTTGATTGTGTTACTTGGGCAGCTTGCAGTAAGGGGCCGGTATTGTCGGCCGTCAGATATCAGCTGTTATTGATGGTCTGATAGAACAAACCCCTGTCCAGTATTTAATCAACTATTGATTTTGACACTATTGATTTCTCAATGATTAGTAATTTTGATTTCTATTTGACAAAATAAACATTAATTATAATCATTAATATTTTCAATATTAGGAGAGAAATTACTTGTAATATGAGCATCGTAATCACGAAAGTAATAGGTTTACATCGATTAACGATACAATCTTTGAAAAGGTGCGGTGCATAAATTTCAACAATTGAGTGCAGATGAACTACTGTCATTGTACAAAATATAGAAAGTGATGTCAAACATATCAATCACAAATATACGATTCACGCGTACCTGGAACCATCAGGATTCAGATTTCCAACAAACTGATACAAGTCTCGGTTCGGATGTTCGCATTCTACGTGACCTCCTAATGCCAAAATTTGATCCTTCGATACCAGATCTTTCGACTGCATCAAACCCTGAAATATGAACAATAGGCATGTTAGTAAAATATAAATTGCTTCTCACTAAATACATCATTTCAGTTTATTACGTGATTGACACAAATTAGAACATTTTATCACGGAAGTAGATTCAAATGTCTCTTGAAACGCTTGTTCCAAAGAGAGACGCCAATAAGACACTACTATACATCTGCATGTGTACAAAACCGCTAAAATCATTGATTATTTAACTTTCCATTGAGTTGTTGAAAAACCTGGAAAACTTCCATGCGACGGACATAGACATCTTCATTCATTGAGTGGAGCAAGTGTGGACGATGTGGTTTCATATGAGTATTGTGTGGAATTCTCACAATTTTTTGAGAGATGTGAGCCCTGTGAAACTCTTCTTGTGTGTTTTCGAGGACTGCGTTCAAAAGCAGCAGCGACAACTGATTGCTTTCCTCGTTTCAAGCGGACTTAATGTAGGTCTGCCTGATCTAGGATGATCACCGTATGAGACCGTTAGCTCAATGCGCTCAATAAGATTCGCTATGATGTCTCTCTTAACAGTTCGATCGAATTTCTCATGGATTTGGTGACATGCATCGCGATTGTCGCCCTCTCTGTAGAAGATTCTTATGATAATAAACGCGTTTTTCAATGGCCAGTATGTGGTTATTTGCCTGAGACATTTTCGAAGCGTTATATTTGACAAACAGAAAATGTAACAGTGACACTTCTATTTATGTTTTCATTCATTAAGTCTTTAATATTTTTCGAGACAAATTTTAGTTCTTACTTGGTTGCAAGATTTGCTTCAATCAAAATTCAATATATATGATGATTCAATTACAAGACGACGCATAAATTATCCTCCGTTGCTGCAAAACTTTTATACAAGATAAAAGAAGCAATTGAAAATGTACTAAACCCTACGGTACGACCATCTACCATTTGAATGATCCTATCTATAAATCAAACTTCAAGTTATCAAGCAAGAAAATCGAATTTAACTGTAGACCTACACGAAGAAATTACAGAAAATATCAAGCATATTTATAACTTACTCCAAATACATATCATGAAGCAAAAGCAAACGCCTCTCTTAGATTCGTGGTCTCGCCATTTAATGAATTTGCTTTATTGTAATAATGTAATATAAGTTGAAACTAAACCAACTAAATGAATCCCTCAACGCGTTCACGTTGGTTCAAATCAATGCCAAGTAGCTATGTTACAAAATTCAAGAAAATTTGAATCTAAAGAAATATATTTCGACAAAAAGATATTGCGAAAGCTTAAAATGACTTATTATGATAACTATTTATCACTTTTTCCATCAAAATTTGAAGCATGTCATGTATTTTAAATTGGTGCATCTGTATCGGTTAAAATGCAATGCATTCAGTGATTGTTCAAAGAATAACTTACCTGCCGCAACTTGAGATTTGTTTCTCCATCGAGATTTGAAGTCTCGATGTAACACATGGCATATGGTTCGCTTGATGATAAAATCACCATATCAGCGGGGAATGCCTGTCCGTTAACCACTTTCACGATGTCACCCACCATCAAATCCTTCCATTTTGTATCCACGAAGTCGGAATCTCTCAATACTGTTGGAGAAAGTTTACCATCATTCATTGGTAAAAAAATAAGAGCAATACTCTTCAAAAATTAATGGTACATGTATTCACGAATATATTGGCTTTCTGCAACAAGTCTTAATGCTAAAACTATCTAGCACTGAGGTCGGCAACTGAAACTCGCCTATGGGCCAGTTTAACATCCTCTTGGGCTGCAGCCAATCATTCGAAAAATGAATCTTTTTTGTCACATTTGCGAGCATATCGCCAAATACCATATGCACATGCATATTGAAATGCAATTAATCAAATGAAAGTCCTCTTTGCAATTCTGTTGATGGAGAAGCCATCAAGTGGTTCATGACTTATTTAATTTATGATTTATAATAAACTTGAATTACGCTCAATAAAGAAGCACGAGAGAGAGACAGGCCGTGAAAGACGATCGGATCAAGATGGAAAGAACAGAAAAGGGAATGGTGAAAAGGTGTGGTGTGAAGTTGATCGATTGACACAAGAGTGAAGATCTGAGGAAGATGAACCTAGACGCCACTTCCTATACTCAGGGAAAAAGGTTGCAGTAGTATGGCCATATTCTAAGAAGACAAGATGACAGGACGAAGAGGTCTGCTCAGCAGGGGTCGGAAAAAATTAATTGATGAACAATTAATTGCAATTAATTGTTATTTAATTGATAATGAAAATTGATTGATGATGGAAAAAAATAATTGATTAATTGATTGATTGATGACCAATTATTGCAACTATATTGGTCATCATATATTATGTCAAAAAGGTAAGCACAACATCAGTTTATCGGTATTGAATATCATTCATAGCAAGCAGAAACCTAATTTGTAGTCATCATGAAGGATTTTCCTGTACTGTAGAATCCATTGATATAAAAATAGGTGGGTCAATCTATATGGTATAAATCTATAAAATCTATATCATATATATCTATATATCTATATATCATTGATATAAATCTATAAATCAATGGTATAATCTGACTCATTTCTTCAGCTCAGAAGCCAGAAACTTGACATGTTCAAGGTTGAATCACACGCGCGTACGAATACGGAGAGAGACTGGCGCAGTGACGCACACACGATGCTCGTCACTCGATGAATCAATGATCCCATGACTATTGACGCACCCGCACGCATTCCACACAATACTAGCGCAGTACACAGGAAATCTCGATCGTTACGTATGGAGCTATGAACCAATGGGATAACTAAAGTGACCTCGTTTTATTATTTCGGCATTGATTTGGTTGACATTATGTGTTGACGCTGATTAAGATTGATCGAAGTGGACGACAGCTGACGTTCGGCAGCAGCCTCTACTACGCAATGCCTGTGGTATCAAAAAACAAAGAGACAGTTCAACTCTTTTTTATCAGAGACTCCGAGAAAGATACTTCGTCATGGAAATGTAAATGTGGCAAGACATTGATCCAGAAGCCCGGGACTGGTTGGTCAAACCTACTATGTCACTTGAAATCTCAACATCCTGACTTCGCATCATCTACCACACAACCAACACTGAATAACTTCGTTGTATCTTCTTCGAGCAGTGCTAAGAATTGCAAGCTTCAGAATGTCTTCAGAATTTCTTTGGGACTTAAGCCGTTCTCATTCGTCGATGATGAACTGACACATGAGTATACAAACCTGAAACCCATTTCTTCGAAAACTCTGAAGAAATATATGCAGCTTTGACGAAGGAAGTTGAAAGCATTATAAGGAACAAACTTCCACAACACTTCGCTTTATTATTGGATGGTTGGAGTCACAATAGTACACACTTTGTTGCCGTATTCGCTTCCTACACTGATGATTCTTCAGAGAATGGATATTCCGCTGTTCTTCTAGCTTTCTCTCCTTTTCACGAAGAAACTGAATTTACTGCGAAAGCTCATCACGACTTCTTGACTTGGATGTTAGTGGAAGTGTACCACAAATCCTTCGATAACGTCGTCGCTTTAATCGGTGATAATTGTAGTGTGAACAAAGCTTTGGCTAACCTTTGTGAGCTTCCTCTTCTGGGTTGCTCATCCCATCGATTGAACCTCGCTGTGACCAACTTCTTGTTGGAATATGAGAATAGGCTCTCAAAATTGAACTTATTGATGAGTGAACTGAAATCGTTGAAGTTATCTGGAAAGTTGCGTAAATACACAGAACTTCGACCTGTTCAACGGAACGTGACAAGGTGGAGCAGTACCTACGAAATGGTAACGAGATATTTCAAGTTGAAAGAATTCTTATCTCTTGGGGAGTTCGACAAATCCCCTGAACTGCTCGACTATATGTTGACGGCAAGAGAAAACTCGGATCTGATGGAGCTATCCAAAGAACTCGCCCAATTTGACTCAGTGACCAAAGCGCTCCAGAGAGAGTCAACCAGCGTCGTGGAAATGAGGATTCTTTTCGACGAAATAAGCAAACTATACCCAAGAATGGAAAAGTATCTCTCGCCGGAAGCTGATATTGTTCATTCGCCATCGTTTGAGAGTGGTATTCTTAAGATTTCGAATGAGCAGGAGGATTTTCTTGATACCGATGAGAGACAAGCTCTGACTAAGCTTGAGTTATCGAGACAAAGTGATAGTGCTGAAAGTCAATCGTGCAATGATGATACAGCGAATTCTAAGCTTGACTTTGCTGGATCATTACTAAAAAGACGAAAATTGAATTGTACCACAGAGTCAAAGAAGATCAAAAGGTACCCGACATCCATTCAATATCTTCTCCCAACTTCAAATGTTTTAGAACGTTTTTTCAGTGTTACTGGCATTGCTTATAACGATTTGAGACAAAGTTTGTTGCCAGATAATTTAGAGATGCAGCTTTTTTTGAAAGTGAACAAGTCTCTTTGGAACATTGATACTCTAGAAACAGCATCAAGCAACGCAGATTTTTAATCCATGAACTTATGATACAGTTATAGATTTTGTTACATTTTTATTAGATTTTGCTAAGTTCGATTCAAGGGAGTTCTTCAAGCAAGTAAAGCGATTCCATTACTCGAACAGCCCAGATTTGTTTTGATCTATTTTTCTAAACGGTATTAAACATAGTAGACCTAGCTTACTAAAACTTCAAAAGCATGTTTGTTTAGGCTTATTAAATCAATCAACGTTTTCCACTAATGATAATTTATGGCCTACACGTAAGTTTTATAGTAATTAAGCTTGTGCAATAGATAACTCACCCTAGCCTATAACCAAGACGCAGGCAGTCAGCCTTAAAATGTTAAGCTAAAAATCATAAAAGACAAAGATACTACGAATACTAAGAAATAAGTTCAGGTACTATCACAACTCGATCATAAATTATCGACCAAATAATCAATTAATTGATAATTGATTGTTGTATCTGAGCAATTACAATTAATTGATTGAACAACATTTAATTGATTGATGTACGTTCAGTCAATTTTTTCCGACCCCTGCTGCTCAGCTTGAGGCAGGAGACAGCAGACCACGAGTAAGACCAAGGAAAACATGGTCACCTGATTCCAGCAAAGGTCTACGATCGGCAGCAGTGTCTGACCCTTTCAATGACGAAAGGTGGAAAATCGAGGAAATAAAGCAAGTAATCAGATTTACAAAAACTACCTGCTGTAGAGCTCACTGGTCGCACATGAAGTCAATCATAAAAGGGTCGCAGGTTGCCGACCCTTTCTCTAGCACATGCATGTACGAGTATACAAGACCTCCACAAGCTGCGTATGCACCACTGAAAAAATCCTTGCACATATAAAATGTCATCTTGGTTAAATTCACTGACCAAAATCCCCTTTTCAAGGCTGAATATCAGAAAAAAATTTCATATCAGCATGTCCGGGAGGATATGTTAAACGCATTTGGTGGAAAACGGGGGAAAGTTGTCAACTTATCGGACAATCAAAGAAAACCGATAACTACTCGACCTCCATGTAGGAGGTATATAAGAGGGGACAAGGCTCAGGCATAAAGTAAACCTTCGCAACGAACGAAGATTTGAAAGTGCGACGTTGAAATTCATTGAGCATACAAATAAAATATATTGTCCAGCTAACTTAAATACGTAGTCATTTGTCCAATTCGGTTGGACAAATGACTAGGAGCATCTAACAAGGAAACACAAGTAGTATTGCATAGTTCTATACCAATTTAGAATAATGTCCCCATTATGAATTCTACCATTTTTGGCACCAAAATTCATAAGAGTCATGTACGCTGCGTTTCGCTCCACTATGGCACATCAACACATCTCAGAATGGTCCAAACTAGCTGGCGAACCTAGAGAGTTGGCCAGAAGTAACTGTGTTTCATATTATTGCTAACTCTTTCTCACTCAAAGAGACTTAATTTTCAAGTAGCATCGACCATGTTGAAGCTATGATAGAAAACAATCCAATGACATGGACATGAAGACTTGATCATGAACTCGATGTTCAAAGAACGCTCATCCAATTTTACTGACATTTTCTCAAAACTTCCAAACCAACTTTTGTTCGATATTTAACAGAAGAAGATATCGAATTCGTGATGAATGATGTATGTTAAGAAGCAGTAGTCTCCACAGATGAGAAATAGTTATTTTCGAATGAGTGTGAAGTTTATGCCAAGTCGAAAGACGATGTCATGTTATTAAATGAGAATAATCACAATAGGAGCACATGCACCAAGAACCATTTGACGTTTTGGCATGGGAAGCGCTATAGGAGCATTTACTTGGCTCAAATTTTATTGAAAGTCATATGGACTTCCATCATTTTCAAACGTTAAAAAAGAATTTAATATTTTCTGATAATGGAAAGATTGCAGAGTGCTACTCCGCCTCGCCATAGCACAGACATGTCGTCAGACTTGAGCACTTAAGCACTAAATTCCTTAGCAGTCATAGTCTGTATTGGATGTGGTATCTATAACTTAGGAGCAACATTAAACATCTAATGGACTATTTCATTGACGGTAGAAGATTATTGGGCTTTTGATAGATGGAAACTATCAACATCATATTGTTTAAAATGTCGTTAAGGGAATGGTTGACAGGTAGCAATAGTTGAATAATATAATTTTTTACGTGTGGTATTGCGTTAGATAGATGTCTTCCAAAATGCTTCAAATCGGTGAATACGTATTAGCGGCCAATTAATTATCATTACTTATCTAGTAGATCGCACTTATCCATGATATAACCTAATAATTCCGGTAATCAAAATTATTTATCAAACTCGAAAGTCCCTACCGCATACTAGTGAAGGAGAGGAAATAGTACTTGACATCGGAAGACAGAGAATTCCTCTCACGCTTTCACCCGCATAGATAATCTTTATATTATCAGAATAACGCAGTTAGCCTCCAAATACCCAGCAATTCTTCCTTTCAAACAAAAAATCCTTTCAAACTGCCTTCTAATGCTGCTAAGATTCACAGTTGCTGCTCGCGACTTTCTACGGCACCCTGAACACGATAATTGACGTTAAAGATATATTTGATGTTCAGAAAATCTCATTACAAGCAAAATTTCAAATGGATGAGCCATGTCAAGACATGTCAAGTAATGTTCATGAAAGAGTGCTAACTAATAATGTGAAGCTGACATGAACTTTCGACCAATCAAAGTCCAAACCAGAACCTTCCACCAATCAGAACTCAGACGAAATTCGAAGGACGACATTAATCGTTTGTCAGCCGATTTCGCTGCACTCAATAGATTAACATCATAAAACAGGGTGTCTTGGAAAGGTCTTGTATGGCTTTATTACAAAAATTAAATAAGCCATTATGCCAAATCAGAAACTTTTACATGAACTGTTCTTGCCTCATATCTACAAGATAGGCTATTTGCTGCTACCAGCAGTCTTCATTTATGCAAGCAAACCATGTTCAAAATGAGCATGCACTTGCTTATTTGGTGGGGTATCTTGGAACAGCAATGTTCAAATGCTCAAATATAAAGAGCACCTCTCGCTTGCTACTATGAATTCACATGTGAGTCATTTATAGCACTGGAGATGATTGTCTGCGTATCTTTTGTTGCAATGGACACATGTGGCAGTACTGGATACGATACAACCAAACCAGAACCTTCCAACTTGCATGAGGACATAGGGACGAGAATCATCAACGTAATCAGCTGATATCTTTTTAAATCTTTCACGCCCCAGATTATTTGCTGCTAGCTTGAGGCTGCTCATGAGACATGCTCACCTAGAACATCATGCCATCTCAATGTTATCTGCAGCAACGTTGGACAGATCCCATTCAAGTGAACTCTTTGGTCTACTTTCGATCTTGTCCCCTGTTAGTTTTCAGTATCTTTTCAAGACCGTGGTGGAGGTTAGTATCAACTTCTTCACCTCTCATACGGTCTGCACCTAAACAGAAGTATGCTAATATTTAAAAAGCCTGCCTTACTCAGTGGACTTCGTCCAATGCAGCGAAAACCAGAGATAAAGTGTTTCGCCAATGTTTCGTCACATGTTTCATGTTCATCTTATGCCACTTATGTCTTTGGGGTTTACGTAGTTCGCACACAGACAAACAAAGATAGAATAACCATCTATGTTTCTGATGACTTGAACTGCTCCAAATAACGCCCATTTTACGGTGCAGCATGAAAATATGCACCGCAAATTACTATATATGCTTATTATTGGAACTATTTACCCAAGCTATTTTCTATTGATTTTCCGCCGTGCAGTGATTAAATGCTTGGCATAGCAATCTTTTGGTCTATAGGTCCAACTCCGAGTGTCATTGGAAGTCGGCAGGAGTGGCATCCGGACTAAAAATCATCACAACGCTCCAGGTTAAGACTGACTATGTAAGCACCGCCCAAGCCTCCAGTCGGGAAGTAGCTGCGTTAAAGTTTCATTTGAGCGATCATATGGTGAGATCTTATCACGAGTCTGCAATGACAATTGAATATGTTGATGACGTCATGACACTTATCCCCATCAATCGCAGTACTATTATTGATACTGTTATACACGATGAAATTCAACACGCTAATCTGTGGCATTCTTCAAATGAGTTGAGCCTCAATGTCCCAAAGACTAAGGTCGTTATGTTCAGCAAATGTGGACTGAATTTGGAAATGGAATGCACCTATCCATTGTTCACCAATGTCAAACTTTTGGGAATTATATACGAATGTTCATTGTCATGGGATGCCACATTGACAACGTATGTAAGAAAGCATTGCAAAAAGTGCACATTTTAAGGAGACTAACAACATTCCTTCTGAACAACTTGATTCAAACTGCATCATGCATTTGTATTTAGTCACATGGAATACTGCAGCCTCTTCGTTGACTTGAAACAGAAAAACTGTCTCAAATTTGAGAAAGTTAGACGGAGATGCCATCGTATCATTTGTGGGGCGGAATGTGATGATGATTGCTTGACTCCCTTGTATAAACGTCATATGATCAAGCCCTGAAAGTATTTATGGATATGAAATCCTAGTCATATCCTCCATCATCCCTTCCCTGAACGACTTACCTGCAACCAACAAATAAGACTACCTCAAATATAAATGGCACGTCGACGTAACTCATTTGTTCATTTAACCAAATATATTATTAATGTGTTTTTTCATTTGCATTGACACATTTTCTATTTGCCTGACTTGACACGAATGTATTGCCACGAATTGCAAATTAATGGTTTTCATCATTGGAATAAACATTTCCAATCTTATGTTATTTATAATGCATTCCATATGGCTAATTGATAAAGTGCAACTTTTCTCTATAAGACCTGATATCTCGAGTTAGGAAAATATTTTGCACTTAGCACATAAGTGATGGGAATCTACAAAGTTGTATGAAAAATGGTTGGAGTTCAAAGTATTCCTCCCTGTTGCTGATTGAAATATTTCTGATAAATATGGATTCTAGTCATCCAGTGATGATTTTGTTTTATACTAATTTTTTTCTGAGAATCGCAGAATTTCTATAAAAATACAATTACAAAAACCCGATCTATCTCCAATTTTTATTTAAAGCATTGTGATGAGACATAGAAAGCCATCCCTCAATATATCCGAAAATGTTGTGTACTATGTCTGATTATTTGTTTCTTTCATATTTTCTTATACATTCTACGTATACCGAGCTTCGAAAAAAACGCAATTAATACCTTGTTTTTGAAAAAGCCAGTAGTGGCATAGTTCTCCTAGTACTCTTCATTGAAAATTTTATAACAATTAGGCTTACTTATTTTGCGAAATCCTATCACGCTCTGGCTTTGATTTGTTGAATTCAAGATGAATTTCTCCTTCGCGAATACATCTACCTTTCGTAAACTCGAAATTCAGAATATCCGAAATAACTACAAGGTCCTCACTACGCTTAACCAGGAATTTTCTGTCAAAAATCAAGAATCAGAAATATCCGAATTCTACATATCCAGAAACGTTAGTGTTTCCAAGTTATGCTACATGGAGTGATAAATTCGTTCACGAAAAAAATGGTCCGCTTTACATGCAGACTTCAGCTACTAATTATGTATCTTACTTAGATGATTACATAATCTACCTTTTCTACATCCACCCTCAAACAAGATGAACTGGATCTACTTTAGCAAATGCAATGCAACTGTTTCAGAAGTGTAGTCGTGATCGATCATTTTATCGAGTCAAAACATTAACATTATGCATATGAGCTTCTGATGTATTGTCCTGCTATTGCTTCTCATGTTTCTTGTTCTTATTGATAGCTAATGCTTATATGAGGAAGGTGTGACAGCATCTGCAAAAATCTGATGCAACCATTTCTCTAGAATAAATGACAAATCTCTTCATCTTTCTGAGATTTAACCTTGTTCTACAATGTACTTACTCTCGACCGCTCTAAAGAACCACCAAAGTCACTGACTAAAATGTCTAAGTTGCACATTAACATCATTCGTCTTTGTGTTGAAATTCGAGTCTATAATATTGCTGCCTATATCGCTAAATTATGTGCTTGGACTGCTTCATGTACAGTGCATGTATACAACCGGCAAGTCAACCATTCTCTTATTTAATCAATAGGCATATTCTTTTGATTATTTTCAAAGTTATTATATTATTATTATTATCATCATATGATTATTTTCCAAGTTTATCTGAGAGGCACACTGAAATTAAAAAAAAGTGTTTTATAGAAAACTTGCAAGTAAAATCAATGCGGCCGCATGAAAATTTAAGAATATGAAACGATAGACATGCAGAGCCTGAGGATATGGCGCCAAAGCAGTATTTTACGATTTTTGTATTATCAAGCGGATATTTCTGGTAACGCAAACCGGTATTTTCAGTGATACAAGAGCCGTTTTTAAAGATGCTGAAATAATTGACTATCATGATGTATCTGTCGTCTATTCAGAAATATAAGATAGTTGACATCTCTAATTATCTTTCATATCTAATCAACTCCATCAACTTCTTTGTCTTTTCATTTCGCTTTCTTCATGAGAGGCTGTTATGATACTGCATGTTCTGTTTTCATTTCGTCAAAGCACTTCTTACACAACTCACAATATTCCTTGTTTTGGGAATGGATAAAGGAGAACAGCTGTTTAAGCATTATCAATAGTAATACCCTACGCAATTGCAGAATCTTTACGCAGTGCACACAAAGTCTTCGTCTATACTGAAAGTTAATGCCATTGCAACATTGTCATATAATCAAGGGCATCTGAATGACATTTCATAGTTCAAGCAGATTATGTAGCGTACAAGCGAAAGAAGTTTTAGTGGGAGTTTGTCTGGTCGAGTCTCGCAAAACCGTTTGTCCGTTTTCATTTGTAAGAGCAAAATTTTAAAGCTGCTTATTAGCTCAATTGATCCCCAATGTCATGAGTCTGACACCGGCCAATGAAATTCAATGTTTGAATGGTCGAAGGAGTATGTCCAACAAACTTCACACTTTGGAGAGATGAAGCAAGAGATTCATATTCGACAAAATCGTCAATGTCATCGAGATTTTTATATGGATATTCAGTTTATTTTTTTTCTGTGTTTTCACTGTTCAGTACGATGTCACATTTGCAGACCTGATCAAAAGTGTTAACATAGATAATTTCAGGCAATTTCAAAGAGGTGACTTTCATCTCCCTTTGCAGATCGCCAGGTCTGTAATTCATTGATATAACGAAACAGTGACAAAAGGTTAAGTGGAATATCAAAGTTTTGGTCTATTGCAGTGAGGGAGAAACTGAATAACCTGTAAATAGAGAAATAAAAGAGTACACAGCTTATATCGTGCAAACGCAAACATGAGAGAGAGAGTGAGAGAGAGAGAGATTTTCCCGCTAAATGAGCTATCCAGTAAGTGAACTTTCCGTTAAGTGGGCTGACACCAAGCGGAGTACCTGAAAGACAGGACTTTTTAATGAAGGGAGAAAGGATCCCCGTAGTGGTTAAACATGTGATTGACAAAAGTGAATAGACTAAATTGGCCAACGAGTAACCCAGAGAAGAGTTGGTGGAGAATATGTCTTTAAACCATCGGCAATTAAGCGTCTAAGAAGTGGACACTCTCGATTGGGGTGCAATGGCACGGGGTGGTGATATTCCATCAATCCAGTCCACAACAGCCGAGCTAGATAAATGGGTGATAAACGGGAAAAGTCAGCAGCAGAACACAATTTTGCAGGAAATATCGCAATTTTACAATGAACCCTGCTGTTTTTTCATCATGTTCTGCCACTAGCGAGATTTTCCTTTTTTCAACACTATCAACCGCGCAATTTCATGGACAACATTTTCAACTTTTGAAATTTTGTAGTTCAATTTAGAGAGGTTGTCATCTCTGAGGACAGCTAAGCATGAATGAATTTCAGTGGGAAGTGCACGAGTTAATAGCATAATATTCTGACTAACAAAAGATTCTCCTAAACTATTGCAACGTAATTTTCCATCCACCAATAGAGTACACAATAGCATCTTCACTTTCTCACCTTTCACTGTGTTGTTATTCGTGGCATCATCTGCCCTATGTCGTTTCTGTAAGCAAGGAATAAAAGTTATTCGCTAGATTCATGCATCATATGATGGGATTATCCACACTTACATAGTCTTCAATGACTTCTTTAATGGCGGAAACTGTGAGAATGATGGCGAGAGGAACTGCTGTAGTGTATCGACCAGTTGGTGATACATTGGGGATTTGCTGAAATTGAATTGAGTTAGATACTTAGAAGCATCGGGTTTTCACCGATGAAGTGGGGGGGGGGGGGTAGATCACATTTTTCTGATAAAAGAACATTGAGCAGGAAATATGTAACTTTCATGTACTGAAATCGAAATAGCTTCTTTGCATTTGGAATTTATCCTTGTCCAATTGTCCATGACGATACTGAGACATCAAATAAATGGTTAAATTATGGACAAATCGAAGTTTCGTTTTCAGTTTGGTTGAAAGTTTCCAAAAAACTTAGTAAATGTCTTTGTACATGCATGTACAAAAAAAACTTCTCAATATAGGATAATGGGCTAACCATGTGATTCCGTTTTAATGGATCTAGCACCGCATACAGCAATTCTGAGAAAAGTTAATGTTAAGTGCCTTACACACGCAATTCTGCACTTTGTTGAGGAAATATGCCTTGACTGTTCATGATAATTGAAAATAGGTTTGGAAGACAGTCAAGTTATTCATCGTAGATTTATCAAAGTCGTACAAAAAGTTGGTCAATATATTTCGAACATTCACACCATAGTTATTATCAAGAAAAAAATGATAATGGCTATGGTCATACTTAGCCATTTTATCTCATACATATTCTATCTTTTTATAGTCAAATCTTAGCCATTCTTATGGTCATAATGGTATAGCCATTTTCTTGATAATGCCTATGGTGTAAATGGTCGAAATATATTGACCAACTTTTTGTACGATTTTTTGATAAATCTACAATAAATAGCTCGACTCTCTTCCAAACCTATTTTCAATCTGCACTTTGTGTTTACTGTAACAAAATTTGCTAGGTTCCAAAAGAGTCAAGTACAGTGTAAAGAAAACATCTGAGCTCTATATTGTGAAAGATGCTTTTGTCCGTAAACTTTCTCTATGCAGTGAGAGCAAGCATCGGTGCAGTACACCGTGTCACGAATAGCAGCTCATATACAAAATGAAATGTCTGGATGATGCACTGAATAGATTCTTGCTTGTCATTGGCATCGAGAAAACCTGCGGATGAAATGTCTTCCATATAAATACTAAAATTTAGAATTCAGTGCTTGAAAAAAAATTTTCTGTGTTTTTCCTTACTTTTTGGTAGTGAGACATCGGAACACAAAGGACATTACTTGAATTTCCCCAGATCTCTCGTTGATAAACCCGGACTTTTGACCGCTAACTGACAAAATCATTTTGATCAACCTAACAAAGTCAGAAAGCCAGAGCGAGAGAACAGACGATGTGACGGCACTCATAATGAGAGCATTTTGTTTCAATTCGCATGTGACAGGTCGGATTAGAACTCCAATTGTGCAAGTGCAAACTGGATTTTAGTGCATGTAAGAATAAATGTGTTCAAGTCCTCGATTAAGATTGTGGATTTCTACAAAAAAGTTATATGCTGAGCCATACAAATTTAAGTTGCAAATCTTTTAACTGACATTGTCAATGTGTTGTTTCCTACATATTACGCAGTGTGTTTGTGCTTCCTGGATGTCAAAGTCAAAAGAAAATTTCATTATTTCCTCGTCTTCCTTCGAGTTCTTTTGACATATGCAATGCCAGAGAAATTTCAGCATTTAACCATTAGTTTGTCTCCTCAAAATTTATACTCTTGAATTTCTGTGAGAGCCATATGAATAAAAATAAACTCAACCATTGAATAACAATATCGGTAGAATTCAGTTTTAATGTACTTAGTTTGTTGAGGAAAGTACATAAAGACCAACATTAAGCGTATCGGCATTTTATCGTAAATATAATCGATGATGTGATTACTGAAATTAATTGCGCATTCACTATCACATTAAGAGATCGGTTACCGGAAATATTGGCAAAAAATCGCCTTTGGCACAAAGCGTCTTTACCCCATAACTATCCACATAAATTTTGAGTCGAATGCGCGGTCCAATCTCAGCAAATTCAAGAAAGCATAGTTTTCATTTAATAGAAGTTCACCATAGGACTCAAACACAGACTACACGTACCAAGTATCTTTACGCAATCGGAAAGGGACGCAAATATAGTAAATGAGGAGACTGAAAATTGCATTCATAATATAATGGGTGGCACCGGAATTTCGATGAAAGTGGAAAACCAAACGTCCATGCATTATTTAGCGAAGATATAAAAAACAAATTCATATAAACCAAATCAATCGAAAGATTTGCTCAGGGTGGTTCAGAACAAAAACATCTATTCAAGGCCATCTGCAAGTTCTGCTTCAGTTAAAGAATAGAAAGATGATTCACCTGAATTGCTGGATATTCAAATCCAATGTTAATTTCATTGAAAATCATATCCCAGCAGTTAGCGCAACTTACTGACTTACTTTTTAAGCATTGAAGAACTTTATCTAACATAATTTTCTGACCTCACAATAAAACATATTATTGAATTATCGAATAATAAATAAACGATTCATTTGATTTAATGAAAATTGTACGCCTTACAATTGCAGTATTTCCATTGACTGCTTCGTATTTACTGTCGACTGTTGAAAAATCACGCAGTTCAGCTGAAGAAGATAATCAATTTCCGCCCCAGCGCTAAGGAATGTCCAAAAATTTATTAACAAACGAATTCCTCAGTAAACCTCGTGAGGGAGAACTTCGGGTGTATCATTATCGAGTTGAAGAATGAAACTTCGACAACTGCTGCATGACAATCTTTCTAGACGGCCCTCCATTCAGGACAATTTCTATTTCATCAAGTGAGCTGTGCCAGTTGTAAAATTCATGAATGGGAACGATGTCTATCTGTTACACATATCATTCCGCCTGGCTAGAGTCGATGCCACCTGTCGTTAAACAAGGACTTGATAAATTTCATCATGAGATGTAAGAAAAACAGACACCATTACTTTTGAGTCAATTGTGTCAAATTGATTTTGTCACCCTCGGTGTCACATGATCAGAGTGTAAACCGGTCCCGCATCTGCAGTTTTGGAAACACGTGCGAGGCGAGAACACATGCTGAATTCGTTGTAGGTCAATGTAGCACTAGCTGACCCACAAGACTGCCACAGGTACATGAAAACTCTAAGCCAAAGCCAAATCGGCCCTTGAGAGGAGAAAATGATCACTTTGCAGTTTGCAGTCTCGAAAACAGTGTTCCGATGGTGGTATCAACCAAAAACTCACCGGGATAAAACTGCAACGAATTCCTCTTATATTATTCATGTCACTATATGTCCAACATCCATTGCCAGTAAGATGGGATCGTGCATTTCTCAAATGGAGAATTTATACTGATTAAGAAATCTGAATACCCCGTAATTCTAGAGTGAAGTTTGATTGCTATTGATAAGAAAGTCTTATGAATCATTTGATGCTGCTATCAATTTTCAACCAGGAGTCGGTAGGAGCACGCACGCTTTCTATTCGAGAAGCTTACATTTTTATTCAGACAGAAATTGATCGAGACCTGTCCACTTAGCATGTGATTGACTAAAATTCTTCAAGCTTATAATTTTATTGTCCGAATGCAAGTATGTCACTAAAATATAATTTTCATTACAGCATAAAGTAGGCAGGTGAAAGCAGACATTTCAAAATAAGACATGACAGATCATTAATATAGAATTGTCAATATCATCGAGGAAAGATGACTTTCGTGTGGTGATCAATTACTGCTTCTTATCTGAATTTTTCAGATACTCTCTCACTTTTGACACCATGAGTAAGAAAGCTTTTTTTATTGCACATGTCTTCGTGATTTTTGTACAGAATGTCTACTAAAATGGTCATCATGTTTATACAAACGAAGTGCTAATCAAATAGAATTACCAGTATCTTAACATCAATACTTTTGGAACAAGACACAGAGATGAAAGTTATGTCATGAGAAAATTGAAAACAGATATGTGAAAAACAGCAGTCAGCTATTGACTTATTGAAAACAATACTTGCTTGGACGGTGCTGACATAAACTTCATCTGGAGCGTTATGACATCTTCAGACCGGATGTTTTTCTTACCGACTTCTAAGGACACTTTCGGGGCTAGACTTGTAGATCAAAAAATCGCTAGACCGAGCACTTAACCACTATGCCAATGTGAGTAAGAAGCTTAAGTAAAAAAGATAGGCCTGTGTTCATCTGACATCTTTCAAAATTCCGCTTTCTTTTATGCAGTAGTCGTCCTCGTCGGTGGTGAGGGATGGAGGAGGGAAGAAGGAGCAGATGCTTCTATCAGACTCCACTCTAGCATGTGATGTGGCTTCTATCAGAAAGATATAGCTTTCAGACAAAAATTCCTGTAGTAAATCTTGTGTTTGCTTTATGCATTATATATTGACTTGAATATTAGATTATTATCATTTGACTATTCACTAGATTTCATTCTTCTCTCTATACTTTTCCAATCTCGATTTCTTAGTCTGCGTATCTGTGTTATCACGCAGATTTCTTTATTTGTCATCTTGAATGTCATAAAAGAAGTTAAATGTATAATTATGACAGCAATTTCAAAAAACGGCACCAATAACGAGATGCAAGAGACAAACATGTTCCAATGAGAATTGTATTTAGTACAAGAGGAGGATAATCGAAGGGTGACTTGTTCAATTTCAAATGAAAACTTCTGACTACAATAGAGACGAAAAGCAATTTAGTTGTTCATGAAACCGAAACTGAATATTTATTGACATCTGATCAGTTTGATTGTTAAAATTTTTAGAGGGATTTTTCAGCTGTTTTATCTGCTGTTGTTGAAATAAAGATTCGTTTTTACAACAATGAGGGCTTCTACATCGTGATAGGAATCTGTCTTCTACTTCATGTCCAGATAAAACATGAAAAGTTGTGTTGCCATTCCATCTGCTGAATGGCTATATATTGCTGTTTTTTTCAATCTCTGCTGCAGGGAGGAGTGAATAGTTCGCAAGTGGACACTTCACATGCATTTTTCGTATGAAATATGACGTAGATGACCTTCTCTGCAAATTGTCCGGAACTGCAGAAGGCCAAAGCATTGCACTTTTATTTTCATATCACTCAAATTCAAGGCGCTTTTACCTGCGTGATGTTCGAATGTACATGTATAGAATAAATCAAGTGTGCATTTCACTTTTTCAGTGATAGAAGTCTTGATATTGGTATGTTGAGAGTTTCATTCTTGCTTTTCAATTGCAGCAATTTCCGTTTATCGATTATGATTCCTTGTTACTTCGAACCTTTAGAATACAATAATATCATCGATGCGTGGATTTTACTCACTGTCACTGTCAGAATTGGAGCCCTAGAAAAATTCAGAAAATAGGACATATTTTATTTGAAACTTATCTCCTTTGAGTTACAAGAATGTTTGAAGCATGTCAACAGGTAGATAGAATATCATTTCAATTCTAAGGTATCATGTTGCATAGTCAGCGAGTTCCTGATGCTTGGATAAATTAACAAAATCAAAATAGAGGGATATGACATAGACCAGAAGGCAATAACCAGTCTAGCTCAGTTTCTAAGGAAAGAAATTGAAATCTATGCTTTTGTGGAATGTCTGATCTTGTATACCAATTTGTCTGCATGCAGTTGACAGGATAGCTCAGTTAGTTAAAGGCAGCACTTCCATACAGTGTAGAATGTCCACAGTCTGACTATCAGGGGAGGTGCCACCTCTCTGACTATAGACTATTAAGCCTAACGTGCACGACACTTCGTCTCAACTCAAGGCTTGGACATTGAGAGTTATGTGCAGATGGAAAGACGCACAAGAAAATGAGATGCATCATGTAAAACTCACATTTCACAGACATACGCCACACAACCAGGAATGTGTAGTTGGAAAAACTATTGCCGACTCCGACTCCGGGCAGAGAAATTTTTTCGACTTCGATATCCGGGTGTGGCTTCTTTTACGACTCCGACACACGATCGCACGTATCTCTGATAACTCAGAATACGAGATAACATCTTCTAGCAAAAGGTTATTAAGTTTTCGATTACAGATATCGGAATGCAATATGTTGTTTTGATTGTGGAATGGCAAGATACTGCAAATGTATAACAGCCAGACTTCAATGTCGACCAGGGTAGCTGGCCCACGTCTCCGACACAACACCCTTCGACATACAGTCGGCTCGGGCCGGTCGCCAACACGAGACGGAAAAATTTTTTTTATGAGGCATGAATCACAGAAGGAGACAGGGCGTCATGAAAATTTTCTCCATTATTTGGGGTGATTGAAGTCTTTGATTTATCCTTACCGCGACCGCTCTGCGTTTACTCAGAGACGAGTGCACGTATTTAATTCTTCAAGAGTGAGGGATTATAAATTAAAGGTGAAAGAGGGTTTCAAGAACTTCAATCCGCACCACTTGGATTTAAATGTATTTTTATCCTGTCGGATAAGAGCAGGAATCTGGTAGAACTCGGCAGACGCGCAGACTCGTAGCAGCCAAGGATAGGGTTCACTGCATTGTCCGAAAGTCCAGTTTCCAGCCTCTTTCCCTGTAGAAACTCGTGCTGTCGGTTCTGTCGGATGATTCAACTACTTTGTTGTCGAGGCTCTTATATTCATCAATCAAGTGGAGCAATTGGATATTTCCAGATTAACCTAAAATGCTATTTACATCAAAAGCACTTCTTTTAATGTATTTTAATAATTCTTCCAAGTATTTTATTGAAAATGAGGCACTTATAAAAGTGCCGTGGTATTATAAGTCGGACCCGTGGTATTTTCTGTTGGCTAAGGCTCCGACCTGCTACCACGGCTCTGGGCGGACCTTGATGTCGACAGTGCATACTGTCCAACCAATCCATGCAGAACGAATGCCATGACTCTGAAGGAGCATTGTCGGATTGAGATCCGTTAGCAACTCTAGTAAAGCAAGGTAGAATTCTATGAAACCATGACTATCCGGTTGCGGGACGAAAAGTAATTGCAAAAAGTAAGCGTAAATTGTGAAGTCTCGATCAGCAGTCAGTCTTTATCTTATCGATTGCCTGATCGCAATAATCACATATTATATGGTCGGAAGGTGTGCTTTTATCAATGAAGTTTACCGTGTGGCGCACACAACCACGTACTTCAGAGCTGAGAGATAAGCTGCGACGGCCACATTAGGTTTAACAAGCCGTTCGACAAGAATATAGAAGTAGAGAAACATGAATAATAGAGTCGCTATGCATTTGTAAAATCAGACTGATTTCGAGAGAGAATATTCATATTGATTACGAGTATTTTCAAGGGTGCTCACTCCTCAATTCTCAGACAAATCAAGTGATAACCCGACGACCCAGTGGCTGCCAGATCTGGTAGTGGATAGAGGCGGCGTAGCACGAAACAGTGGAAAACCTCTCACTAGCGATATACCTTAGATTAGTTGACAGATGAAGCAAAAATTGGCAACACATTCTAAAACACGGGAGGGTATATAAAACTTCATCTCGATGCAAAAAAGAACGGACACTTTCGAAAAGAGGGACAAATATAATGCCACAGGAATGCACCTCCCGTTAGCATGTAGGGAACCTCACATTCCTCTAGCCTAATTTTGACAGTCAATAAAAGTTACTGATTACTGCTAAACATTTACGAATCCTGGCAAACATCAGAGAGCATTTTGAATGACGGTCATTCTTTAATTTCTAAATACGAAATGGTCTGTTTGTCTGTAAATCAACCAGCATGCGAGATTAATGTTTTTTATAATAACAATAGCAATTTCCATCAGAAAACTAAATCACATATCAATAACAAAACATAATGCAACGTGCTGCATGACTTTTCAAACTTTTTAGATCACTCTTTCGTCAAACTTTACGCATTTATCCCTACATTTCTTTATTTAGTCAAGACCGCAGAAATATGACAGTCTATTAGATAGAAGCTCGTGGTAATTGCTGATTTATAATCAAAAAATATTCGCAGCTTCGGGGGTGCGCAGTACAGTATATCTCAAGACGAAGAGCAAAATATATAGACATAGAAAAGGAGCATAGAACATGTTTCAAGAAGAGATATCTTATCACACTAACTCGTGACGTGTATTCATTAGATGAGTTCTCACTCACTCATCCCTTTTTACGTCCTTGTGGTCCAGAAGATGCTGGGTTAGACGATTTCCGCTTGATGATGCTCCTCCACTTCTGGCGATCGTGTGTATCAGCTTCTTGAGCACCAACACTTTTCAGGTCTTCGGCGATGACATCGCGCCAGGTCTTTCTTTGGCGTCCAACGGCTTGCCAGATACTTCCATGTCCGTAACTTTCTTGACCCATTCCGACTCGCTCTTCCTCCGCACATGACCAAACCAGCGCAACCTTTCTCTTCTGATCGAATCCAAGATGTTCTCTAGCCCCATTTCCTGTCGCAGTTCTTCATTCGACCTTCTCTCTGATCTTCTCACTCCGCACATCCAACGTATCATGCGCATCTCCGCAGACAGCAGCATCCTTTCATGATTTGCGAGCAGGGGCCACGATTCACAACCGTAAATCATTGCTTGCCGGACACATGCAGCATACAGCTGGCCTTTGACTCGCATGGACGGTGACTTCGATGTTAAGAAGGCTTGGAGCTCCCGAAACTTTCTCCAACCACACCGTATTCTGGCAACCACTGCTGACTCAACACCACCGCAACTGTCGATAACATCACCAAGATAGCAGAAGCTGTCGACGCTCTCAAGTCGGGTTCCGTGCATGTCAACGCACTTGGGAATATCTTCACCATCATTCTTAGGAGCTGATAAGCACTTCTCACACTTGTAATTGATAGCCGCAGTGAGTCTCCCTTTTACTTTTGAGCATCGCGCATGCAACCAACCATTGCAGATGTTACACTGGATTGAGTTCGCTCCCAAACCTTTGCAGCATTTTACACATGGCACATTTTACACATAGGATTCGCATTGTAGAGGATCTCCTTTACCCTTGTACAGAGGAATGAGCACACTACTGCACCAATCATGAGGGATATCATCAACTTGCAGAACTTCGTTAAACAGCTCTGATAACCATTTCACTGATACATCCAGGCTGTGCAAGAACATTTCATTGACAACATAGGACGGACCGGGTGCTTTTTCTTCTTCGTGTTGTTCAGAGCATTTCGAACTTCTTCTTCAGATATGCTTCGCCACGGCCCCATCACAGTAGGACACTCAGTTGCACCCAGGGTGGCCAACTCTTTTGAGAAAAAATAGTGACCAATTTTTCATTTCAACAAAACAACGATATATATATATGACATTTTCTTGAGTACACCAGATAAAGTAAGCGAATGTTTCAGTCTTCCAATTTCAAAAGGTGATTAAAAACTAATTTTCGAATATCAATCATTATATTTGCATGATAAATACAAATACATATCATGAATCTGTATAAAGAAGCTGGGTTTATAAAGTCAAAAATATACATGTAAACTCATTTCTTGGTGAACCATTTGTCAATTATACAGGATGAGTTTTCATCAAGTCTGTCAACTACCGCTTGTTTTTCATCCTGCAACTTGCGCTTTCTCGATTTCAATTTCTCCAATGCCGCTTCGGCTTCGTAAAGTTCAAGATCAATGCCTTTCAGCTCAGATGTTATTTGCTTTGGCGTCTTTTGTTTGAAAATTCCGATTTCTAGTCGGATTTCATTGGCTCGAGTTTCTTTCAGCTTCGCAGTTGAAGCTTTTGATTGAGAAGACTTTTTGTACTCTGTTCCGGCCTGTTTAACTCGATTCAAACTCTTCAAATGCTTCTCTATCAAAAAAATCTCTGATCAACCTACATCCATCATACAGATCGGGACTCATTCTGTTTGAGTAAGCAGATTCTGTGGTTTTCATTTGCGAAAAACCCTGCTCCACAATCATGTTGTGTGGCGTGAGCAGCAGGTAGCATTGAATCATTTTTCTTAGATTAGGCTTTCCAGACAAGGCATCAGAATTCCAAAGGTCATAGAGAGTTGCATCACCGAAAGTATTCAAAAGGCCTGCAAGTTCATCACGTGAATCTATGACTGAACACTTGAATACTTCAGCAAGTGTTTTCAGTCCTTTGTAATCATGAGCATCCATTTCTTTCAGTTTCATGTAGATTATGCACGAATGGATAGTTACTCTGTGACATAGAAACTCGCTGAAACGCTGCAATATTGACGACAGTTGAAATGAATTATACTGATCCTGAATTATACCTGACGTATAAGGGAAATTTCATACGCTTCAAGGGCATTCAAACGGGAGGTAACTCGATGATTGCTTTGTGTACAATAGATCTTTATTTTTGTTTATAAAGCTTCTCGGATTCTTTTTTTTTTGTTTGTACATTCGAACAGCTGGTCGACATAGTTTTTTGGATTCAATTGTAACAAATGTTCACATCGAGAAAGAATCTGTGAGATGGTCTCCAATAAACTCAAAAGAAATGAGAAATAAGTGACTTCTTTTCCTTGAGATGACTTGCATAGTGAGTATAAGGGCTTCGTCTGAGCCATGCATAAGTCCACATGGATTTCCAAATGTTCTTGGTTGATCATAGATTTCAATTCTTTGTTGTTTCCAATCTCAACTAATTTTTTTATCAGAGGGAAATTCTCTCTTACCGACTGTAGGGACGTATAAAAGTCCAGAAAACGCGTTGCATTATAACTGCTTATTTTGTTCAGGTTCAGCATGTCATCAACTTGTTTTAGTATAATGCGTACTTTTGGTGTATTTGTTAGATAATCGGTAATGAGTTCCAGAAACCTCACTATGGTAGTCAGGATTCTGCTGCTATCTCCTTTTTTGACATTTTTAAATTGTGATTTCTGGACAAGATGGCACTGATGACCGGGAACTTCTATAATATTTGGAGAAATTTCTGATAACTTTTGTGCAACACCGGCGTTTTTTCCGCGCATTGTTGAACAATTATCTGACATGAAATAGAGCAAATTTTCAAAAGAAAGGCAGTATTCTTCAAACACCGTTCTTATCTTTTGGAGAATTGTGTCAGAATCTGCATGATGAACATCATCTAACTTCTGAATCTTGTCATTTTTCAGGAAATCATCAAGATCTATGTCCGTTTCGACTTCAACAGTTTTCAAGTATGTCAGCTTTCTTTTTCCGTTTTCCATGGAGGCGATCCAAAATTCAAGTCGAGCTTTATTATTGCACGTACTTTCGTCGACGAAAATCCCAAACATTTGATTCTGCAACGCTGCAACGTAGTGCATCTTCACCCAAGGAGCAATAGCAACTGTAACTAAGTAACCGGCCTTCGTCTTTCCACATTTGATATCAGAATATTTCGAGTCGGGAAACATGTTTTTGTACAGGCCTCTTTGCCAGATATCGACTGTGAAGACCGAAATGACGAACCGTCAAGAACCATTTTGAGAACATGAAGAAAGGTAGCTTTAGCTTTTCCATCAGTTACAGTGGCACCTCTTGAAAATGCAGCCATGATGTTTCCTTGATTTGACGATGGTATGGCACGCTTATGAACAAGTTGATTCTCATGCTGCTTAAGTTTTTGTGTTCCAGATAATAGCGAGATAGTTCTTCCATCATATGCACACTTAATCATACTCTCGTTTTCTGGGACCCTTAGACACCATGGATACTTCTGCTTGCGATCGTTGTTGAACTTGCATTTACCCATTCTGATCCCTGCAATGAAATAACTTAATATGGTAAAGTCTACAAAAATATAAAATTATCCGACTGTGGATACTACTTATGTCCTACTCCTACTCACTTGATAGGTGCTAAATCTCAAGTTATAACTTTTTAGGGGATGAAGTTGGATTATATTTACGATAAGACTTTTAATCATTAAAGTTTCATGACAGAGAAGAGAGTGGACAGACGAATACATCATGAAATATTTTAGAGGAAGGTCCCATGAAAATGTAGACATAAACTATACATGTAGCCTACTAGGATACTCGAATAAATCGAGTCAGACAACTACACTAACGGTTATGCGCTCGTACTAGAGTCTCGAGACAAGTGGAGTACTTTTAAGGCTTTATTTCATATCATTTTATACGAATGAAGAGAATGTCCAGGATGAATCAAGATGATTATGTTCTCTATATTTATATTGAAAATATATATAGCACCGTATCTGATATTGGAAATGGCGTTATATACATACACTGTATATTCGTATGCAAAAAAGGACAACAGAAAAAAACAATGAAAGTTATTGACACATTTCTCTGAGCCATGTAATGGCATCATTGTTGGTCAAATGGATTTCTTTGAGGCCACCCGGGAACGATGGATTGGAAATGGCGTTTACATTTGTTCAATGAAAAACAAATTGTGAAACTAACTAAACAGAGAAACATTGTTATATTTAAACGCGGGACTTAACGAACATACCAAGTTACAAAGAAGAGTCCGGGCGGTGTGGTTTTGCAGCGCCACTACTCGCTGGTCGCACCTTTCCCTTCTGTTATCGAGTGAATAACGACCTCACCATGAGAAGGTAGGGAAACAGGAGCTTGATGAACAGAGGCTTTATACGCTGAGTTTTGGTGGCATTTTATAGATCTAAAATCGCCCCATTTTAGATCACCACCGCTCCTTGTTCATCCTTTTGAGGTCATAATGCCGTCACAGATATTTACATAATAGATTGAAACTACAATGATTCAAAATATATTACATAGACCAAAATATCCGTGACACACATGTGCGTCTAACATGAAGTCATACAATTGCACATTTGAAAATCATGCTGAAAATTACATAGTTATTGACTTAAAATACAAGAAATTCATTATAAAGATCATAATAGAAATATATATAAATAAAAATTCGATTTTTTCTTACACACCGGTAATCCAGTAATGGATGATAGAAAAATAGTGACTTGGTAAAACATAGTGACCAATTAGTGACCGGTCACTAAAATAGTGACCAGTTGGCCACCCTGGTTGCACCGTGCCAGCTGTTTTCAACATTCATCAACGTTGTCATGAAGTCTCTCCATCTTTGTTTCACTTCATCAGGTTTGGCCATGATGTTTCCCTGTTCGTCCTTAACGCACGACACTACCTGAATATCCCGATTTTCGGATGCCATCTGTTTTGCAATTTTGAAGAATCGCTTTTTACCGTCATCAATGTCAAGATTCTTTGCAAACTCGCGTCTTTTAGTTTCTTGTGCAATCCAAACTGTTTTCCTGGCCTTCAGTCTTGATTGTTCGTAGATAACCCTATTTGATAACCCCGTAGATAACCCCACTTTTCAGAGTCTGCAAAAGATTGAGTTCAGCTGTCTTAATAGAGATAACCGACTTCTGCCTATCCAAAATCATTAATATCCAACATCTCAGCGATATGATGTTCTCTCAAATAATGTTTACTCACAGAACTTTGTCTTCTTTTGCTATCAGCCCTACAGCAATCTATATTTTATATTTTGTAGTGTCTTGCAGTCTTAGCTGACCTTTCTGCATGCCTCATTGGTTTTTTAGATACCGTATGTTCATTATCACTATCCGGATGATGCTCGAGGATAACAAACGAATATATCGGCTTGAGAAATAATTTTTCATACACAAATGTAGAAGACGTGAATTATTTATAAAACATTGTTGACTGAATGCCATATCGTTCTCGCATGTATGTACAGCATTATGCTTTACGATGTGCGTTCGTGAAGCTCACTTTAAGCTTTAGTTTGTTACAAGGATTAGTATCGGTTGGTGACACTATCAAAAAAAATACATGTATCCATTACGCATGCGTCTAGTTTCACTGAGTCTATCATTGTTAATTTTAGTACAAGACATATATCACTCAGTTTCGGGGAAGAGCAATGACGAATTTTATTCAAGAACGCAATTTCATGAGAACTCGGAGCCGACTTGCATTGTGCTCGAATTATTTATTTATAGGCTTGATAGAATAAACTGAAAATGAATACTGTTTTCTTTTTCTGTTACATATATTTTCGACGCAATCATTTTTTTCCTTGAGAGAATCTGTTATTTAAGAAAATACGTGCAAAATGTAATCATCATGAATTTTGAAAAAATACAGGGCATACTCTTTCATCTACAATAATGCCTGTGTCTGTGGGGCAAACGAGCAGACCCCGGACCACCTTATTTCGGTCTACTCTCGCCACCGCGCCCATAACGGCATGGACGGACTAAGAATTCTGGACAATGCAACAACGAACTGGCTATGCATAGCGACCTTCAGCATCTGAATGCGCTATCACACGAGAAGAATCGAACCCGTACTGAATTGTTAAAATGTCATATCACGACGGCTTCAATTCGTGAAAACATGAAAATTTCCCAAGTTTACATTCCCTCGAAAATGTGGGCCGCTAAATGTGGAGAAATACAATATAACATATTTTTCCGAAAGTGGAAGGATGGCTTATAGGACGACAATGAAGATTTAAAATAATAATTCTCAGGAATCCATAAAGTGTTAACTTGATGCTTTCAATAAATCAACATGAAAATACATTAACAAATTAATAACAGATGGCACATTAAAACATCTCCTAATGAACTAAGCAAAGGGTCGATGTACAGTAAGCATGCCCATTGCCCATTTTCTTTCGCTTATGAATATATTTCTGTTCTCAGAATGTGAAGTTGAAGGACATAATTTCGCTCTACGGAGTTCTAAATTCACAAATCGTGCTGTTCATTTTGTTATTAATCGTCTAAGAAGCAGGACATGTTCAACCTTATCTTCAACCACAGATTGGAAATTCTCTCTCTTTATAATATTCGATAAGACAAATACAAACATTAGAGAATATCATGTTTTCTCAGCAAACTTGCGTCAACATTCTCATGAAGTTTCCGACATTCAGGATATCAGATCAATAGTTTCAGATCTGAATTCAGTCAAAATCAGCATGTCAATTACATCAAGTCCTGATGCACTATGACAAGTCGAAACCCTGATTACCTGAACATCATCATACGATGCAATAACCTCGTGGTGCGACGTAATAATGTTTGCTCCCATGAATTTCTAAAATTGAGACAATCTTGCACAATTTTAAATATTCAGAACCAAATGACTGAAAGAAACACCAAGGGAGTGTTAAAAAAAATATTTGCCACTTGTGGAGGGCAACACATCTGTCGCGCAAACCAACATATTCAATCTTAACTGACTGAGCCATCCAACCGCGTATTAAATCACGGAAATGAAAATCCAGTTGAGACGTTCTTGAAAGATAAGTCTGAAATAATCGAAGAACATTTTTACTACATCTTGACTCAAACGCGATTATACTGAACTAGTTCCTGACCAGTCTTGCTACTCCATGCTGAAGGAAAGATTTGCGACCCATACGTCAGAGCCTGCATGACTTACGGAAGTGAGACTTGGCTTGGACAGCTGCAGAAAAGAGGGGAATGGAGGTAGCAGACAGAAGCATGATAAGATGGATGTGAGGAGTGTCTCTCGAAGATGAGTTGCCAGCGAAGACCTTCTGGCGTGCCTGAACCTGCATCGATGAGGCCATGAGGGTGCGCAGATTGCGATGGCACGCACATATGGTGCGGAAAGGTAGCAGCGATTGAAAAATAGGATGGAAAACGAAGATCAGCGGATCAACACAAGGAGGTCGCTCAAAGAAGACCTGGGTAGAAGGAGTGTCCGCAGACTCGGCAGTTGGGCCTCAAAGAAGCCAACGTCCTCGATCGAAACACCTGGAGGCATTCCATTAAGAGTCATCGTCCAGCCCAATAGAGGTGGAGAAAAGGACGCTAAGAATTGAATTAAGAAACATGCCAATATGATTAGAGATGTCATCTGACCAACATTACGTTTGAACTCATCTCGCTAAATTTACTTGCTCTAGGAAGTGACTACACAACAGAAAATGAAAGAAGAGGAACAAAATATTTTATTCACCGAACCGAAGTTGCTTTTTTTCAATATATTTGAGGCCACCTTAAAACTGACGAATACTATGCCCAATCGCAACTTAACTCTGCCTCAAAGTCTAAAATGGAAAGTAAAATAGACGAAAAATGAAAAAACAGCTAACAAGGGAAGGCTGCACTGATTTCAAATTCATCCTCACTTCACCTCCCCGAATCACAGTTCGACTATTTGTCATTCTCAGGCCAAATTACGGTTTAAAGCCTAGACAATCTTCTCATTCCGCTGCTAATTATCTCAGTTAACATCTTGTGGAGTAAGTGAGTGACGTGATGTCTACAGATTTGCGTCTTTGAGAAATCGATGAATAGAAATTTGACAAATTCTTAACACATCAACAAGTTATGACAAACCTCTCAAGCATTTTCGTCAATAATGAGCCGAAAACACGTGAAAATCTATTCAACATGTAATTAAGACTGGAGATGATTTGATGATAATGAAAATTTTGTGATTATAGAGAGGTAAGGAATGCGACAGCGAGCTGGTAAAATGAAAGCACTTCAGATTTTCTGTTAATTTAATTGAGAGGACTCAACTCAACATAAGGACTTACCATGCATGGAAGCATGGTGAATTTCTCATATTAGATTTACTGTGTTACCCGTCAGCGTAAAAAGTTGAAAATGATCTACAATACGTATGAGAAGCCAGCGATTCGACAAAAAATCGAATCAAGTAAAGTTAGGCCTCGAATTTCGAATCGAAGGTCATTTTAGACTATTTCAATATAAGGTTGGCAATTGATGTGGCTTCATATGGGTGTGAGACTATTTCTCATTTTAAACATTGTTTTTAAAATTCATAAAGTAGCACCGAAGCCAAGGAAAACACGATGGAAGATGAGCTTCTGCGGAATACGAGTTCGTCAAATAATGCTGATGGATTCAATGTAACTTCTAGAGTGACCAAAATTTGATCATACACTGTAATTGACATCAGGATCAAACTTTACCAGCAAAGTATGATCCTGTATAAGATCACAGCTTTTACAGGTTTGGGAAGAGAGGTAGACATGAAGTGTAACACGAAGTGTAATAAATGTCGCTTCATCACAAAATCTCGTGAATTCTACACACTGTCTAGAGAGCACTTGAAGCTTTTACGTCAAGTGCTACTCCCCATACTTGGGGCTTGGACGGTGCTGACACAGTCAGACTTTTCTGAAGCGTTGTAGTACTTTTAGTCCGGATGCCCTTCCTGCCGAATTCCAATGACACCTTCGGAGCTCGGCCAAGCACTTAACCACTGTGCCACGGAGACCACCACTCCACTTGCACACTATATATGGATACTTTGTCAGTAACACACGAAGAGACTCCCTATTACAGATGTCGTCGCATCTGAGAATTCACGATGAGCCGAATCCAATTCGAAATGAAAACATGAAAATCCGATCTGAAAACCATCATTTTCTTAGAAATGGGTGTGCGTTGCGTTCAGTCAGAGTTCAGTAATATAAGCCTACATAAAATTTGAATGCATATTAGGATGTAGAACTTAAATTAGCATTAGGCTTTTCATTCTTCGTTCGTCAAAGGATAAGCTTCGAAGTACATATTTATATAGTTGTGCAAATTATTTGAATCCGCAGAACCAATGAATAATTTAGAGGAATCTTCACTTGAAATTTTTACATTCTCCCGCTAAATATCAAAGCTGCGGACTAGCATCACATACATGCCTACTTCGCATCCTATGTCACTTGCTTTCGTAGATTTTCGTAGATTATTGTCATTCTAATCAAGGTTCAATAGTTCAGAGCTCTAAAATCTCGGAATAGTGGCAACCTGTAAGAATGATTTCAGAATACGATGTCGGATCGTATTCGCACATCTCGACTCCCCATCACCTCACACGTTCAGATCATGCATAGATAACGTGATATTTCAAATCCAAATGCCCTTCCTGCCGATTTCAACCGAGATTCAGGTGGAAACTCGTGAGTACTGTGTGAGATCATAAATAATTGCATCATTATCATCAGTATCATAACCGTTATCATACCAGACATGTAACACCGGTCTTCCTCCTCCTCCATCTTTCTCTCGCTCTCACACACAAGCACACTTGGTTCATGCAACTTCAGTCATGATCGAACTATTACATCACCTCAAGGCGAATGCGGCTTCCTAGCCAAAACTCGACAGTGTCTCAATCTGCAGCGGAGTTGACAAATGACATTGAATTACGTCATGAAGCATGCATCTAATGCGCTTCGTGAGACATACTCCTCTGCTGGGTAATCCATAAATTAACTGACACTTAATATTTAATTCTTAGCGAAACCTTGAATCTTGTTCTACATGCATAACGAAAATACATCAGAATCTGAACTCTCCTATGTTCATAAACCTGTTTCGACTACACTAATAAGAAGTTAATAATATTTCATGAGACATAAACAAGAGTGATGAGTGATCGAAAAATATTTCAGAACTATAAGTCAGTTTTTTTCAATCAGCGAGTGGCTAATGGGATTAATGGATAAGCAAAATTTATCAAAAATTGGAAATCTGAACAATCAATTAAATTAAATTGGAATTATTGAGCCATCGGTTAACTGAGATGGAATTTCAGAGCTATCAATTAATTATCAATACTGATTTCAGATTGATCAACTAATTGACAGCGGAAACAAGCTCATCCTAATTGTTTGTAAAGATGTATTTTAATACTTAGACAGAATATGGGACACATCAATAACATGTCCTGAGTAATTATTGTTGCGCTAAATACATGTGAGCCAAAATGAATATTTCGCTAAAAATAATGACGTATCAAATGCAGATTCTGTCTAAGATCCAGAAACATAAGAACTTTCAGTCATTATGCTGGAGCTGCATACTTTAGAGTACCGCCTGGTTTTGAGTCTACTAACAACTCGAATGACCGCTATCAGCATCTTTGACATTCAGATCGAAGTATTTATTACCAATTTGTGTGGCAAGCGCTACGTCATGCTCATATTTGATATTATGAAGAAAAGAATTCAAGCTGATTAACAAACTGGAAACCTCCTCATTGAAACCAAAATCTTTCAAGATGTTTGATGTTCATTTCAGACATCAGAAGGTTCCAATGTAGTATTGGCGATTCATCGACTCACTTTTTTAAACTCATCCTAGTGTGTGTGCAGAGCTTGCGGGCAAACTGTCTTCTTGAAAGGGCGCTCTTCACACTAAAGGCCTGATAGTGAGCTCCAGCAAGACAAAGGTCATGCTATCACACTCTGACAAGGTCGAGACAGAACCCTCTGGCCATGACCCACGTGAAATTGCACCCATTTTAACATCTAGAGCAACTGCACTTTCAATGAAGGCAGTCATCTACAAGTCATGTGTGCGCACCAGCATGTTGTATGGTAGCGAGAATTGGGCCATATCATGAGTGTTTGAGGTGACTTGAGGTAAATGAAGTGAGGATGGTCCGTTGGATGTGCGGGCTCCTCTCGCGACCGCATTTCATATGGAGAGCTCAGAAGAAGGATGTGCCTGAAGCCTATCGATGACTCTATACGAAGACTTCGACAAAGATGGTGTGGTCATGTGGAAAGGAAAGACGAATGTCAGTGGGTGAACCGCGTGCGGAAATTGAGGGTGCATAGTCGCCGACCAGTTGGACGTCCAAAGAATACATGGAGTGAAAACATCAACGAAGACCTTCGAGCGCTCGTGATCCGTATGGAAGATACAAGCGACCGAGCGAAGTGGAGAACTGCCATACAAGCGAACCGTCGTACCGAACATGGATGGAACAATCAACGGTAAATGGTATAAGCATAAGTAATCCCTGCCCCACTCAAGACACAAAGCCTAGTGAGCTTGACCAGAGTGAGCTTAAGCTCCTCTAGTAAGCTTAAGTTGGGACAGCCTTCACACACTCGCAACTCACTAGGTTTGGGTTAGTGAACTCTAGTGAAAGCGATGGCATTTCTCGACGCGGAGACTCGAACCCTGGAGCTTCTGCACCGGCCCTTAGCCAACTGAGCTACCCTACTACCTAAAAATCATCATTGGCATTAACAGAATTTCTGCTGTTAACAGCGTGCTGATGGGCTCCAGAGGTTTCAGACTGAAACGGTTGCGGTTATTGTACTATCTCCACATGAACATAAAATTTAAGGAAAAAACAGAAATGCATGTGCATCTACAAATAAATCAAAGAACAGTACAAGTACAAGTCTCTTATATGATGTTGAAGCATTATATATAATTGCCATTGGCCAGTCGACGGGAGATCATTTTATGTTTCCACAAGTCTAATCAGCAAAACTCCATAAAGTTTGGTCGAGGCTTATAATTTTAAGTGAAAAAGTAAAACACGTATTATCATTGAAGCATTATCACCATTTGTGATGATGAACTTGGAAAGAACATTGAAAATATCTTCAATATGTCACCTTTGATGACATCTACATGAAAGATCTTGATGAATGCAAGATTTTCATACAATTTTACACTGATTTTGCCACGTCTTTATCATTACTGAGTTGATTTCTCCAGAAATTTTGCATTAACTTTGACTTTGGCTAGCTACTATTCCGATTTCTTAAAAAATGTTTTGCGCCACTTGATCTGACTGGCTTACGATGGAATCTTCACTCGAAAGGTGAATAATTGGAATTGAAATCGTGAGTTATGTAAAACATATATACGAGTATACATGTACATAATCTAGGGTAACATAAACTGCATTTTAAATCAGAAAAAATATGTAAGAAGTTGAGATCGCATCTTTTCTATACCCACTCTATAGTGATTTACATAGTGACTTACAGGATGAATGATTGAGTGCTGATCGTGGCTGCTTACTACTCGAGGGAACAATAATTGCTGGATCATACCGAGTTGAATGTCAAGAACTTTAAGAAAATCACATGGATCAACGAGAAACTATATTAAGCGTAGAAGCGTCCTCACAGGAAAAGGCTACGCAAGTCCGCTATATCAAACATTGAAAGTTAGGAAAGAGGAGATTAGATTTACTTTGAAGATGGAGATATTTTGGGCACTGAACGTTGGGACAATTATAACTGTGCTCATGTTAAGATTAACAATCAAAGGTAGAAACAAAAGAATGTGAGGAACATAAAGGTGCTGTTACTTTCTTAAGTGACTGTTTGATCCCTCGATCACCTTGATTGTATGAGACCTTATTTCGTCTTTCGACTTTGTGGATTACGTGACATCATTTGCGGCCGTATACAGGTCTGTTGTGGGATTAAAAAACGCCATCTAGCTACAGCGCTTGATATATCTTAAAACGAAATATCTTCAAACACAAGTAAATTTTAAATTGATCATATAAGCCACGTTATCAGTTAACAATGAATGAAATAAAATAAACGATAGATCAAATTGACATGCAAAAGATGTGCGGCCGGGTAAGGCATCTGATGCCTGAGAGTTTGACAAGGGAATATCTAATGCACGGCTCAAGTGAAGCAAAGCTTAGTGACGAGAGCAAAGGGAACACATTTGCTTTCTTATAAGCGAGGCACGGATATCATTCAGTAAGACTAAGTTAATGCAACGAGCTAAGTGGTTCAGGGCAGAGCAGTGAGGAATGTCTATGGCTAAAGTCTATCCGCGTTTTTTGGTGATAGTATGATTACCAATCCTAGATGAGAGAGAGAGAGAGAGCTTCCAGTGTACCTTTCTCCACCTGTTGCTGGCTAAAGGTTTTCTACCACTTTCTGAAACTATTTTCTTGGAGATTCAAGGAGTGTATTCCCCTCAGTGTACTCCAAAGGATTTGCAGGAAGCTTCGAGATCATTTGTTTAAAGACAATATGCATGTACGTGAGAAAAAGCACGAAAAACTACATTACACAACGGAAGTTAAGGCCACAATATCGGCATCTTATCACCTGAGCCTGTCACTAAAGCAATATTAAAAAATATAAATATTTGGTGCCGGAAATTCCAGAATTCGCACAACAGTTATGGAAATTGCAATCATGACTGCTAACTTGCTTCGTTCGTGGATTTACGCATCATTTTCTGAATGACGCTTCTTTCATACAAATACTTTGATTTTTGTAATCATATGCCTATTACAATAAAGGAATGCACAAATTCACAGTTGATGGAGTGAATGCTCGTTCAGAAGAATTCGTGCGAATAGAATTCTTGGATAAAGTCACAGGTCGAAATCCCGCATAGATTAACAAAATTATAGATGTTTACATGAATTTCTAGGAGTCAAATCAAATTCTAGAGTTGCATGCAGCTAGAAAATGCAGCTTTTGCCATTTTTCAAATTCACGGAGATTCCAAGAACCTCTAAGTGTGCTGCAGCAATGTTGTTGTCATAGCATCGAGACTTGGGGTGATCAAGCGTCAAGCCGTCACTAGCTGTCGAAGTTTTCGTTCATACAGAGACTTCTCGAAACAGCAACAGGGGCTATTATAAAAAGTCAAAGATATTATAAACATGAAGTTGAAAAACAGAGTTAGATCTATCCGATAAATGTGAGATTTTGATTTGAGAAATATCATAAATAGCATTTAAACCCACCCTAACCACAATAGCGCTACTCTTCATATTTCTATGGACATCTTTCACTTATGATGATGATATGATCTACTTAGCGACAGAATGTCGCAAAAACGAAGTACCAATTTAATGGAAACTTGATTCGTCGCATTCATAAACTTCTAAATTACTACGAACAGGGAATCTGTTCTCATACATTTGAGCCATTTCACCACACATCACAGGAGGGTTTTGAAAATTCTTTCTCACTTTCAGTCTGATTTGTAGACATACAGAGGCATATCGAAAAATGAAATCTTGTTCACAGATCCGGCATTTGGGCGAAAATCACAAGAGCTGAACAGATCGGATAAAATTCATCAGTTAACGACTACAATTAAGTGGCTCTGGAGACATTTGCTTTACAATATTTGAAATGAATACAGTTCATATCGAGTGCTCAATTGGATGGTGCGTTTGCAATTAACCTGCAGCTTAAAGAGAAGCATTCCGACCCTTAGGAATTATTGCGATCATACTTTGATAGATTTAATATGCCTGCTCGAGCTCTTAAGTTGAGAAAAGCCGATGGCTTTAGCAAAATGAGGCTTCATGATGAATAGGTATATATATGCGGCAACAAGCTTAGAGATTATTTTTCTGGGTAATTACAGCGAAAGCTCCTAATTTTGTTGTTTCTGTCGACTTTCAAAAACAGGTCGTGAAGGCAGAATCCTGGTTTTGGTTTCAGCTTATGTGCTAGAACGGACAGATAAATATTTACTGACTGTCTCAACCATTTTGAGTTCATTTTCTAAGCTGAAACATTTCTGATTTTGTCTGGTTTAAAGTTTTCAACGGACTAGCTTTTACTAGAGGTTAATTTGACTACTTTTGGGTTTTATATCTTTATATCGTCTGAACTGTTAAGAGAAAATACTAATAGCGCTGTTCTTGAATTACATGTATTTAACCACCGCAAATCGTAAGATATCCTGTATTTTCCCCAAAAGAACGAGCAATGAAAAATCTTGGTCTCTTTCGTTTGGTTTCATTACTAGAAAAATCATAAGAACAGCACGATTTGTCTCTTTACTGATGTCGCCTTGACAAACCGAATGTTAAGGATTCTAAAAATCAATTCTGTATTATGCCTTAGTTGCTGTGCTTTCTACTTTGTTTTGTTTCATCTATGATCCATTTCATGAAAGCTAAGGGTACTTTTGACTTATTACGAAGAGAAATTGCTAAGGACAAAGTTTGACCAAAAATTAGGAGTTTTCACTGCATTATGTCTGTCCTGGCTACAGAAGTTTGTGGGCTGCACATTTGTTCAGCAAGCTGGAATGAGAATGATTGAAGTCGCTCAAACCGGAAGATTATAATCAGAGACAGGAGTGAGAAAACACACAACCGACAAGATGCTGCTTATACCAGAGCCTCGGTTTGACACGCTCGAGCATTTTTACCAATTTTAGCGACTGATTGACATATACCTGATGGAGTCACACGATCAGTGTGATCTTGTAATGACACATTGTCAAGAGCCCATGACAACGCTATTGTCTACCATGCCAACTCACTAGTTTCTTGGGGAAACATGCAATTTAAAGAATGACAGTCTGCATGCTACCATCTTCCTTAGGACACACACACCGTGGTGCAGCAAATTTTTCAAATGTCGTTTGGAGGAAAACTACCGCGAATTCTATTTCCAAATTGAAGGGAACACAATGGTAAGTATGGACAAGCAATCGAGTACATTATTTTTCACTTCTTTCGAACAAAAACATCATGGTCAACCCTTAATCGACTAGAAAATGATTCTGTTGGTCGATACCAGAACATGAGCCCATTCACATCTGCATAGTGCAGGTAGGAGTCAAATTCATTCCCTAACTTTATATTCATAACATGATTCCAATTAAATTGTACATTACCAGAACGACATATTCTTAATCAACTTCTACCATTGGTTTAGTGTCTGATAATAGATTAATCTGATCATATCCTTTCTTCTTCGCTACACATTTAAAACACGCGGCAGTGAGGATAATTACTTGTCCAAATGTTAATTAAGACTTCTGGTGCACAACCTCACCGCTAAGATACGAATAATGCAAGTGTGAACATTATAATTGGCGAATAAGTAATAGATCGAATCAATGAAATACTTGATCTCTCGTGAATTCGGTATTCAGATTCTGTCAAAGAGCATGTCAAGATCCTGATGAACCCTGATTAGAACTATTTAGAGCCGTCCATAAGTTGGTTATTGGAATGATTTATTGCGACGATATTATACTACAGAAATGCAAGCTGCTGACTTATATGACCGATATCAGTAGAATTGTAGATATTTAACGATAGAATATAATCGTTTATTCTACTAGTAGATTATCGTTTATTCTACTGGGTACATAGATCCATAGTTAAATATTGAAAACTATGATAAATTAGTAAATTGAACAAATTTTAATAATTTGTCAACTATAAGTATCATACTACGATGAGTCATGTCACATTGTCTCTTACTCCTCAAACTTGACGTTGAATACACAGTTTGAGAAAGTTCCACTAAACATGTCTTTCATGTTGTCAACATTTGCAGTGTTAAACGCTTGAGTTGAATGAATTTCTATTCCCTTTAAGATATCGGTCATATAAATTAGGATATCACACTGATTTCCGAAGATAAACGCTGATTGAAAATCTACTCGTATCATAAGCTATCTATTGATATTATAAGCTATCTATATTATGATAGCTTATGATACTCGTAGATTCTCAGCGTTTATCTACTGAAATCAGTGTGATATCCTATACTTATCATAAATAGTTGATCAAGAATATTTTCGCATTGAGTTACAAAATGATGCGAGTAATAGCAAGTCTATTGCTAAAAACGTTCAATCATTAGAGCAGAGCAATCCACTCACTCAGTGCCGGAAACCAGTGCAATTATGAGTAAACCCACATACACATGAATTAAACAGTAAATGAAAATTGAAGCACTTTTAACTTTCTTCTCAAAACTCATCTCTCTTTCTAAAAATATCCGATTAAAACTGGCTGACTATTTTCGTTTCAACTCTGAGCACGGACCTGGTCTCCTTACCGACTCACAAAAATCAGCGCAATGTTTGTCCGTAATACTAATACATCAAGACAAAATCTGCACTAAGATTATAACGCTGAACGCCACCATCTGTTCATATCAGTTAAAAAATTAAGCTTCGGTAGACTGCCTGCCTCCTGAGTCAGGGCGTGTTCTCCTCCACGGCGGATATTTACTTGGATGTTCTCATTTCACTTTGTATTCTGGATTCTGAGCTGATATAAAAACAATGAGGAAGATTTCATAGCAATACAGTCGTCTAAAAATAGACTGTGACAGCTTGAAGTTACCAGTAAAAAAATTGAAAGGAGTCAACCTTCAAAAGAGAGTTAAAAGGACAATTGGAGAATGATAGTGACAAATGACGACTGACCATGAAGTACAGACAGAAATCATGGAATAATGACATAAATGAACTAAGAGTCTACTCATTGCATAGGGTGGCTCTGTAGATCGTGACTTGACTTTGATTCGTTTAAAAGCAACATGTACAACCACTAACGGATTAAAAGGAAGCAGTGTGTCCGCCCTTTTCGAAAAAAGGGTTGCTATTTCTTCAAATGACCGGTGAAGCCATCGATCAATTATAATGGCCATTCATCAGTTAGAAAGATGAGTAAAAAATATATAAAAAAAATCTAGCCATCCATTCAGCTAGAAACAAATCTGTAAGCCATGAAAATGACAAAGTGGGCAATAAATGTTGTACACGAATCTGCATACAGAGCGTCTTCTTACATACAAGCAAGACTGTTAACTATATTCTCGCAAGGAAGACCAGTCGTGCTTTCAAAAATCTCGTACACAGAAGTGTGTTACCAATAAATTATATACATGCACTTCGAAGGAAGATAGCATTTGAATACAAGTCAAATTTCACTTAATATGCTAACTGCGCATCTCAAAGTTGCCCGGGTACGACTGCAATTTCAAATAGGGAGTTATGTCGATGTTGAGAGATGTAAACTAGGCCTGCTGATGATTCCTGATATTGCATGAGATGACAGCTATTCAGGTCTGTTCCCATTTTTCAACTGAGGATGCAACTCAAAATATTCAATTGTATTTATAAAAAATGCACTGTACATGCAGGTACGTACTAATATGATGGTAAACCACCATGAAACATGAAAAGCCGAATCTATGGCAGCTATTGTTCGAAAAATCAGAAAATCAGTCTCCATTTCGATGTCGTAGATTCGTCACTGCGCACTACGTTCCAAAAGTCTGAAAGTATGAGCTGCTTTTAAACCTTATGTGCACAAAGCAAAAAGTGACTTAAAAGCTTAGCTATATGTGTGAACTATTGCTCCGAAGACAATAAACACGAATTTGCTGATGAAAACCTATATTAAAAGATTATGAGTAGAACTTATTTCAGCCTGAGAATTTTAACAACTACATTCGTTCAAGTTCCGTGCATTGACTTCTGTTAAGTGGTGATGGACAAGCATTATGTTCGTACACTATATCACCCTAGTACACGCAACATGACAATTAAGCTGATGGTGGCGTTCGTCAAAGCCAACAATGAAAATGAATACTGTCTTCGGAAATTGTCTGAATTACGATGTCATTGCAATCTATATTCGGTACAACACTGTATGTAGTACAGGACGAAATTAAGCCTAATAGTCGCCTCGAATCTATAGAATGTTGGAATATGAATGAGCAAACTTCCCCTCATTGGGGTCTTGGACGGAGATGAAAGTCTGATTTTTCTGAAGTGATTTCATTCAGTCCAGGTGCCCTTCTACATGTAGCCTACTTCCTCTATCATTTATCGGAAGGCTCGTCTACAAGACTCACATGTCCATGTGTTAGCCAGTGTGTCTTGGCAACCATTTATATAGTCAAATATTAGAAAATAAATACACAGACTCATTCCGCTCAGCCACTTTCATCATGAAGCCTCTTTCGAAAGACATTGTCGCTAAAAATGTCACAGATCAATGAGAGAAGAGAAACAAAGTTCTTTGAACTTAAGAAATTTGTCCATAATGGTGGCAACTTTATATCCCGAAGGTGCTCGTTCATCTCCTTTTGTCTTTTATTCTTCTAGTAGCCACCCACGAATGTGTGTTCACTATCCTGTTTTGCATGCACTTGATATTGGCGTGTGGGAGCTTCACAAAGGAACAGCAAACAACGGTTCGAACATACTGGTGGTTCAGAAGCTCACCGCATCCCTTACGCATCTGCCCATCTTCACCTTACTCTTCGATTCTCACCGAATTGAAAGGCTATGAATCCGGTTTTGGTTCTGTAAGAGAATCTTCATTTCCTTTTTCCATTTCATTTCGAACACCACTGATCTTAGTGGAAATTCGTGTACACTTTCATCCCGTGTTAAATCACTCATTTCCCCGAACTCATAACAACTTCGTTCATCGAATTCAACAACACTGAACATGATAATTATAGAAGTTCCTGTTTTTTATTTTCCCTTTGTTTTCATATCTTACTAGTTTACTCAATTATGTTGAAGTGAAGTATTTTGATCGCAGGTTCATTAATAATCAAGAGATATCAACGTAGAGGCATTTTACTAAGTTTTTTACTAAATTGTGATTGTAAATTGTAAATTTACCAAATCTTGATGACAAGTGCATTCAGAATGTTCGGAAAAAATGGAGTATTACGCTCAGAGTCTTTAGCAGACATTCAACAAAGCGATTTCGAATTAATCAATTGGAGTACATGGTGCTTTCGTTATAAGAAAAAATAAACGGCAAATATTCGACATCTCATTGTGAACTACAAGAAAAATTGTCACAATATCTTTGGAATGAATCTCATTTGGATTAACATGGCAGAATGTATCAAATACTATTAGAATATTCACCTCTATCAAATTTGATGAACTCAAGTTTCCCTTTAATTGCAAGATTGTGACAGAAATATTCATCCTCATCTTACGATTGACTATTTGCTATCTTTGTGCGGATGTCTTTTAAAAAATGTCACAAATTGATTGTCGGCTGAAGACACAGTTGAGCTGTGACACGTTCCGATTACCCAAAGGAAAACTTCCTTTCAGGATATCCGCGCCAAATTAACCATGAAATTAAATGTTTTTGATGGCAAAATATCGTCAAACATCAACAAGACCTTTCAAGGTAGAGTTTCTTCAATTTTCCAAATTTTTCCAGTCTATTGTTCGAAAACTTATCGTAATCCAAATAAAACTTCTTAAAAATATTGGGTTCTCTGACAATATTCAACGGAATTACCGAAGCCTACCGAGCAGTTAAAATACGAAAAACAACACATACTTATGTACATAAGTATGAACATACCTTTACATTCTTTACTTTATATTTCATTAAATAAAAGTGGTGAAGGTCATTTGAACACTCCAATAATATTCGTCTGTACATAATTAATTAATTATACTTGTGCGCAGAGAATTTTACAGGCGATAATATCATATCTGAATACTTGAATACTATGAATAACATACTATGTCCAGGGTGGCGGCCAGATTACAATCTCCAAATTCCCGGGCTATTTCATCGAACAGATATGCTATTCCAATCACACTGTTCAAAAAAATATCCGGGCACTTCTTTCAACTACTTTTATCATCAAATTTGAGATCTTCCGGTTTGAGCTTTGCCACCAAATTTTGATGTGTTGGATTATGACCGATATTTGACTACATCGAATTCAGTTGTCAAAAGTTTTGAATTCTGTAAGTGATGTTCCGAAGGAATATATAAAGGTATACCATATTATACCTTTCCTCAATGGCCTGTAGCCAGTGAACTACATGTGGCACCTAAATGAGATTGTATGTCGACAGAAAGTTAATGTCCTGAACTTTCCAACGATCAAAAAATACTTTATTTTATCAACTGAATCACAATTCTAATTTCATAATTCTAGAGCGTTGTAATTAGTCGATTTCAGACTTCAATTTTCAAATATGCTAAGATGAAGCAACAAATTGCATTTTGGATAGCGATATTTTAAAGATCTATGCACCATGATAGCCATGATATCCCTCGCAATTTTAATTCCGTGTCATTAGAGGTTGCATACGAGTAGTCTCGTGGCAGTGGTTAAATGTTTGGCTTAACGATCTTCTGGTCCAGAGATCGAGCCCCGAAAGTGTTATTGGAAGTCGTCAGGAAGGGCATCCGGACTAAAAGATCACATCGCTCCAAATTAAAGTCTGACTATGTCACCACCGTCCCAGCCCTCAGTATGGGTGAGAAGTGACGTTAAACCATTCAGTTATTCATAGAAGTCTGCTTCGAATTTTCATGCAGACACGTTGAGAAAAACGAAAAGGGATTTTTGCAGACCCCTGTCGATAGATTGCGAGTTTATACTTGTGTCCACGAATTATAGAGTCAACCAAATTATGTGCACGACTTAAATGTGAATAGACAGAATTTGTTTTTATAAGATGTACAGCTACTTATTTGCAAACATTTATTAATAGCGCTTTCACTATAAGCGACGCGTTAAACGACCCAATACCATTGCCTCACAGATGTGATTGACGGTCATATGGAAACGATACAAATTTATGAAGCCATGAATATTTCATCCAGATGTTGCGCAGACATACATGTATTTACTTGGTTATTTCAACCATGATTCAAAGAAAGTTAACAGAAAAAGTGGGCTTAATGCCAGTTATATTAATAGCAGTTGAAATCAAGAAATTGTGATCATTAAACTTAGTTACAAAAATCACAAAATGGCATTCCCAGGTTAATTGACTATTTCGCTAAAATTTAAGGGCGATTCCCGGGCCGCAACAAACTTCCTGGGCAGTCCGGGATTCCCGGGCTCGGCTGCCATCCTGTATGTGGCATAGGCATGCTTGCTTAGTTTTCATACGCATTATTTACAGAACTTTCATACCTATGTTACATACGCATGATTTATGGAAACTTCATGCGCATGAATAATTCATGCCTCTCATAGGTGTGCAACATGCGTATGAAAGGTGTGAATTATTCATGCGTATGATTTAGCCACATCTTCACACATAGTATGCTGCAAACCCAATTATTTTCGTAGGGGATGAACTTTTATGTCATGAATATTCAAATGTAATTATTAATTAGGCAGCACTAGCACTCTACATGCATATATGATTCTGTTCCTATTGACTTTAAGAAGTCCTTAATTCTTTAATTATGAAAACAAAAAATGTTCTAGCATTGATACATTCAACAAAAAAACAATGATTCTAACACTGGCTTCATAATGCAACCATGATTGCACTGCATTATATGCAATTGCATTGTCACATTTTTGAGACAGCGCCCGAATGTCACGGCGTACCACCTCTAGTTACATGAATTATCATGAATATGTGACGCATCGAAAAATAACTTTGTTCATTTTTCAAAGTTTAATACCAATATTCAAGGCCCTTCCTCCAATTCAAGGTCAAGGAGACTCAGCTTTTATAAATTTTATATCTTCAGTGCGTCTGTCTGTGTGCACCATCAGTATCTTATTCAATTCACTCTTGAATTTCATAACACTCCAAATTCAGGAAGTTCATCTCCTGCTACACACACAGACTGCTCAGTAGATACTGTACATGCATTGAGTTCATATTGAATAAGCACCATACATGACGATGATATTTTCAATTCGTGTCCCACATCCAAACCCTCCATGGCTAGCGGTTGACCTGTAGATCTACTACAGCATGACGATCTTATGATGCGTACATCTAGGATAGTTGATAATAGATAACAATGAGTAATTTTAACTTGTCGATCATCGGAAGCCATTTTGAGGCATTTTTGCGGCTATCAGTAAATTTTGATCAGACATCCACGAAACTTACTTATCACGTATAATTTAGCAGATGCAGTGTCAAGGCAAAATCGCAATGCTAATTTGAAATGGATGATGATCACATGCGTATTAAGTGCTTTGTGGGCGAGCCCGTGTAAAAATTCAATAGCAACGGATTTTCATATACATTTCTGTGGATTCGTAAAAAATAAGACGAAGGTGCTACAAGAGATTGAGTGACCGTTTCCGCTGCCTTCGATATTTACAGCGGCCTTTTATTCTGTAATCATGTTGAAATAAAAAGCTTTGCTAACACTCCTATATCACAATGATCTATTGAATTAATTGGACAACGTTTGATATCCTTGGATTCAGTTTCAAAGGTAAATGGATAAACAAGTACATTTCCAATGAAATAATGAATACCGCTTTTGTCTTCTGCACTCATCATGCAGATTGACAGTAATGACAACATTCTCCTGCGATCAGCATAAGTGGGAAATCTCAAAATCAAATGGCAATCACGTCTATTGCCTATGAATGTATTCTGCGATAAGAAACACAAAGGCAATGAAACATCTGCTTCTTAATCTTTCGGATCAAAATTTACTACAATAGGTTTTAGTCTGAATGAATTAACTGCAATGCACTGCGAGGGCAAATGAAAGCTGTCAAATTTAGCAGATAAGTATGGTTTCAGAGCGGCTAAGTTCACTGGAAAATTATCTCAAAAAACCACCATAGATCTTGGGACAGCCCATTTGGCTAGTTCTTTATCTAGTCTAAATCCATTGCTATTACAAGTTAATAGCAATAGGTTTTATATATTCTCTTCTCTGACACTTTTACATGAAAGAATTTAAATAGGCGCCTGCAATTCCAGATACTGATAAAATTATCTTGAAAGTGCAAAGCGGTTGAAGAGAAAAGCATTCTTTCATGGTAGAAATCGGAAACTATTTTGATTGACAATTTACTGTGATATCGGCCTCGAACATCGTGGCATTCATGATCAGTGGTGATAACACAACAGACGAACAGGATTATATCCACTTAACCCTCGCACCACTGGGCCCCTCCCCTGACAAATCTCTTGAATATCTTTTGAACCAAACAAGTAATGGCCACGAAATTTCTAGTAGCCTACTTTCTAAGCATAATGCAACTTTTGACAGAAGGATAATGAATTTGGCATAATATTTTTGGAGTAAGAGTTATTTTAAAATTTGAATGCTTGGAATATTTTGGCTGATTTCGGTATATATTCACTTCTAATGTATATTGCGGCATCAATTCTTCATGAAATAGGTTGAGATTACATAAAGGATTCTTCCTAGTAATATTCACAAATGCAAAATCTTAGAAGTTGAGATTGCTTGCTTCTGAATTTGAAATTCAAATTTAAACATGATTTTTTTACTATTTTTGTAGTTTTTATTTTCCCATCTGATCAGCAGTTAGTGAAATTTTTCAGAATCATATTGCTTTTATCCTCGGTGTCTCAATAAGTCACTGAATTGGGCTATTTCTTCACCTGCAGAAACTAAATACTAAAATGTGCGATTTCAGTGATATTTGAGCTGAGTTAAAAGTTTGAATCATTTGACCTTTGACCTCATCTAATACAATGATGTAATCTCAGAGCGATTAATAATCATCGTTTTACTAACCACTTCAAACAGACCATTCGATTAGTGTATGGTTTATTAGTTTTTGTTGTCACTTTCCATTTCAAACAGTGATATAATGGAAACTTGTTTAAAAATTGGCGGTTTTTGACTTTTGCCCTTCACCTCATCCTAGATAATGACCTTAGAAATAAAACTAATGCTGTTTTTCTGAACCCCCTTTCAATGCCTATTCGATTGATACGTGGTTTGGCAAAATAAGTGCAATAGTTTGGGAGATCAGCAAGGGGGGAAATTCTCCCCCTCCCAGTGGGACGCGTTAGGAAAAGCACCCTAGTGAGGCGAGAGTTAAGGTATATAGTCGGTGATCAATGCATTTAAAAAAGACGTTCAGTAAGTCGCATGGCAAGACACCGTTGAAAATCCTCCTGAAATAAGAAGAGCCAAGCTCTTCGGTAGTAGTAGATTCTCATACATCCATTCTCATCATCATTTTGAATTGATCTATATTTTCCAAGAAAAATCTACGTGTTATCTTGAGCAATTCACATTTTAATGGTCACACTAGCAGCTTGCAGCGGCACTTTTTGGTGTAAACCAGGGCTGTCAGTGAGGCTTCATTTGAAAAGCTGAGAAATATAGGCCAACGTCGCTATTTGAAGCTGTTCTGTACGTTCTTGCACCGGCTTTTGGGCGTCTTCATTGATAATCATATCTTCAGCTTGAACTTGGTTAAGAAAAGTAAAGAAGCCACACCAATCTGACATTTTTTTGTTATTCAAAATTCTTCGGTGTGGATGAGCATGATGATTAATTATTGCTTGAATGAACTTCAATATGGTTGAAAAGTACTTGTCTATGTCAAGCCCCTCAGGGTATGCGGGAGAGTATTTCATTCGTTCTATAAATCTTAAATCAAGCCAAGTTAGTTCTCTTCTGAAGGCCAATTTTTTCAATTATTTCCAAGTTCAAAATTTCATTCCTAAAATTTCAATATAAATTCCAGTGCTTTACGTCTCCGTTACACAATAAATTCAAGCGGTTTGTCTATTGACCAACATGTGAATAACAACCATATGCCGCAATCATATTTTCGGTTACAGAAATGATCTATTGCTACAAAGGCGGCGCCATAAACATAGTCATTAATTCAGTGACATCGTTCCAAAATTGACTTCACTCCTACGATCATTGCATTTCCGGAGTTTGATTCGAAGTCAGACATCACGAAATGGAAGAAAGCATTCACTGTTGGAATATCAGTCAACCGTCTAACTTCAACAATTTGAAGCGCGAAGCTCATTAGATTTTTCACTTGCAAAACCTCGAATTTAGCAACATCGACAGTCTGAAAGGATAATTGCCAAGGAAGTTCCAATCAAGACGACACTCCGACCAAAACTCAAACCAAGGTCATTCGCAAAATTACACTCACCTGGAGGAGGGCAACGATGAGGAAAAATATATTGGCATATCGACGGAATTGTTCGAAGAAAAATTTTGGCAGAAAGGACAGAAGACTGTATTTTGCCGTGCTGTAAAGATGATAAAAACATGTATTTATTTTTTAAAAATATGATTAATTTCCATGTATTAGTGCACATGTCATTCTGTGAGAATTAATATTATTCATTCAAATCATTCATAAATATGAAATTCCAGAAATACATCAATATAACTTTTCACAAGATTGTGTGACATCATTGAAATATTCAGCAACGCGTGTAGAACCGCCATCAGACGGGATTGACGCTTGCCGACATCCGACGCTCGAAACACGGGGGGAAATGGACGCTAAATCGTGGAGTGAGTGAGTGAGGCTTCAAGTGAAAAATATACCTGCACTTAGAATTTTTGACTAACATACACATGGCAAAAATAAAGCGGTCGGGAAGATAGGGTGTTATCAGCTATTTGGACTAAATTTGTATCATTTGTGTCAAACCCACCAACAACTATTAGCTGAATTGCGTTACATTTTTCGACTAAATCATGGATCACTTTGAAGAACGGTTTTATGTAACAATTATGACATCCCTGTGGTTAAATCAGACCACGATTAATGCTCCATAACTGAAACTAATTAAATAGCTAAAAATAGTAGCAGCAAGTGTTCAAAATGCGAAGTAAAATATCAGGCGTAAAATTTCATTCAAATATGTAGTAAACATCACAATGCATAGGAACATCTTGTACACCAGAAAACTAATTAAGTAAGCAGAATTCGACGCTCCCAATCATATGAATACAAATAAGTTCGCATGATGGCACGAGCAACATCTTTGATCGTACAAGCATCGGTATCACGAAAGAAAGTTCAAAGAATTGAATGGTAGCATTAATACTGAACTGCCGAACAGTTTTTGCTTATTTACTCTTCTAAAAATATCTCACCATATCGGAAATGAAGATAATTCCACTCATCCATTTAAATATCATTTACCTTAGAAGGTTCAGTATCAACATCAAGTGTGTAGAACATCATATAAAGGGGGAATTCATCGGATTTTGACTATTCTCTCTATTCATGGTGAAATCTAAGATGATTGAAATGGAAATGTGTTTGTACATGATATTCAGGGCTAAGAAATGCTGATAAAAAAGACGGAAAAGACGCATACCCGTCTTCTAGTAAATTAGTGCGAATGACTGTTCAACAACGGTGCCAATAAAGCTTAATCTGAGACTTCATGACCTTCTAAACCGAATATTAGCCATGATGAACAATATGATTCCTTGATTTATTGAAATTTTTTTGAAAATTTGGGAAAAGTAACAAGATTTGTGTTAAATGCACTGGGATACAGACTGACGGACGAGGTGTTAAAAAAAGACGAAAATTTACGAGCCCTGGATATAGCATGATATATAATTGGGGAAACTTCCATTTAAAAGTAAAGAATCTGTTGTCCTGTAAGTAAAAAATTGAAGGTTGTATTATTCACAATTATCAACATTAAAAAGAAAATCAAGTTCAGCCATAAGAAGGCAATTGCGATCCAGTGTCGATTTCGCCGTTGGCCATGACCTAATTAATCACAAAGTGAATATATCTTTTACTATTGCGACGTTGAAGTTAGATAGCAATGGTACCACAACTCTGAGAATATTTACGAAAAGACCAGCCAAGCGAGACGATCGGATTATCCGCATGACAGTCCTCTACATTTTATCAATGAATCAGAAGAATTTTACATCTGTGAGCGTTATCAGTTTTCAAATGACGTTTGCATATTTCATTACTTGCGGTCAGACAGGATCTCAACTGCTATCGCCGGTTTCGACATCGCCACAGATTTATCTACGCATTTTTCAAATGGATTCTTCAAATTCTATGAAATATTTCAGACTATTGAGTCTATTAGTATAAATTGCGACAATTGATATCGCGCAATCGCTTTGTGAAAATAGCACCATCTTTTTGTTGTCACGATATTGCGCTAGTCGCTTCAATGTCTGATTATTATCGAACTTAAATGGACAAAAGTGAAAGAATGAACGAACGACAAATAATGAACAAAGCAACTTTGCGATGTATTGGTTGAGAAAATACAGGGTTATAGTCCTTTTAGTCAAAGATGTACAATAATAAAAAAGTCAGAATGGAGCAGGCCTAACTAACCATAAACTCAGAATGACTCGGAAAACCGTAGAATAATATCAAAATGCTGTATTTAGGTCTGTGTAAAGCACTCGCGCTGCTCAGTGTTGTTTAGAGTGAATAGTGTCATTTTGATAGAACTAAAGTATACAGCATAATTGCGCAGCATCATGCTGCAGTTTGCCGAAAACTGCCGAAGATAGATGAGAAATGTCTCCAACTCTCCAACTTCGCTTTTTGATAACAATACTCATTTACTTACATAAATAACGACAAATAGCACTTTATAGGAGTTATAAGAGCTATTGGCTTCGTGGAGCATCATTAATCTTATTGCCACCCTCTATGAAATGACTACCTACGTGGAAAAGGGTTGACCTTACGACCTTTTGGTCGTGTGATGTCTCACCAAGCATATAATTTGTAGGGAAGGGAATTCGGACTGCAGAATCTGTAATCACGACGCTGCATCAAAATCTGAACATGACCCATTGATAAAGTAGTAACGCTAGAACTTAAATCCACTTATCATTGTATTTCCACGTATGAACAATGAGCAGAAATGCATTAGATTGCAATATTTGATTGAAAATACCACATGAAATTAATAAATCGAATTGTGAATCAACATATTCGATCACGTTTATACTCGTTGACAATTTATCGGCAGCAATATTTATCTTTATTAGCTGAATTCTTGAAGTAGCCGCAAACACAATGATTGAGCAGCGTTATCCACACATAATAAATGTTGACGAAGATATCAAGGCGGAGAACCTCAAAGCGAAAATGGGAAATTGCATCAGCTTAAACGATTGAATGCGAACTGAGATGAATCCGAGAGATTTATGTCTCAGCGTGCAAATGACATGTATACAAATTGTGCTTCAAAATATTTCAATAATTCTCAGCACTATTCAAAGTTGAACCCAGTTATTTAATTTACATGAAGAGGTTTCGCAGTAAGTAATCAAGCTGCAAAAATAGGTGGAAAAGCTTAGTGGTATAAAAAGAACCAAAAAGGAAACATTGAAAAATTTCTTGCCAATTTAGTGAAAATACTTTAGACTACTTTCATACTGTCTCACTTTCATCTCTTAGTGAGTTAAAATAGGCATAAGAAACTCAAGCTTAAGCAACTCTTGAAGAACTCTTAAGCAATTATTTATCGACACTGTTCTGACAGCAAGACAACAAACCGATCAAAATTGATTGCACAGCTGCAGATTACGTGATTTAAATTGTTTTCAGAACAATACAGATCACATAACTCTATCACATAGATATTCCATTTATCAGTGGTAGAAGAGCTACAGTCATCAATTTATCATGACATCTGATGACAAGTTAACGTTCATGTCCAGTCAAGCGATAGATGAGGACATCAATTCGACAAGAGTGGAAAGTGAGCGTTACGTATCAATAGATTGGCAATGCGAGTATATGGTAAATAGACTGAAGCTCACAACAACAAGTTCGAAGAAGAATTCCCTGACGTTAGCCGGCTTGGTCAGTCTACCGACTCGTCCTTTGTTAGCAGGGTTTTAAGGCATTTCATATTCAAAGCACGGTGCACGGTGGATCTTGTTATCACAAAAAGACTTTGTATCTGCTAATCTGTGGAATAATGCGATAATGGTCTCTTGATGCCCCGTCTTAACTATACAAAAAAGGCAATGATCGCAGTGCAGCTGCGCGGAAATACAAGCGTCGATCAAATCAACAGACAAAAAGGGTAAGTGGAATTTTAGATCCAATAGAGCCCAAGAAGTCGAACATCGAAGTCTGTTTTTTCTTTCTCGCCTCCTGTTGAAATGAACATGAATGTAGAACTAATTTCTTTTTATATCAATAAAATGATTTTTCGAGGATTGGTTTTTTCGGATTGCTGGGAGCATTGGAGCATATGTGCAAAAATAAATCAGTTAAATTACTTATAAAATATTTGCATTTACATATAACTGACTTTACTTTTCAACACAAAAGGTCTGTAAATAGTCTGGAAAACTGTGCATTTTACTCAGTAATTGATCACAACAGCACTCGTGTGCTAATTGTCGAATTTCATGCACTGTGTTATTTTCACTAAATGCACGGCAAGCAAAATTCTGGTCATTATTTTGTGGCCATTGCCTTTAATGCCTGTAGCATTTAAGAGTGCGAACACATTTCAAAAAGCCAACATTGTTTCAGATCGGAAGTTCTGGCGTGTGGGCTAAGAAGACTCGAGAAATTGGAAAACAATTTCTGTGTATGCATAAAACCAATCTCCATTTCACTCTTTGTAGTTCTTCGGGTGCTTCTCACGCATAGTGTGGATCGTTGAGTGATGCAAGTTTGTTGTATCTCGAATTGAGATGGCCAAGAAGTCGAGTCATCCGCATACCCGGTTCCATCATAATTACAAAAATCCATAATTGACAAGAAAACGCAGAAGTTCTTTGAGTGCAACATACTTTGATTCAGTGTGACGCTTCGCTCGAAAGCTCAATCATGCGCTTGATGATATTTTCCCTATTTTCAGATGATACTGTATCTCATTTTTAAAATTTCAAAGAATGAACATTTTTGCACGGATTTATAGAGGTTCCTAGGACTGTTGAATGACTAAAATTCTAAATCCTGAATCTCCCAATTATTAATGTTTCATTGAAATAATATTACTTCTAATACCTAAAAACAAAATCGTAAAATATAAGTGCTCGAGGATTTTCTTATACAGTGTGCTATCTCTTGCTGTCGAAAAATTTGGGCATAATTCTGCTATTTTTTAGGTAGGGTCTACATTTTTTAGGTCAACAAAGCGAATTGGAGAAATTTCAACAAAGCAACGGGGAAAGGAAAATGCCGACCACTTACTGATCGATCGAAGTAAGTTTCTCACTGCAAAAACATAATTTTGGAAAAATTTCAATAACAGAGCGGGAAAGCGAAAACGTCGACCATTTACAGACTGATGCAAGTTTCTAAAGTCTCACTATGGTGAAATTCATTCCCAAAACTAGGAGCGAGGAACAGAAACTGGTCTAAACCACCTACCATGTCATGACTTGCATTGTCCAATTTCAGGAAAACAGCTCGAAAAGACGGATCGACTAGCGATTCAATAGTTTAATGATAAAAGTAGAAACACGTCTTTCCCAAATCTTTCTTCTATTTTTCTTCAACCGGTTTCTATTGACGGTCAGATAACTGCCGTCAATCTTCGTCAGGAAGTTGTATAAGAAGAAATATTACAATTAACATCTGATGGACAATTTTCAAAATTATTTTGTAACATGGCATGCATAGTGTCTTGCTATGCATTTGTAACAGTGCATGCATAGGATGGATATAGATGCACACAAAAGAGAGGTTAGCACTTTACATAGTGGGATGTCATAGCATTTCTCAAAGACATTATTGGTCATAGCACACCATAGGAGCTTTAGGCTCAAAAATAGGAGACCTCTGAAAAACATGTTGCATGTTCGACCCATGTGGCTAATCCGTCATTAGTTGGCTGATGAATTTTAGTTCTTCAATTTTTCGTTCTTTATTTTCTCCGTTTAATTGTTTAAGAATTGACACTTTCATTTCAGAGTCATTATGGTTGTGTTGCACACAATGGAAAGATACAACTTTTGTTTCATCTTTGTGATTAACATCGCATCGATGTCCATTTAATCTTTCCCTTAGAGTTCTACCTGACTTGCCAATATACAAAAAATTGCAATTATGGAATTGGATAGAATAAATTATGTTTTTTGTGTTGCATGTTGTGTTAGCTGCATTAATTTTGTACAATCCTGATACTGGAGATTTGATGGAGTCTTCAGTTGATAGAATGTTGCAGATTTTGCATCGTTTTGTGCCACACACAACAGCAATCCCACATGGATTAATTTTTGTGGTGGATTATCTGAAAGTTTTGACGAAACAAGAAATTCTTTTATTCTGGATGGAGGTTTCCACCAAAGCACAGTTGTTAAGTTAGTCTCACTCAGAAAATGTTTATATTTGTTAAAGATACATTTGATCTTATCATAGGTTGAAGGATGATAAGTAACGACAAATGGGATGCATTTACTTTGCTCACTTGAAGACTTTTTAGTTGGTAACAAAAATGACTTGCATTGTCGTGAGATCACCATGCTCACTCACCAACCATCTGCTTCATGACTGCCTAACTTTGCTATGTGACTACCGATATATGTCAAAAATAATTAACAACAATTAATGGAGTGAATGTTTAGCATGAAGCGCCTTCTATTGCTTTGAGCTATTCTAAGACATCAGGCGCTTATGTGGTCAAGTCAATAGGCGCATGCAGGTCAAATTGTCCTGAAGGGACCCACGATTGCGAACATGACTCTACGATTCGCATCTAGATGTCGTCACATTCTCCACTCTACTGTTCCGTAAACTGCTGAACAAGACATTCAACAACAATAAACGGATATTTTAATATCAATTGCAAGTCATAAGCGAATTGAAAGTTTCTCTCCACCACTTTGAAAAATGAAACCCTTGTATATCCCTTCATTCCTCTATGAACGGTCTCACTATCATTCCAATCACCAACTGCACAAGCAACATTTAATGAGCGCCTTAGATGAAATTGATGTTAACTTTGTGTTGCTTTAAAGAGATTACCGACAGCATGACAATCTTCAAAAACTTTATCACGATACAGGAACAAGAAAAATTCTATAAAATATTACTTTCTCACGATTTCCTTTGATACATGCCAATGATAGAATTATCCGCAAAGTGAGATATGGCTAGCAGATGAGCAGATGGTTGTTTTCACCATAAGTTGAAATCTTTTCAAGAGAATACATACAAGTACATGCACAGTTTGTGAACGTACAAATTCGAAATGCCGTCTTCAACATCAGTTAAAAAATGTCTCACTAAAATATCAATGACGAGTCGTTATTCCCTCTGTTGTCAGTCATCAACGCAACCTGCAAACAGCAACGTAGCACACATGCAATGGCTACGCATAATTTACTATGATATTATATACACAATATTTACTATAATTTCTTGTCTGTTGATTGTTACTTCGTTCTATTTGTTTACCCACTTTGGGTCCAATATTTGTCTCTCTCTTTGTGTTCGTACATGTTCTATTGTGCTAATTTTTAATTCGACAAGTATATCATTATTATTATTATTATTACAATAACTTTGCGATTCCTCTGTAAAATGACCGAATAATCCTCAAAGATGATCTTTTGCATAGACGCTTTAACAAAAAAGCAGTTATTAAAAAAAGAGAAATGTTTTGTCATTTAAATGATAGAACTGAAAATTTTACTTGGACAGCTATGTGGCTGTCACCGGGATAGGTGTAAAGAATGGCTTAAGTCATTGTAGAAAATGTTTGATCCCTTGCAAATTTTATACAGAAATATGAGAACCGCTTTCATTGTCGAAGATGTATTTAACGCGACATGTTTCGCCTGCTCTGCTTCACGCGTTACACAGGAATGAAGGTACAAGATCTATGACTGGAGATGAAATCACATGAAGTCAAGCGGACACTGGAGATGACAATGACAACAATAAGCCGACAATTAATTATGCGTTCATGACACGAATTGAAAATCAATGGATAATGACACAGGTAAACGAGACTATAAGGAAATTTACAAAATAATAATTAAAGTGAACTACCAAGGTAAGTATAAAGAAATGATATGTTCCTTCTGTACGCACAAATTAGGGCTAAACCTTCGAATAGCCAAAGCTTCCGTTAAGTCATTGTGAGAGTTGTAAATGATGTGATAAAAACATGTGATAAAAATAATTTGCTACGTTTCGAAATAGTAGCGCAATGATTAAACGACCAACAACATAAGAATATTGTAATCGCACGCATATTCTTTATTTGCTGCTGACCTATTTTTTAATAGGTTTAGGCTGTCTCAAATTTCTTACTGCAATTCAATCATTAATTCTCAGTAAGCAGATTGATCATCGCGCTCTTCCGTTTATGTTTATATTTGTGATATCTACGCATAATATTCATCATATTGAATTTTTACAAGTTGATGAATTTATCTGATAAATGACATGAATAAACACCGTAATTGGAATCGACAATTCTACGCAATCGTTCTCTCCTTCAGAGAATCAATTTATTTTGGTATGGTCACTCATTTAATGACATCTAATGCCACTCTGATTTCAATGCCATTTTATTTCACAAACTGTTGTCATCACTCATCACAATTTGTGCGTATTTTTCATATTATAAAAATACACGTGTCTAAGTTCTGAGTCGAATTACATTGGAAGCTTCAACTATTGATGACAGCATGATTTGCAATTAACCAGAATTATTAGTCACACATGTCTAATTAGAATTAAATAATAATCCAGTGGAGTTTAGACACTAAAGAGAAACCGAAACTTTAGATCTCAGATGAACGGCGAAGACCATATCGTTCGCTGATAATAGTGGTAATGAATCATGATTGAATAATTACATTTCTAAGTTTAGAAATCATCAGAACTAGAAAATGACCAACTTTTAATCCCTCACTTTTACTTCCTCTTTCAAGCAGACACACAATTCATGAAGAGGATTAACCCAATGAAACAATGATTTCTTTCAGTTGAGGAAATGTAAACGACAATGTCATTTTGTTTGAGCTGAATTTAAACTCGACAGTTTCTGCTAGTAGGCAAACAGATTTTTGCTATTTTGAATAAGAGTACATATTCATATCTTGGATTGTTGCATGATGCAACTTTGAAAGCTACTAATTAAGTCAAGTGCATGACAAAGGTCATCCATCATTTCATGGATTGCAGATTACTTTCATACTTAAAAAATGATTTTTGCAGTTTCATCAAACGCACCCACAAACAGTTTCTCTCGTAACATACTTAGTGCTCCATTTATCCATTAATTACATGCAAACCCATACACTAATGTACAAAATTATACAAAAATAAATCAGATCTGATTTCTGAATTATGGTTATTGTTCCATGGAAAAACGGCGTCATCTTCATTTTTGGAAAACAGTCGATGTTCAGCCAAGATTATTTACCATAAATGGTGCGACTATTTGAAAATGCATGTAGTTGATAACACACAAATATTTAATTCTGTGGCTGATAATCTCCTACAGCGCTTTTTAGTGAAAAATGAAAACTTTGCAGTCGTGTAACCACAGCACCTGGACGTCAGAACATCAAACGAAGACCAAGCTTGGACCAGCCTGCAGAAAACAGCATATGAGAATGTTCTCATGCAATGGGTCCCCAGTCATGTTGGTGTACATTGGAATGAGATCGCAGACACGACTGCAAAAGATGCCACTAATCTAAACCTGAAAGACATTCCTATTGATATCGACACAGTGAAATCAAAAATACGAGGAAGCCTTGTCAACGAATGGAAGAAGAACACCCATTGGAAATACAACCATCAAGAAGTCAGCTTAAGTAGATCAGAGCGCACCGAGCTTGCAAGATACAAGACAGGGCATTCTCTTCTTCTCAATAAGTATCGCCATCGTATCGGCTTAGCAGAGGAGGCAATTTGCGATGAATGTGGCGAAGAAGAAAGCCTGGAGCACAACCTCATCAAGTGCTCAAGATGGGATGTGCAGCGGAGGAGCAGAGGAGGCAATCTGCGATGAATGTGGCGAAGAGGAAGAAAGCCTGGAGCACAACCTCATCAAGTGCTCAAGATGGGATGTGCAGCGTTATTCCAGTTTCCATACCATCCACCCGGACCCCATCCAAATTTCCGCCACCCAGTTGCTGAATTATTTGAGGGCAATCGGTCGTCTCTAGCGACTGACGTCAATGGGTCTTCACACCGAACGGGCCAAAACAACAACAACAACAACTGTATCGTTTGCTTTTGAATGGGCAGCGGCCTTCACTCATTAGATTAGTTATGAAAAAGGTCTCTGATATTAGCAGCAATACAACATTTCCTGTAGAGTTTTGCTAATTGCAAATCAAGAAGTTGTAGATCTAGCTATTCTCAATCCTACGAATGACGATTTTACTCCCACAAAATGTTGCTGTGATTCCAGGCACAATTTCTAGCACCTACTAAACCATATTCAAATCAGTCGAATGATAGACCTAGCACCATAGAGAAAGCAACAAACCTCGTGTTCGGGAAAAAGAATGACCTTTCATGATAGTCGACCTAAAATAAACATGTAGCCTAGCTAGCAATATCGATTAGAATATTCAAAAATAAAATATAAATATTGATTGAGTAGTGAGGAATTACTCAGCAAGATGCAGTGTATGTGCACTAATTCGGGGGTGGTTTGAGGGACTTAGAAGTGACTATCCTAAGAAGTAAGCTCCACTGGTTAGGACTTGTGAAGAGGGCAGACAATAGAGGTTGAAGAGATGGAAGGTGACAGTCGCAGACCATCAGGTAGACCGAAGAAGTCATGGAGGAGCTAAATCAAGAAAGATCTCAAAAAGCTCGAAATCAATTGACTTGCCTTGGACCGAAACAACTGGAGACGATCCATCAACCGTCCAACTCCGACAGGGAACTCAAGGACGCTAAACCAGGAATGATTGCGTGAATGAGCAGTGTTAATCTAAATTATATCCAAACCTGAGACACTTCCGAACACTTTACAAATTTTGTAACATTACAGTAAACCGCACTAAAGCACCCATGCATTACATTTTCATTTTACAATGAATGAAATGAAAAGCTACTAGATCAACTAGCTATGCAAAATATGTGGGCTTACATGACTTGAACCCGACCTTTTGCTCTTCCGAACGTAGTCTGAAAACTTGATATAAATCGTGAAGTTATGTAATGCCGGTCGAACTATATCCATCCGCAAGATCGTCATGGAAAATCAAATGCATTATAGTATGAGTATTTACGCAAGACTATTTCATCATTTTTCGCTTCGAAGAACAAGTATCACAATTCTTTTTCAACACACAACCTATGTAGAGATTGTCCGAGATTATTATCGCCAATCTATTATTAGCATCAGTCGCTCTCTTCCATCTGTGTATTCAGCACTAAAAATAAAACATAAGTATGCAGTCTCAGACTTCAGCACTGCTAACTTTCACAACAACATCCACTCAGAAAAGAAAACCCTCAGACAGAGGAGCGTCCCTTCTTAATCAGCGATCAATCAATCTTGGAATTATTATACAACTCTCATCGCATCATGTCAATAATTGACGACCAAGGCCTCAAGTTTCTGCACTTCAGAGGAACCTCTTAGAAGTGTCCGCATTGCCAATTCATTCGTCCGACTTGCCCTTCTCAGAATGTCAACATCGTCTACTTCATCATTTCACAATAATACAGTTGCTCTGCTAAAGGAGATATTGCTTTCTGGTGTGATAATAATTTCGAATGCGAACAGTTTAGCATTGACAGTCTAGGACTGCCCCAATAAGCAAACTTGTGAAGTTAATCAGAAATAGTATTCCTACGTGGTTAGTTTTGATCTTAGAGTCATCTAAAAACGGCTGTCCACAATGCTTTCATTTTGTTCTGAGTATTTCTTATCCCTTTCAGACGTTGATGGCCTTAGCTTGTTGCTTCTATCAACAGCACTTATAATTAATGTCTTTTATGGCCATTCTAACTGCCTACTTGGGTCAGTTTCCAAGTCAGTAACATCGACGTAAGCTTCAAGAAGATCAGTGACTGTGACTCGTGGCTCATCAACTTCATAAACGAATGTCTATCACTCACAAAATGGAATGTCATTGATAAGTCACTTCTCAAGTGCAGAACGTCTCAGTTGAGTCGGTGACATGTGCAATGTGCACAACCATGACATTATCACCAACTGTTCGGAAAAAGTAGTGTTGAGCTTAGGGAATATGAGTAAGAAATTGGGAATGCTTCATGGTGATTATATCAAACGGACAGTTTAACTTCACTTGATCAGCTAGTCAGAAAACAAGAAAGTTAATGCTTCTTCGATTGTATCGTAAATTTCACTCTTAACTAGTATGGCATGAATAGCACACAGTCAAAAAATGTCTTGTGTAATATTGGCTCGTATGCACAGCCTCGTCGCGACTTGTGCTAATTTTTGGACAGTTTAGAGGCGGGGATAAGATTGTCAATGACTCATACCTAGTCGCGACAAGGATTTTCATGCGTAGCTTAGTCGAGACTAGATGGGATTCCGTCTTTTTTCAAGCCTGGTATAATGCTACATATAATGCCAAGCTGCTCATGCCATAATAACATGCACTTGAAGATTCCTAATTGAAAGATGTTTATCGGAAAATAGTAGAAGAAATAGAAAATAGGAAAAAATAGAAAAGATGAATTCCTTATAAGATAAATTGATGACAATTTCAAATCTATCTGCTTTGTAAACATCTTTTTTAAAAGCAAACTTAAACCAGAAATAATTTTTAAATTCAATTTCAGAACATGAGAAATATATTGCTTTATCCACAATAATTTTGAAGATGCTTGACTTAAGTTCCTTCCCCATTGTCCACCGTCTGTACCTAAGTTGTTATATTTTCATGATCAGTACTGTGACAGATAAAAAGCAGTATCTGAAAATCCATTATGAGTATTAATGTGATTTACGAAGCATTTTTCATCTCGAAACAGAAAACAAATTTGCTACTGCGATATGTTCATTTCAGCTACTTTCCGTCTATGACAAATCGTCGTATAATTCAAGTATCTAATAGCAATAAGACTAAAAAAATACATCTCTGGCGCAATTAAATTATCGGCCAATATCTATTATTAATTTCATTAAGTAGAAAGTATCGTTCATCAAAATTGTAGCATACTTTATGAAATAGATTAGTCCTACGATTCACATTTTGCATTCAAATAAGCCAATTACATGACAATAAGTTTAATCGAAGTCATATTTCAGCTTTCATCGATTTTTTAAACTTTTTCGATACTGTCAATCAATTTTCAAAATCGATTTTCGTAAAAAGAAGATTGGAACTTCCATGAAACATTCAATTTACATGCCATTAATTTTTTTCAATCAGTGGGAGGCCCCTTATGTCATCAATGCACAAACAGAACAAAAAGATAATTTGTACCTCCTCGATGTTAACTATAAATAGTATTTCAGATGAAATTCACGGAAAGAGCTTTCTAACAACTCTGCAAAATTGAGATCAATTTTAAGACACTGAATCAAAATTTTTTAAAAAGAAAACGTTTTTATTATGCATGATCGACCTAAAATCTGATACCAATTGCTTAAAATCTGTTGCACAGAATCTGTGATTGCTTTATCAAAATTACCTGAGTCGAGCCTAAGTTCAGAAAACAGTCCATTAATGGCAGACGTTATTGCGTGTAGTAGAATTCCCCAAGATGCAGTTCTCAGTTGTGAACATTGCCAACTGCTTCAAAAGTCATGATTCAGAAAAAGACTAGATATGAGGGAAACATTGATGTTATGATGACAATGAGACAGAAGTTTTGATTTTTGGAAATAATGAACATATTACGTGCATTAATAGAACAATTTACATTTAATAACCTCAATTATAGAATCATACGATGAAGCTCATCAACCGAGACAGAACGCTGATTACAAAAGAGTGCATATTCAATTTGGTGAAGGAATTTGATAAATAGGAATTGGCAAAATGAATTTAGGAGTAAGTAATCAAATAGGTTCAAGACGCACTTATTCTTTATTGACCAATGCTTCGGCTTCTAAGACAACTATGAGGTCAAGACATGGGGAAACGACAAGATTATGAAGCGGATGTTCAAAATTTAAGAAATTCAAGACATCCAGATGGAATCTATACAATATTGCACTCACAGTGTGCAGTAAAATATCTAGAACATCATAGAAATATAAATAAAAAATAAATATCGAGTCTGACAAAAGATAGTTACTATGATTGTGGTCTAATAAGACGTCTGATTGCTGAACATTTGAATTTTCACATCAATGAATTTATTTCCGATAATAGTTAAGTAGGTAACTTAAATAAGTCTAGGGATTATGTTGTATGAATTTACACCCCTTTTCCATGAGCTGATCAAGCTTCCTATCTTTCAGAAACCAAAATAATGGCAAAATGAACAAAATCGATATTGAAAACAAATATTTGAAAAGAATTGCAAATTGCACATGCATTTGAAAGGAAAACAAAAGACTTGCGACAAAAATCTTATTCCTAAACGATTAATAGTGAATAATAAGCAGGGAAGTAGCAGGTCGCTTGTTCCAAGAAAAAAGGGAAGAACAGTGTCGTTGGAGATTTTCGACCACTCGGACCAGTCTCCAACGATGCCCTCAAGAATTGACGAGGGGGCAAAAGAAGAAATCATGGTAAGCATTGCAGTTGGAGTAATTGACGCTAAAAGGATTGAAATAATAGTAACAATATAAATGTTAGTAATTAGAAATTAACATAGCAAATCAAATTGTCGACTGTACAGTCGGTAATGAAAATATCATGCTGAAATAATTAAAAGGAATAAGAATTTCGTAGCAGGAGTTTTGGGCTTTTTATTCAGTTAAGTTTGTGACTGCGAATGTTTCTCAAAGGTTTCAGAAAGCAAAAAAAAGTCGAAATCATTCCCTATGGTTGAGTTGAATTTTTAGAAAGAGGATTTTTTAACTTTCCGTTGTTCAATCACTATTACCGGCGCTGTGGCCTTGCAGTAGAGTGTTCGCTCTATTTCCGGGAGACCTTAGTTCAAACCTTGGTCGGGTCAAAAACAAGGCTTTTAAATAGGCACACTTTGCATTCTTGCTAATCACTCACCACAAAAAGAATGAGTGGGATAAATAACAACTCGACCACATGGAAGATAGACTCTGTGCCTAGTGTGCTTCCGAGTACAAGCAAGGTTCATTTATTTCTTTTATTCCAACGCTAGTTCAACTCAAAGACTTCTTCAAAGTGGCATAAATGAATCTGATCGCACCAGTCAATTAAATATTTTTCCTAAGATTATTTCTATCGTATTTGGCAGTTACTCCATTTCTATCTCAACACAAGTTGCATCAATGGATACAAATTGTTTACATTTCATTGCTAATTGACTGTTCTATTCTCATAAGCCAACTAGCCAGATGGACAGAACGATCGAGTTTGGCAACACAAGCGGAACTTAAAAGATGCCATTTAATTGCTCTGGTGTTCAGATTATAGCTTCCGTCGATCGTTAATACTTCACCGCTTAATTTCAACTACAACGGCGTTAGCCGTTCGAGTCTTCCAGCGGAAAATTTGAAAACTTATATCGGAAGACAAGCGAACTTGCTTTTTCAGAGCGAAATCATTTCAAATATTAGAGACACACATTTTGGAAATCATGACAACCCAGGATGAAGAAAGTCCGTCAATAATATCGTAATTGTTTACTCCTTTAATCAATCAAATTCTATGAGTATTGACACGGAACAACATGCGTCTGTGTTTCAGTAATAATTCGGTACTTGTCTCACTATCAGCTCTGTCGTGTCTTCTTCCCAATCGAATGACTAATCATGCAAATTTCCTCATTCATTGCGTCTGCCAAATTCAAGGCCAAATGCTCGAATTCGTAAATAGGAGCAGGCATCAACATGCAATTGTAATTAGGACGTGCATGAATTTTACTAACAAATGCATCCGACGCCGGATAATTGAAAATCCAAATATCCAGTATACCAGCCGAATAGCGGAATAGTGGATCATCCGGTACTGGAAAACAGAGTAATTCAGCTTGTGTCCGTTTTGCAAGATATTCGATTTGTTGCATAATTACATTTAGTACTTTATCAATGTGAAAATGCTTGTAATTAACTGTATCATTGATTTGATTGTATTCTTCTGTTTGTTAAATTGCAACAATATTCAACTGTTCTCATTATAGATGAAACACGTTATGCCCGTTTCTTCCACTTTGAGAAAATTGTTCCAAATCAATGGTTTTTGGTTGATGTTTAGTCCTGAGTTGTCATATCTCATGAGAGCAGTCAACGCGAGAAGATCGATCCCGCTTAAACATGAAGGCTACGTGCCGTATGTGGGACTAAGAACGCACGACAAGACTGCATCAAGATATACATGTACGACTGGAAGCTGCTGCGCAGTCACTCATGGACTCAACTCATTACCCCAATCTCAATGCTGAAGATTCAAATATATGGTAATGATATTCAGACAGACTCTTATGGTCAGTGGTATACACATATTGCGTTATGTCTGGTCTCTCTAACTCTTTACATGTAATTTTATTTGTTAAACTGACGGTTAACGCTATGTTTATCAGCTATTCGTTATTAGTGTCGCTTAATGATTCAGGTCAAGCGGCAGAAATACATTTGATGATTAAACACATTCTGGGAAAGCCAAGTGTCTGGTGGTATATCTGAATTTCTCGACTAACAGTATTAAGATGTATGGATAGTGGAGCAATACGCGCGAGCGCTAGCCTTTCTGAACAGTTACTTACTCATCATCATTATGTGACATCAAAAATGATAAGAATCTTAACCGTCGATGAAGCTAAGCAAATCTGGTACCTATCACACACAGTTGCGTCTGCTGTAATGTCCCAAATGAATTATTCACTGCTACTGGCGCCACTGTTTGAGTTGCGCATGCAAAAGTCTGAGGAACTATGAAATTTCTATTAAATCGAAGATAAAATACATTTTCTTGAATATTTAAATGAAGTCTTGTAACAGGTAGAGGTGACATTGTGTATGCATCTTATCACTTTATGTGTCATTTGCTTCCAGAAGATGCAAATGGCATGCATGTATGAAAATAATTTGACATGCATCTAACAATTGTGGGTTGTATAAAATTCAAGTTAATAGATGAAATCATTACGTTCAAACGATCCGTCGCTACATAATATTTCACGCAGAAACGTTTCCTCTGCACTTCAACATGTAAATGAGATGTCAATCGTTCGGCGTTGTATATATTATCTACGACGTACCCATTGAAGTATGTTCATAAATTATGGGCTGATGCTGCAATAACTACTTGCTACAAAAATCATCTTTCGTTGATGTAAGCAAGGAATAATCAGTCGAATGATCCCAAGGTCAATTTAAAATTTTATAATTCATTAACTTAAGGACAGTTAAGGATAGTTTATAACTAGTTGCCTTTTTGTGTGTTTCAAATTTGAATCCCATGTACCATGTAACAAGAGACAACCTACGTATACTGATAGGCAGTTGACGACTGAATGACTCAATTTATTGATGAACATAATATCATACGCATCATACGATCTCGACCAACAACATCCGAAAATAGCACTAATATCGAATGCAGCACATTTAGCCATCAAATGACGTGCTATATGAGGTCAGAATGATTGTCCACTTCGTCAGTTCTCTGAATGCCTCATAAAAATAGACCTATCAATGGATAGGAGATAATCTATCGATGAGATCACAGATAATAGAGCGTCCCATATGTGACACACTGGGATTGTACTTACGATCAACTGTTCTATCATTGATGGGTTATAGTCGGAATACAATCTGACTGTCAGTAAGTGAAAGAACTTCAACCCTGATGTCATGCGTGGTATTTTTAGCAGCTTTGATGTTTAGACATAAGGAAAAAATTTCATTCCGCCGACATCGACATTGGATGTCAACTATGTTTCTATCGCTTTCAACATTCCTCCAACAAACGTGAAGCCTCACTGGAAATGTAACTGCTGCATAACGGAGCAGATAAGCATTGAGGATGCAAACGTGACATATTCAACTTGTAGCAGGAGACTAAAATGAGAATCTGAAGCATCAAATGATGGTTTAACGTCACTATTTCCCCTTACTGGGGCTTGGACGCTGCTGACATAGTCAGACTATAATCTGGAGAGCTGTGATCTTTTAGAGGCCCTTCCTAACGACTTCCAATGACTCGACCTTTGGACCGAAAAATCGCTACCCCAAGCACTTAACCACTGCGCCACGGAGACCACATTTCTGAGACATCAAATGAAGTCGTTAATTGAATAATACACCTATATTCGGTATTCAATGATTTCTATAACTTGACGTCATCGCATTTATGAGGACTGATTTCATCACATACCACTTGACTGTTAGAATCTATTATTATTAGATGTTATCAGACATTTATTTGTGCAGGAAGCGTTAGTACAGCTCAACACTTCACGCCTACAGACACAAATAACCAAATTGATTATTCATTCAACGCATGTTCGGCATCGCCGCAGAATTTTCATCAGCCGATCACATAAAATCATTTCACATAAAATATCTTTGATTATTAACGTTATATCCGGACCGGAGCAGATTCGACTTATTCACAGTTTCTCAGATGGTGCTGTGGACGTCGAAGAAGAAATTTCAATTAAAAATTAAAGAAATGCAGTCACAAAATTATAGTATATAAGTTGTAGAAGATCTGAATTAATAATCACAATTGACAAATGTGTTGAAGAAGCCACGGCTAAGGAGCTGGATCCTTTCGAAAATATTGAGGCTCGATATTTTGTGAGGCAGAAATCGATATTTTGTTAAAGCAGTTGATTTCTTCTATCCAGTCCATGTATATTCTACTTCATAAAGATAATAACAGCCATTTCACATAAAATTCGCAAGCATACAAACTTATTCCTAGATACACGTGCTATCTCATGCTATTGATCGTGTTACAGGCATGTGCATGCATATTGTTCAGCTTATATATCATGCTATCTTTCAACATAAGAAGCAATTTTATTTTACCAAAATATATCATGCTTTATTAACTATCAGAAAATAGCTTTTATCACAACTAAGTTAAATATTTTGCCTTTTATGCTTTGTTTGATAATTCTGATGCTGTTCTCTGAAGCCGTAAACGAATTGAGCAACATGTGTCACTGAAAAATGACTTTCGAAATTTGCTTTCAACCACCTCATCGCATTTTGTATTAGTGTAGATTTGGTCGCATGTCAGTTAAGCTGGGTTATGTATTGGTATTTTAGTGGCAGCTAATTTAGCTTAACTATTAATGGCATTAACCATGAAGCAAAGTCTTGAGAGGAATCGATGCGTATGGCGTGTCGCAGAATCGACAAAAAATTGTAGTCGGAGCCCTTCAAAGAATTGACGGCTCCGTAGCTTTGAAAGAACATGAGCAAGTCTTTGAGCGCAGAGATTGACAAAATAGCAGCAAGCAAACCAATTATAATCAAGACATTTTGAAATGTCTTTCTGTTTCATATCCACCGCCAATTTTTGTTAAGACTCTGGGTCTATCGGAACGGATACGTCAAAATTAGTAGTGATGAAATATTTCAGAATGTACTTTTTTTGCAGACACTCCTTAAGTTGTATAATACGGTAACATAAAATTCTTCCAAGACCATTATCATCAATCAAAATTCATTTCACAAACGCTCGGCCTGAGTTCTTGAGGAAAAATCATCATCGAGTTTATCACCTCCGACACTTTTTCATCATTCTCAATGCGTCTCTAAAACCGGTCCAGATTGATGAGGCATATACCGGTAATTATCTCAAACCACACGACAGAAATATTCAGGGTGGAAAACGTGATACAGTTTCACAGCTATATAAGGCCATACGTGAATCAATTTTTCCTACCGCTACACGTGCGAATTTATATTATGATCTATACGGCAATTCTATTGAATGCAAGTTCACCAGAGCGTACGACGCCAGCTAATGCTCACTCGCTTTCCTACGCTAAATACTCGTCAAAGTAAATCAAGTTAATTTCAGCAATACTCGTTGCGTCATGAAAGACACAAAAGGCTCATTAGAAGGAGAGAGTGAGAGAGATAAAAGACCAATTATGAAGTCCGCCGATCAAAATATTCAGGGGGATTCTTTATTTGGGTGAGCCAAACCAATGTCCCCAATACGAAGGCAGACGTTTTACTGCTACTTGAATGTTGAAATAAAATCCATCGCGTCAATTCATTTTCGAGGAAACAAGTGCTCTGAGCGACAGTGAAATTTCAGCATAGTTGAAGCATTGAAATTACTAAGATTCCATAAAATATTTACTAAAATGGTGTCCAACTCAATGCGAATCAAAACAGAGATGGATCAAATTATTTTCTCTTGTTTTCAGTTGTAATCGTTGAACTTTTAGCTTTTTGTTACTGTATGTCACATCAATATACATGCACAGCTTAAACAATCCACAAGTTCAAAGGTTAAAAAAACTTTCTTTGCTTGCTTCGCACATGCACTGGCTTTTCCAAAACAGGCTTGAATTGAACCAGCTGTATGTTGTGCTGCTCGTCATTGTTTATGACAGCTTTGAAATCAAGGATATATTTTTTTATAATGATTCGGACATTACGGAGTAAGTCACACAGGATAGACAACTCTTTGGTAGAGTGTAAACCAAACTTGAATAAAACAAAAATATGCATATTAAACAGTCTCTCCATACACTTGATCAGTTTGCAAGCTTTATAACCACGCTTCACGAAAATATCAAAAGTACTTTTAACTTTAGCAATGGCATACCGGAGATGAGAACAAATTCTTAGATAACTTAAAACTTGACTGGCAAATACATTCGCACCGATATGAATATGAAGAGGAAGGAGACTTTCCGGAAAAGCATTATGACATTAAAAGAAAATTACTCCACTTTATGAAAAACGGAGGTGTGGAATCCATCATGATTAACGTTCCACTTAACAACAAGTTATTCAACAGAAGTGTTATTGGTCCCAATTCTCTCTGCTTTCAAATCATGCGGTAAAAGAAAAGATCAAAAAAGAGAAAGATCAAAAATTGGGGAGAACAATCAATTAGAATATAGGAATTGAAAGCCTTCATTCGATTGAAATGTTCTGTAATAGTTAGTGACAACACCTTTAAGTGTAGGTTTTGGCGCAGTACACCTCTAGTGCGCATCATAATTTCCGGGCAAGTGCACATGATTTCCAGTTCAATATTTTTCGACAATTATGCAGGTGGTTAGACAGGGAAACACATTTCAATTTTCTTTGCGATTCTTGCTTCTACAGACACATTATGACGAAAATCTAAGAAGCCTTCTGAGCTACACAGCTCAGTTCAAATCAGATATAACGACTGAGAAACATTACAGTATCGTCTCACCGCATCGACCAATATAAAAAAATAGAAACAGGTCCTCAAAAGTAAATGGGTCAACGCAACTGCGACACACTTTGAAGAATCGTTCTTACTAATATATGCATGTACACTACATTGCTGCATCTCTACTAGATCTGATGCTGTTACTTTTGGTGCTATTGACCGGTGCCACTCAGTTTTAGCATTTAAAGTTAGCGCTTCGCTGATGTTCATTGAAAATGAAGACGACTTATGCGATTTTCTCCATTGCACTTTTTTGCTATCTAACGTTCATTTTAGCTTATACATTTCAAAATCGCCGAAGTTTCTTGTCATCAGTCAAATGTTTTTATATCTATTGCCTATATTCTCGCATTTTTCGATGTTTCTACCATACCATTTTACAATTTTTAACTTTTCATACTATGCTTAATTACAAATGATAAGTTACCAATTGAAGCTATTTCCACGCCTATCTATTCAAATTTTAAAATCCTTTAAATCAAAATGAAAACTACAATAAGACAATTTGATGTTCAATCAAAAATATATTTCACGGCATTATTGAAAAAGCCAAACGTGGAGTAAAATTCAGAGGAATGAAATGAGGTTACAGAGGCGTCATTTGGATAAGATTTTGCCAACATCAGAGCAATCGTACATGAAGTGTACAGATTCAAATACATGTTCATTGCTGATTATTAATACGGTACAGCAATGATGTGATCAAGTCAAATATTTCGCTTGCATGCTCACCCGTGTGATTCGATCTCATGTTCTGTTCATACAGAAACACAGAGACAATATCAATTTAGATGCAGACTTAAAATATCCACTATCTTCAACTAGCTGTTAAATCAGAATCTAATAAATCGATTTGATTGCTATTGTGAACTTCACACAACCTCTTAACGCTTTGCAACATGCATGAGGGAAATCTCGCAGTCAATTGAGTTGAATATTCCAGTCAATATATAAAATTACAGCAAGTCAGTCAAAATTTCACAATCGATGCATCTTATTCATCTTCTCACAATTCAGCTGTTAGATGACAGCAATAAGTTGATGCTCGCGCGTTCATGGGAAACTGGCCCGTTGCTTTGAGACACTTAGACACTTTCTTATTGTTTGAAGCTTTGACGGTTGACAACAAAGTTTTCTTTACATTCGAATTCACAATAAGTTTATTTTTCCATTTCAATAAAAACGGACGCGGGAAGAAAGACGCAATAGCACATCAAGAGGCGCAGAATGACCTATTAATCGACGGGAGAACTCTCTCGCATTTTTCATAAGAGAAAATTATCGCTTTTTGATGCTAATTTTCCATATATAAAAACTATTTGCGAATCGAAGGACTATCCAGCCAAAAGCAAACAATTGAGTTCAATCCTTGGACAAGATACTTCGACAACAAATGACCAGATAAAATTCAATTAACCAATATACAGCCAATTTGTGAAAATATACCTAATTGTGCTTAGAATTAAGGAAAATTTTCATAGATGCGGATAATACGAGTAATCTTAGCACTTTGTATAATTGAGACGCTTGACTGCATTTAGCAGAAGAGTATGCTGTCTGACAGAGCCGTAGTCACGATATATTGCTCCAAAACCACTGTATGATGTGAAACGCGATATTAAGATCAGTCCAACCCACAATATATGGGGAATGGTAATAGTTACTAATTCTTCGGGGCCCGATAACACCCCGCCCCTCCAAGTGAGGGTATGGTGATCTGGAGACGGAACTGGATTTCCTAGCGCTGCTCCAACAGCTGCACTTCTGACGGTGCTCCGCTTAGTTTCTTGATACTATCGGATGGATAAGAGCACAAACATCACGTTGAGAACTAATCATTCCATTTTGAAATGAATGTTGTGTTAGATGGAGATCTAGAAACTTCACAAACCTATTCTTACTTACTTTTTACTTTCTCCTTTTAACGTCTGCTTTTCCTCCTTGGTGAGGGTTGGACGCGATGAGACTCTTCCAACGGGCGCGGTCCTGTGTGTCTTCCACTGTCAGTATCAGCTCCTTCATGCCTTCCTGGATGGTCTGCAGCCATGATCTTCTTGGTCTGCCACGTGGCCTGGGACCTTCGACAGCCATATTGAGCACTCGATGAATCGGCTCCTCCTCTGTCCTCCGTTTCACGTGCCCGAACCACCTCAACCTGCGTTCTCTGAGTACGACCTCCAGCTGTTTGAGGCCGCACCTGCCTGCTACTTCAGCGCTGTCAACTCGATCGGAGAGTGAGACACCGGTCATGTACCACAGCATCCGTCTGTCAAACGAACGCAGTTGTTGGGCCAGGTGTTGTGTGAGGGCCCATGATTCGGCACCATAGAGCAGCACGGGTCTGATGCATGCGCTATAAACGTGTCCGCGGCACTTGAGTGGCACGTGTCGGTTCCTGAGGAGACTTGCCAGATCTTTCCATTTGCGCCATGCAGACGCAATTCTCGCTCGCACCGCTCGCTCTGATCCTCCTTTGCAGCTCAACACATCCCCGAGATATCAAAACTCTTTCACTACGTCGATCTCCACACCGTCTATCACACATCTTTCATCTTCGTCGGTACTCCTTGCGTTGTCTACACACATCGAACACTGGAAGTTTGTGACGCCTGTGAGAGAATTCAGTCCACTGCAGCGTTTGTGACACCACTTATCACAGTTTTGGCAATTCACAAACCTATTCTTTATATCGAAAGTCATTGATTGTCCTAAGAACCCTTTCTTCCGCAATAAGATAAATAATACAAATATGTATTCGCCTCATGTGCTATGCCCCTAATGCAATTAGGCGTTCGATTATAATTGAGTAAAATACGCTTAGATATCCATATTCAACATGTATATTTTGAACTGCAATATCTTTCTCAGGTAATCTACTGCAGTAGATTACCTGGGAGTAGATTACCTGTAATGTGTTATAACACACTTTAACGATTGAAACAGTACTATGATTGAAAACTAAGTTCTGACTCACCGAAGCGAAAAGAATTAGCTCTTAAATGCTCCATGAGAGCTAGAAGATGTGCCAGATTCAAAAAATAGAAGACGGAATTGTCTTAGACTTCTAAACCACTAATACACTCTTACAGATAACTAATAAATTATTAATAATTACGAGATGAGTCTGAGCTTAGTTTCCAACCCAATACAAATAATAGAGTAACACATCATAAAGTGCAATTGTTAAAAGTACATCCATAAAAATTGATAGACTTGTTTTCTCGTGTGTTTGTGTTGTTTGTAGATACAACATTGTTTGTTGTAGCTTCATATGATCCATACAGCACTTTCGACATATCTTTCTCGAATACCTCGGCATGAATGTAGGCACTATCTGCTTTTTCATTGATTCGACCTGTTTTGAGTGCTGCAACCTCCTTGGATATGCCGCCTTGTACAAGTCGAGTCTTAGCAGTGCGTCGTAAAGAAGTGTTCGTAAAGAATTCGCCGTCTTTTGCAATATTTTTCATCAACGTTTTAGTGGTATTTTCAATTTTATGAATCCCCATTGGGCAGTGTTTGTACCAAACAGCTCCTTTTATTTGATGTTTCTGTAAGGGCGTCAGATAAAATGCTTTGCACGCACCATCTGGTCTATGTCGAATGTCATAGATGACATCTGGTCTATGTCAAGGATGCTATGATGATTGGATTACAAGGGTATAATTGAAATTTGAAATAACAAGATAGGATATCGGACAAAGTAGGATTCACTAAAAAAATCGTAAAGCTATGCCGCAACATAGAACATCGTGGCGAGCTTTTCAAAAACAAGGCTTCAGATGACTTTCGGGATCCTCTGTTCTTTGCAGCATTAAGAATGGTCCATGTGAAATTGAAAAATTGATGATTTTTTGAACTTTTTCAACTTAAACTTTCGCTTCTTGCTTTGTCAAGGATGTTATGATGACTGGATTACAAGGGTATAATTGAAATTTGAAATAACAAGATAGGATATAGGACAAAGTGAGACTCACTAAATATGTAACTTTAAAAGTTAACTAAAAAAGCTAACTTTTGAACTGTAGTTCTGCAATGGCCACCAAATATTTGCAAAAAATGGCTATTCCTTATGAATTACACACATGAATTGAGTGGTTTTAAAGAAAAAATTGGTAACGAAATTCCTAGATTAGAAATGCAGTGTGTATTAGAGCTTAGGAGCAAATTGTTGATATGTTATTTCATGTTCCAACACATCTGATGCAGAATCACTTAACAGATGACAATCATAGCAGGCTGCTATAACTTAGGAAGCGTCGTTGCAGTTATTCGATCTCCGAAAACATAAAAATTCTTCTTAAATGACATCTGGCGACCTTGTAATCCACATGCTGAAAGATGTTCGTCACACGAACTTTAACAGGGAATGCGTACCGTTTACCTTATTCGGAACAAAATGTGTGCATTTGGTATCTGATGGAAATATTTCGTAAAATGGAAGCACATTCCGACTTTATGGAATAAATCGCTTAGAAATGACGGAAATGACGCAAGAATTGCCTTGTGGAAGTGACACCCGTTTATCTACACGCGTAAACATGTAATTTCAAGAATAGCATTAAAGTCTTACTGTGTCTCTGCAATAAGTCTGCAGATATCATGTAGATACTTTAAGTGCTTTTCTGCCAACCTGACATTGTGTGAGAAACAATGATCAATTCAGTTACAATACTTAAATAAATCGAATTAGGCCATCATCGATCGTGCAAATTTTGATCAGAACCATTAATATGGGAACTGAAATAAAAAATGAATGTTTGGTTTAATAGCTCATTCCCCGCAAGTTCGCAAACAAAAGATTTTTTCACGCATGTTGTTAAGTAAAAAGCATATTTTGTTTTCGAGCTTGAGGATTAATTGGCAAATATACGTTTTTAATACAAAACTCCACAATGAAAAACAAGGTGCAAAATGGACTGAGCTGAAATAGTTAAGTGAAACACTTATGCTGACACCACAATAGCCTCGGTTTATCACTGATGACACTTGACTATTGGCTCAAAAAAACATATTAAATCGATCAACACTAGCGGTGGAGAAACTTTACAAGGTATTTTGCGTGATTTCTGCTGTGTAATCTCTACATGTATATATTGTACAGTAGCGTGATGTGCATCTTGTGCATGCAGCCTAATAGTTTTTTAAGATACTGGTTGTACTATTTATGTTATAAGATTACTTGCCTTATAAATTGTACTTATAGATTGCATCAGCCGCAGCTTTTCACCAACTGATATCCAATTAACTTTTGACATAGAGTAAAGTGACATTTACTAATACACTTTATCTTTGCTTTAGTCGAAGGGATCTGAGGCATCGGCGAATAACACATTCGCATACAATGACTATGATACGTGGTGTGATCCAAAATGTCCCGGACTAACCTACTTGCAGATAACCTGTGATAACGAATACTACTTCAGATGTAAATTTAGGTCTTTAAGGCATGAGAAATATGGTTGCCGAAATTTTTCCGGTCAGTTTTCTATTTTTTCAAAATTTTCAAACATTTTTGTCTGAATTTCAAGATTTTCCTATAAATTCTAGCGATTTAGAATTAATATATTTAGATTAACTTGACAGTTAAGCTATCACTAATAACCTGACTAATAATTAACGGGAAAACAAATGTTTTGTTCCAGAAAACAGTTTACTTTTCAATGTATGAGCCGTTAGCATTCGTCACTTTTTGCCAACGAAGTCTCAATTCACAAAAAGCTTTATGAAAAAATTCCGGTGTCAAAGAATCAAAAAACTCAGTAACTGCATCCCGCAGTTCAACTGGCGATTCAAAATGGTGTCCACGAAGATGCTTTTTGAGGAATCTAAACAGATAAAAGTCACTTGGGGCCAAGTCAGGTGAATAAGGAGGATGGTTCAATAGTTGAAATCCGTTTCTCGTTAAGGCATTGGTTGTCTCCTGCGAGGTGTGAATCGGAGCATTGTCATGAAGCAAGTAGAGGGGAATGTTTCGTGGCTTTCTTATTTTCTTCCTCGCTTCAGATAACAGATTGGAATAATATTCGCTATTGATTCTTACTCCTTTATCCGCAAAGTCAACCAGTTGGATTCCCGAAGCGTTCCAAAAGACCGTCAGCATCAACGACCGGCGATGTGATGTTCCGGATCGCATTTTCAAAGGGGCAGACTCGCCTGATTTTCGCCACTCTGCAGATTCTCGCTTACTTTGAGGCAGATACAAACTTAAAGGTGTTTCATCCTCTGTAAGGATGCAGTTCAGAAACTGATCTCCGTGCATTTCGAGGAGATCCAAATTTGACTGTGCCGCCAGAAGTCTGTTCTCCTTCATTTCAGGTGACAGAAACTTCGGTACGAAACGTGATGCCAGTTTGCGATATCCAAGTCTTTCGATGATGTCATGACAGGAGTGATAACTGATTCGCAACTCTCTTGACAACTCACGGATGGTTATCCTTCTGTGTGCTGTAATCACTTCATCGCACTGACTCGATTTCTCTTCCGGAATCTCCTGCGGCCGACCAACAGTTGAAAAATCTTGCTCCACAGATTGTCTTCCGCGTTTAAATTCGCTTATCCAGAAATAAGCAGTAGTTCTCGATGGAGCTTTGCTTCCATATGCCAGGCTTAATTCCTTTAGAATGTCACCATTAGCGAAGCCGCGGATCAGGAGGTATCGTATCACACTGCGATATTCGACTGAAGACACGCTTGTCACATCCATCATGAAAACTGATAGAACAAAGAACCATCGTTGACACGGATTTCTTAATGAATGCGTGCTGAATGAACTTCACTGATTGATATCGTAACACATGAAGCAATTAACAAAAGACGTGCAATATTCATGGCAAAGATATCCGTCAAATAAGGTACAAATCAAAATCAATCTAACTATAACAATAAGACAAATCGGATCTCGATCAATTCAAAAAATACAGAAATTCATGTTAAAATGTAAAAATATTTTTTAAAAATAGAAAACTGACCGGAAAAATTTCGGCGACCATATTTCTCATGCCTTAAAGACCTAAATTTACATCTGAAGTAGTATTCGTTATCACAGGTTATCTGCAAGTAGGTTAGTCCGGGACATTTTGGATCACACCACGTATGTCATGATAGATCATATAAGAGAAATTCAATTAACAAATTATACAAATGGTGGAAAGGTTGAGATATAGCTAGAATATCTCTGTGAGAAAATTGGGAAAACTAAGTGTAATTCCAGTATTAAAGATGGCTCTCGAAAGATTTGCAATTGCGTGAATGCTGAGGTTGTTGGTTGAAATAGAAATCAGTATTGTGGTTGAGATTTGAAGGATAGTGCTTGTCAGTGCTTTGCGTAGACACCAGGTGTGAGATGCTGAGGCCTTTATAAGTCGCAAGATGTCTTAAAGAGAAGCTTTTTGTCGAAGAGTCATGTTGGAGTAGTTTGAATGCAGGCGTGTCAAGGGATATGTTTCTTCTAAATTACAATTATTATTTTCAAGGCGACGCGTTCATTTTTGTCATCGTCGATCCTATCTTGGTGCAACATGCGACTATCTTTATTGCTTCATGCTATAGGGCTGACATGAGTGTGTCTGAGTGAATACTATAAGACTGGTGAACCATTTCCTATGTGTGGTATAATGCATGCTTCATATACTTCAAGAAATGGCGTCACTTCATTATAGAAGGGAATATATCAGAATCTGGAGGACGCATTGCTCCATGATGAGCACATACATTTTGGACGTGCCTGTTGAATTTCATGTCATCGAGATGAGTGCAATCTGCTGCATTCGGAGAAAATGTTGACTCGGGAGTCTGCGGAGACGGTTTCTTCGCACTAAATAGTAGAGCCACATTTTCAGAGGATTTGCACTTCAAGATTATTGTACAATTACAGGCCGGTAACTACAATGATGAGTACGCTTCGAAATCTCTTTCGCTTAGAATCCGCTTCCATTTCAGTACGAATATGTTGTAAATCCTAAAAACAAAGCGATGTAAATTCAGAGATTGAAGAAAGATGTGACCTCAATGCTGCCCGATATCCATGCTGGTAATATAAAATGTCCTATCTCATAAAACTCAAGGCTGAGTGGTCAAGTGGATCAGAAGTTGATTATCAGGATCGACCTAGTAATGAACATTGGTGCTGATGAATAGATCCGCAACTTCACCGCAAGTATGCGGTAGATAAGATTAGACACTTATGCACGCACCAATCGACATCAGGGGCAACATGAAAGTAGCCTTATTTTTTAACATACACAATATCTTATTCTAAATACGCAAAATTTCAATCAAGTTTTGCTGAAGTTACTCACATAATAAAAAGCCGTTGTTTCTACTTCAGTGATCAACCGATTTACCATCCATAACTATAGTCTTCTGTACGGCACCAAGCGATGGTGAATTTAAACAACGTTGGGAACTTAAATAACTGCAAATCAATAAAATCAGTGTTCTAATGGACTCCATGTAGTGACATTATTTTACTCCACCTCTTCTGCATTCATGTTGTTTTAATTTCCATTTTTCAAATTGACGAATGATGTCTGCTCAGTAACCTAAGTGAGCTAGTGAACATGATATTTTTTGTGGTAACGTGGCTGTTACACATTACCAATACGGCTGGTCTTTTTCACAGGTTGAACCGGAAATATGATCTGTCTTTCAAAACCCTAAGATTCTTTGAAAAATGCAATTCCAAAATTTTGAAAACGACTTGTGACATTTCCTTTCTTGAACAATGTCTGAAGCATAGTTGTATTCCAAAATTCTTAAAGTTGAAAGATTCCAACAACCTTCTATCTCCACACACAGTGCGTGAGCGGCAAATTCGGAAAATTGCGCTTATTATTAAGCAACACAGGTCTAAGTTGAAACAATTGAGGAAAAAAAGATCTAAAGTGAGTGAGGATATCTGTAGATATCTTAATGTGATCGACAAGTTGTTGTTCTCCAAGTTCTTTGTTAGAGAAAACCTCAAAACTCTAAGCGGATCAATGAGATTCACAAAATTAAGTTCCAGAAATTATGGTTGCAAAGTAAGTTATCCACTCCTGTAGACACGGTCAAGAACTTAAGTGACGTGCAGTTGTCTGATGATCAGCTTGAGTTACTTGGTACAGGTCTGAAGCATCCCACAGTGCCGGGACGGAATGAGTCACTTAACCTACAATGCCAACTCGAAAAACTGGTCTATTTCCGTAGAAATAGCATAAATGTCAATCAGGTGAACGACATAAAAACCGCTTTGTACACCTACCAAAAAAGGTTGGTGAATTTTACTAAGGCCCCTGATGCGAAACACAAGTTGGATCTGATAAAAAACTTACGTAAAAACGACAGCATAAAACTCGTGCCGCTTGACAAAGGTAATGGTATCGCAGTGTTAAATACCGATGACTATTACACCAAGCTCAATGCTATCATTGACTCGGACAAATTTGCCAAAGTGACATTTCTAGATGATGAGATGTTGCTACATCATCCCATTGTTAAGCAGCAGAATAAGTTGAAGTGTTACTTGAACAAACATGTCAAACCGCATGTGGACTGTAAAACGTTCGATTTTATCAATCCAATGGGCTCCAATTGTGGTAAACTTTACGGCACTGCTAAAGTACATAAACTGGGTACTCCTCTGCGACCTATTGTCGTCAGTCACGGTACCTGAGTATAACTTAGCGAAATATCTTAATCAATTCATCACACCTATTATTGATACTGAATTTTCAGTCCAAAGTAATAGTCAGTTGATTGATGCTATCTCGAAATATCAATTCTCGCCTGACTCCAAGTTAGTTAGCTTTGATATTGAGAGCTTGTTCACGAATGTCCCTCTGGATGAAACGATCAACATCGCTTCTGAGGTCTACAATGGTGATGGTCTTAAACCGCCGTTTAGTCAAGATGTGTTTAGGAATCTTCTCAAATTTGCTACTGGTGGCATTTTCAGCTTCAATGATACTTTGTATGTTCAGCGTGATGGTCTGGCGATGGGCAGTCCGTTAGCCCCAACCTTAAGTAACCTCTTCGTGGGTTCACTTGAGAGAAAATACTTGAAGCAGAGTAACTCTGCTGTTGTCGGAACGTAAAGTTTTATGCTAGGTACGTGGACGACATTCTTGTGATGTTTGAGGATGATGATCATTCGACTTTCTTGGATTACATCAACTCGTGGCATGATAATCTCAAATTCACTGTGGAAGTAGGTATGAAGTCCATTCCATTTTTGGATATAAACTTAGACATTGAAAGCAATGCTGTGAACACCACTGTCTACCGTAAACCCACGTACACGAATCTGGTGTTGAATTACGCTGCCTGTTGCCCCTTACAATGGAAACGAGGCCTGTTACTAACCTTGATCAACCGAGCTTATGTAGTTTGTAATTCCTGGCTTAATTTCCACAATGAAATTGATAAACTGAGTCACATTTTCAAAGCCAATGGCTACCCGTCCTCATTTATCTAGGATACCACCAAAAAATTCCTAGAAAAAAATTTCTAACCCTTCTGTCAAGTCTGATCAATCATACAGCCATGTTGTTAAAACTCCTTTTTTTGGACAGCAGTCTCTGTTCTTTAAGAAGAGACTTCAGAGCATTTTTAATCGGATTGATCCTGACAGCAAAGTTAGGTGGGTGTTCACTTGCACATAGTTGAAAAGTTACTTTTCGAACAAGGACAGAACTCCTTTAATGTTGAAATCAGGTGTTGTATATTGTTTCACATGTAAGGTTGATCCTCGCTTTACCTACATTGGTAAAACTCTCAGACATCTAAACATTAGAGTTAAGGAACATAAGTCCAAAATCTCGGCGATCTTTGATCACCGACTGAATTGTAGTTGCAGATGTAACCCTGAAAATTTCAAAATCCTGACATCAGATAGTGATGGATTTGCCCTAAATATCAAAGAAGCTTATTACATTAAAAAATTGAGTCCTAAACTCAACAAACAAGTGAAATTCGATGGGTCGTTCTATAATTGTCGTCTTTTTTAAAATTGTAGTTCAGTTGTGTAAGGGTGCTAATGTGATTAGCGTTAGGCCATTAGCAAGTTATTGTGTCTAAACTCTCTTCCTACTAGTATTTCTGCGCTTTTAGGCTTCTACTAGTAGTTTGTGGTTTCACTAGCTGTATATGTTCCATTCATGTTCAGTCCATTGTACATTGTATTTTATTGATTTGTATCTATATTACGTAAGGATTTCACCTTTTAAACTAATTAAATAACTGCGATTTCTATAACGATTGGCGCGAGTTGAAGTACGACGCATCATGCTAACACACGAACATGAATATATATAACAAATATATACAGGGTGTTCGCGATCTTCTAGCGGATTTTTACAAGCTGTTGTTACATTACACAGGTTTTTACAATGTTTAAAGAGCCAAAAGTTGAAGTCCACTGAATACCTTTACTAAAACGAGTTCCATGTGACTTATATCACAGAGTATGCAAAGCTCACGGCGCATGACAAAGTGCTTTTAAGCACGATAATTAATGAACCCCTTCTTTATTTACACTATTTTCATGTTGTCCGATTAATAATGTTAGTCCTTGTTTCAATTCATGCATAAGTTTTTCGGGTACGGTGTATATTAAACACCATTTCGCGTCTGGCTCCATACCCAGAAGTCCAACAGTGGAGCGTCTAGGCTTTTTGGAGAATAGGGAGTAGGCTTATCCCGATCAATCAAGCAATTATTCAATTTTGATGTCTGGAATTCATCCTGTCCCATCCTATTGGTGCATCGGTGTTCGATTTCATAGCTGCGCCTTGACTGGAAGTGCTTTGTACAACAAAATGCCTTTGTGCCGCTCTACATTGACTGCTTCCTCCATTACCTGGCAACTTATCCAATCGTAAGGTAAGATGATACCACACAACAACAAATTGTTAAAGGTGATTGCCTCGGTTTCGCGTCAATCAAGTGAGAGTTCTTGCGGTTGACATTCCCATTGAGAATGTTGTCTGATCACTAAACCTGATATTGAAGATGAAATATAGGATCCTGTATGTTAAACCTACAATCATCAAAAGATAAAATTGAAGCCGATTACGAATAACTCAAGGTTTCAAATAGCTTACTGCAAAACTGTATGCTTCACATGTTTGATAGGGTGCTATTTTTATAAATATACTAGACAAATATATTAATTGACTAATGTGAGTGCTTGTGAAAAGTATGAGCGGAAGAGACGGAGAAACAAGTGCGTAGGTAAAACAAGTATTCGTATGATTTATGGGAGACCACGTCTACAGAACGAAGTTAATCAAAAATAAATAAATAAATAAGACGAAGTACAGCATATTCGAAAAGAAGCCACTTAAAGAAGAAACTTGAAAATGTCAAAAGAGATGTAGACATAAGATTTGATATAGAGACATAACAATTAAGGTTTACTTTCACATAAGGAGAGCTACGGTTGACAATAATGATAACGACATCTTAGAGTTAGATAACAGCTAGCTAAGACTTGAGGTCAGATTATTCACACATTCATCTGTTTGATCTTCATCATATCACCAACATTGCTACACAACGGCAACATCACTGATCGTGACTTCAATATCCAGACACGTCTATATGTGGAACAATTTCAACGTACTCGTCAAAATGAAAAGATGCTTGACTGTACGATTTAATACAATGTAATAGGACAAAGAAAGCGATATTTTTCTGGAAAAGTGATGACATATTGCAGCTTTTGCACAATCCATGCAAAACAATGCAGACAATCTTGAAAGATGAAAATCTTCTTAAAAATAGGATCGAACTTTCAGCTAGGCCTATTGTTTGTTATTGGCGGATTTCCTTTTCGTAGTTTCATAGATGATCTAATCGAGATGTCAAGTTGTAGAAGAACATGATGCCTGGGAATGAGGGTCTGATATCTCAAGCTCAATAGTTGGTGCAATACACTAATTTGAAACGTGGGCATGATAAGCCGTATCTGTGAAATTTAGGAGATTTGCACGCAGATAATTACAAAAGGCCTGTTTGACAGATTTTCAGAACTGAAGTTATTTCACAGAGTATTGCAACCAAATCCTCAATCAATTGCACATGCATGAATTCAACCGCAATAAAGTCGGCAAATTAGATTTAATGCTAGCCTTTCGCCAAGCTTGTCACTTCAAGCATCAGTGTCAATTTGGGCTACATGTGATTGATTGATTCTGTGAGAGAGTACTACTCTTACTTATGATAATCTTGACTGAAATAATCTTGATTGAAAGCCATTTAACTTTTCCAAAAGTGATGTGCATCATGATACTACCAGAACAGACATTTCATTTAGAATTGATTTTTGCTCTTCGCTTGAACGGGTTTTCCTAATTATTTTATGCAATATATCAAAACAATAATAAAATGAAACTTTAAAATTTCATTGTGAAATAAGTTTTACTTTAATTGATATTTTCTGAATTATCATGCGATATCAATTACAGGTACTGATAAAGTCCATGCTTAAATTTCATTGAAAGAGACCCCGAATAATGCACAGGAATTCCAGATTCAAACATCCATTCGTGGAAGGAAGGACAATATTCCTGCAAGCTAAGATGAGAGAAGAATGAGACTACCACAGATGTCAAAGTCATTTGGCAGACCCTGAGCGGATGAAAAACAATTACAGCTACAGTAATCAAAATGAATTTTTGAAGACTCCTAGATTACGGAAAATGAGAATGCCAAGTTCAAGGGACAAACAAAACGGATTTCAGCATCAATGTGTCATTCTATCTTCTCAATTCTTTAATTGAGAAGCAACAACCATCGAGAGAGTTGCATCAGTCAAAAAAAGAAGGCGAATAGGAAAATCTACTGGAACGACAATGAAGATGCCACACCGTTGATGAGCGAAAGAAGAACAATCAAACAGAGCATAGAAGCAGAATAAAACATTCAATGAAAGCAATGAAACATTCAATAAACGTCAAAGTTTTTGCAAGGCAATCGATATAAAAATGTAACGGAAAGAAGACAAGGTGTGCCTGCAATATGAGTCAAATGACAATTAATCTTCCTCTGAGCACTATCAGTATCAATGCATCGAATATGTTACTAAGAGAATGTGCGCTGATTTGCCTAAATTTAGATTCAACTGAATCTCGCAACTTTCTATATCCCTCTGATTACATAATCCATCTATCACGTTCAGTAATTCGCGGGAATCATCTATATCTAAATGACGCATTGAGTTACAACACACATGGCAGAATTCGATAAAATTTTTGCATAACAAGATTGCTACAACAACGATTGTCTCTACACTCACCATCATGTGCTTACAACAATCGCGAAACAGCCATCGCCTCTGTGATTTTACAGACGGAAATGGAATCTCCCAAGAGGAAAATTTTCTTATCGCCGACCACATGTTGGCAAGGGAAAGAATTTCTGATCAAACTCAACTTTGGTACAAACTCAGATTGAATTGCTTAGTACGGACGGAAAATGGAATTGCTCAACCTATGAAAGTAGGAACTTTAATCTGGAATATAAATCATTTAAAACTGATCCTTTTTTGTGATTGCAGGGGAAATTTGCAAGGTTTAATGAAATTCAACAACTTTCCAGCAAAGCATTCATCATTATGTGAAGGCTAAATAGATGACAGACGCCTCTTTCCATTTATCTGATTCTCTCCTCTATTGTTTGAAATGCAAAAAAGGTTGCTGACTTACATACACAACTTCAATTAATGGCTGAAGTTGCATTACGATGCAACCATCATTAACTAAATTTTAACTGAAGTCCGCTAACGTGCGGATAACATATGCAATTAAATACAAAAATCATTTAATATATAAATTTATTAAATATATAATTTAATATATAAAAAATGTGAGATAGTCCTGAAAAGAACTCATTAAGCGTTCACTGGGCTGGACACACGGATTATCAAAAGTTCACAAAGACAAGAACAAAAATATAAAAATAAAACTGGACAAAACAACAAATATATACAAGGGGCTCATCAGCAAGATGACCAACTGCTTTCGTCTCTTTTCGGGTCTTTTAGCATCTTGGACGAGAAAGCAGTGGCGGACCCACGCCATAGGCGTACCCCCATAAAACAAATTAAAAATAAAATACACAGAAATAACGGTACTCAAAATACTGTGCATGCACTCAAATCAACTTTATGCTCTCATCAAACTTTAGCAGGAGTGAAAAATGGTTACGTAGAAGTTTTTCCATGCTTCTTCTTAAATCACATAACAGATAGATGAAATAACATGGATAATTAATCATAGTGAATATAATAATACTAAATCATAGATGAAATAAATTTCATGTATAAGCTTTCTGACTGCAGTGTTGATGAAGACTTGAGAGATGGAGAATAACTTCCACATCCTTTAGTTCATTCATTGATGTATTTCTATGTTCGCGCTGACGTCACACATTGTATTGATTCATATCTCATGAAACTGGTCGAACGCTGAACATTTCATTCACCTGATGATGCGCACACGCTGTGCGTGAAATATCGTGTCCTAATAATTTCTTCGGCGATTAACCGGAACTTTTCACACAACTTCCACATTGTTCTTTTGAATGTTTAGCGAATTTAATATTTTATAGACAATGAGAAAAATTTCTATTAAATCAACAAAGGACACCTTCGTGATGGAAAAATTGTCTGACGGGTTGAAGAAGGAAACACCTTGATGTTTGTCGACGACATTGCTATTCTGAGCGAGAGCAGGCTGAGCAGGAATCAGAGAAATGGAGGCAGACATTGGAAGGGAAGTATTTGGAAAAATGCGTGGAAAGAAGAGAATGTTTTGCAGTCGATGACATCAGGGCACAAGAACTGCTTGATTGAATCAATTCCCTTTTCTATTCAATGGTAAAATGTTTCGGCAGATTGATGGTCTCTGCATGGGAAGTCCACTGAGCTGCAGGATGAGCAATATATTCATGGGTTACATGGAATCTGAGCTCTCTCAATGCATTATCGATAACTGTGAGTTCTACACCCGATATGTCGATGATACGTTCATCTTAGTGAAAGACATGTCGCAAGTGGATAATTTACTACATGTTTTCAACAGCTTCCATCCTAATATCAAACTGACGATGGAATTCGAGAAGGACGGGAAATTGCCATTTTTGGACGTGCTCATTCAACGCCGTCAGAATGGCCGAGTTCGGACTGCTGTCTACCGTAAGCCGACATTTACAGGACTTTACACGCATTTCAAGAGCTTTGTGCCTTTTCAATACAAAGTTGGTCTTGTCAAAAGTTTACACCACCGCGCAAAGATGATCTGCTCTCCTGACGTATTGGAAGATGAAATACGTTTCCTGAGGAAAACAATGGAAAGCAATGGATATCCAGCTAATTTCCTGGACAAATATTTGACAAGCAGTCAGCACGAAAAAGTGGAGGGTCCCGAGAAAAGGAAAGTGTGGATAAGGATTCCTTATCTTGGTGAGCCCTCAAACCTACACAAGAGGAGACTCAAAGCTGCAGTTGAAAATGCCTTTCCTGCTGCCCAAGTAATGGTCGTGCATACCACGGTTCCTACCTTGAGGAAGTCGCCTAAAGATCCTGTTCCCGTATCTGCCACATCAAATGTGATTTACAAATTTTCCTGTAGTTGTGGACTCAATTACATTGGCAGAACGAGACGACGATTGGGAGACAGAGTCAAGGAGCATGTCCCAAAGTGGTACATCGACGGCAAGAAGAAGGCAGGAGTGTCTGCAATTACAAGACATTTAGTTTCCTGCTCCTCTCCGCCTGCCGATCCCAGACAGTCATTCAAAGTGGTGAAACGAGTGAGAACCTTTAGAGAACTACAGATATTGGAGGCTTTGCTCATCAAGAGAGAAAAGCCTATACTGTGCATCCAGAAGGATTATGTGATTTCTTTGTGTCTTGACTTTTAGCTTCAGATAAGTTAGACAGATAACTTATTAACTTTGTCTTTTAAGATTGCATGTTCTTATTACTTAACTGTTAATGAGTAGAGTGTTAGATACTAGTCAAATGTAGATCTTTGCAAACCACATGTAGACACGTGCATGACGCATGTGAATGAATCAATTCAAATTATTTATATGCCATCAAGAATGTACAAAATGTGAATAGCATAATTAACACTTTCATTCGTCCACAAATGCATCCACGTAATAAGTTTATCAATAATAGCAATTTCCATTTAGCACGCCTCATAACAGCTTTATAAGTAATACTGTCAGTTTTCTGCTATACAAATAATAATTCGAGGCATAAAGGAACAGTTTATCATTCCTTACAAATTCTTTGGTGCATTCATTCATTTGGATGAGCTGTTTCTTTCATTTCCTGTGCGATGTGGAAGTAAGATATCAGCAGACGAATAATTCACTTTCTATTTTCAAAAATCTCTTTTTTGAGTTGTATTCAGCGCCGCTTAATTATCCTAATGCAAATCAAACATACTTTCAACAACGTCGATACATGATCAAAACATGTCGCTTATCAGAGTTATCTACCATTCATTTTGACCCGATACTTAAATAATTCAAGTATTTGAAAAATTGCAGTTCAAATTTCCAATTGCTATTTATAGCAACAAGATGGTCGAGTTGGTGAAAACGGATGTCATTGGAAACAGCATAATCCAGTTGTGTGCCTTTAGTGATTTAGGACGATTGAGTCATCGGAGCATCGAAATCAGCGGAGGGGTTCCAAGCAATCATTTAGACACTATCGACGGGTAGGTATCAATCAAATCTAGCCCTAAACAAGTGACAAGTAGCGACGAAGGATCTGGAAATCGCGTGAAATCGCATCACCATAGAACTAGATTTCTTCCAGGTCTGCCATATTCCATATACTAGAACTTGAGCATTGCATCGAAGAATACTATAACAAATTTTCCGACTTTTGTGGAATGTGTCACTTGATGGGAAAGGTGGAATCCTTCAAGGCAACATAATAGGGATTTTAAGGATAAGGGACTCGTGGTTGCGAAATTTGCTTTGCAATATCAAATCAATTCGATTCATTCGAGAAGATGCTAATTTCTGCGAAACGTGTCGCTAAGTGAATTATTTCTCATGCTAATTCATCGGAGAAATACATGCATCCGGGTAACACTATCAATCTTAACAACGGTCAAGCTATGCTTTGAAGAATCAAACAGTACCGGTATACTGGTTGACGTTCAGAGTGCAACTAGCTTTAAGCAATGACAACTCATCAATATATACAAATTTAATTCGCAATGAAGAAATCTTGGTTGGATTGTGTGCCATTGGTGTGAGCTTTGTGAAGATCAAAAAATTGACGAACACCAATAAAAGCTTATTGTTAATAAAAATGCTCAATATTTCGGCATGCGCCTTAATCATGAACTATTAAAAGAAAGAGCATTAACTAAGCAAAGCTAAAATGCAAAATTCAAGTGCAAAAGCTATCATAGTGTAAAAGTGCTTGGAAATGCACAAAAGACCACATAGAAATATTGCAAGATCATAGATGCAAAAAATACCGCTTAACACGCCCAACCTCCCACAATGTATTTAAGCAAATTATTTGTTGATTTCTGGGCTTAGTTGCCGGATACTGTTCATTTCAATTTTTTCCCTATGAGTGGAATCAACAAAACCATCTCTTAGAACTGAAAAGTAAGCGTCAGTAAACGATGGGGTAGAAATAAAATGAATATGAGCAAGATAACGGAACACATCAGAAGATGACAACTTAAGATGCTCTTTGATACGAGAAAATAAAGTTCGAGTTTTACCAACAGAAAGATGATCACAATGAATACAATCAACATGATAAACAACATTCTTTTTATAGCATAAAGTATTGCCTCCGCAAATGCATTTGTCGTCACATTTAATTTGAATTTTAGGCTTGAGACGTCGTCTCCATAACGGTTTCTGATTTAAGCAGGAGATATGCATATTCTTATCCAACTGTTTAACTGTAGGTCTGAAACGTGTTGAGCATGAATCACTTATGAACGTACTTGACGTGCATTCTTGACTTCCTATTATTTAAATCATGACGACAAATGCATTTGCGGAGGCAATACTTTATGCTATAAAAAGAATGTTGTTTATCATGTTGATTGTATTCATTGTGATCATCTTTATGTTGGTAAAACTCATCGAACTTTATTTTCTCGTATCAAAGAGCATCTTAAGTTGTCATCTTCTGATGTGTTCCATCATCTTGCTCATATTCATTTTATTTCTACCCCATCGTTTACTGACGCTTACTTTTCAGTTCTAAGAGATGGTTTTGTTGATTTCACTCATAGGGAAAAATTTGAAATGAACAGTATCCGGCAACTAAGCCCAGAAATCAACAAATAATTTGCTTAAATACATTGTGGGAGGTTGGGCGTGTTAAGCGGTATTTTTTTACATCTATGATCTTGCAATATTTCTATGTGGTCTTTTGTGCATTTCCAAGCACTTTTACACTATGATAGCTTTTGCACTTGAATTTTGCATTTTAGCTAAGCTTAGTTAATGCTCTTTCTTTTGATAGTTTATGATTAAGGCGCATGCCGAAATATTGAGCATTTTTATTAACAATAAGCTTTTATTGGTGTTCGTCAATTTTTTGATCTTCACAAAGAAATCTTGGGTCATGCATAAATAAAATCTGAGCACATTCACTCTCTCGGCTACCTGTCAGTAATCCATGAAAAGGGAAGAATAAAGGAGAAACTCACGGACAACGCGATCACGTGAAAAACTACAATCAATTGTATACTTCTAGTACAAAATGAAAAAGTCATTATATTTTTTAAACGTATATATGTGCACATGCAAAACAATCAAGTGTAGATATGCACACGAGGGGCTAACTCTCAAGCTTTGACTATTCATTTAACTTACACACAGTAAGGAATCAATTACAAAATCCTTTCTTCTCTAAGTGCAATCTGCACAAGATGAACTTTATTTGTCATTGTTTTTAGTTTTGCAAGAATTCTTTCTTCAGGATTTTTATTTAATCTTTCAGACAAGTCCCGGGTGACAATAGCTAGTGAAACAAATGACATCAATTTTTCTTCATTACAGCATCATATGCACAGATGCGAAGATAAATTTGATAGTATACTAATTGAAAGGAATGTCGTAGGGATTGAAAGTGATCATAATGCAAGGTCGGGGATCGCAGCATGCATCTTCGAGATTTCTTTGCTGATCGGAATTCTGTGTATTCATGCAATGACCTCTCTGCACTTTTACGACAACCTTCCTGACAACGAATAAAATCTAGCTTTCTCAATTATATAAAAAGAGAACATGATTGGAAGATTAAGCAAAAAAATAAATTAGATAAAATATATTCAGCTGTATTGTGGATGAATGGTCTAGTATATAACGCGTGTGTGAGAATGTGCATGGTTTACGTGAGATTCCCCATGAAAGTCGAAGATCAACTGAGGTTGGTGACAGCAAAACTGACAGAAAACTTGGTTGGATGATGGAAGTGTCATAGAACAATAGGCTCGCTATCTCCATGCTTCTCCAGCTTTTTATTGTGGAAAACTTCGTGAAGGTCTCGAAAATGAATAATCGAAGTGCGATAGTACAGAAATGCTTTCCGAAAACCAGCAAATGATTCAGTCAAGAAGGCTTATAACACTAACTGGCCGTGGCCAACACAGAGAAGCCGTTTTTTTCCTTCTAATTCTGCTTGTATTTTCATTTGTTTTATTCGTTGTTATTGAAAAAGCGACTCAAAATGTACACAATATTTCAAATATCACTCTTGGTTAATTTGTCTCGAATTCTACTCGTAAGTAAGGATTTTAATCGATCTAATTAATCCGCTGTTGTAGGGAGACAGTGATGATAATAATTTCAAATAATGTGCGGCGGAATTTATATCAAGGAGTCCTGGAATTTCCAGCATTGTAACACATAAAAATTCCATGACAATGATAAAACTTTCACTTTATATCTATATTTTTTACTCAACCCGAAAAAGAGGACATCGACCACGGAACCAAACTTATGATCAGAAAAAGCACATACGTTGTAGGGCTAATTCAGATCTTCGTTTTGATCAACATTGAAAGTGATTATAAATGATATCACACCGTAAAAGTTGAATTCGCAAATTTAAGAATCGATGCAGATTGCTAGACAGCAAAATACCGTCCGATCCCTTGAGAGTCAGTTCGTTGCTGCCAAATCCAAGAGGAAGAACTGGTCCATCTGTCCTATGGATTCTTTACTATCAAGAGGAAACTCAAGTTCATCTTGGCAGTGTACTTTAAGGCCTGTACAGGATCATACAACCACTTTTGTTCAGACTACTCATAACTATCTAAACAGTAAGCAGTACGTTTTTCAACAAATGACCTATCGCTAGCCCCCCCAATCCCCCCCCCGGTATAAGAATGCTGATGATAGAAATAGTGACGCTGCTTAGAAATAGTGGGTGCCAGATAGTAGTTCAATAATTGTCTATAGAGAAAACAAGCTTAAAAGAAGGCGCTGACATTATTGACGTTTGGTAGGTGTGTTTTGTAGGTTCACCTTACAGAGCAGTCGTTGTTACCATTATTTAAGGCTCAGCTCTTTTGATCAGATTTAACTCCAACATCGGTGTGCATGAATTATACATGCAATATCTTCCTGAATCATCCATTAACCAACACAAGATTACAGGAGCATCTTTACGGAAGTTTCACCCATAGCACAGCAAAGTAACATTAAAAAGAGCTAGGGGTTACTAAAAGAGAAAAGTAATTAATTTGTTTGTATTACAGAAACAAAAATAAAATAGCAGACATTCTAAATAAATTAAGTTGTTCCGATCAAAAAAAACTCGCTCGCAAGTCTCTTGAAAGAAATATGGAGATTGGCTTGGCCATGGCAAGTGGTCTGCGGAAACTGATACACGAATTATGCCGTGCGAACAGAAAACCTTATCGAGCGACTCACTGTGTGTTTCTTCGCTTCCCTGATAGCATGTATTAAGTACGCTCGCGATGCGTGTGCTCCTGAAGATGTTAGGTTTGGACAAGCATTCATTTACTGCAGAGCTGCTTCTACCGAAATAGTATCTGTTGCAGAGACTAAATGAGGCTACCTTACGTCTGACGGACATCGACTCCGACTCGCTGACTAACTTATCGTCCGTAACGTTGTACTTCATCGCAACGCTGTTTTAGGAATGCTAAAAGGACCATAACATGTTTTTAAGAGCAATAAGCTTTTCCAGTTATCCACTGACACCATATAAAAATAACATTCTTCTTCATTAGATGATGCTATGCTTGCTCAGATATTCTCACAAGTTGCATCGTATCTGCACGAATCAGCTAACAGATCCTGCTTACACAGGGTTGACCTCCTGGATGTAATTGGCTAGGAAATTTCTCATACACATAGGGAAAAATCACTTCATCAGTGAATGTAAAATTATTTATGTCTTCCTAATGCGATCAATTAAATTGAATAAGTGAATTCGTGAGCACAGTTGTGACATTTCAACCAAGAATAATTGCTAGATATTACTATGCAAGTACCTTCAAGAAACACAGAAATCATTTTAGGTTTTCACATAACTGAGCCAAATACCTATCGAAGTAAGGTAATTGTACCAAGTACAGGTAAGCTGTAACTAATACTTTGCTCATTTCAAATTTTCGAACGAAATTTGAAGGCGCTCTAAGTATCTCACGAGGTTGGGAGTGGTACAATTAGAATCACGTTTGTCCTCTCCCTCACTTGGTCACATTGTTGGCCATTCTGAGGTCGTCATTCCATAATTGGAGCATTGGTCAGTGAAATGTGACCTTTTCCTAGGCAAACGGTAACTAGGCGTATGCGGCTCTCCAACCCCCTACGATAACACAGTGCCAAATTATGAAAGGTAACAAGATTTAACTTACTCGCTAACTCACTCATCGCCTTTTCCAGAAGATGCTGGGCTCTACGAGAAATTAGTAACGACATGCAAAAAACACTCGTATCTTTAGAAAATAATCTTATGCATTAAGGGGAAGCGGCATTTAATAGTTATAGAAAATTGCAAACTCAAAATTTTACTTGTGCGGCATGGCAACCAAGATGACATCAGTCATCACATTTTTGAATTGGAAAATTCACTATTATTCAAGCGACCGAGTAAAGAGCATTAAAAATTGTGCATTTCGATGGAATCGAACCAGCGACTTTTTGGTGACTGAGACAGTAAACCACTACGCTATACAAGCAATTGATTGTCGTCATTATCTCTATTGGTTAGAAAGAGAGGAGAGAGAGAGCTGCCAGATAATACCAGAGTGGAATGACACTAAAATTGTGGAAAATTTTATACAAACACAAGCTTTCGACCAAGAAGAAGGAAGGAGATGCACCTTGCGAGGTAGTGACGTTGCAGGTGACAATTCGTTTAGTTTAATGATTCCTCCACATACATGGTCTCTGCGTAATATCCATCAATGATTGAAAGCAGATTCAAAATAATTGAATTGCTATACGAATACAGAAGGCTACGGACGACGTTTTCAATCAGCTGAACAATTAAACTGAATTGTGTTATGTCATAATGAACATCATCAGCGTAATAATCATGCTGGCTGCATGTGAACAGAATTATAGGTGAAATGTGACTTACAAAATAGATTGCATCACAGACTACACTTCACCCTCGCCTAACTGGACTCCTGAGTCGAGTGCACTACACAGGGGTACGTTTTCGCCAACCCCTACTGCTCTCCTAAAGTGATGAGCCGATCTAAGTGACTCATGCATCAATTAAAAAGACTCCGCAAATGTTCAGAATAGCATCATTAATTAATTATTTGTCATTGAGCGGAAACAAAGATCAAAGGTTAAAACTTGGATTTTCTACAGTACAATTTCTTTAAAGAATTATCATCATTTGCACAGAAAAAAGCATTGACTGCAACAGTGTAGTGTACTGGCATCACAATTGCACACCGATCACTGCCAAGTCCCGTCCCACTGCTTACCTCCATCAAAATGACCGAGTGCTCTGTTGAACTTGTCAAATCAGGACTAACAAGAGCAACACTGCACAGTAAATATAGTAGTGGATGTCGTGCGCAGTGTACATGATGTAGCCATACATAGTTTCAGACTTGAGGTCCCTTATGTGTAAAAACCGCGATTATGAGGATTGTCAGTCCGGTGCGTCTTTCTTTCTTCCATAAAAATCTTAATTTCAATGCTTATGACTAACTTGGCAAACAAACTTGTCGTTATGAATGACATATTCTGTGCAGTGACAAATTTTGACAAAAGTATCCCAAAATGCAAGTTTCGGGCAAGAATTGAGAAACTCATTTCACCAATTAAATATTCTAGGCAAACGCGCTCATTGCACAATTTCTGAGCAGAATTCGATATGACACTCACCTCACTTGGTTTGACGTATATTTGTTTGGCTGAATGTGATTGAGAAGGATAACTCGACTTTCTCCTGAAGTTTTCTTCTTCTCCTGCTCAGCTGTCACCTCTGTGGATCGGTCATCCATCTCGAGATAAGCTGCCGTTGAGGTACCTGTGAGTGAGAGGAGGCTGCTGTCGACTACTGTTCGATTGATATCAGAATGAAAGGAAAAGTTACAACAACTGTTAAGAATGAGATCATCATTGAGAAAGCTTGCACACACATGCACACAGCACTGAAGCAATCAAAATGTCCAGTAAAAGTGGTGAATAAAAAGCAAAATATTTTCAGAACTATACTAGCCAACTAGGATTGGATGGTTGAGTACGTCGGGAAAATCTAACTTGGTTCTGTCAAATCGCATCTTAATACTTATTTCAATGCCTGATCCCAGTCATGTCCTAGGGCTGAATAATCGATTGTACGATTCTTCGGTAACTATTCTTAAAAAGTCTTCGATTGTGTCGAGAATCTTTTGCTAACGATCGATCGAACTGGATTGATGTCCTATCCTCACACTGAAACTAAGTAGAAACATCGAAACAAATCCGAGCACATCGCCTATCATACTAAATCTGATCCTCGTGATCAAAAGATCATTTACTTTGAGTTCCGAAGAGAAAACTTTAATCAGAAATGCACAGAAAGAAAGACGAATTCTAGTTGATGAAAAACAAGTGTAAACAAAATATCAAACACTTGCAGATCGTGATTCTTGCTAATCAATACTTCGAAATATTGAGATATTTTATGCAGTGAGTTCAACGTTCTCACACCAAAGATACTTCCGCATTCGACCTCGGCTATTCCAGTTACGCATTATGCTGAGTTATTACAAAGTCAAACACTACTCTCAGAACCCAATATTCTAATTAAGTGATGTACGTTCATCCTCGTTTTAAATGTCGGTTATTATTTTACGGTCACAAAATCACAAATCTGAGAATAATGATGGTTATTATTTCAACTAACGTCTTCCCGAAGTAAATCACTCTGTATTATTGCGACAGAATATATAATTAGTTATTCAGAATTCAATTCCATCAATGCTTTTGTCTGAATCTGTGAATTACAAATCGTTGACAAAGAGGATTCTTTATGTATTGTAAGACATGAAGGAACGGAATTTCCAATTGACGCACCTAAAAATTTCCTCACTAGTTTGATTTTAAAATGCAAGTTGTGTTGGAATGGTCGAATCGATAGCACATTTCATGAATGAAGACAATCATGTGAAAAAAAAGACTGCCTAATTCAAGTTATATATACACGTATATGCCTGAATGACTACTCACAAAACACACTTAAGAATGATAAACTTTCTCTTTCAAAGACATCATGAAGCACTCGCATACTGACCTACCCCAACTCAAACCCTGACGTGAAAAAATTGCCGCTGATTTTCGCAGGAATTACATCTCTCTCTCATACAGTACAATTTTCCATCATTCTTCCTCGGGGAAATGCTTAGGCTGTGAAAGCTAGCGGCAGTTTTCATTTGATTATCAACCTTCATGAATGGACTCCATTTCATCAATTGTCTACACTATAACCTCTCTTGTGATAGATATTTTAAACAGAATCGTTCTTCACTAGTTTCACCGAATTTTTAAGATAATTTTCATCGAGGTACTTCCAGACTTCCTACTTTAAGTCTGAAATATTTCAAATGAGGTAAATAAGACTTAACACATAATGCAAACATGAGTTTATTTCAAAGTGTACATGCATTTTTTGTACTTAGCTCGCGAGTGGACGAATGAAGTCTAATTCCATGGAGGAATAGAGCTACTGGAGCGGGTACACCGAAAGCTATCATACAAGAGGAAAGCGATTGAATTTTCCCATTTACGATTCGAATGAAATTATCGGTGATATTTTTCAGCAACATGGTGAAATGGTTTGTCAAACACAAATTTATTTGCCATAAATTCATTCAGTAAAACTCTGGACCTTCTAGGTTACAGAACGGCAAAAACGTGGTACGGAGATGGACTTGGGTCGTCTTCGGTTAACGCAGTTACTAGAATATTCTTTTGATTTAATTAAAATGAATCAGTTAAAATATCAATGATAGGTATACTTGACTATGACATTTAAGTCGAGTATCGAAGTTGTATATCTAATTGTATGAAACAACCTAGTCAAATATGGCACAAAACGTGCAAGAAGTAATGACTAGCTCTCTGCTTTTTGGACAATGCTGTTGTCCATTTCTGTTGGCTGAGAAATAATAAGCTAACTGAGCAGATTATGATACTGTCTTTACCTGCATGTAAGCCTACTATGAGTGTGACCATACAGAATTTCGAAATTACTTGGTCTCAAATAGGAGTTTGCTCTAATTCTACAGTGTACATTTGACCACATGTCTAGAAGGCGTTTGACAAACTATGCTGACACTAATTTGTCATCAGTTCTAATAGTTAATATCATAACTAAAAAGTGAGGCTAAATAGCAAATTAATAAAATACGTTCGATTTATATGCAGCTTTATTACATGCAGTACATACAAGTAAATGAATTTCTCGTCGTGTTTATTTCAATTTGTATGTCGCTACATGTTGGGCAGAAAAATTAGTCCATGTCCATCTTTGGTACTAATCAGTCTCAGGTTCGAACTTAATACCTGATTTTTGCATCAGTTATTGGTATGATGCATTTGGCGGAATTTATGGGAAGACCATATTAAAGGGCATAATTTTAAGCATTCTCTGCCTACGCCTCAGACAGAACGGAATTACACTTTTCAACAATTCAACACATGCTGCTGATCTCCACAGAGGGCTGACATGAACTGCATTAAACTTTATTTCTTTCATGTCCCAAAAGGTTAGCTCATCGTGCGAAACAAAATATTTGAATAACGAATGTCAATCAGTTCTCCACTCCAGTAAATCTCTTCCTTCATTATCCACTTCCTATTGAACGAGAACGATCAATGCTCATGTATATAAATGATTGATATTTTTATCAAATTTTGCTACGATCTCTAATACATATAAGTAGAGAGGAAAATAATTCTTCACAGGAAACCGTATTTGTTATAATAGCATGCTACAAGTACATCAGAAGAAAATTTAATGACAAAATACAAGGAATTAACATAATAAAACATTTTCAGTGTACGGTGCATGTTGGAAAATTAATAGACCCAGTACAAAATCAAAATTATAGGAACAAAGAATTATGAAATACTGATACACTGAATACCACCGCATGTACATAGCACAAATTACCAATTCTAATAAAACTGTCAGTATACACAAATATGCGAAGTAGCGAGTAAATCGCATGGAAACTGTTGCTTCATCCTCATTTGGCGATTGAAAACAAAAGGTCATTTAATATATACGATTAATTAAAGATGCTGAACAGTTTCCATACCCAGTCATGACTAAAGCTATACTCTATTAACTTGAGAAGAAACACAGCATGCTAAAGCAAAAAATTATAATCTATAAATTTTCGGTCAAAAGCATTGATGCCACACGTTTAGCAAAGTTAAGCGCAGCATCAGAAAAAAGCATCAAATAGTAAAGGATTAAAGATTTGATATGAAGAAATCGCACCTAATGATGAATCCAGCTGCATTGCATATGATCTTTATAATGTAACTACAAAACAAGCATACGAAGTCGAAACAGTTACATCAAAAGCCAGGAAACTCAAGATCTTGAAATCATAGATGGGTTAAATACCATACTAATATACAATCATATGATATTCAGAGAAGCAATGATACCTCAATTTACCATGAGACAATAGTGCTTTTGTTTCGTACAAATATTCTACAATAATAGTGAATTTTGTGATAATAAGTTTCAGGAACAAGATAATGATTGGCGCAAAATTGTTACACAAATATATAGGCCCTATAACATTTACAAACTCATTGATGAAAACTGTAAAAATTTAATGGCCTACAAATACAGATAACCGGTAGACGTTGGTTGAAGGCAATTGTGCAGGTACATATCCATGTGTGAAACAATGATTGATTTATGAAGCTCCATGTACTACGCCGCTATCTTATCTGCATTGACCTAGAGGTCATTAAGATAGCACGTCGCTATAAATGTCTACTTTCATAAATTGATCGAAATAATCTAATCATGTAATAGACCAGGCTCCAGGATAATCCCCTTTTCCGTCAGTATAATTTCGTTGTCAAATTCCGAACCTAAAAGAAACATTTTTTGGTCTGAAGTACGAACTTTAATAGCACTTGCAGAAAACACGAGTTTTCGGTGTCCTGCGCTTTCTGAGTCACCGTTGTTAGTATCCGATGTAACCAGGACGTTTCAGTATGAATTGCATTTATATCAAGTAATGATCGATGTTGATGTTAAATGGACAAAGCGGAGAAAAGTATTTCACTATGTAATACGACAATTTAAATCATTCAGATAATCAACTATTAAGACGTTTATGCAACCAGACAATTAGAGCTGGCTGACTTGATGAAAGATGCTGTTTAATCTAAATGGAAATAGTATAATCAAATGCTGAGTTGAATCCTGAATTGAAAATTGGAACAGACCTGAATAGCTGCCCTTCCATCCAATATCAGACATCATCAAAATGACTAGTTCAAATTTCTCATCAACACAACGCCCTATTTAAACTTCCAGCCATACTAGGTGTACATTTGAAATGCGCAACTGGTATATCAAGTGAAATTTCAGAGGGTATTCATTCAATTTTACCTTTCACACACTACTGTCATGTCGTCTTAGTTAGTGCGCCTGCAATAAGTACGTGTAATAAATGCTGCTTTTGCAAGTACAGGGTAATATTGAAAACACTCTATGCTTACTGCAAATGCTGCACGCCAAAATTGATGTCAGCATTTTTCACAACTTCTAGTATTTGTTGTGACCTTGCGTCCGTTATAGTCAAAAAATATATGAGTCGGTAATTATTTTCGAATACAATTTATTGAAATATTCAAAAATATCATACCTCTCATCCTAGTAATGCAAAATTGTTGGGAATTATTTCTCTGGATAACTATTAACACAATTTCTTGTAATAATTACTCCTTACAATAACAACCCCTGGAAGTCTTATCATAGAATAAAGAAGGTGTAATTGAAAATGTTGCAACGACCCTTCGCAGATGTTTAGCGAAATCAAAAATTGGCTAAATTAAGAGTACAAGTATTTTTGTGAATTAAAAGCGGTTCCGGTACCCTCATTCCTTCCGTAATGAGCATCGAAAACACACATTAACTTCGCCAAAGCCGATTGAAGATTATTTATGGTTAAACGAACCACTTATTGATAAATGCATATTAGTGAACTGATATAGTATTGATTCGAATTTCAAATTTTCAAACGCACGTGTTGTTATGTGAATAATATCACTTATTCAATGTTAAATCTTGTTTGTTTGAGTGGGAATAATAAATAGCACACCATCCTCTGTCAGACAATCTAGTTAAAGGATGTTCTCTCATTGACATAGCTGCAACAGAGTTATAAGCAAGAAGGTACCAAACAGGGACCAAATTTTTAGAATTCATTTGGATGAAATCAGTTTTTAATTTCCTACTTTTTCTTGCTTCTCTTGAGAACAGTCATTGAAAGCGAATAATTTGAATTAACAAATGGTGCAGAATCACGCAATAATCGATTAAAGGATTAATTTACTCTATAATTTACTGGTATTTTCCTTAACATAACTGTCCAGGAACACTTTACTGCGTGTTGAGACTGAAACATTTGCTTATTACATCAAGAGTGGTCCGAATATCTGAGGCTAATGTGCTATCTGTTGCATACAAGTTTGGTTGCAACTTGCTGTCATGGTTTGCTATAATCGTGCATGTCGTGAATGGGTTATACTGTGCATTTTAATATCTTATGATGATAAAATGAACGATTAGCTGTAATTATCTTGTCCTACATTGGAAAACTGATCTATGTCCGATAATATATTGTGTCCAATTGTTTGCACAATATTTGTCAAAATAAATTCTGCAAGTATGTGAAATAATCTGCAAAATAACAAATTTTGAACAAGATCTATGTTAATGCCGGATAGATCCTACAGTAAACAGTTAAGTCGAGAAATATAATTCATCGGTAGTGGTACAAACTTTTGTCGAAAAGGAAATAAGTTCCTTCGTTAAAAATCACATACCATCGTAAAAAATACAGGATTTAGCAAAATCTTAGTAAATCTGAAAACCGCATTTTGGAATATCAAATTCTTAAGAATTATGACTATGAGGAAGAACAGCATTGCGAACTCACAAGGAATACCTCAGAAATTTGTTTCTTAAGTCTAACAAATTAGATCTACCAACATTTGGATACATGCTTTTAACTAAACTAACTCATAAGTTTATTAATTCATCACCAAGTAACAAGAATGATTGCAAAATTTCTCCATTTTGTCTTTGAGCTCTAGAAACGTTTATACAATCATTTACTTACATGAGAACTTTGCAACACCTATTCTGAAATACATAATTCTATATTCAAAAATATAAAATAAAACATTTTCAAAATTAAATTGATCGATAACTAATAACAAATCTAAATGAGAAGTACTACTTCATGCTGTCCGAAAATTAATATAAGTCAATCAAAGGTGCAACAACTTCATTTTACAATTAAATGTAGACTACTCTTCTACCATGTTGTCCACAAAACGATAATTTAGGCATTCACAATGCTTTATCTAACATCACGTGAACGACACTTGATGTAACCAAAATTTGAAAGCAGGCACCTTCAAAACAACGTCAACCAATGGACATACCTGGTGTATATTTCATAACAAGCTTGGCTTGCCTAAATACCAATTGAAAACTATTAGTTTGAGTAGTATATCATCAACATCTATCTAAACCTCAACTAGCTTCGTGGAGTCGATAGAAATAGTACCAGAGATATTAAAACAAGCTATAACATCTTCCTCTTCTTTTCTATTGAAATGGTACTGAACACGTAAAATATTTATCATTGCAACAGATGATGCCAATAGTGATTATAAATACATTTATTCATTTAAATCACACAAGTGAGATGCAGAAGCAACATTTATGTAGATGATTGTTTGATAAAAATTCAAATAATGTTTTAACTACAACAATTCGCTAATATGTAAATAATAAAACTCAATTGTCACCACCGAAGGATTTGCTAGAACGCTGTGATTCCCTTAGTCCAGAAACCCCACCGGCCAACTTCTATCAGAGTTGGATGTGGGTCAACAAACGACTCACGATGTGACCTACGACCTACCTTATCAAAAACGTATCTGATCAATTTGACCCACAGGTTGTTTGTTTGGAATAGTAATGCGGGACTGTATAGTACTCATGTATGCACCGGTCTATTTATCAGATCAAAAAACATATTGGTTATGTTAGATCACCTTCTGTAAGGCCTTAGAGGGTCTTCTGTAACTACTGTAAGGCAATAAGTTTCTATAGTTGACAGTCCATTAGAACTATCCGGTTCTCTACATGGCTTTAGGTCACATGCTTCTGGTGCCCTTGATATTTTGATTTGATTGACTTGCATCATTTTCTTAAAAAAACATGCTTTGGAATTTTCGAAAGGCATATTAAAGCCTCACTATACTTCATACATCTACAGGTCGCTCTGCAATAATGTGCCTTATCAAAATCGCTTCCTGATATTATAAGCAAAAAAGCAAACATTGCTCGTTTAAGAATAATAATAAGAACTGTTCTGTTTGCTATTAGAAATTCAAACAAATCATCATTTGCATATCACCTCATAACTTATTTATTGCTAGGATATCTTGATTTGAGGTAAAACTTAAAAATAAAGAGTTGTCTTTACAAGCCTCTCAAGCGTCATGAATCGCAAGAATGAAATATGAAAACAATAAATTTTAACTGATTGGAGCCGTCGAATTGTGGATTGGTCGAGATGGTTGAAAGTGGGACAACAAAATTTCACCTACGAAGACCCACGTGAGTACATGACCCTGCTTCCATGGCACTCTAGGAACTCGAGCACACGACCATAAGATCGTAAAGTCATGCATTTGGCCACTACGTCACGGACATGACTTCACGTAGACAACAGAATATGGATTTACCGATATCCGCTAATAGGTGTACTGGATGCCTATCTTTGCTTTTTATAGTTCGATATCTAAGAAAATCAGCGGTAATTCACTTTAAATTAATTAAATCAATCAATTTTCAAGATTCTATTACAAATTTATAATAGGAGTATTTTAGTGAACTTATTTCAATTAACGCTATCTGTTCATTAATATATGTAGGTTAGGAAATTGAAAAGCTAATTTCATTCATTGAAATAATAATTCCTCTTTCCTCAGAGCAAATCACGAGAAAAACAATATACGAAAGTCTCACCACATAATAATTTCCCTACATAAGTTGGAATCAAAGCTTTAGTTGCTCTGTCCTGAATTCCATCATCATAAATTCTCCTACGCTAACATTTTCGTCATTTAACGCCTCGCTGCATTACATAAAATTTCTCGATATTTCACTGTCTGCTTTTCATACTATCATAGAGCTTGTTCGCTTAAGCAACGATTGAGTAGCCATGAATTATCAGAATTCTCAAACGAGAAATCGAAGTCCAGCGTTTGCATCGTCACAACAGTCAACCAAGAAAATATTTCATTCAGACTGAAGTAACATATTTTTCACAGCAAAAACGGAAATCTTTAATTAGGATCTTTAAATCTACAAAATCGGCATGACATTTAACCTTTTACAAATGCAGCAGGTTAGAGCATGAACAGAGGCGATGCCATCTCTGGTAGTAGATTATTTTATTAACGTGTATGATAAGCACAAATTTCTGCATCTAGTAGAGCCTGATGTTTTTTGCGAAAAGGAGATTTTTGAGAGACGAGAAGGAAAAAAACTCAAAAGAGCACATATAAATGGTTCATGTTAGTTATCTGCCAGAATAGGAATATCGTTAATTTATGGAAGCACGATCAGGTTGTTCTGTGGTATTTATTCGTCAGATTTCTTCTATTTCAAAAGTACATTAGTACTTCTGTCTTTCACAAAATGCAAATGCATGTCGCATACAATGTCTGTGCGCCAAAATGACTTCTCAAGTTGTGTCAAAATAGGGGAGTGGAAGCGAGCAGCATCCAATAGGTCATCTTCTTCAATTAATAAATCTGTGCTCTCAGTGAGTCTGATACATAAGCAAAGAAATTGGAATAATGATTTACAGAAGAACCGGAGCGATATGGACATATACACAAACTTCCTAAGCGTAGAAATATTAAATTTTAATATTCTACCCATTAGAACAGGCCGCATGAACCACATGGACGCACTATCAAAAGAAAGGAACCAAGGACATATTTGATTGAGAATTGATTCCAAAATATAACTTGGAAATTAATAGAAATGAATGATCAGTTTTATTTATATTTCATAATTAATAAAAATGTATGAAATTGATGCAGGATGTAATCTATAAATACTTTTTTATCATCAAATTGGAATTTTATTCTAACTTATCAAAGAAAAGAAGAAGTCTATTTGAATAAGCATGCATCCGGCCGTCAGTTTTAAATCAAGTAAATGAAATCCATTTAGAAACAGAATAAAATGTTTTAATGCCTCCTTTATGTGCACTATTTCCACATTAATTATTCGAATGATCACTAGTAGAATTTGAGAAAGTGGAAATGAAGCGATGTAAAATTGTTTATTTTTCATCTTTTGTCAGTGAATGTCGTGTAAGCTTATGATTAAGTCAACCATTACCTCATGAGAAGAATTTCTATTTCAATACACGACATTAGTCGACAGTACAGCGTGATACTCATGTGTTAGTTGATGCTAGGCTTCAGATCATAAATTATCAACGGAATACCCTCGTGGTAAACATTTTAGCATTTCTTCCCCGCATAACGTGACACTGATCAGTAATAACGTGATGCGGTGATAAACTAGAATGATTGCTAAAGAGAATAGCTAATAAAACTCATCATGATTGTTGATCTACATTCACTGCACGATTGCGCAATAAGACGATCAAATGGAATGGTCTCGCATAGAAATTAGGACATTCCTGCGAATGAACGGCAAAACTCCAGATACAATAAACCAAGTTTGGCATTCCTGCATGTTGAACACTTGTGAAGGTTTCCAATGCAGTTGCCTACTCTGACATCATCCTCACTAGAGCGTAGCTAACACAAAGAGATTCCAGTTATGAATGCCGGAGATAATTCAAAGTGCAAGCATAGTGACAGCACGAACGGTCGCGTGAATAACTTTGTCGAAGTTCGACGTTCTGTGTATCTCAGTGCAATGTGAAGCTATTTGTAGCGAAAAAGCTCTAGCGTCGAGTACACAGATAACATCAACATTCCAGAAACAGAAACGCACCATGAGACAAAGCATCTGACAATTCAAATTTCATTATGAAGAAGCTTTTTTCATGATTATTCTTTGGCATGTTGAAGTAATAATATCAAATGATGGTTTGACGTCACTACTCCCCTTACCAGAGGCTGGGACGGTGCTGACATAGTCAGACTTCTAACTAGAGCGTTGTGATCTTTTAGTCCGGATGTCCTTCCTGACGACTTCCAATGACACTTTCACGGCTCGACCTCTGGACCGAAAGATCGCTAAGCCAATCACTTAACCACTGTGCAACGGAGATCGATATTAGTACGATGTAATGCCAAAGTTGAGGAAAGCTCAATAATAAACAAGGCTACTACTAAAACTACAAAAATCATTTGAGAATTGAATGCATTTTTAGTGAAACCAATGCATACATAAGTCACGAAAAAATAAAATTGAAAATGTTCTTTCAGTTGAGAAGTTAACTTGGGATCTGCTCTTAAAATTAGTCAGTGGTAATCTAATAAGCTTTTAATCGAACGGGTATTCATATCCTGACTCACGCTGAAAACTTTGACAAAGTAAACATCCTTTGCTTTCCTACTTATTTTTCCATGCAGAGTTGGCTTGCAACGAATACTAATCGAAGTTTCAAAACAGATTTTGTGATAATATGGACAAATTGGCGTCAATGAAACTACCAATAAAAAAACAAGCTTCGCTGTTACTTCCGTCAATATTCAGCTGAAGAATGACATAATACAAATGAATCAATATAAAATGTTACTTTCAAATTGGTCTGAAATGCGCTTTGATCTATATATTAATGAATAAATCCATTGGAAATCGCTAGAAATCTCAAGATTTCTGAAGAATGGTTCTTGATGCATATAAAACACGGAGACTAGAAAATATAATTCATTCTCAAGGAAGTCAAGCATTTAATTCAACATACAAGAATGTTAGTATGAAACACAACTTCAAATTAGGAATTCGGGTTTTTGAAAACCATGCGATCAGTTTTCGTTGGCACAGGAGCTCATAAACAAGTTTGCAAATGGAAGGATATGTTCGAGCAAATTTGTAAGGCAAAATAAAGATAGCAGCCCAGCATTTTTAACCGGTATGTATTATCTAATCAGTAATTGATTGAACGTGGTATCACAAGCAAACGACTCGAGAAATTACCTTTCATGGTCGCTGCCAATCATCAAAAGGTAATTATCAACAATTTAGCAAGTATCTTGAACTTGTCATATTCATTTTGCATGTCAGCCGTGTAAAATCTAAATTTGAGTATGAATAATGTTGATGTGCTTTTGGTAGGATTTTAGTATCAGACAAATACACGCAGGAAGAATAGTTAGATTCGAGAAGACTCTTACACGATCATCGAATCGATAAGCCATCAATATTTGTAATTCAATTTTTAGCAATTTTCATCGTGCAACATGGACTACCATCCATCATCACCGCTGGCCCTACAGAGAATGTTTATGTAATGACTAAATGAACACACAGTAATCGTGACAGTTTGACATGGAAGGAGAGGAATTGGTTAACTGTAGTATATTCATCATGCTCATTATATTTCATTTTAATTGTTTGCTTTATTACTACATCATGTTGTGATACAACCTAACAGCTTGCTTAAACTGCCATATTTGTTATAGTTCACCAAAATACGCTGTACATGTACTAATGACTAAACTGACAACTCGAAGAGATGAAAATAAAGATTGAAGGCAACCAGGTCACGGATACATGATCTAGTTCAATCGCTGTACGACGAGTACACATGCAAATAGGTTCAAAAGTTGAACAGGTCGATTTTGATAATTCATACTATTACTTAATGTTGGTTTTAAAATGTTAGTTATTTCGCATAAAGTTTGACAAATGCAATTTATCAGCTCCTTAACAAATCCGTCGAGTCGAGCAACTTGACAAAATATTCTCCAAAAGTTCTCTGGTTCCGTGTTTGGGAAATATGAGGGACATCACATGGATCAGTAAATATCATAGTACACCGAGATGTAGCTTAAAAGCTAGATGAGTCATAATATACTACAGTAATTCGCAATTCTCTTGTGCAACGCAAGTAATTTTTTGCATTTCTATTTGTAAATGTATCGAGTGAAACTTCTGAATCAACAAGTTATGACTATTACGTAATAACACAGCTTCATCATACATCATAATTAACTTACTCAGCTGCCCGATACCTTCTCCATCCGCAATGATGATAGAAAAGCTATCGGAATACGGACAAGAAGTTACAAGCAGTGTTCATTACACTGCACATTACTATTTACATAACAATCGATTATTAGTATGGAAGTTTCCCTGAAGAACATCGGCGAGATGTAACTATTTCTACGTTAAGGGAAACTTCTTCAATCCAGCATATCCAAGCAGTATTAAATAAAAGTTTGCACAATTGCAATGATGATTTAGTATTCTCATTGGTCAGTAACTGTGGAGATCTTCAACGGTTCAATACTGCACAATGTTATATCTAATTTTAGCCTATTTGTCACCTTTCATAGTTCACTCTTTACAATTACAATTACTCTAGATGCACGATAAACGTCAAGAAATTGATCGAATATGTTTCAACTTGCCTGTCATCGTACTCATTTTCATATGTAGAAGTATTTACTTGCGTTTTCTATGAAATCATTCCCGAAACTTGTAACTTGTGAGATCCAGTTTTGGCAGGTTACAACAGACTCTATCACGCCTGTATTGCGTGTTTTAGCAGAGGGTGTTAAAGTCTGGTGCAATTTACTACCGAATTACTAATGGATTAGTGGTACAACAGGGCTAAAATCACTTCAATCGTGTTCGAAAAACGCAGTACTGCGACAATGCCATGAATGCGACTGCGTATGTGACAGAAGAACCCTTTCAGTAATTTCTATTGTAAAACTACGACATGTTGTCAAATTACTAATAATACTATTAGACAATATTATATGTACTAGCACATGTATTTGAGGCAACACCAACTTGTAACATGCAAATAATTTATGAACGTGTTCAAAAAACCGAAATTCATGCGAGATAAATATGATACAAATTTATTAGTATAATGATTCTTAAAATGGAGAAGGCTAAGTTTAAATGTACAAGCCTTTCCGAAATGACTTCTGTGAATTTGTAGACGAAGAAATTAGACTCGCCAATTCATATAATTCGTAAGCAAAGCAAAACTAAGGATCATCGTTGGTGTAGATCAATATAAAACAATTACATGCATTTTGCTACACAACAGTTTCTTAAGGATCTACATGTAGAATACCACACATGAAAACATGATACATGATGCATAGTTTCTAATTAAAAACCCATCTAAAATAAGCTTTCTGTATGAATTGGACCAAGACACCAAGTTCCTCACAAATAACATCATTCAGATGTTAGATATTTTAGATTATTTTAGTGATTGTGATAAAAGGTCGATCGCACAAATACCAGACTTCCCGTCATTTTCTACTGTGATAAAAGGTCGATCGCACAAATACCAGACTTCCCGTCATTTTCTACAACATTTTGATTAACGAGTTTCTCAAGTAATGATAAGTTTTCTTAATCGTCCATTAGTAGCAAAAGCGATAGATAATGAGAAAGAATTAGTTATAAGTTTGTGATTTAAAATTGAGTGACGATATGCGAAGGAAAATTGCTTTACTGCGCGGATTTTAGAGAACGAACTGCTAACTCCATACAGTAACCGAAGTTGAGTAGCACAGTGTAGTTGGTTCATTCTATACTTGCGACTATCAGAGTCAAAACAAAGCTTCCAAATAATATCTACGTTCAAGTAACCATTAAATTTACAACTGAGATTTTTCATGATAATTTAGGTTTGAATGCTAGAGAATAGAATTGAAAAGTTGAAGATGAAATGATTGATGAGACTATCAGGATAAAAATATATTTGACAAATACAAGAACAATCATAAATGCGTTGCCAAATTACTCGGAAATCATATTATTTTTGAGATACTTCGCTGAGAATAAGTTTAAATCTGCTTATTAATCTCCATTATATTACCGATTCATCTCTATCATTAGAAGTGATAGGTAAGAAAAAATAGAGAAGACAAATCAGACATATAAATGACATTAAAATATCCAGATATTAGCTAAACAATTCATGCAACTTAATAATTCATGGATATCAGCAATTAATCGTTAAACTTAAATAGGAAGAGTATGTTAAAAGAATGATGTTTACAGAGAGTCATTATAGCTCAAACAATCAATCAGTTACAATCGATAGCCAGAACTACGAATTATAAGCTTCAAATCACTTTGCATGAACAAAATCAGCACCACAGTAATACAAACTGTTAAGACTAAACTGGATATTTGCTTGATGTTGAATAATTAATTCGTCTATAATGGTACTCTTCTGACATTGAATAAAACATGTTCATAATATATACAATATGGGACAAACACTCGTACAACTTGAAATACCTGCAGTTTGTCATGCAACTTTCAGCTTATTACTCTGAATTTGATAATCCAAACAATTTTGTTCCTTTCTTTCACATAGTAGTTACATTTTTAAGAAGTTGCAGCTTATTGGTGTCATATTTCTGACGAGTGATTGTACTGGTTTGATTGGTAACGTTATGTGTGGATCAAGGGAAATGAATTGAGATAATGTAACTTCGTCTAAGTTGCTAATATGTTCCAATGAGACAAAGCAGTGACACACACACATTTCAGCTTACCTTGACCGTCAGTTTTATCATTTGATCTGTGATGATTCTCTGCTTCCATATTACAGAATGAATTTTAAAGTAGCAATTTTCATCTGTAATTGATCCAAAAATTACTGTATGAATCTGATCCAAATAGAGTGGGAAGAAGCTTATTTCATGTAGCATAAGCATAATATATATATACATATCAATGATTTCATCACAAACATACCAAGCATTCACAGATGATCAATTGTCTTGCTAAATGTGTTGACAATAACCATTTGTGCTGCAAAAATTGGAACTTTAATTCTCTTAAGTGTAGTTTGCATCAGAGCGATCATCTTGGATTGCAGTTTGTTCAAAAGCATGAACATTTAGCCTCCACGATACATTCATCGCATTTCTTTGCACCATGAGCCCTATGAGAAACGAAACACGAATTCTCATTCGATTATGACAATCATCCCCATTATGTTTGCTGATCATGATATTGAGTTGACACAGATTTGATGAGTACCAGTATGACATTGTTGTTAGTTAGTCGTTCCATCAAAGTAAGGCGTTCATGCTACAGTTGCTCAGAAAGTTTGGCAACATATCGTGGCTGTGTCCATGGTCATGAATGGTCATGTAACGACTGCTTTCTTGGTGACTCAGCGTATGGTAACCACAAACGGCACGTTTCCGAAAGTCTGCCAAACGTCATTCACTGCCGCTTCTCGTTAACGTCAAAGACCACTCCATCTTCCTCTTCATCAAGACAACACCCGTGGGGTAACAGTGACAGAGGTTATTCTTGTGGAGACCTCGATTGGGATAGTCAATCGCCCATCCTTTTCTACTGATCTCGCAACTTCTTCGTGTTTCCAACAGTCAAGTGGGGAACGTTTCGGAGGCGCTGAAGCCGCGCTGGAAGCCCTATCCAAAAAATTAAAAATATACTTTTTTTGAGTGGCATGAGTGCTTCGGAAGTTGATTCCAGCGACTGAAGCTATGCATAGATTGCTTTCGAGACGAATTAGAGAAGAAATTAATTCTCACTTATTTTGTAAATATTATGTATTTGGCACATCCCCGACATCAAATGCATGAAAATGAAAACTGTTGGGAACTACTCGTATTTACACTATCATATACCGTCAGTTGAGAATTCATTACAAGCATGCATCAATTTTTGTGCAGTAAAAACTTACAATTGTGCATTTAAGAAATGATAATTGTGCAAAATTATGCGTTTACACTACTGATACTATAAGTGTTGCCAATAATATATTTTTAACCCGTGGATTTATTAAGATGAATAGAAAGCAGAACCCAAATAATTAGGAGGTATATTTAAACAAAACTGTTGTGTAGCAGCATTACAATGAAGCAACAATAGAACATATTAACAGTTAGACCTACTGTATATTACTTTATAATACATTACCCAAATATTTAGGGAAAGTTCTTTGAATATAAGTGACTTGATTTCACTCAGTAAGAAATAGAAATATAAATAAGTAATTTATTGATTTAATCAGCATTCGATGTATTTCGAATTTTGTACAGGTTAGTAAATGCAATGATTTAGGAAATGCAGTGTTGACGACGGCCACTTGTGATGTTCGAAACATTAATTTGGCATTTTTATTGCCATCAAATGTCTTAATTGGGGAGACAACTCATTCCCATGTCCTGTTCATCATCGTCAGTCAGTTCATCATTTAGATTCTATTGGAATACTATGTACCTAATCCAATATCAGGGAGAGTGACGGAATGACTACTCGACTTTCAGACAAGACAGTACATATGTGGGCCACCATTATGTCCCACTTCGACAATAGGATGCAGCATCTTATTTGACATCACTTAGCTTTTTTAAGATAAAATGACGTGCAACGAAGTCACACGGTCATCCAAGAATACTGTGCGGTCTGTGGCATCATTTCCCTGCAACGCTTCGAGTTCGAAGATCTCATCTCCGCTCCGTGACTTTATGTCCATCGTGTTTGTATGTGTTTCACGGTTTACAAAAGTCACGTAAGTGGCTGTACGCCAGGAAACACATCCTGCATTAGAAAATCATCCACACTCACCTGCCACCTTCTGTATCTAACTGCGAAACGTAGTCTACTGATTCCTGGAGTGCTCAAATCAAAAATCAAGAACAGGAATAACGGATTTTGTATATCTTAGTAGTTATAATGCTATTTCATTGTTCACATCTGCCGTACTAAGCACGTCCGTTTTATGGGATTGCCACGCTCCTGTTTTCTCTTAACAGCTACAAGTTATGCCAACCGTTAATCGTGTGAAACAGATCTTCTGCTTGAGGATTCAATTCCTTTATCTTTTTCACTTTCTGTGGATAACAGTTATTTTCGGAAAAGAACTTCCGGATTAAATTCCATACATTATATGGATCGGTATGTTGCTGCACAGATAGTTTAACTTGGCCAATCTAATGTCGACTAGCGGGTCGAATATTCAATGTACTCAACTCAGTGATGTTCAATAGTCGGTGATGGAACAAATCCACTCACTAATGATGTTGAGCTTTTTAATTTGAAAAATTTCAGTATTTTAATTTACATGCGTATACTTCTCGCCTTATGAACTGATCTCGCTACTTTACGATACTCTCTGCACATCTTTAAAGGGATGCATCTCAGTGATTATCAAATGATTGTAATTGGGTGCTATTGCGTCTTTTCAGGGAAGTATCGGCGGATTGCATGCGCCCCAATATGTACTCTTGATGCTTCTCTTCCCCCTGAATCGAATGCTTCAGCCACTACTGCAATTTTGGCAGGGTTTTCAAAAACTTCCTGGTTATTAGGGGTCATCATGGGAAAGCACATGAATTTCAATTTCGAAAAAAAACAATCCACATTGGCCCGTGTGAAAACACCACGGGATGTTTGATGTTGAATAGCATCAACATTGACAGTGTGTGTGCGTGTGTGATTGAATAATATTCACTGTGGCTTCCTACAATTGACAATTTTTCGAAACTCAATTTCTTTTGTAATTTAACAGTACAACCGTTCAATTACTTTGCCAAGCATGTTGCTAAGAAACTGAATGATGAGCAAGTGAAACATGCTTGTACATCAAACAGAAAATCAATCCTAATGAAATAATTTGTTTTCAACTGAAATTTTGATGTTTATTTCCATGCAAATAATTCATCATAGATGCTACTTACAAATAGATGGCCTACATGAAGAGTATAAAAACCTTTCCCGACCCCTTCCCTCTAGAGGTCCCTGTCCAATGAAAAATAAATGGCCGCATAGTCCCTCTATTTTATCCCACAAATTTGACTATTAAGGCTTTTTCGTAGGAGTCTCAATTCAAAATCATTGATTTTTTCCAAAAAATCGTCCCACTTGTCTTTCTTATAAAATGAGTGTCAGCAAATACAGCATACAGTCTATAAGAAATGAAGACCAGATGTCGTCGGTGCCACCGATTTTAGAATATTTTTATGAACTTATGACACCTCGTCAGACACCGTTAAATGAAATAAATGGAATGAGCCGAAACGATCTTCGATCCCTATTGAGAGGAGGTTTGAATTTAGAAATTAAATATTCTATTTAAATATTCGATTTTGTCGAAAACCTAGATTGAGCGATAATTTCAGGAATAACGTTTCTGACAATTCTCTTCAGCTTCAATATAATAAAAAAGGTCCAAAATGTCAATTTCCAGAGTTAGATTCAAAGATACATACAATGGAGAATGATGTTGAAAAATTATCAAAGTCGAGAAAGATGAAACACAATATTTCTTTTTAAGATTCCCAATCAATCGATTTCATGAAAAATAATGAAGAAATGTACATGACAAAAGCAGATAAGGGAGGAGCATTTATAATATTAGATAGAAAATTTTATAAAAATCGGATGACAGAAGAACATTTACAAGATAGCCTTCACACAACTTTGAATAAAATTATGAAATTATTAAAAATTGACGATTGCAAAATAACTAAGAAAGAACAACCTTATTTAACAAAATTTAATCCGAAACCTCCCTCAGTATACGGGCTACCGAAAATTCATAAACATTATGACAATTCCAAGAATGCAACTATTGATCGTTTTGGATATCTACATTGTCGATTTCCAGAGACTGTTAAATTTAGACCGATTATTAATAACATTAATGATCCAACTTCAAGACTCAGTGAATTACTTGATGAAATATTGAAACCACTAGTTCAAAAGTTACCAAGTTATTGTAAAGACACCTTTGATTTTCTAGAAAAAAATCCGCGTGCTATCGATAATAACACAACATTCGCCACTTTTGACGTTGTCGCCTTGTACACAAATATCCCTCACAGTTTAGGATTACAGGCAATATATTACTGGCTACAAACCAACAGCACTGGTCTATCATCGAATCGTTTTTCGAATGAATTCATTATTAAAGGCCTTGAAATCATACTGAAAAATAATTATTTCACTTTTGACAATAAACTTCATCTTCAAATTTCCGGAACAGCCATGGGAATCAAAGTTGCATCCAGCTATAGAATTGATTAAGCAATATTGGGTACGTTATTTAGATGACTGTTTTTTGCTATGGAGACAAGATTTAGGTGACATTGAAGAATTTCACGAAGTGCTAAATAATTTGCATCCAAAAGTTAAATTTACAGCCGATTTTAACTCCAAAATCATTAACTTTTTAGATGCTACACTATATAAAGAGAATAATAAGATTGAAACTGACGCTCATTACAAACCCACCGACAGCTTTCGTTGTGTCATGTATTACAAAATATGCCATATAATCTTTCAAGGAGAATCTCAAGAATTGTCTGAGGAACATAGGAAAAATAGAAGATAGGATGAACTCAAAAAAAAGTTGTTGAAATTAAGCTACCCTTTAAAATGAATTGATGACGCAATTAAAGTAGCTAAAACATGCAACGTAAGTAAATCAAAATCTTATTCGAAAGATAATAAATTATTACCTTTCTTAACAACGTTTAATCCAAATAACCCAAATATTTTTAGAACTGTAATTCGCCCATTGACCAGCAGTTTGTCCTTAATCGAACCTTTCCAAAACTATAGGGTTATTCCCTCTTATAGAAAGAATAAATCATAACTAACCATCATCTGAAAAAATGATAATTTTGCTGTAACAGGTATAACTCGGTATAGATGCGAGGTGCAAATGTTGCGAACACTTAATTATTGGCACGAAGATTGCAATTAAACATATGGATCGGGAACTGAAAAGGAATTTCAACCGTTTTTCCAGTAAAGTGCTATATGCTTTGAAATGCAAGGGCTGCTCAGATTTCTATATTGGCCAAACTAGAGATGTCATACGTAATTGACTTACCGTCCATCGCTAACATATCAATAATCCTAGCTTAGTTATCCTCTATGTCAGCAAACATATGGCTACATGTGCTAAGGACCATGTTATTAGATTTGAAGCTGCGCCTTTCTATTAGTTTCCAAATAACGCAACCAGATCCGAGAGGGAAATCAAAGAATGGCATTTTTATCTCTAAATTCAAACCTCTCAATAGGGATCAAAGATAGTTGCGGTTCATTTCATATATTTCATGTAAGTGTCTGACGAGGTGTCATAAGTTCGTAAAAATACACTGAAACCGATAACACTGACATCTGCTGGTTTTCATTTCTTTTATGTATCATTGTGTATATTTATGTATCAATTTACTTTATCCAACTTCCTTTTTTGAATTATATACGGGGAATATATATGGGGATGGTCGTTTTGTTCTACGTGTTCATTTGTTCGACACACTTATGCTCATATGCTTTACATTTCTTTGAATTAGCTTCAGTACATTTCCAATGGGATTTGTCGTTCCTCTTTCTGTCAGTAATGTAATGTAAGCATATTCATTACAGGAGTTCATCATCTGATGTTTTTGTTACTTGAAACTCCCTCCATCTTATCAAATTACGGAGGCAAACTAATGAATATAGCAAATTATGTTATCTAAAACATCCCATTCAAATTTTGATTTCAGCCTCTATATAGATAATGCATACTGGATTATCTTCTATGCGTATGGATAGATGTCAATGTTTGGGATTTCCATGATTTATGCCATAAATGATCCATGTCATAGAAAAGTAATACATTGATATCCGGTGATGAATTTTTTCGAACAAATTTATGGAACATTATCAAAATGGACTACAGAGTTCTGCCTAGAAGTTGTCGATGAAATGAACGCATTTTTAAAGATATCTTGTCGATCTTGTTGAAGATAAAAAACAACAAATTATATATATAATTGCTCTGTTATCTTGTAGCTGTTATCTGTATCCGTTATCTTGTAGCTCTTTTTGTGTAACTTTAAATTCGTGCAACTTGGCAAACTGACGATTTCTGTGTTCCAACTTCAATGTCAATAGTGCTCAATTTTGTAGGAGAATAGAGCTTATTCTATTCGTAATTTCTATTAATGTATTTGACGTAAAACCAATGTATTGTGCAGCGCCGTTACATGCGTTGTGTGGGCATGTGTATTATGTTGGTCCAAAAACGTGTAAAATACGAGCTTCTTTTGATTTGCGCTCCTCAGTGTCGCCCTCTGGCCTACAAATGTACTGATATCCGCAGTCAATTTTGGAGAGATTCGCTCATGATTTAGAGGTCGCTCAAGAAATCGACTTTACGCCCCATCTCCCACCTGTCAAGTTGAAACATTCTTTCATCCTGAATATTCTTTTGACTAGTGACGGCTATTATGAAACCTGTCATTCGTCGACCTGTGAAGGACTGCTTGTTTCTTTTGCCTTTCGTGGCCTCCTATCCTTGTTGATTTTCCGCCTATTTGAGGAAAAGGGTGCGTATTTGCTCCCTGGTTCTGTTTTCTTCTTCCTCCTCCTCATCATCGTCCAGGGATTCCCAGGACCAAATATTTCGAACCCAAGTCAAAGCGCCTTTCTCTGCATCTACACCGAAGTGAACGAAGAATATCTTCACAACCAAAGAAGTGACTTCATCTCTTGACCGCGCCAACGTCCCAGACCGTGGGGTAGTCTATGTTGTTTCCACCGCGTCTCAAGTCCTCGGTCATGACCTGAAGGACCTAACCATGTCGCGTAATTCAGTCAGACGGTCGCGTCAGAAAGTTCGAACAGACATTGACATGGTATCTCATGAAATCTCAACCCAAGAAGCGCTTCTGCTGCACTGGAACAGCAGACTACTCTCAGACTAAGGAGATCAGGTATGTATCTTCATTTCATTTTTATATCCAGTGGTAATGTTTGATATGCGAGGCATCGCTGATTGGAAATCATTATCTTTCAGGTCACCCTTGATCGCGTGGCGGTTCTTGTGACAAGAACTACGCTCGAGAAACTACTGGGAATGGGAAAGTACCGAAGATGGAACGCGGGACGAGCAGAGAACAGGCACGTGCATGCCTATCTCTTCTGGACGTGTGGTACCTGAGGCCTCAGATACAGGGATTGGTTTTGGATGTAGTTTGAAAGAGCCAGCCTTTTTGTTATCTTTCACAATTAATTTCAGTTAACATCCGTTAACTATCTTCAGGTAAAAAGGAAGGAAAGTATGGTCTAGTATAAAATTTAAAATTCACACCGACGTCTATGTCATAATAACATATAGACTGAATACAAAGGGGGGAAAGGGCTATGGAACAGGTAGTATTGGTTACATAGTACCAATAGCATGCTATGGTGTCGTGTGGATTGCGTGTCGACACCATGTCCTCGAAGTAGTTCTCTCCTCCGTCTTCAAGGGTGTCTTCGGTGCGACGGATGAACCAGAGGCAGGGCTTTTCAAGCGATTTCAAAACGAGTCGCCAAAATTCAACAAGGAGGCTTTCGAAGCCGCTACAGACGAGGTTTTCGAGGATTGAAAGAGCGCAGCGAAGAGATGGTCCGCTACTATGAAGAAGCTATCAATGTTCAGCAAGAAGGCGGTCCTCCTGAAGAAGTGAACTTATTCGTGACTCTAGCAATAGCCATTTCTACTCCCAGTTATATTGAGCTATATTCTCAGCTCTATTCTCATTCACAACTGTTCCTTTCATTGTTTGTCTCATTTTCTGACGTGTTCAAAAGTTGAAAAAGCAATAAATGGCAATTCCTCATCTTTTCTCGTACCTCGCGTAAAAGGTGACATTTTGAGCGACCTCTAAATCATGAGCTACAGCTCCCAAATTGTGCATGTCTTTGTTTGATGTATATTGTCATATGGGCGTAGGTGAGGAGGAAGTAAAATCGACAAAATAGATTTTTGGACATCCCCAAATCGGTAGACATGTTGTGTAGGCTTATTCATGTTGTAATGTTTTGTAGTAATTATTCAAAAATACATATAAAGAATGTGTGGAATGGAGAGACTCAAGCAATATGAATAAAAGAGAGAACCAAAAGACGTCTTTGGTGTTACCAATTTCCGTACTTTAATGTACTTCGTCAGACACCACTTAAAAATAATTGCAAACTGAAAAGCAACTATGCATGATCTCTATTTAGAGAGGGTTTAAATTTTGAAATAAAATAGCTTTCTTCACATTCCCTGTTGATTTGCATACTGATGTTATCCCTGTTGATTGCATATTGCAAATTTGATTTCCATATTGCTACATCAGGAGGCTGTATGTTTGCTAAAGTGGAGCAAAGCAAGGCTGGTATTATCAATTAGTTGGCGATGGACGGTCAATGCATTCCGTAGGATATCACCAGTTTGACCCCATATAAATCGTTTCACTACGTTTCAAGAAGCACAAAATATTGCTTGAATTACAATTGTTCTCTTTTACTTGGAAGACAAAATCACCAATTTTTCTCGTTGCGCCAGTGATGAGATGGTCACAACATTTGCATCTGACACCGCTGCATTTAGTGAGTCCCGTGATGATCGCACGTAGTAGCTATTGCTACCACCAGGTGGTAACAATAAGACACCCTCAGGCTATTGCCACCACTTAAAAATTTTCAAAGTATGCGCTGTCACAGCGATTCTGATTGTTGTGTTACTGTTTTTTAACGAATAATTCATGCAAATCACATCAAAATAATTTGCATGAAATTTACACTTTGGCCTAACTTTCTTCTCAGAAAATTATTAGATGTTTAGATTATCTCACATGCACCGATGATGATATTTCAATAATCTCACGCACTATACTTAAACAATTGAGAAGTAAATACATGCTTGTCGGGAGTGAGTCTCGTTTAGTCGGAAGTGCACGTAAATTAACAGATTAACGACCGTGTTTTCCTCGGATGTGATGATCATCCAAAAATGTGATTTTTATTACTCTATTAAGGTTATTTTCATGTTATTAGATATTTGGATATTTATGAAGTACGAGTAAGGTTTTGAGAATCAACAGCTCAGGAATCTGAATCGTCGTGGCCGCGTGTATTTTGAAATTTTTTAATTGTCAACAATAACGTGGGTGCTTTATTCTACCATGATGTCTTGTTCTACTACCATGACGGCAATGTCATTTCTGCGGAGAATACTCATTAGAGAACGGCTTAGTCGGTAAGAAGGGATAACTTCAAAGTTGTTAAATGGCTCAATTAAAGCAAGATTACCAGAGGTCGAGTAAATGACATTTTTATAAACATTTGGGTTATTTGGATTAAAAGTCGATACCAAGGGTAATATCGCCTTATTAGTTGTTGATTTTGGTCCATCACGACATTGAGACTGTGTAATTGAGAAAGCGTTATCAATAAAATTCATTGGATAATTAGCCTTAAGCAAGTTATTTTTCAGTTCATTCAATCTTGCTATCAATCAATTGCTTCATTGAATCAGTTCTATTGCTTTTTTAGGCTTTATTGCAATTTAGATTTATGCTAATAGATAGCATCGCTCGCAAAAACTGAACTGAACCTAGCACATATTTGATATTGTTACTAAAGAAAAAAACATGAGGTACGAAGGACGGCAATGTCTAGGAAAATTCTTAAGAAAGGCCACATTATATAAGAAAATATAGCAGCTGTAAAATTTCAATTTAAGCGCCAACAGGAGTGGAAAATGCTACAGAAAAACGAATATTCATGTCATGCGCTCCTTGGTTCAAGAACATGTGTCCATGCAGAGAATGGAATTCATTGTGGAAGCTGGGCAATAGTGCAAGTAGTGAATGTCCACAACATCGACATACATTGTCGACTCCAGCAGCGAAATGACATTCATCACAACACAATTTATTTGCAACCATCACACCTGGAAAATCAAGAGTTGTTCGCCGCCACTATCTCGAGATGTTAAGGCTATGTTGAGGTCTGTGATAGTACTTTTCATTCCATGATGCTGACAGATGGACTGCTACTCCTCATCATTGTAGAAAAAGTAAGCATGTCATCTTATTACTTCAAAGATGCCATTTTCGCAGAAATCAAAAAAATATGTGCAAAACTGAATCATATTTCAGAAATTGGTTCGTCTTAGAAAGTACAGCCTATCAACTCTACTCCTCGGATGATTTAGTGGATAAGATGAGCTTTCTCATATTTACTCTCCATTTCTTCAAGGAGATTTGGGAGTACAAATATTAGTTTAAAATCATCAATTAGATGATAAATCAAGATACAAACCTTTAAATTTTCGTTGTTGCTAGAGACGCCGTCGAACAGACATTCGCATGAAAACATGAAAGCTACGTTTGACATATTCTATTTGAACCATGCAATTTGTTTAGCAAGTCATAGATCTAAGCTGTGTAGGAAAATGAGAGGGCGAAGTAGATGAGAACATTCACATTTTTCTTGTGAAATTTCCTTGGATTGACATTTTTGATAGGCTTTTGGAAGAATCGTGTATAATGATGTTTTGATGAATGATCGTCAGGCAAGTGAATCAAGGCTGAGGCGGACAGCAAATTCAGGCGTGAATGAAGTAGTGCAATCCTATGTCAAGCACGGTAACAGTAACAGTATATGTGCGAAAGGAATAGCATATAACAACTGAAACATATTTTTCTCTGGATTTTAGTATGCTCGTTGTAGAGAATAGACTTTAATTTGGCAACAATGAATGTTCAGCTCCATGGAAATGGTCAAGTTGAAGATAAAGTTTCAAACCAAGAAGTAGTGAAGCGTTGTCACTTGTCCGAGCTTCCAGTTTGTCTGCGACAAAGACATCGCATTTTGGCCATTTGAAAAAAAACCCATGGATGACGTCATAAACTTGTCGGTCGATGGTTGATGACCACCAGGAAGACCTAGAGACGCTAGAAATGCCATAAGACATCGCTCCTTATCGATTCTAGTTGAGACGAATCTTCACAATTTCGCTCAACTCCGGAGAGGAAGAGGAGGCTTTCGATGACGACGATCGCATCAATGATATGTGAAAACAAAGCATCAGATGTCGAGGCTAGCACCCTTAAATCAGTCTCTAAAAGTTTAGTATACCTCGATCATTTTGTCTCTGAGGTGGTGGTGACATGTTATGCTGCTTGTTCTACTCCGCATTCACACAGTCCATCTGCACGCAGGCCAATCTTTGTCATAGGAGACATGTATGTCATTTCCACCCTGACTGGAATCTTTACATCAAGCACGCCGGATTGTGCGCCGGCACCAAATTCTATTCATCGATTATTCCAGACTAAGAGCAAAATCTATTTATAGGTCCTTCCGGATTAAAGCGCACCGGCACCAAATTCTATTTATAGATTCTACTCAATAAAAATCCGCATGATGAGTTTAATGCGCGCCGTAACCGAACACAGTAATTTAACTTGAACGAGTACGTTTTCATCCTTTCATTCGCAATATTTTTTGCGTAATATTTACACGAACGAATAGGATACATGCCATATTTCCTCTCTTGTCCACGTCTGTCCACTCTGTCTGGTCCTCTTTGTCGTCCCTCTGCTCTTCCTCGATCTCAGTGTCATTGCAGTGGCTTCCTGGTCACTCGAACATCAGTGGCAATGATACTGCAGATGCGCTTGCCAAAAGTGGCACTTCTCTCCCCTCTGCAGCTCCTCAGTGTCTGTCTTCTCTGAAGTCCTTCATTCGTCATTCCCTGTTCAACTCCTGGAGGACTTCCGTTCGTTCGTCTTTGATTTCTTCACAAGTCCCTAGCGTAGCAACTGAGGAGCTGTCCCTCCCTCGCGCTGTCCGTTGTGAGCTCTCACGTCTTCGTTGCAACGGCCACAGCCTTCTTCTTAACTCCTATCTTCACAGGATTGGCAGGTCCACTTCTCCTGACTGCCCTGTTTGTGGTGTAAACCACGATGTACCCCACTTACTGTGCTCTTGTCCCTCCCTCTCTCCTACCCGAGCGCTATCTTCGGGTCCTCGGGCTCTGTTTTTGATCTTTGGTATCGCCCGTGGGGGGTTGTCCGCCTCCTCGGTCTCCGTGGCGTTCCGCCACGCCCCTATCCGCGGGACGGGGTCGGGTAAACCAGCCAGCCAGCCATATTTCCACAGAACAGATTTACGCCGTATCTATAGAAACGTGTCTCTTTCATGGAGTTTGTCTGAGTAGATAGTGTTTATGATATACGGCTGACGATTTACCACAAAAAGAAATTATAGAAAAGTAAATGCAATCTCGCAGCCAGTAGGCCTATTTCGAATTCGAAATCTTACCCAGTTCATTCTGTAGTTATTTCATTTTCCGATGATATATTGTACAAGATAATAAAGCCTTCTCATATATTTAATTGTACATGACATTTCACCATCCCCGACATTCGATAGTACCGTACGTTTTCGGTTTGGTCACTAGATGTCAAAAAAGGAAATTTATCATTTATTTCCGAAACTATCGTTAAAATGTAACGATATTTATATGATATCTCATACTTAACCGTGTTCGCTTCTTAACAGTAGTATTTATATTTTTTGATCATTATTATTGAGTACTCTCTACAGTATACTGTTTGTTAGTACTCCGTTAGTATCCTAGAATGTACTTCATCAAAGGCCAAAGCGCGCCGGGATATGTTCTATTTTTAGAAAATATCGCTTATCGAGCGCGCCGGATTAATCCAGCAAAACATGTAAAGATTCCAGTCGGGATTTCCACTGAGGGGTGATTCAGCAAGACCCACTGTTGTCTCGGCAAATCACTTCCACTAAACGTGTTCGTCGGCTCTGAAATATGCTGCTTTCGTTGACTGTCCTGATGTATCCACCGATCGAGGTTAATGTCCTTTTTCCATTCTATGGTCTGTCATTCAGTTGCCGCATTATCGGAGAGGTAGACTGCCTCTTCGATAATGGCTGCGATTGAGCATTTGTGTTGGTGGTCAGATGATGTTGCAAATGTTCTTTATAGTTAGTCGCCTTCATGCTGAGCTGTCTGGTGGCTTTGTCTCGTTCGGTGTCAAATTTGTTGGAGTAGAGTAGATGGATCCTGAGATGAGCATCATGGCTTCATTAGGAGTTGAATCTGTGCGGTGTGTGCAGTGCATGCTGTGTGACAAGATAGTAGCACAGCAAAAGCACAGCAAGTCAAATGTAAGGTCAAAGGTCAAAAAGATGATTTTTTTACTATGGATATTGTTTCTCGCCCCATTTGACCGAATTTAAAAGAAAGTACATCAATTTAAAGCTCTTATGATGACGAGTCAGAATATCACGATAAGAAGATGCAAGAAGTAAAACGTTTTGATTAGAAATACCAGTAAATATTAGTAAGGTTGTATTTTGTAATCCGGTTCGACTACGAAAACTTCACCTTGTTAAATTTTGAAGTAAAAAGAAACGAAATCTAAATGGAATCTACAAGGGAATTATCATTATATGTTCAACTTGACACGAGAACACTTTCTTTAAAAATTCGAATAGTTTCAATATTACATAAGGAAACCTGAAAACATTCAAAGCGAAAATAGTGTGAAATTCGACAAATCTGACGTACATTCAAATTTTTGAAATCTCATTAAAGGCGCGGCCTATAGATTGTTCGTTGCCTTAAAGTCACGAAAGTACTAAGCCGATGTTATTTTAAATTGGTGGAAAGCAGTGGAATATGTAGAAAATAAGCTGCCTAAAATTTGGTTCGTATTCGAGTATTGGAGTATCTTCCTTCGTTCAGGAGCTAGATAAAATTTTCGGAATGGACATGCTGTGTAACTGGATAGTGGCATAGTACTCAGTGACCTAGTAACATAGTGCTATTGACAAGGTGCCCAGTTCATGGAAACTTGTACTTCAGGAAATTGATTCTCAGATTCGGTCTTATCGAGATTTTCGCTGCAACTGTAGTGGTGTTTTCCTTGAAGGTGAGTGACCCGTCTAGTTTCACTCCCAAATAGTATTTTGGCGACGGGCAAGAGGGGATTCTAGTGCTGTCACCTAGCACGGAGAGCTTTTTGCTACAGGCGGTATAGTATGCTAGGCGAAAACGGTTGATGCAGCTTTTGCTATATATTGAGTTTTGAACTCGAGTTCTTGAAGTAGCTTCTCAAACTTTGCATTATCGGAGAGCTGTGTTTCCCATTTTTCCAGGTTTTTAGCAGAGTAGAGCAAGGTATTGTCGTCAACGTGTACAAACTTCTGACAATGATTCCGTAAAAGAGATGTAAATCGATGAAGTAAGCATTGGTAGCTTGTGATTCAGTTCAATATGTGTCGATTGTGGTGTCGGAACAGTCATGCACTGCTTAAAGGAGTTGCACATAGATGAATGTGATAGACCACGTATGAGTTCACATGCGGCTATATGCTAGGACTGAACGGGACTTCGTCAGACAATCGTTGACCTTTTGCATCAGTAGAAAATGCATGAATCAGCATGAATTCGATGCTGGGCACTCACCTTTCTATCGTTGGGACTACACAGGAGTTTTGTTCAACTGGTGTTCAGTAAGAGGCGATTCTCATGATATTTTTCCTTTACATATAATTATCTATATCTAATCCATTCAATGCTCTGTTAACCACTACGTGTGGGATCCCACTCGTCTGGTTTTGAGTGTTCAGGTCCCGCTATATGATGTTTCATACCTTGTGATATTGTATTTTGAGTGTATTTTGACATTGTATTTTGAGTGTTCAGGTCCCGCTATATGATGTTTCATACCTTGTGATATTGTATTTCATTAACCATTTGAGGCTTTTTATGCAGATTATACATTTCTGTGGTCTCTCTTGAAAGTTTAGTTTGTGAGACTGAATGAAGATGAACATTCGACATGCAAGACTGGCTGTGTTTTGCCAATGTTGAAACTGTATTATCAAATTTATACTTTTTTAAAAAAATAGTGTATTTGAAATTGTTATTGACTATACCTGGTTTGCCTTTGTAAAGGTCAGATCAGTCTCCGCTAGGACTCTTGAAAAATTGTGAGAATTTTGTCCAAACTTGTGAGAATGTCAGATCAGTCCTCGTAAGGACTATCAAAATTTGTTGAGAATCTAGTAAACATCATGTTTCCTTACTGCATCTGTGAGCTGAATGTTTTTTTAAAATAAATCATTTTCACTTCCCTTCATTCCTAGCTACAGACTGCATTTACTCTCATTAGTATCAATTCTCTATTCGCTAACGTGCTTGAATTTTCTGTTTACCTAAACTATGATTACCATGCCTGACCATGATATGTGCTAAAGATAGAAATGTGTCGCAGAAAAATAGGATGGTTTTGACTTTAATCAAAACATCAGCAAGCTTATTTCTTACAAAAACACTCCTAAAAGCAGAAGATTCGTCGACCGATAAAGTGAAGTCGATAAAGTGATAGTATAATAGATTGATTTTTGATAATATTGTGAATCTGCTTCAAAACATGTTCGATCGAAGATATTTTGCTTCTCTTTCTTATTTTCTAAGACGATGTCGACCGATCTCAACCAGAGATAAGCTGCACAACATTGCTACAAACATATAAGAGCATTGCGGTTGACTTTACTGGGACTAACAATACGTTTTGTGTCAAGAGGTGATGTCAGTGGTCTACTACAACATTCAAGACAGTCAACATTATATACTCATTGACATAATTAATGAAACAAACTATCATTGGCTTGAATTGAAGTTTGTTTCATTTTTTTCTCAGGTATAATGCAATATCTCGCTTTCTATGTATTACCATTCAACACATTAGAGAATGGAGAAAGATCTATGGTGGTCAAACATTAAATTTTGATATCGATTCGATACAACTGTCACAATTGCTTTTACAAATTGAACATAAACTTGAACTGAAATCCAGCTTTTGTAAAATAAAATGGTACACGATCAGTTTACCAGAGGTATGGCTATTGGAATGATTCGTTGTGGTAGAAGTTGTGCGAGTGTTGCCGAAGAGCTGCAACTATGGAGAGTCGTTGTTTGGAGGTGGTGGTGTCGATGGAATGCAGAAGGAGATGTTAAAAAGAAGATGGGATCTGGTCGACCAAGAAAGTCTGCAGGAAGGACAGACGCACGTCTAGTTTTAGCTGCAAAGAGGAATAGATTTGTGTCAGTCCCAAAGCTAGTCGTACACTGGAAGAGTGCCTCAAATATAGACTGTAGCGTTCGAATGGCTTACCGAAGATTGCGAGAAGCTAGAATTCAATCGCGACGACCAGCTGTCCTAATTCCATTGAGTTTTGAGCTCCGCAGATGACGAGTTGCCTGGTGTGATGCCCATCGCTCATGGAATGACCATCACTGGCAGAAAGTCTTGTGGACCGATGAATCGAGATTCACTCTGGATTTCAATGACGGTCGTGTCAGAGTGCATCGTCTTCCAGGTGAACGCTTTGCCCCATGCTGTATTAAAGAACACGACAGATATGGTGGTGGAAGTGTTATGCTGTGGGGTGGCATTTGGCATGGCGGACGAACGACAGCAGTCATCATCAAAGGCACGTTGACTGGAGAGAGGTATCTCAATGAAATTGTACTTCTTGTTGTTGCCCCAGTGGTCAGGGTGGAGGATCTCGTCTTCCAAGACGACAACGCAAGACCACATCGCTCCTCGGCTGTCATTGCCACTGTTAGGAGATTGAACATTCAAACCCTTGACTAGCCTGCACGCTCACCTGACTTGTCACCCATTGAACAAGTCTGGGACGAGCTTGGGCGGCGAGTGAGAGACCGCTATTCACTTCCACCAGTGTCCCTGAAGATTCTCTCTGAAAGACTGACAGAGCAGTGACTTCTCCTTGAAACATCCTTCATTTAGAAACTTTGTGAATCCATGCCCTCTCGGATTACTGAATGTATTGGAGCTAGAGGGGGGCACACGCGCTATTAAAGTTGAATATGCTACATGCGTTGTTTTTCTGTGCTAGCGACTTGGTGGAGATTGTGACTAAATTATCAAGGTATCATGCATACATGTATATATACCAGTCAAAAATGAAAGAAGTTAAAGAAGTAAATGTTTCAAAAATTTTGTCAATGAGTAAACATAAGAAACTTCATCTGCCATTTGTGATCCTATATAATTTGGAATTGTTAGAATAATTTGTAGGTATTCATAAATAGCCTCTGCTGTTGATATTGAAGATGGAATTCCCAATATTTTGTCATTTACTTTTTTGCTGTTACTTCAGAGAGAAAATCGCATTTTTAGCACCGGGGTTTTGCTCACACAGTGACCTTGATAGCATGGGCATTGAATCCGGAATTTCTCACTGTTCGAGAAAGTTTGTAATTAAATTCATCACTCACGAATGGCACTTCATGATGAGAGAGTTTTTTGAATAAAAGTCGTCGAGTGTCAATTATTCTGAGCTTTAACAGCATAACGCTTGATGTCGCTCTATGAATAGCCATTTCTGGATGGGTTGTTTTTGAAGCAAAACACTAGAGTTTGAGATTAGTAAAACAGATAGTGATAACTATCTTCGTGCGTCCTCCTATCTTCCGAAATGCAGCTCTATATATTGACAATAGCGGCCAAGTTCATTACAAATCCCCATTTCCAGAAAGGAGTTAATCTTAGACTTTTCATCAATGCACGCTCACCAGCACCTACTCACGTCAAAAATAATGCTGTGATATAATAATTTCGCAAAATCAACAGGTCATGCTCTTACAACAGCGATAAGATTATAGACACATCATGTTGAAGTTTGTTGCCAATGACATACGTGCGTATTATTTTCGTTATCGTGTTGTCATTAAAATCTTTTTCTCAAGCCACTACTATTGAATCGTTTTATGAAAAAAGTTTCAACTAGCATTTGATTATGAGAGTAGCTGTATAAAATGATCGTTTGTTTATGGAAATGCATGTAGATTTAAGCCCATTGCTTTAATTACAAATCTGCATCAGTCTATTGTTACATCACGTGTTCTACACGGAAAATGGGCATGAATGTGTTTTTTATAAGAGGGCAATTATAAATATAATCGATTATTGGTAAAAATAAAACCTCGCAGACTTGTAGCTTGATGGGAATTGAATAATCAAAAATTGAGTTGCACATTCAGTTGAAAATGGGAACAGACCTGAATGGCTGCCATTTAATCCAATATGAGGAATCATCAGCAGGTCTAGTTCACACCTCTCCATTTACACTTGCAGTTATACCCGGGGTAAATTGGAGATGCGCAATTAGTATATCAAGTGAAATTTCGGTGGCTATTCATTAAATGTCACTTTTAACACACTTGGTTATTTTTGCAATCACTTCGTAAATGGAATAATTGAATAATGAGTTGCATCCTCAGTTCCTCAACTTGTAGTCTAGCTTACACAACTCTGCATCAGTTTACGCCTGCAGATAGCCACACGGGTTTGAACTGTGAAATTTAATTTTGTTTTAAAAAGGAAACATTTGAAATTGGAAAATTAGACCGCATTTTTCGTGAGCTCACCTTCATTTTGATTGGCTGTCAATGTGCACATCAAATTTATTGTTTAAATCATTTGCATCATAATATTATTTGCGCAATTAGTTCATCGTCCTTTAAAGCTAGCATTCAACTGAACTTGAGGACAAAAGGGATAAAAATTAGAGGAAAAGATTTCTACCATTTATCAACAATGTGTGACAATGTGAGTTGGCTGCAGCAGGGTAGCAGTAGCTGCTACGATAGATGAACAATAGTCACAAGATCGACGGAGATAGAAAGCCATTTTTTATGAATTCGGAGACAAGGAGTATTGCAAAATCAAGCGATGCAAATTTTCTTTGTTTGATAAAAGTAGATAATCGCAAACACAAACAAAAAAGTAAAGCAATTTATAATGCAATTCAATAAAGCTTTCGAAAACGCAGCGAAATAACAATCGATTGTGAGATAAATATCTACATTAATATATGCTTGATGAATCGATTGACACACCAGCATTATCATTAACTAAATCGTGAGTGGCAGTAGTAATGGTGTATATGATAAATGTGCCCTCGTTGAAATAAATCGTGGACAGGCCTGGATGGCACATTTAGATAAATGCTAAATAATTATGTGTTTCACTGTTCCGATTGATTGTGCTAGCCAGCTTGTATTATTTTAAAGTGTTCTCAAAGTTTATTCTCAAAACTTCACATGAAAGTTACGAGTATTATCAAAAAGTCAATGATGTCGATTGAAGATGCCTTGGTCAGTCATTCATTTAATTTATTTTTAATGGTTGCGGAAGAGCCAATGTTTTAATGGTGCAACAATTCAATTAAAGACATAATAATCAATTTCGGTTGCTATTCGGCAGCCATCATGAGATAAAAGGAATTAAACATAGACGCAAAAGTCATGAATTCAAATTTCACATTAGCACTTTAGTCAGATCAATTACTATTGGTAAGATGCAGCCCAATACTATCTGTGGCATATTTCTATTCCTTCTTTTTCCCTTCTGAACTTTGTTAACATAGTTTAATGCACTAGATTTCCTATCTACTTCTTTATTTCCTTTGTTAATGTGAAATTTGAATTCATGACTTCTGCGTCTATGCTTAATTCCTTTAAAGTTTTATCTGATGATGGCTGCCGAATAGGAACCGAAATTAATTATATCTTTAATCAAATTATTACACCATTAAAACCCTGGCTCTTCATCATCCATTTAAATAAAATAAAAATCAATGATGATGATACATTGCTTTAAGAACATAACCCTGTGATGAAATATTCATGATGAATTACTTTACAGATTCATATATCGTTCCTTTCATTTTCATACAAAAAGGATGCATTCTGTTGCTCAATCGATCCATGCATCTACATGGGCGGAGTCTGCACGACCTCGTACAGCTAGTCGTCCGTCAATTCGAAGAAGGAGCAGTGCATTGGTTCATCGGTCACGATACAGCGCAGCTGAGGTTGAAATTTTTCGAAATTTGTTCTCGGGAAAGTTAAAGAATCTCTTACCGTCGAAAAATCCAATAATTTCAGTGTTTCTTTACTGCGCTCCTGGTAAATATGATTGATTTCACATTACACTGTTTGCAATGATTTACCTCTCATTATATCACATGACTTGTAGAACTAGTAATTGAAAGCAACACGTTCCACGAAAAAGTCTACCCCCGTCTTCGTCATCACTATCAAAGGAAATATGGAATTGAACTTCAGGTAATCGGGTTACAAATTATAGTCCAGGCATGATCAGTGTTCATCTTCAATTTCATGACTTTCAATCAGTAGTCACAAGTTGACTTTATAGTGAATACTAAGTTAAACCTAATAAACAAGCCTTGCTTCAAAATTTTTAGTTATATGCGAAAATCTCGTCATCATAGAGTACAAAAATAACTATTCAGACACAACAAATGCTGAGAGTTTTGTTCAACTGTAGTCAGCACTTACCATGGAATCAAATCGTCAGGCGGAGCGTCGAATAACTGAATCAGTCAACATCAAGAACAATATACAACAGAAAAGGAATGTCATAAACAGCAACAGAGTGGAATCAAACGAGCGTGCCAGCGGCAATTATGCATAAAAACTAAAGTGACTAATGATAACAATGAATTGAGAACCATGCAACTACTAAATAATGAACTATGTAACCATGATTATAATGCCATAATCAATGAGTTTTGGTATATGTGCATATTTGCTAGATATCGACATTGACATTGACAGTTTGTAATTTTGTACAAAGATTTCGAATGATCTAGCATTTGATTTCCAAAATTTTTGCTCATGATTTCTCTCTATGTCAAATGATAAGGCCAGATCGGTGAAATATATTTTGACATAATCTATTAATTTTTATGTGTAGAAAGACTAACAAAATGAACATTATGATAATTATGATATCATTTTATTAATTTCAACGTATAAGAAAACAAAATTTCATGGTTTTAGAAGAACAAATTATATTGGTTTCAGAATATTCAACACATTGACTGACTATCGGCCAACAAAATTTTTGAATGATAATAAGGATCATTCTTTTTTTCACATTTGTTGCATTTTGCGAATTTTCATTTATGTACTGTGCGAAAAAAGTTAAAATGTACAAAGTTAGTTACCAACAAAATCTATGGATGCAGCATCAATTTTTTCTGTTTTGATATGCGATGTCAATGTCGCATATACTTATCATAAATCAAATCTAATTCAACATCTATTCGGTATCTGCCGGTGGATAAGGCAGCAATAATAGGTACATGCTTCCGTTGTCCTTTACTAGACTGAGATGAATAATCCAACAGGTGCCTAGCCTATTAGTTATACGCTTCTGTTGCTACATAACACTACTTTCTGATGCTGCAATAAACGAGAATGCATTGCTTATAGACTTTAAAGCCTTGAGGTTTGACTAAGGAGCGTGCTAACTCGCTATTTCACGTAGCAAAAGCGGTAGGAATGGATTAGCCATCTGCGAATGTTCTATCGGCCTATGTCAGTGTTGCACTTATCAGCCTTAGTCTCGCAGTCACTATTCCACGATCGCCTATTATTATAGGACGACTTCACGCTTACATTCATACTACCCGAGGCCTCTTAAACCTGTCTCCTAGACTCAGAACAGAATAAGCACTCTACCACAAGGTCACGATTGCTGTACTTTTGTCAAAAGAACAACTTACTTTTACAGACAAACTGTTGGACATTCTTAATCTCATGTTGTACAATTTCCAGATCACAGATCTACAGTGGGGTATGGAACAGTCTGACACAAACCTTGATGGAGAGTTTTCCACTGGAGAGATTTCTCACTGTCGAGATATATCTTCGAGATCTATATTTGTGGTAAGTTCATTTTAGATGAATTCAACCCATCTTTGCGTCGATCTTGCTCCTGATTATTAAAAACAGAGACTAGCTGCCGAATCGGCCGGCCATTTTTAAAGCACTGACTTTATTAGGTACCAGGTAAAGGATAGTGTTGAATACCTATCTTCTGATTGTATTAGAATGAATTTTAGAAAATATCGCAATTTTCGTTAGAAATTGTATTTTAGCACTACTTTCTACGAGTCAATAACAAAATGGTGGAAATTATATATGCAGTTTCGGTAGAATTAAAGATTGTATCACCAAAACTTTTCTTGATATTTATTTGTGAAATTTTATGCAATCCCATCATCCTGTCACGATGATTGGCATGTGATCGATTGGTGTCTGTCTTCAAAATCGTTTGATTTCTGTTAACTAGCTGTCACAGCATTGCAGTCATAGATTTAATCATCGTAGTCCGGAAGCTGGCACGAAGTTGTGCAGGGAACGAGGTCGTACCTGAAACTTTCACATGGTTGTGTACACCTCTTGGCTACTGCAAAGTTACACGTCTGCCAGGTCAGATCGTTTGTCTGTCAAGTAGTCTGTATGCGAAAATCACACGCGGGTGTATTTCCAATGGAGAAATTGTGACATATTGGTTGTAAACACGATTTTATCGATTTAAAAGAGTAATAAAAAGCAATATTCTACGGCCGTGTAGTGTTATATTCCCTATATTTTGGCTTAGTCTCAATCAAGGGATACAGAAAAAGGAAATTGTGCTGAATGTCGCTAAGAAAAATTAAACTTACCTATCTATGGAATATAACCTAGACAAACCTTTAGTAAGGACCAGAGTATCAGCATTGAAACATGCATACACAGAATTTTGACAAAAATATCTTGAATTGCTTGAGATATCAAAACTATAAAAAACTTAATCTATAAAAAAAAGTTGGAAAAGTTACACAGAATTAATAAGATTAAGTAGTATTTCGAGAACAGTGAGATCAGCAATAAATGAACATTTAAAAGGCATCTTGCTAAAAGACAACTTGCTACAGACAACTCCCCAATCACACACAAGCCCATCACATGGTTAATATTGCATTGAAATTTGAAATGCTTGGCTCAAGGAAGGATATCAAAGCAAGGCCTGCCGAAATTCTACTTAATCTTATTAATTCTGTGTAACTTTTTCGTCTTCCTTTTTTATAGATTGGTTATTTTCCTCCTTTTAGTATCTCAAGCAATCCATAGCAATTCTGTTTTAGCATGTTTCAATGTCCCTGGCTCTACTGAGGGTGTAGGTTGTATTCCATAGACAGGTTAGTTTGAATTTTCTTAACGACATTCAGTGCAATTTCCTCTTTCTTGATAAAGGCTAAGCCGAAATATTGGGAATATAACACTACACGGTCGTAGAAAATTGCTTTATATTACTCTTAAATTAATGAACCCAACCGATGGCAATGAAAAATCAAATTCAAACGATTTTATTGAGTTATTGACTGCCATTTAAAATCGAAGAAGTGTTTCTTCAATATGATTTGTATGGAAAGCATACAGGTCATACGTTTTCACATGAGTGGTCGTTCGAAACAAGTAAACGAAGTACAAGTGTATACAGATATTTTATCCGGAGAGAAAATGGCACTACACATATTTGTTGAAATTTCAATGAAAATGTTGTGAAGTCGTTGCACATGCGAATGTTACCCCGTCAAAGAAGTGGGAGAAATTCTGATAAACCACTCATATGAAAGGGCATGCATGACCTATAGATGCCTTATATACAAATCATATTAAAGAAATACCTTTTTGACTTTGATTTACAATCAATACCTCACAAAAATCGTGTTTATTACCAATATGCAAACAATTTCTCCATCGGAAGTACACGCGCATGTGATTTTCGCATCCAGCCTGCTTGTGACAGGTAAAATACTTAATGCGGCAGACGCACAATTTTGCAGTAGTCAAGAGGTGTTCAGTACAATGCCATGTGAAAGTTTCAGGTACGTCCTCGTTCCCGGCACAACTTCGTTCCAGCTCCGTACCACCGACGTTATTCGGTGCTTTTGGGTATGGTTACCCCTAAAATCCTTTTCATGCTCTTTCTCCCTTAGTCGTAAATTCTTCGATATAAACTTTTCACATATCATGCACAACTGCTTTTTATGCAGAACTTCAGTATGATCAAAGTATTTCGAAACCTTTTTATTCTTCCATGGGATTGTTTGGTTGGTCTGTCACATCATAATCCATCTCATTCTCATTGCCAGCCATTGCGTTTGAACAACCTTCTTGGTCATGGTGATTCCACATGTCGCACAGTTCTTTTTTGCCCTCTTCATGCGCGATACCAGACTCCACTTTACGTGCCGTCGCTGTGTGAAAATATGAACTTGAATCAAATAGCTGACCATCGCAGTTAATATTTCTTAAAATAAGGCGACCAAAAAACGCTGATGTTAGGTAAAAGTAAGCTTGTGCTTCAATCTCTAGCGCTTAAAATGCGAATTCCGTCCCCTCGTCAGAAAAGTGACCGGCATACTTGCACTTGAACACGTCTCACATTGTTCAGAACGGAATGTCAAGCATTGGCTTTCATGAAGCTAACATAAAACTGGGAATTGTATAGATTGTTAGTCATTGCCTCTCTATTAGGAATTGCAATCTCATCCCGTGGGTATTGCAAACCCGAAATCCTGGGATTTTACTCACGGGATCCCGGGATATATTTTGTTGTTGTTTTAGTAGTAATTTATAGATGTTTCAATTATTTTTGAGTGAAAGCTGAATAGATTTTCGAATACTTATCGATGTTTTCAATTTTTTAACAATTTTTCTCTTAAATATTGCCTTTCTTCAAAAAATTTGCAGCTATCACATGTTTCGAAAATTTCACCTTGCCTGAGATCTAGCAAATTAACATAGTTGGGCGCTTAGCCGAGTAGCTGAAATTACCACCAGCAACTAGCTGTTATCTTTTCTAGTCCCACTAACTTAAGCAAAGCAAAATTTCGGATTTATTGTTGCCCTTCATCTACTAGCGCGTGTGTCGACGGCACATAATAAGATTGTTTAAGCCTGTCAAATTCTATGATCTGCACTAAACATGGATTAATGTAGGTGCAACCATATTAGTCTATCCCTGTCATATGCGATGCTGATGTGATGGAGACATGGATGCAGTCATACTCTATGGATAAAGTCTTGCTCTATGGAGAGTGGTATGGGGACTTTACTTTATTCTTTTTAATTTTCACTATCTTGGCGAAGGCAAGGATGCGCAGATTGAGCAGGCTGTGAGCAGATCGAGCGCTACCAACAAAGCTTAAGATGAAGTTAGTGAGAACACTTGTGTGGCCAATTCTCTCATATGGTGTCGAAGAATGGTCATTGAAAACAACAGATGAAAAACACATCATGGCTGCAGAAATTTGGTTCTGACGAAGAATACTGCGTATCAGCTATAGAGAACACCGGATTAACGCCAGCATCTTTGAACAACTCGCCACAACTCTCTTACTGCTCAAACATATTTGGAAGAGGAAACTTTCCTTCTGTGAGGATTTGAAGAGGCCTTGGTTATTCATTTTCCCGTAAGTCTTAGTTGGAAAACCAAGTACAAAAGATAGTTACCATATACTTACCTTCTTTTGTACTCGGTTTCCCAACTATCCTTCTACGGACATCAGTGCAGAAAAGGAGGATGCCAACTGACGAGAGTGGTTTTGCAAGGCAGCATGGCATGCGGCACGTCGCAGGAAAGAAAGATAGAAGATCTTGTCTCTAAATTGAGATAATAGGACATATGGTATCATACTACTATGAAAATCAATTCAGCAAGTCAAAATATATGTGAAATCATAGAAAGAGAAGAAAGAACAACCCTGTTATTACTATGATGTATTTTTTGTGGGAGAGTCAAGAGTTTTGGTCTTCAATTTGTTGCAATTAATTTCAGTCAATGTGCATTGTCCATCATCAGACAGACTGACCACAAATTCAAAATTCACATTGGCAGGTAAAATGATAGCTTCAAAAAAGTATAGAAATGTGAAAGTCTTGTATCGAAATGCATGTACCTTATTACAGTGCTTTTCTTAATTAAAAAGTCATGTAATAATAAGGAAGAGAAATTTAAATGGATGCAAACTAATGGAAGTATAAAATTTCAATTAATGGAAAAGCTGACATGACCGGATGTAACAGACATAATAATATCAGACATAGTAAATATCAGTAGAAAGAAGCAATAGAATATTTGTTGTGCGTACGTCATGTCATTGTCGGGTGCATCGCAGGTGCAGTCGTGTGAAAGGTCGTCTTCAAGCAGCACAAGCCCTTTGTATGCGAAAAATGTCAGGGGACAGTAAGACAACCCCACAGAAGATGTGAAAGACAAAGTTGTTGTAGATGGTGACGAATATGAGGCCGTGGAAAGCCTCTGTTATCTCGTCGATGTGTTGGACGCTGGAGAAGGACACGAGGCTGCCGCCTCCGCAGGAGTACGCACAGATAGGAGATTTTTCTTTTAAGTTTTTGTTGGGAAACCAAGTAGACAAGATGGTGATAATTTTTTTATGCTTTATTTATTTCGGCCTCCTCTTAGACCATCATCAGAAGCAGGTGTAAATACTTTATACTTATCCATTTCAGACTTTCATCGGACAAAAATACGGAAAGTTCTTACCTCCTAGCAGATTTTCAGTTTCTCAATTTAACAACCTACGTGACATGACTTTGAATAACGGGCTAGATATAGATGTACTTGATCTGAACTATGAATTAGACGAGAACAATATTCCCCCAATTTATCGATTGTGTTGTAATAAGTGTCTGAAGCCAACCAACTCTGAATCGGATAAAATGATGAAACTACTATCGATGTTTGACGAAATCGGTAGACAGCAGCTGATAACGGATTTGCAATCAGGTAAATTCATTGATTTGCATCTTAACTTCAGCTGCCTTATAATAACATTTTCTCCATCAGATCTAGAAGCTCATCTCCACAACGGACTTCCTCAGCAAAAAGGAAGCTGCGTTTTCTTCTGTAACATTGAGAACGCTGAGCGAAATTTGGACGTGCAGGATATCGACAAGTAAGTAACGTTATTCAATCATAGAATAAAAAGTCTCAATTCCATTGAAATGAGGTCAAGCCATGATTTGAGATTGCTGAGAGAAACCCTGGACCCGTTCGAAGTCAGTATTTATATGTGCATGAAGCCTTTCAGTCACTCGCAGTGGACGACCAAATTTATTTTTCCTTTTTTAGGTTCGTTGATGTATGCCGTATTGACGAGGATGGAGAAAAACAGACATACGTCGAAAACATTAAGGTACATCGGCTTCAGAATTTGGTTGATAATCTTATTCCTCAGCATGTTGACAGCAAGAACACATTTGATATTTGGCGCTTGTGGTCTGTTTACTCACGGAAAGACGAACGTGAGGCATACATCAAAGAGTTTGAATCTTTCGTATTCGAAAAGGTGAAAGGAATCATCGATGATGTAATGGATGCGGAAAAACCACAAATTTTGAACAAAGTCGCAAAGGAAGTTTTGTATCATCTGACGTCTTGTCAGGAGCGCAGAAAACATTTTGTCGGGCAGGATTCCGTTATCTCAGTAATGCGACAATATATACTTGACGACTCTACCAGTAAGTCTAGAAACACTCCAAAATTATCAAGATGGCTACAAATGACTACAAGTATTGATAATTGTGAGAGGGTAGTGCTGATAAGACGCAGTTTGCCTATTATTTATATTTCCAGGGTCATTTTTTCCATTAATTTATCACTTTTTCATTTCAACCGGGCATTTTTTACACATGATTCTGTATTTTACTTTTCTAACATCGTGCTTTGTTTCGCCATGCACTATCATGATGGACTTAAGGAAACACCATTGAATTCTTTTGAGCTTCTTAACTGACTATTTCACTATAGGCTAGCAACCATATACTGTACATAAGTTCAATTTTCAAATTTCTCGTCACCAATCGGTTGCTATACAACTGAAAGTTTTCATATGGCACACCTGAACGTATGAACATTCGTGAGAATGAGAAACTATTTGATAGTGTAAAAGAAACGGAAAATATATAATTGGCCACTAAAAGTGTGAACAAGAAAGCCATGCAAGAGTTCTTGCTTTCTGTGCAGTTTTTGAGTGAGTAATTTAATTCGTCAGTTACGTGTATATCAACGATCTGCTGGTTTCTCACTTGATGAAAGTAGTGTTCAGATTTGTACATCAATAGATATTTTGGTATTTCGAGACACCATATATGCTGCTTTAGGATATCCACGGGATCACGTTAATTGGATTTCCATTTGCAACTATGTTTAATAGCTGTGTGATACCGGATAGGAAGATCTCCGACCGAACACCGATACAGTATTAATATATTTGATGTTCTTCATGACTTCATGACATTTCTATACTCAGTGGTCTTGCACTCTGGAATTAAATAGCACTGAAATATAATATGTGAAATATTATTATTGTTGAGACGTCCGACTGCTCTTCACCCTCAATCAAATGAATTCTGTCCAATAGGTATTATCCATTCCAGCTATTTGGCCGATCCATTGTAGAAGTCTTTTCTGTGTGACATCCTTTCCAAAGTCTTCCACTCTAAGCATTCTTCCATCTTACGACAAATTTGAGACAAGATCTCGAGGAAGGATACGGAGCATCAAGTCATGCCAGCAAGTTTTCGACATCAGTGGGTCTCTTCAATATTTCGCTCGAAAAGCTGAAACTGATTAAACGAGAGAAATAGTTGAGTATCTTGTATACCTTGATTTGAGCCATGAAGTCAATGTCCGAACTGCTGTTATTCATAACACCAAGAAACCGAGATGCCTTGTAAGCTACCTTAAGAGCGTACTGTACATACAGTATGTTTGTACAAAAGATCAAAGCTTCAACAAGCAATTATTCTATCGATTTATGCAATTTCTACTGGATGAATAAAACATTGCCTTCACAGGTCCCCTTATCCTGCATGGACTGTCTGGTAGCGGAAAAACGTGCTGCATCTCTCAGGCTGCATGTCTAACGTCATCGTGGTTGGAAGAGACAGAATACATCCTGGTTATTCGATATCTCGGGGAAACTTCATCGACATTAAATATCGTGGACGTTTTGAAGTCCGTTTGTCAGCAGTTGTCATTTTTCTCGAGTCCTGAGGATCAGGAGCTGTCAGAACGACTAGAAGATTTCGCAGATGCCGTAAATGCATTTTACCATCTTACACAAACTTTATCTGAAGTGCACCGTATTGTTATTTTCTTAGATGGCCTTGATCAGCTGGATTATTCAGCAGGAAGCCACGAATTGAATTGGCTATGGACCAGACTTCCGAACAACGTCAAGGTGATTCTCTCAATGACACCGGAGCATCTTGATGTTATCCAGAACCGCCTCCCCACACAGAGTTGCTACATTGAAATAGAACTATTCACATTAGCTCATGCGATAGCGTTAATATCTGAAAGACTGAAAGCAGAAAGTCGAAAACTAAGTAGAAGTCAAGCTGTGATTGTGGCAGAGAATGCTAACGTCTGCAGCTTTCCACTACATGTGTTCCTCGTCTTTCTGGAGATTGTTCAATGGCAATCCAATTTTCAGCCCGAAATTTCTTTGGGAGCTGACTATGAAGAAAGGATAACCAATTATCTCAGCGCACTGGAGAAGAAACACGGAATGATCCTTGTGAGTTGATATGAAAATTGTACAGTTATTGATTATCTATAATTTTATTAATAATTTTGATGCTTGATAGATCTCAGCAATTTCATTACGCAGTTTGGTAATGTATCAGTAGCGTTCCTACTCCAGTCGAAAAAATGAAGTATTCCGTATCACTCACTAATTTTGTAATTTTTTCCTATCTGTGCGATGCACCTTATACCATTATTGCTGAAGTGTATTAAAAAGTGTCAGTTTAAGTCCTAAGAAAAAACAGTACTTCCTTGGAATTGAGTTGTTTTCGAATTGGGACCTTCCTTCCTTTCCAATGTCATTCTCGTTTGTGGTTAGACTTGTAGCTTTTACTTCATTATCGTTAATTATTGTCCATACCATGTACTGTGATCTGATAATCTAGCATCTAACTATGCACACTTGTCATGAGGTCTGGGAAACAGAATTTAATTTCAGCAATTCTAGTCATTGCATCGTCAAAAATTCCACAGATTTTCAATGGTATTGAATAAAAATTATATTTACTTTAATAAAGTGAAGATTCAGGGCTGATGATGTGAATAATTACAAGAGTGGTTGGTATCTCCAACTTCACTTTGAATTTGAATAAAAGAAATCCATCTACTTGCAAATGCTCATGTCAGGCTACTAGAGCAATGAAGCTCAATAAGCAAGCTACTAGCTCAATATTCACTGAAATTATACCGTACACAATGTGAACAATTGATATTTCCTACCTTAAACATCAAAATGGAGACTCCTCAAAAAAATTTTGTGTCAGCGGAAAACAAACGACTGGGTGCGGGACAAAGTTGAAGGGCCAGAGTACAGTGGACTGCTGGAGACTATCAAGCGCAGGAAATACGCAAAGTACCCGCATTGGAAGCGGAAACCCGACGGCCTGGTGTTGGCGACGATCGAAGGCGAAGTGGAAGGACGAACGAAGAGAGGAAGGCGTAGAGAGGATTGATGATCTTCTAGGGACGCCCACAACCCGGTGAAAGGGCTACGGCATTGAACCTGAACCTGAAAAAATCAAAAGAAGTAAATATTCAGCCCTGGACTCATTCTAAGCTTCCTTATCGATTCATTTTATTATCCGCTAATTACCAAATTATTTCCACGATTCTAGATTTTCAGAAAAACGTTTTCAAACGCTATTTGTAGGCATTCTTGGCATTTGACCGTATTGAGAGTGGCGCCGTTAAGGAACCTTCAGAAAAATGTCGGAGTAATGCGTTTCACATAGAAAGATTGGCCTTTAATAGGTTAAATGCTAGCCATGTATATTAGGCCTACTTCCAAAATTCTGATTGAAACTGATTGACTATTACTGAAATTAAGTACCTTCAAATAGCTATTATTGCAAGTAAACCTTATTTAAAGATACTTTAATCGTTGTATGTAAGTCTTATTGAATATAAACAACATTCGGAAATATGTAATGGCTTGTAATGTTTGCTCTAATGAAGTTGCCTAAATAAAGCATTCTTTCAGTTAAACATGTTCAAGACTCAATGTCTCATCATCAGCCGAGATCAAAGCGAAATGTACACTTAAATCTACAAATATTTGTGAAGCCACATCAAAAGCAGTGCCGAGCATTGCGAATCGATACAAACAGATCTTCCGAATACTTACAAGATCCTGTCGTGGTTTTGAGACGTTTCTGTCGGAAGTCTTTATTCCTTATCAGGTTATACCCAGGAGTCAAATGAGTGTTTGGAAATACCAGCAATGAAAAGTTCTGAAACTAAAGGAATATCCATGCATTAGAATTTCGGTAGGACATGAATAGCATTTCAAATACAGGTGGCTCACTTATGTATCGCACTCGGACATCGATCATACTTGTGCCTCGTGACAGCTTGAAATCAAACGTTACTCATAACAGAATCTTTATTGATGAAATAGTCTTATGTACAGGGTGTTTCAGTTGATCTGGCCGATTTATCTATTTTTTGGCTTTTACAATCCTTTTTGTGATGAGTTATTTATTCTACCAAAAATAGTAGTTCTGTCACCGCATGAATTGTTCTAGCAAATAATGCGTCACTGAATTCGTTGCGTGTGAACAAACTTCATGAAGGTGGTGAGGTTTGCCAGTACGTGCGTGCGATTTTCATGCAGTTTCAATCAGAAATGGAGTACAAAGATTTGACGAACGTTCAAATTGCTGCAATCGTAGCACATTCCCCATCACTTTTAATGTTTCAAGAGGAAAATGATAAAGAACCGCCACCTGGTAGAATTCTACGACACTGGAAGGACCGCTTCATGGAAGCTGTCACTTTATCCTCGCTCGCATGCCAGTAGCCAGTCTAGTCGCCGTGTGTCTGATGAAAAAAAGACGATGTCCTCGCTGCGTTTGCTGATTAATCAACTGCATCACAACGGAAAGTTGCAGAGCAATGCCAGGTGTCACCAGCCAGCGTGAATCGGATATTGAAAGAATGCTGCCTCCGTCCTTGGAAGTTCAAGTCTGCAAGAGCTTTTGTTAGACGATCCTGGAGAGATATCGCAGAGAACGTAACTTCGTGATGAGCATAAATTCGTGACAAAACAACATTTCATGTGAACGGTTCCATGTAAACGCAATGCGTTTATCTATTCACATGATAACCCTCCCGCTGTTGCACCTCAACCGATGAAATCCCCATCAGTGACATGCTGGGCTACGGTTTCACCACATCACGCTATACTTTTCAAGCTCATCGATTTTACGATAACCTCTACGGTATATTTAGAGATTCTTCAAACAATTGTGACACCGCTATTTGCCGAATCCACCTAATCGCAATCAATGGCTTCAACTCGATGGCGCTCCTGCTCTATACACGATTGTTGTCAGAGATTATTAGAATTACAACCTTACCGGACGACGAGGGGGACATTGCCTGGCCATAAAGATCACCTGATCTATGCGCGAATGATTTCTGGCTGTGGGGTGATGTGCGACACCGCCTTTTAAGTGATCCCCGACCAAGGACGCTAGAAGACTTAAAAACGAAGCCGATGATCATTCTTCGCGAAATCGATACTGGTGTGATCTGGCGAGCTAATGACTCATTCATTCGCCGTTGTGCTGTTTGTGTCGAACAGGAGGGTCAATATATTGAACAACTATTGTGATTTGTGTATTCATTATCCATTTGCATACTATAAAATATAGATTCACTGTGTTTTCATTGGAACTTTGTCTTCTTCTTACACATACTGAAAATGGTCTAAAAATCGGCCAGATCACCTGAAACATCGTGTATGTGAAGTAACCTTCCGATCTACACCTGCATGTGATGAAATCATATAATCATGAAATCTGGTATGTTCAGGATTAACGCAATTCAACAGTCTTTCAGATAGTTTCTCTTTAGCAAGATCAGCTTGTGAGTTTCATATTCATACTAACCGTACTAGAATTCAACATCTAAAATGAGAAAACTGCCACAGTTGATTTGATGAGCTTCTATGTGTTACTAATGTTATGGCACTTTACTTTATTGTATGTTAAACGTTTCTTTGCTTGTAGACTCGTCATGCTTTGTCCTACATCACAGCCTCGTGTAGTGGTCTCAGCGAAGCGGAGTTATTGGATATACTTTCTTTGGATGAAGATGTTCTTCAGGAGATTTTCCACGATCACCTTCCATCCTTCATTCGCTTCCCACCTAAACCGTGGAGTCGGTTGCGTCAGGATTTGTCGGCTTATCTAACATTGAAAGTGGAAGATAACTCACTCCTTATGACATGGTAAGGATTACAATTTCTTCCTTTTTCTTAATATTCCTTTGTCTTTGTTTAATGGTTGTACCAGAGAAAGCACTCAAAATTTTCTGAGAAATTCATGCAAATTAGTTTTGCTCAATGGATGAACGCAGTTGGCTGCCAGGATATTTGAAATATAAATGAACCCGATAGTTTATGAAAAGTAGCATATGACACGGAGCACATTGCCACATCTGACCTCTGGCATGATGTTTATATTTGATTGATCTTTGAGTCTTGTACAAGATAGAGTTCATGAACAGCTTCTGTGGGACACATTCACATCCATGCAGAACGTGTTGGGCACAGCGTGGTTGAAGTGGTTCCTAGCAACGGGGTTTTCTGCGATCGCCACATGCCTATGCGCTTGTTTCTGACGGAAAGTTTCAAAAAATGGCCACCATCTCAACTGCTTTCCACGGTACATAGTGCTGGTCGAGCACTGCGTCTTTGGAACAATGCCTTCATTATATGGAGATATGTATGCTAATATGTTGTCTCTGCTGCAAGTTTGGATTACATGCCAAACAACGACTTTCGGAGGCGATTTTGGATATTGCTTCAATTTCAAATTCGACAACGATGGCGGAGCCACAACGACCAGAACGCATGCAGCACGTCATGGATGTTATGGGTGACCTCGACGCCCTTGGAAGTGGCGTGTAGAGCACGTCTAGGTGACCTCGACGCCTTTTGAAGAAGCGTGCAGAGCACGTCATTAGTGACCTCGACGCCTTTGGAGGAAGCGTGCAGAGCACGTCTAGGTGACCTCGACGCCTTTGGAGGAAGCGTGTAGAGCACGTCATTAGTGACCTCGACGCCTTTGGAGGAAGCGTGCAGAGCACGTCTAGGTGACCTCGACGCCTTTGGAGGAAGCGTGTAGAGCACGTCATTAGTGACCTCGACGCCTTTGGAGGAAGCGTGCAGAGCACGTCTAGGTGACCTCGACGCCTTTGGAGGAAGCGTGCAGAGCACGTCTAGGTGACTTCGACGTCTTTGGAAGAAGCGTGTAGAGCACGTCATCAGTGACCTCGACGCCTTTGGAGGAAGCGTGTAGAGCACGTCTAGGTGACCTCGACGCCTTTTGAAGAAGCGTGCAGAGCACGTCATTAGTGACCTCGACGCCTTTGGAGGAAGCGTGTAGAGCACGTCTGGGTGACTTCGACGTCTTTGGAGGAAGCGTGTAGAGCACGTCTGGGTGACTTCGACGTCTTTGGAGGAAGCGTGTAGAGCACGTCTAGGTGACCTCGACGCCTTTGGAAGAAGCGTGTAGAGGATGCCATGGATGACTTTGACGCCTTTGGAGGGAGCAACGTGTAGAGGATGTCATGGATGACTTTGACGCCTTTGGAGGAAGCGTGTAGAGCATGTCTAGGTGACTTCGACGTCTTTGGAAGAAGCGTGTAGAGCACGTCATTAGTGACCTCGACGCCTTTGGAGGAAGCGTGCAGAGCACGTCTAGGTGACCTCGACGCCTTTGGAGGAAGCGTGTAGAGCACGTCATTTGTGACTTTCAACAGTTTTACGGATTTCACTGTGTTCATGAAAGAATTAACTGGGACCAGGAGAGACATGCGACGACATCGCCCTTACCAGCAGCCTCGAGCTAGATCTCACAAACAAACTAAAAAAATCTTTAAAAAGAATACTCCACGACCACTGCACTGCATCAAATAAACAGCACTATCGCTGCCGACTTCAACAAAGAAGGCCACCCTTGTGCGCGGTCATGACATCGTTGGACATGGTGAATGCATTCGACACAGCTTACATGCCTGCACTTATTCACAAGCTCCAACAGAACGCTAGCAAATTACATTAACGGCAGGTAGGTCTATACCACAGACAACCAAACATGCTGAAACAACAAAAACATCAAAGCAGGTATCTGGGGGGGAAGCTGTTTCTTTTTCTTCATGCATCGTTAGAAAACTTGCATGAAAAAGCAGTTTTTAATGCCATGACATTTGAAGTCGCCTCACACATACAGCTGTGATATGCTGTAATTTGCAATTGATCTTCAGAATATTGAATTACGTACTTTTGGGGTTGCAGGTTTCATCGAGCAGTAAAAGGCGTATTATCTAAATATCTCTTCAAAGACGCACAATTTCAAAAGAAAATTCATTCACGACTTGCTGATTACTTTCTGGGGTCCTGGGGAGCTGGTCGTCCTAAAATATTTATGTGTCCGGAGCATTTGTCGAAGAAATTAGTAAGTACAGCTCATTATTGTGAAATTTTGATGGTGACATGTTCTACTCTTATTATTAAGCTTGACAATTCATCGTCAGTATCTTTGGCTGAAACAGGACAATGTCCTTTAATCCGCAGAAGCCTAAGTTCACAGCAGTCGAAATCATGATGTCTGCGCTTTTTGTCATGAACTTTGAGTGTAAACTGAAAGAAATACAAAAATGTTAATGAGACACTGGACCGGAGCAGCTCTGATCCTCCTAGTGACTTCTATATCCTCCGTCTGAAGCTAAACATGACGAATGATGATAATGATATGAATTTTTGATGAATTTGTGAAGTTGTATGCCAGTCATATGCTCACATCCACAGAAACTTTTAAAGAGCGTTGCAGGCCATGGGCAGAGTACATGTGGCGAAACATTTACAGAATTATTCATATCCATGACTTTATATAGTCATCATACGACCATCTGTTCTGATCCTCTTTGAATTGATAGAATGGAATGAACAGCACATGTCCTTTTCAGACCTCAGAGCACCTCAAGTATGCCCATACTGTAGTCATTTAGAATATGTTATTTCTTTGTTTCCCAAACATAGCTTAACACCTCCAGTACAGCACCTCTATTAGACCGCCATCCTAACCAATGGTTTCAAATATACTACCACTCTCCAATAGAACGCCGACTTCTATAATGTTTTGACGCTATATAGGTCGCCTACCAAGAAATGTTAGTGCGCATAGTGCTCGCATGCATGTGTCCAGAATTTAATGGCAAAATTAAAATGTCTGTAATTCATATATATGAACATTTTCGAATTTCTCCTACTTTTTGAATTAGGGGATTCACTCTTCTTATTTTTGTTTTGTGGTTGCGACTGATAATGATCAATATTTTTTATATAAAAAAACAAGTGCATGTATACAATGATAGCAATATGAAATGCTTACATTACAGCATTGATATCTTTTCTGTTTGTGTAAACCAAAAAGAAATCATAGATCATAGCAAGTAACAGCGAACCGAATTATTGGTTGAAATCACAAAAGCCGAGTGCTATATTTTTAGTCACCAAGTGAGTCATCAGTAGAATGAATCATGAAGACATGAATTCGTCAGTCTTGTCACAATTCATTGCTGTATTCGCTATGTTGGAGACTACTACAGATAAAGTTGATTTCGTAAAGTTTTATTTCATGAATGGAGAATGTGTCATAGCTGCTGTTCGAGCATTCTGCACTTATCGCGGCATTAAGAAGAAAGAAAGTGCTCCGAGTTATAACTCAGTTAAAAGAGTGATCGAGATGGAAACAGGAAGTGTCAACATTATGCGAACATCTTCGAAAAGACGAAGCTCCGAAGACATCGACCGAGTGGAAGACATTGTTGTTGCAAATCCAAGGTGTATCTGTTGATCAATTGCAGCTAGTCTGGAACACTTAGTTTCAAAATCGAAAGTCCACGACATTTTGAGAAATGATCTGAACTTGAAGTCATTCAAGTTGTAACAGTACCGTCTGCTGAGTGATCGCTCTATGGAAGAGCACAGAAGATTCTGCACAAGATTCATCGAGGAAATGACAAACGACTGCTTTCTCGAGAAAGTTTTGTTTACGGATGAGTCAATGTTAGACTTGAATCCTATTCTGAATAAACAAAGTTGCAGAATTTGGAGTGAAGACAAACCAATGCCAGATTTCTACGGGTGGGCTGTCGAATAGAAATCATCAAAAGTTGCCATTTGTGTCTTCAAGCAGATAAAGACGTATTTGACGCATCGATTTCTTGATCAGCGTATCCATTTTCTAAAATTTGAATTGCTTATGATGGAAAGTATTTCAGTTAAGATAAATAGCTTTCGTCATCGTGAATACTCTATAGTTTCAAAAATATAGTCTATTTTTTTAATAAAAAAATATTGTTCATTATCAGTCGCAACCACAAAACTGAAAAAAGAAAAGTAAATTCCCCTGATTCAAAACGTAGTAGAAATTCGAAAGTGTCCATATAAAGTTTTTTATGAATTATAGACATTTTGATTTTGCCATTAAATTCTGGACACCCTATAATTTGCTAATTACAATCTCTTATTCGCTGAATATTCCCACGACTGCTTTCATGCTTCTTGAATGACGAATACCCGACGCATTATATTGCGGATTCTGTTTGTGATTCTTCTTCCCTTTTCTATTGCTTGCATTGACCTGACAACATGCAAAATTAACCCTCGCCCCACCTGGCGAATTTTTTTAATATCTTTTAGACCAAGCAAGCTATGGCCACCAGTTTTCTAATAGCTTTCTTCCTACGAACTATACAACTTTTGGCGGAAAGAAAATCAATTTGGCATTATAGTTTTGTCGTGAAATTTGAATGTTTGGAAGATTTTTGGCTGATTTCGGTATACTTTACATCTAATGTATATTGCGGTATCAATTCTCGATGAAATAAGTTGAGATTACGTAAAGGTATTCTTCCTATCTATGTAAAGATGCTCAGAAATGCAAAGTTTTTGAATTTGAAATTTATTTGCTTATTGTGTATGCATGTTTGAAATTTGAATTCAAATTTGAAATATGATCTTCTATTGCTTTGTACTTTTAAGTTCTGCATCTAATCAGCAATTATTGAAAATTTTCAGAATCATGTTGCTTTCATCTTCAGTGTCTCGATAAAAGTATGGGAAAGCAATTAGCCTACTTATATATGCATGAGACAACTAAGCGTATTTCTGAAAATGAATTTTAGTACGATTTGAGTTGAACCAAAATTTTGAATTATTTGACCTTTGACCTCATTTAATGACAGATGCAGTCTCATAGCGATTGATAATCATCATTTGATTAACCACCTTGAACAGATCTTTCGATTAGTGTATGGTTTATCAGTTTTTGTTGTCATTTTCCATTTCAAATTGTGATCTAATGGAAATTTCTTGAAAATTGGCGTTTTTTACGTTTGACCTTCACCTTAGTCCAAGGATGACGTTAAAAATAAAAATAATGCTGTTTGTGCCCAATGGGGCGGGCGCGTTCGGAATAATAAATAGCCCAGTAGGGCAAGGGTTAACCTTTATAGCACATAGATATAATTGACCATCTTCTAACTTTTTGTATCTTCATCAGTAGTTGTCGACAGAAGAAAATTAAATTTTAGTTGTTAACGATAAATCGCAGTTATTGCTGCCCCACCAGCAGTAAGGCACTCTGCTAAATAATTGCATATAAAAGTATAATGCATACGAAAATCGATGAAACTTTTCAGCTATTTGACAAGGAGATAGTTTTAAGAAATAGCAGCACATTTGTAATGATCCGGATAGCTATTTCGCGGCTTCTCTTCAAGAGAAGTACGACCATTGTGACAAACAAATGTAGATAAGGAAATTCAATACAGCTCATTTGACCGGCATAGACAGCCTGTTGTTGTGGTTTCGACCTGTTGCATTTCCGCTCGTTGTCTTAAGGATCCTGCACCATCTTTCGGCCGCGCTTGCCATGTTTATAAATTAACTTGTGACTGCGGACGCAGTTGTATTGGCCGCACTTAGAGATATTTGAGTGTCTGAATGAGGGAACATGTACTGAAGTGGACATGGTTCAATCTTGGATTCTTATGCAAAGCTTCTAAAGTAACTAGATTAACAAACATAGATGTATAATGCTTGAAATTCACTTTATTACCTTCTTAATTGTGTAATTTTCTAACACAAGTGATGACCACCCATGGAATGAAAGAGATGGAAATCAACTGAAGAGATGATTCCAACTGAATGGGATAATGACTAAGACAATGACAACAGGTTTCATATGTCTACGTCGGTAATTATAGTAATTTTAGTTACTTTAATGCCACCGGTTTTTCATGCGTTCCACAAGTTTCCGGAACCATTAAAAAACCCAAAATTGGAGCTGGAACCGTTTTAAGACTCCAGTGGGTCCGCATCCCTGGTTTAATCCCTCTATGCCTGACGATGACTCGCTAAGGACGTCCGAAATTAATTGAAAAAAATATAACTTTATACAACCAGTAATTCATTAAGATCTATTAGCACGAGGCCTTTCGTCCATTCTCAACGGATGCTAACTTTGTAAAAAAACAAATCTTAGATGCAAACTTAGATATACATAAAATTTGAATCATTCATAACAGATACTTGGGGAAAAATAGAGATATCCTTATACATGAACATATATTTCAAGTAGAAATCAAGGCATAGCAACACTTTAAGACATAAACTATACACCCTAGTACTCACAGAAAAAAATGACGGTTTAACGTCACTACTCCTTCACACTGGGGGCTTGGACGGTACAAACTTTATTCTAGATCTTTTAGTCCAGATGCCCTTCCTGACGACTTCCAGTGACACTTTCGGAGTTCGACCTCTGGACCGAAGGATCGCTAGGCTAAGCACATAACCACTGTTGCACGGGGACCACACTCATACTACTCATAGACAGCATAAAAATGAAAGAAAGGAAGAAGTCTACCGCCAAAAAATCACTACCTTCAAAATCCTTTTGAGCACAAAAGGAGTTTACACATCCATCAATGTCACTCGACATCTCCAAATTTGTAATGCTTCCTTGATTGATGCCAGAAGAACGTTTTCTTTGATATACAAGTGCGCACGGTGTGACATTCTTTCAATCATGGAGCCCGTCATTATCAAACCAAGGAATCCAGATCTTTGTGACGAGGGAGACGAGTGCATCACGTCTGTGACTTATACTTTCTACAACGTCTAAAGCCTGATATCAGCGATGTGTCATATGCGTATAAGGATATCTCTATAGTTTCTAGCAAAATGAACTGAATTTGCAAAGAAAGATTTCGACAACATTTCAATCAAATCAAATAAAATAAATCTTTCGACGCACAGATGATAATTTTCTTTTGCTTTTCTAACACCGAACTCACTTCTCAAAAAAGAAACAAAAGAAAGCGGCTTAAGAATAAAAGTCATCGAGAAGACTGGAATGACGTCAAAATCAAAACTGCAAAAGTCATTTCCACTCCGAAAAACAAATTGACAAAGAGAATGCTCATTGTGCAAATCAGGAGAAAAAGGAAATTGTGAAACAATGGGAATAACTTGCGAATTAGAGTGTGACAAATGTAAAGCAATATATGCTGGTGATACGTCGAGAAATGCAAGAAACAGAGGTAATGAACACGTCAAACAACTAAACGAAAAACAAAAGTCATCTGTATTATAGAGACAAAGTGAAAACCAACATGAAGGAATTTAACAAAACTTCAACGTGAATATTACAGGAGTGCATCATAATCACGCAATGGAAAGGCAAATCGTAGAAGACGTAATTATTAGAAATAAAAGTGAACAAAACATGAAACTTATTGATAACAAAACAGAATGGAACCATTCAACTTTAGCAGCATTAGCTGGACAACGTTAGGAGGATGTATGAAAGTGCATTGTGGCCAGTTTACTCAGAAATGTGTTGCGCTGACTTCATTGTCTTGGACTTCACTATCTTTCCCCATTCACCCATGTTATTCTTACTCTAGACATATTCAGATTTGATTTTAAAATCATAGTCCTTGTTAGATGAGATCACTGTAAACTAAAAATCTGTTTGAGAAGGGCGGTTCGCCGAAACACATTTTAGAAAAGGAAAGGAAAATTATTATCTATGCGTCGAAAGATTAATTTTATTTTATTTTATTTGAATTAAATCTCTATATTTTCCCAAGCATCTGCTAACAGGGTTGGCCGGTAAAAACCACCAGCTTTTGTCGCCATTTTTCGGCTAAAACTGGCTAAAACTATTTTTCCAGCATTACTGCTTAAGTTTTTTGGGTACATACAATATAAGGGATCACCATCACTCCCTACTTAATTGATGAACGTTAGTTGCAATAAGTTCACCTTACTTTTTCATCATTCGATAAACTTTTAGGCCTGTATTTTCACAATTCAAACCTATCAATATAGTAATTCAATGAAGAATATGTTCCAAAGTATAGGTGTAAGAATATGAATTATTATAAAAAATATTGTTATAATGCTGTTGTGCATTATTCTTCTAAGTGTGCACGCATTTTGTTGCTTTACGAATTTCATTCATTGTAAGATGCAACAGACGTCCATGCTGGAAGGAAATCACTTGGCTCTATATAAAAGATCGAAAACAGGCATTCCTTGAAGCTAGAAGGGTGGGAAAACGTCGAAATCTGGCCTCGGATTTCTACGATTAACCTCCTGCTGATCTCATAGAATAGATTATCTTCTAAATCTGTGGCAAATGTCCCATACCCATTGTGATTACACGAATATTACTATGAAATTTATTCTGCACTCCCAGAAGGACTAGATTAAAAATTTTGCCCTTCAACATTTTTCATGTCATGGTAATTTACCTTCACATATTTAGAGGATAAGGTTATGTTAAATGAATTTAGAACCGAAAGTAAAGTTTTGATTTGAGCTCAAAATGTGGAAATTTGAAGAACTTTAGACAAACTTGTATATGATAATAATGTCAAAATTGTTTGTCGCTCTCAGATTCTATTAACAAGATCAATTTTACAGCTAACTGGACATGTTCTTTTGTTGAGATTATAACTGAAGCTGTTCAGACATACACTATACCTCACTTTATCAAGATTGCTGGTGCAAACTATGTTCTTTAATTATTATTTCTTCTTACAAATCAAGATTTTCCGGTGCAGAGACTTTTTGATAGAGTGTTTTCTCTGCGTTCATGAGACCTGGGTTCGAATCTAAATCTGATGAAACCTGAGCTACTATTAAAATACACTCATCTTTTACTTGATTCTTGCTGAACACTCAACACAGAAGATACAGTGGGATTATTGAAGCTCGTCCACGTGAAGGAAGTAGTTTGCTTAATTTAGTTCTATGCATAAACCAGTTATATTCATATATCTATTTTCATTTTTCATTCATTTCATGATAATTCTGCGAGTATCCAACAACTTCTGTTACATGAACCAAGGAGCCAAAATGGTGCTTAAGTCTACATTTGTTCTTAAATCACAAGAAAAGGGCAGAGCAATCGTAAAGAAAGACAACATCGTTTGTCGTTCGTTATAAAAACATCTCATGTGGTTCCATCACAGAATGAATGTCATGTTTTGGAAGATAAGAGTTGCAAACTGCAAACCCGCATGCACCGCAATACTTAAACCCCAACTTGCTGTCGATCACTTCGTGAAGAAATAGACTGATTTTTCGGAATTTTAGTTTTAGCCGGCAAAAATGCCAACCCTGGCTATGAATGATTCATTTTATGTACATCTAAATTTGAATCTAAGATTTGTTTCTTTACAAAGTTAGCACCCGTTGAGATTGGACGAAAGGCCTCGTGCTAATAGATCTTAATGAATTTTATGACTCTTTTTATTTAAAAACAACCTGCAATCTTGACTCCTCTAAACCTGAGAAAATTTATTCATTCTCACGTCGGATCATCGGCTAGACTCAGACTACACATTTTCACTTCTCATTTCAGGGTCGTCCTTTGAAGCTCAAAGCTGACAGAGCAGTGCCACTTCAACCCTACTACTTTTCAGTCGGAAAGAAAACTGTTTACAATCTTCGTCGTTTGAATGAACTTGCTACTCATCTTCATCATTCTATGCGAGTTGAAGAATTCTGCGATTATATCATCTTCGATTTTGATTTCCTTTTCAACAAGCTTCAGGCGACTTCTCAGCGCAGACTTGTGCATGACATCTCACTGATGGGAGCAGATAAAGCTGATTTCTTTTTAGAGGCCAGATATGTGAAGAACGCGATATTGAATGCAACTTCAAGTCTTGCATTCGATCCTAGCTGTCTTATCGTCGATCTAATAGGTCGATTGCGCATTCATGAGGAGGATTGGCCTAGAATTCATCTTTTACTTGATCAATGTCGTAATGCGGGCTCGGAGCACTGCGGACTAATCCCTCTATCTCAATGCTTTGCTTCCGGTAGTGACTTGGAACTTCTGAGCTTTGAAGTCGGCATGGGATTAGCGCGAGTGTCGGACAACGGATATCTTATAGTATTTAATATTCTTTCCAATACCATCACATGGTACAACCTCGAAGGAGAAATCACTAAAACTATTCCATCTTCTTATAATCTATTCTACTCTTTAAAATACATCTCGTCGGAGGTCAAACCTTGTGGCGTGGAAAGACATCTTTGCGTACCGAAATCTACTGCTAAGACAACAGAGGAGAGAGTAAGTCACTGGACTCAGTTCGCACAGAAATGTGAAGATGGTGTGACGAACATTCGTCAGCTTTATGATAGCATCGATGTGATAAGGATGAATATTGAAACCGGAGAGACCACCAAGCTCTGGTCCTTCAACGAATATTTACTTGAAAGAATCGATTTGGAGGATATCGAAATGGTTGGAGAGAAGTTCATATCTGCTGTCAAGAAATACTCAACCAAATATGCGGATTTTACAATTATTGATATTGCTACTCAAGATGTGCTGCTTGAAGTTCCTCATGTCATTGTTGAATGTAGTGGTCTATCTTTTGACGAAGAATTTCTCTTTTGGTGCCTTCAAGTGAATGCTCATTCCTTAGATAACGGATCTGATATGCCAAGACACGACATGAATGGCAAAGACTTCGTATTGTTTTTCAGGAACATGTCTACAGGACGTCAAGTTCGACTCATTATAATGAAAAATCAGCCTCTCAATATAACATATATGAAGGACGAATTGGTTGCGGTGTACAAAGACGATAATCAAGAGTTACAGCTTCATGTAATGAAAATTGATAATATTTTGGATTCGGTTGATGTTGCACCTGTGTACAGCACTGTCTTAGACCGCTCACATTTGGGATTCTCAGCAGAGCATGCTATCTGTTCGTTTTGCAGCGAAGACTGTTCTTTGGTTTTCCTGGCTTTCTACGGAGATGGAGATGAAATGCGAGGATGTATTTGGAAAAAGAAAACGCAGAAACTAGTATATTTATCCCACAGCGATTTTCCGTATAGCATTACCGCACAATTCGCCGAAAACTGGCCGATCACAACTCAGGCACGATTCACGGAAGATCAAGAATATCTTATCACCAATGCAGGGCGCTGTTTGATTCTCATTTGGTCAGTAGATAGCGGGAAATTAATAAGAAATATCTCTCACGGATCTGACATTGGATTTTTATGTGGAGAATGGGGTGGAAAGCTTGTGGTCTGTCAGATTCCTACGGTAACAGAAAACGATAACAGCCCTGACCTGGACAGAATGTTTTTTGCCGCCAAGGTCTTTGATATTGCAAGTGACTCCATAACTCCGATAAATCATAATGAAGATCTTCAATCATCCCATAAATCAACTCTATCTTTGCCAGTGTATTCATCAAGTAAAGAAACCAAGCTATATCCAATTAAAGAAATTCCTACATTGATTGCCTACACCTCTCCGGATTGCAATTTTGTTCTAGATGTTTCAGACATGTCTTTAATTTACAACAGCTCTGATCTCATCAAAGATAATGAATATTGTACAAAGTTTATTGTCTTATATAATTCCATCAGTTACAGAGCAAGTCTTACATCAAAGACAAGTGCAGTGGCTAAGTTATTTCAGCGACGAACTGATGATATCTGTCGAATGGACTTCACCAACGGGAAATCTGTGTCTTTTGTTTCGCGATCTCATTCTCTCACCGCAATCGGTCCAGTGTTATCGAAAGTAGAGAACAACTACGGATATTTCGACTTCTCCGGCAACGTCCTGGTTTTGTGTTCCAGGGAGAAGGACTTGATAGATATCTTCGACGTCGACAATAAATCCCTCTGCTCCTCAAGATTTAGTCACCTTCAAAGTTTGTCGACTGATGTGAGTCTGTTGGATGACACCAAAGTTAATATTTCGTGTTCAGAAATAGCATTTGAGTTTTTGGAGATGCTGCCACGACCCGCTCATTCATGCCAGGTTATTTGTATATTCTCCCAGCCGGGGAATTTGATTCATATAGCTAAGAGAGAGAAATATCTGACATGGCCAGGTTATGTGAAGATCTATGACTATGAAGACACAATCTCAGAAGACGGAGAAGGTACTCTAAAGTGTCTCACTTCTCCCATCTTCGACTGTGGTCCATTTTTGCGAGTCTTAAACGACGGTGTTCATGCAATTAACTACAAGTTACATGTTTACAAGTTGGAAACTGGAGAGAAGTTCAAGGAAATTGTTAGCAATGTTCCTCACTTGATATTCAAGAACGTGGCGCTGTGTCAGAATGATCAGATTGTCATTAGTTTCTTCATGGATCGAACAGAGGAACCAAGACGGGATGACTGGAGTGATGAAGATGAAGAGAAGTTCATGCGAACTCCACCTGGAATTTTGCAGGTAATAAATTCATTATTCAAGTGTTCCATTCACTTGCCTCTCTCGTAGGCATGAATTTTTGGATTGAGTAGCATGTGATTAATTCTTAATGAAATTCTACTAAGACAAAAAAGTCTCAGAAAGTATTGACTAAATTCCAAATTATTTTGTCATTTATTGTTCATTATCTTAGTATTCCAAGATGCTAACTAGAGGAGTTAAGTTAATTTCCTAAACAATTGGTGACCATTGTCCTTTTCTATTTCCACTACCATCATAAGCAGTCGGTACAGTGTATTTGACGTATGCGTTGAACTTGTATGCAGCATTGTTTGGAATCTATGTTAGTAGTATATTAACAATAAGAATGAGCAGTGTTACAAGCCTTAAGATTTCCATTTTTACCGGTTATTGGGCAAAACTAATCTGATGTTATCAATTTTAATTCGTTTTTTTATGAGTTTTTTAAGAACTGTTCAGTCCAATGGTTACAGAAGTATTACATTTGTACACCTACGGATTGGAGAGCGCCATCAGTCCCCTCATCAGGACTACTTCAATTAATTATTCAAATTATTAAGTATTATATTCTATTATAAATGACTGCTGATGTTGTTGAGGATAATAAATGAGGATGTTGGCCTCATACACATGAGTATGTCGGATTCGAAGGACCAGTAGTTGTAATTTATGTGAATCTGACACTCGCCTCGCGGTAGCTAACATCGCTGCTGTTCATTCATAAAAAGCACTATTGCGACGTAATATTCTGCTAACACTCGCTGCTGATGATAATGTAGACTAGATGCTTTGTATGGAATTCTCAAGGCTGTTGCAAAATGCGTGAACCTATCGTGTTCATTTTCACACATTGTCTATCCTTCGATAGACACTTGATTCTTACGTGGAGCTTATGTGTGCGTGATGTACGCCTATGCTGGGTGGAAGCTGATCTGCGGAAGACATTTTCTAAGTCGACGCTATCCTGACAAACGAAGCTTCAAACAATTTTGCAGGTCTTTTATTATATATACACTCAAGAAGGATGAAAGCAACAGCGGATATATGAAAGATACGATTACTTGAGTATTTCCGTTAAATTAATCAGGCTTACAACGTTTTGGTTCCAATAGTGTTTGGTGTTTTGTTCCAATGGTTTCAATAGTTTTGGTTCCAAACAAGTTTTTTTCTTACTTGTTGATATCGGTAAATAGATACCTAGTTTACTAGTCTTAAGATATAGCAATAGATACTATTTTAAAAAATCTAATAAGGAGGTAGCTATGACGTTCAAAACATTATACCCGTAAGTCAATCAAATCAGCGCATCTGACTTTATGCGGCTCTTCAGTCGAATATATTGATTAAAAAATAGAAAGTATCTCAAAATGGAAGGTATCATGCTGGGTCGCTTTATTCTGTATCGCATTCCCTCTGAACGTTTTTGGATTGGTCAATTATCAGTATAAACTAGTTTATAATATTTTCCTATTTATTCATGTATGATGTGGTACTGAATTTTTGAGGTCTTACAATGGACTTTTTGGTTATAGACCAGCTCTGTGGAATTCTGATCATGATCTCACTTCATTAATCTGACACATGATTGCTTCTGACTTAGATAATTGACTCAATTTGATTAATGCGCTAGCTCAGAGCTCCGAATTTTCCGGGAAAATTTTTAACGAAATTATTCTAATATGTAAAACTATTTCAAATGCATGCATTCAAGCCTCAGTTTTTCATGATTTTCCAGATATTTGGTGAGATCTAATTGGGATCCCTGCGCCAGCTTGAGGTTTAGTCCTCTCCCTGTCGGTTTACCGAATTGCAATAATTCAATATTTTTTGATGAGTGTCCTTTATAATGTTTGCTTAAGATTCAGGAATTCATTTGATGGGAAAAGGAAATTTTCATGATAAAAACTTAATTTCAATGAGGACAATGATTTCTTTTAGTTGTTTCATGATGTGGTCACCGTGGCACAGTGGCTAATTGCTTGGCCTAGCGATCTTTTGGTTCACAGGTCGAGCTCCGAAAGTGTCATTGGAAGTCGTCAGGAAGGGCATCTGGACTAAAAGAACACAACGCTCCAGAAAAGTCTGACTATATGTCAGCACAAACCGCCCCTTCCCCAGGATGAGGGAGCAGTGACGTTAAGCTATCTTTTCATTAGCTCAATTCGTCAGTTTGAGAAAGAGGTTAGCCATAGCATCGTCGGTTCAATAATGATTCGACGAGTTTCGCCCTACGAATCATTTAGGTCGATGAATGTGTTACAAAGCCAAAGGTAAATTTGACAGCACCATCAGTTTAATTTAGCGAATGCCTTCGTTAATCAAATAAGACAGAACTCTAGAACGAAAACTCCTTGTACAACACAAAATATCCGACAAAGCGTACTCATGATGACGAGCAAAATAGCCTAGTTGGTAGATTAATAGCCCAGATTATCAGGTGGTTCCAGTTCACCTTGGAACGCAGTTACTTTATGCCTCTTTGAATAATACAAACAAGATAAAATATGTTTGTCAAAATATACCTGAGGCCTTGACGCTGTTTCGACCAATGACGAGAATTGTCTGAGTCTAGAAAGATGAATATCTTCAAGCCACGAGCATTTGGATTGATGGAATTAGGTAGATCGGGTGACATCATAAATCCATTTGCAATTTCTTCTTCTGACTCTTTTGATGATTCAACGATAATAAACATGCTCATTTCGGCAAGAAGTCATTTAATCTGAATTGAATACATTCACTGTATTCAATCTATTTTGTAAGTTCAATGACTGTTATTATTCCATTCATAAGGTTCAGCTAAGGCTGCAGCCTAAAATCGGAACAAGCTATAGTATTAATCTGTCATGAGGTAAATCAATATATGAATTTGCCATTTTTCTTTCAGGCTTACCGCACATTAGATGGGCAACGCCTGGTCAATTACCAATTTGAAGTTGAACTTCACTTGATTGTCCTGGTCGATGATGGATTATATCTGGCTGTATCTACTAATAATGAACCTATAAATGTATTTCGCTTATCGATCGGAGGTCCATCTATTCGATATTCTGATCATGGAAATACCGCCGTTGCAAATAAAGAAAAAAGTAAGTTTTCTCTGTATGCTCGGAATTATTGGATCTTGATAAACAAAGAAAAATTAAGGACTCTTCTACATACTACATTTTGAGCACCAAAATCAAATTGTTAACAGTAATGACCATATCAAGTTTTAAATCTCAGTGAAGTTATTTTACCTTGCACGTTTTAGAATTCTACCTCATTCATTCTTCCATGTTCTGGGATATCTCTGCTAATTCGTGCTATGGAAACCACACTGGCCACATTTCACTTTTCAAATCGTCTTTGTTTTAGTTGATGGAATCAACATGTATTGACGCAGATTGATATTTTTCGTTTAGACTATTTTCATAATTTTGTTTCTTAGATCGTATCAATATTTAGTTGCAAAAATATTATTCATTTAATAAAATAGTGAATAATTTCATGCCAGTATAATATTTCCAAAATTTTGCTACTGTATGAGTCATGCTTTCATGGTCTGATTTTCTTAGAATCTCGGCCAAATTGGCCGGAGATTTGACCAGATTTTCATTTATTTTTAATCATGGGCATAGAGATTAGTTGTATATATAGTGCTATATTGTACAATTTCTTTACATGATTGCATACTTCAATGCCGGAGACGCATTAAGGATTTGTTATCCAAGTGAAATGTACGCAAACATTTCTTGTGAGAAAATGTGTATGCATTATAATTGATGCAATCCTACTTGTAACATTGCTGTTGAGAAAACTGTGTTGGTGCTCTGTAATCTAATATCATTGAAATTTGCAAGGATTGATAAAAAAATTTGATTAAACTGAATTGTGCAAGATGTTGAAAAATCTATTTCGCACCATCGATCTTTTTAAGAAGAAAGGCTGTGTAAATTCCGATATTTCTGCACTTCAAAAAATTTAAGATTTGTTTGTGTGCAAAGTTGGCACCCGTTGAGATTGGACGAAAGGCCTCGTGCTAATAGATCTTAATGAATTTCATGGATCTTTTTATGTGTAAAATTTCTAAATTTATTATATTTTCAGAGCAAGAAGTAAGGGGACCGAAGGCAACGTACTTGACTAATACAAATCTGAGTAAGTTTTCAATTCAAATGTCTATTTAGGATGCTTTTTTGTCTCCCATATAATTCTTTGAATGAGTTTCTTGAACATTTATTTATCTTCATTGTAGATTCAATTCTACCTCAAGCACTCAAGGCTGTTTTGGAATCACGGCCAAAAGACCCAATAGTAGAATTAGCGAGAATTCTCAAGTCACTTGCTAATGGGCACAGCAGTAAACTCTGATTTTTATGCTTTATATATATATATTTGTATAATACAACAATTTCCCAAACTGTGGATGCAGATTTCCAGCTAGTCGAACCAATCGTGTGCACAATCATAAACTGTGAATCGAAATAGCTAGCATTAATTAAAGCTTGATCTGTTTCATTTTGCCATTTTACTATTATTCAAACACCATCAATTTCGAGGAAAAGAGAAAAACCGATGTCCCATGGACTACTCTTTTCTGAATATTGAAATGCAAGTGCATCACTTACGGAAAATAGATAAAATACTTAAAGTACAACCCATTTGGCGACGTCATATGCAAGGCAGGCTTCACAAGCGCTGAAGTCAGGTAGCAGTTTACCTTGAGTCACGGTTGTTTTAAGTAACAATTCCTTTCATGCTTCACATTGCATGTTGCTTGTGTGAATTGACAAAGACAAAATATTGCCTAAAGCAATTTTATGAAAACATGTTGACATTGACAGTGCACTTTCATCTCTGCATTAATCGTTCTGGTCAATGGCGAATCGTAGCAGATGAAATTACCTGACATAGAACTTTTCCCATAGCAGTATTAAGTCAATCAATTTTGAGATGAATTTATAAGTTTAGATTGACCTACTCATAAGTTGGAATCGTAAGTAGGTCTACATGCTGTAAGCATTGTGCGAAAATATTATGTGTAAGGATCGTGCAGTAAATTGGCAATTAGATACCTTTAATCTTGTGAAAATCTCTCTATTTTTCTGATCATATGTGTGCACATGTGCACTTGTATTGTAGAATTGTAGTCATCAATTTAAAGTTTTCATATTTATTTTGAATGTTGTTTTTGTATTACCTTCTTGATCGATTTTGCAATTTCGTGATGAACCTGTCTACAACAGACTGGGATCAATGATTAATATTTTACGTTCCACTTTCACACTTCATTTCCTTCCAAAATCAGTCTTCTTGACCAGGTTGCATCATCGTGCATCAAGGAATTGTACATATTCAGTAGGTCTATTTGAATATTTATAAAACTTAATTGAGATTCATATTTTATCTATTGTTCCTTTCTACATTTTACAACAGATCCGAATAAAAGAAATTATTGATCAGCAAATTCGTTCTCAGTGCAACCGTCATAGGTCTACTATTTTGATTAGTTGGCTGGGTGTCACGTGTTTCCGTATAATGGCACACTTGCTCATCTTTATGCAATACATAGGAATTCAAAATTTAAATCATCATAATTCTGTCAGATATTTAAAATTTCTCACACTTTTTACTACAATGATTGTTATCTACGATGCCAAGTTGGTTGAATGTGTAGGCCTAGATGAGTAGGCTACTTATGGCCACACGAGATTGTCGTGCATAATGCAACTCAAACATAGCTATAGCTGCTACGTGCATGAAATGGAGGATTTTCCTTCACTGGAGTTCATTGTGCCGATGCCTGGTTTTCTACAGCTAATTGACGTCAAAGGTGATCACAAAAAATCAGGCACGGTGGGTTTGAATTCGATTATTACCTAAAAATTCTCTAGTAAAACTGGTTGCAGTTTCTGGTCATGCCTAGTTCATGTTGTCGAGAAATGTCAATTTTAAAATAATTCATCGAGCTATTTTCGAGAAAATTCAAAATTCAGATTTTTGAGTAAATGAAAAAGAGCATTTTCAATTTTTTTCGTAAATAATTCTCCTAAGAAGCTGTTTGCATTTTTTGAACATACCATGTAAGCGCACTTGAGAAATATCAATTTTACAAATGTTTATCGAGCTATTCCCGAGAAAATTCAAATTCTGAATCCTTTAGGCTACAAGAGAAATTCTTTTAATTTCTGATCAAGAATATTTTCTAAGCCTCATTTCTCTGGTTGCAAATGATTGTAATTGCCATGACTTGCTTGATATTTTAAGCTACTGTTTGATTATTTTATGATTTTTTAAAGCATTGTAAAAATGCATTGTACATGCATATGACGAGGTACGGACTCAAATTATTGGATTGATTTCTCAGCTGGATAAGTTTCTTTCATACCTTGTATTGTTGCATACAACAATTCAGTATTGAAACATTATCTTTTTTGCGCGTAAAGATCTATGAAAATTACAACAATCGGTACCTACATTTCTTTGTCGCACTAGTTAAGTATCTTTTACTTCATCAATAAACCAAAATAGCAATCATTTTCTGACTTGATCATGAGCGAACGTTTATTCATCATCATTTCCACATGCCGCCGCTTTGCGAACTGAAAGGAACCGGGCTAGGGCCGTGTTCTGAACAATCCGTCGAGTGTCATCATGACTATTCTGAAATGGAAAAACTACAAAATCTAGACATCACCCACCCCAATTACGGGAAGAAGCTATACTTTCGGCAATTATTGCCTACAACAGTCGACGCATATCATTTTAATCAATAAAATTCATTATTGAAATAAAGTTTCGTTCTTCAACTGTAAAAACGGAATTTACCATACATTTTTGCTTGAAAAGTTACTATTTGGCATGGGATAATTCAAATCATAATAAGAAATATCATAAGAGAATTTTATCCTCTTTTTCAGATTCGCATGCATTTCGAACACCCTGTTCAACTTTCTTCTTGATGTGATCAATCAGATCGTCCGTAAAACCATTCAATTTGAAGATGCTACGAATACGAGAAGCAGCCTTTTCTTACAAATGGCTATCTGAGCAAATTCTTAAGGCTCTATAAAACAAAGAGCGGATGGCTGCGGTTTTATAACTGATTGGTGCATATGCAACAGGAGTATAGACTCCCGTGTTAGTGTCTTTTAAATGAAAGTCAATTTCAAATTTGCTATTCTTGAGAGTGAGTTTAGTATCAAGAAAAGTAAGAGACTTTTCAACACTTTCTTCGCAAGTGAACTGAATGTTTTGATCCAATTCATTTAGAACCTTTAGCCTCTTCGTCACTATGAAAGATCAAGAAGCAATCATCGACATGGCGACGATAGTAGATTGGCAACTTGCCGTCGTACTTACTAAAATTGCTCTCAATTATATCGAGGGCAAAAGCAGCCATTGTGGGCCCCAAAGGAGACCCCATGGCCATCCCTTCAAATTGATAACACAAATCATTATTAAAGCTAAAAAGAATATTCGTGCATGCAAGTTCCATAAGAGACTTGAAGGCTGTTTCATTTACTGGAAATTTGGAAAAGTCGATCAATGAGGAAATATGGCCGATTGTCTTTCTCACGGGAATGTTAGTAAATAAGTTCTTCACGTCAAAGCTATACATTTGTCTTCAAAATTCTGAAATAAAAGTTGCATATAAAATTTCTAAATTAAAGGATTTCTTTCATAACAAAGATCCTTTCCCTTGTGGCGTTAAATCGAATATTACTTATCAATACAGTTGTGACCGCTGTTCCATGCGGTACGTCGGTGCCACTAAGAGACATTTCAATACTCGTATCAGTGAGCATTTGCGTGGATATCCCACCGCTACAGAGATATCTATGCACGATCATAGCCCTAAGGCTGAGAATTTCACTATTGTTGGTCGTTTCATACAGCCACTAATTCTTGAATCCATAATGATAAAGGAAAACAATAATCTATTATCAAATGAACGGAATGGATCACATGTTCTTCTTCTGAACTTGTAACATCATTATCGATGACGTAGAGTGGAACCATGCTTGATGACCTTGACTCGTGAACAGATGTAAATTTGTATATAATGTGAATTTTATAACTTTGTGACCGCTAAGGATGATTCAATAGATGAATCGAAACTAGTCCGGAACCAGTGTTTTTTATCTTTCACGTATCAATGAAGAGACTGGGTACACTTTGCTGCAATATTATACAACCGGCTCTCAACCCAGAGACAACTTCTGTGTTGAAGCAAGGTATAAAATTGGCAGATAAAGAAGTTCGTGCTGAGAAGCGACTTCAATTCGTACGCGAATGTCAGGAGCGGCATGTCATTCCGAAGTTCCTTCAAACGAAGTTACCTAAATCCTTGAAAATTTCGAAACAAGGAATCAGGAAGGCGCAACAATCAGCTTTGAAGAAGGAAATTGGTGAGGCAAAACGCACCTTAAGACTAAAATCCACTGATCTCAGTGACATTTTAAAGTGTGTTAATGACAGTCAAAGCCTCATCATAAAGTCGATCATTGAGCATAAGGTTGCTAAAACTAGAAACTTCTCTTTCTGAAGCTGAAAAGGAAATTCTCTCGTTAGGGTTCTCTATGTGTTATCCACATACCAGCCTGCGTAAAAAGTTGTCATGCAAAATAATAGCAAAAAGTGGCAAAATTCAGACATTCAAAAAAAGTATCCCTACAGCCTAATTATGGTGTAATAAATGTATTATGAATAAGGAGTCATATCATTTAATTACCATCAGAATGAGGCTTAAGGGAAATTACAATTTATTAAATGTATTATGGTTTTTCACTGTTGGGCCCTATAATAGTTCCCACTAACAATTTCAGAATTTTGCATTGATGGAACATGTGGTAGTGAAAGTGAGCTTCCCGCTTGGAAAAGTGCTAACTATTCGCAGGCTTTTAGTGAGCGAGCAAGCGATGTCTTAGCTAGCGATGATGCAGTTTGCGAGTAGATGGCTATTGGCAAACCGAATTTTGCTTACTTTTTGTCTCTGGCCAATAGATAGCTTTTGGCAAAGTGAAATTCGCCAGCTTCTTGTAACTGATTAATAGATCCCTATTGGTAAAGCCAATGTGCTAACTTTTATCACCAACTATAGACTGCATCCCTTTGTTTGAACACATTCTGTTGTTTGAAGTCGCATAGATGGTTGGAGCAAAATGCAAATAGTGTACGTTAGCGCTAAGCTTTTAAACGAAAAATGCAGATTCATTTTAGTTATTCTCATTAATTCTTGATGTCATCAAAGAGTTAATTAGAGTGTGCTTCCGCCGTATTCTATAGCCTATTCATTTTGTAGTGAAACATATAGAAATTCCGTTTAACATGTCGTCATTTGTCCTTAAAGATCAGTGTTCATAAATCCATTATTGATGGTCTAATCCAGTATTGAAGACCAAAGTAGACAGCTATTCAACTACAATAATCAAGCATTGTAACTGCATGAACTGAAATGGCGAATAATGAACTGAACCAGTGTGTCGAATTAATGAAAATACGTTTATTAGAGCGACTTTATCCTGCTTGCAAGTCAATGCAGATGACAGTGATTCACAATACTTTAGTGATTTAATGTTTCAATCAAGTTTTTTAATTTATGTAAAATAAATCGCTACCAGACATGCATCGGACAGCAAGCTTACATTGCAACTTAGTCACTGAGCAATTAGTTGTTTGGCGACCATCCCAACAGATGACTGTTTTTCTTCCTACGCATGCCTCCCGTCTAATCAGACAGTCACTGTGTGACGTCAACTGGCATTATTCACACACCGAGCGCAGCGCAGGATGAGCGCAGCCCCAGATGAAGAGTGTGGTCACTCGAAACGTCGGGCGTGTAAAAATTTTATTTTTTATTACTAAATCGTCTATGTCAAAAATACAAGTGGGTGAAGAAGAAAAATGTGTTTTACTAAACATAAAAAATGTAACAGTATACATCGATTCCCTGTCGTTATGACAAAGCCGCTACAACCCGACAAGGCTGTCTGTTAACAGGTTAGACTTCTTGCGCTCATTCGAACAATTGCCTGCCCGACATCGTGTCAATTATTAAGTGCGCATCAAGTTGTGAGATCTCTGGTGTCGTGCCTTGTACGCGGCTTGGTCAACTGTAATTCTGATAAACCACTTCGAACGTATAGGATCAAGGCTGTGTAAATCAATGATTGTGTGCGTCAATTTAATTCCCTTCCTCATGACTGCAGAAAAAAATACAACGGTTGAAGCTATGTAAAAATGGGTGAGCCGTTTAACTTTGTCACATTGTGAAACCCGTTTTAGTTTCAGAAAAATAGGTTGTTTTCCTATTGTAGTGACTAGCGTAATAGCTATACATACCTTTGCTGTAGGCCCTGTAGACTATGAATGTCTGCAACTTAAACTCAATAACGAGATATGCATATTGTGCAATCTATGAACCAATACGTATGACATTTAGTGATGAAAATTTTCCGGAAAATTTTGGAAAATATTGGAAAAATTTGGAAAATTTTGGAAAATTTTGAAAGTTCTGATTTTTTTGTGATAGGCCCTATGCTTTGACCGCTTCCACAGCCGAGGCAGCTACACACTAATAGAATGGGTCTAAAAATGGTGATTTTGATCACTATTTTGAATAAAACGATTTTGAAAAATGAAAAAATTTGAATTTTTGTGATATAATTTTTACGTTTTCCATCATAGCCGAGGCATAGACACATCAATAGAATTGTTCTAAAGCTCTTGATTTCATCATATCATTTCGATTAAAAAAATCGTAGCAATACGAATCCCGTCCGCGGATTTTTGAGCATTCCTTTGCCACCAGTGGCTCTTTTAATATTATAACACAAACATCTTTTGGGACAACGTGAATTTTTTCCTTTTCAAAGGGGGCATAATTTCATGCATTGTGAAAGATCTGGAGCAAAAATAATGTACTTTATTTGGGAGTTTGTTTATGGCTTGAAAGTTAAGCTTTATTATGCAGCCTTGATTGCAATGATACAAATTCTCCATATGTTGATGAACATGTGAAACACAAGTACACAGTCCAACACACCATTATACATGAACGACTATATATTGGAAGATATATAAAGACTGTAAACTCGTGAGATATTTGGAAAGTAAAGATATGTGTGATGAGTAGAAGAATATCTATATGATAGCTTCTAACTTCTGGCGTATTGTCCGATATCTTCGTGGAGGACAAACTACACATCTTCCATTTCTAGCTCAGATGGTTCAGATAGTTCCAAATCGATTTCAGATCTACTTAAATGAATTTCAGACTTTTCCAGATGAATTGGAGATTCTCCAGTTGAATCTAAGATCCTTTCAAAGTTGATTTTCTGACAGATATCTGAAATTCATCGAGAAATCTGAAATCCATTTAATGTCTGATATTCAGTTGGAAAGATCTGAAATAGACATGGAGGGTGCAGTTGGTTCCAAAAGTTAACATGCAGGGATGAGAAGTTTTCGGTCTTTGAATATTACATAGTCTTTTCAAGCGACTGCAACAAGTCTCAAAAACAAAGGCAAAAACGTCAATCACCGAAAAAAAAATTTCAAAATTTTCCGGAAAATTTTCCATTTGCATCACTAATGACATTGTAGTAAGTGAAACATATAAAACCTGTTAACAATGCCAGCATGTTGAAACTTCGACGGATCGGGCTTTGACATTATCTCAAAGTTGAATTTCAATCCTGCAATCGCCTCAATAAAATTATGTGCACCTTAATCATCTTGCATTGATTTAGATTACATGAAATTAGATGGACAACTACCAATCGAATTAAGCCATCATGGTTATGATTTATACCATTGAAATTTTACTCCGTTGATCTTTAGGCTGATTTCAGTTAATGGAGAAAATTATAATGTTGCGGGAACGACAAATACTCCAACGGTAGAATTCTTTTTGTAGGATTATTCATGCTGTAAACCTTATACCCTAAAATGTGTAAAATTTGTAGAAATGAAGTATCTTTTTCTTCATTTGTAACAATGGCTAAATAGGAGTGTTAATTTGCTTTCCTTTTTTTATATGATATCAGATTGCACAAATTTCACGACGTTTGATTTGTGCCTCAACGGTTTTGTAAAGGCTCTGGTATAAAAATTTTATTGTGCATTCCAGACCGCAATCGCTTCCCATCAAAATATTAGATATTAAATATGGACGCGAGCTCTACCAAGCCAGCTCAATGAGCATCGACGGGATAGAGAAATTGGCGACCATTTTGCAGAGGTGAGCTCTAAATTTCTGACATGAATGCAATATTTATGAGTTCTCAGCTTGTCACTGCCTCCGAATGTTTTGAGTTTAGCAGCATTGAGCCATTCTGCTGTTAGTCCATGGAGCATTTCGTGGCAAGATGACAGTGATCAACAGTAGTTTATTATACGTGTGACCTAAATATAGCATAAAAATAATCGATGAAAACGGAAAGCAATGCGAATGTTCATTTATGAATTGTAAGTTTGCATGTAAATAAAAAGGCTCCATTATTTTGCATTTTAGACAGGAACCGCTGGTCTACAAGAATCTATGCTGAAAATACAACTAATTGCAACCAAACCAGTTCATTGAGTCTTCATGGCATGGAAGAAACTTTGAACTTCTGCAAGCCTACAATTGTTTAGCAGAGGTGAGTCTCATATTTTTTGTCAGTGTCTCCGAATGTAATGGTTTTGACAGTTCTACATCCACTACTGTTGATCCATGAGCATTTCGTGGCAGTATGACGTTGAGCAGCATGTTTTTGTGTTATGTTAGATCTGCAAGTAGGCCTTCAGGAGGTCAACGAACTAGGCTTCATATATGATAATAGGGTACAGCGAATATCAAGAGAGAAGCTAGCTTTTCAATGAAGCAAGCGATTAGCGCGCTACATTAGCATTCGAAAAGCATCGCTAATCGCGAGCGAACAGCAGCGTTTTTGCTCCTAAATTAGCAAGCTTTTCGCCAGCATTTTGCGAGAAAGAACGGAAGCTATGCGCTCGTTATTCGCTCGAGATTTATGCTAGCTAATCGTGAGCTTTTTTCCCAGCGGGTTGACAATGTTTTCTTCTATACAACATGAGCTTTACTTTCTAATTGAATGTAAAATTCATAGCGATGTTAGCCACACCTGTAATCAATTATGAATTGTACTGCAATGTGTTGACTACTAAATATAAATTATCGTTGGGAGTTGTTTTACTTCTATTAAATGATATTTTGGAGTTATGACACCATTCTAGTTATAAACGCGATAGCTACAGGATAAAGTTAGATATAGTCACAAGTAGGATACAAGATTTGAAACGAATCATTCCGCGATTTTGGTCTATTGGACATCTATCAAGATGACGAACCAATGGACGAGATTTTGCATTGAAAATCTATTCGGCAGATGAATCATCTATGATCATGAATTGACAATTTCCAAGTATCTGGAAACCTTTTTGATTTGAAGTGAAGCCAAGTAAATATATGTCTACATGTGCTCTCGTTATATGAAGTAACTTTGCAATTGCGTTGTTAATTTGATTTCACTCGATAATTGTATGCGAATCATTGGAATACGTCAACAATCTACAATGCAACCTACGTTTCCACAACGGAAATAGAAATTGTGATTTCAACAAAATGACGATATTTGAACATTTTTTCCTCCCAAATGTAGCCTTAGTTCAGCTCCACTGTGCTTGGGAAGAGTCTCCGTAGAACTTTCATAAGCCTTGTGAATCGACGATTTTGTGATGGGTAAGATTTTATAGTTAAAGCTTTGTACTTTTTATCAAGATGTTCCCTTTGTAGATGTCATGTAGGCCTAATTTCCATGTCTGGAAACTTAGCTTTACGCTTATGTCCTTCTATTTCTCAAATAACTACTGTCATTTCGTTTGCGCATTAATTAAAGCCGGAATTTCCATGAATAAAAAGGATATATGTGTAGTGGTTATCTGTGCTAGTGGCATAGGAATAGGAGACCATATGGCGACTTGAAAAATTGTCTGTGGATCATATTGACCATCGCAAATTTTGAAAAGCAGCGCAGGTCCAAAAAAACAGCACAGCAGCAAAATTTCTTCAATGTCGGTGTTAAGGTAAAACGAAGCAACAGGGTGCGGCATAAAAACCACCACTAAATTTTAAAGCATAATAACTTTCTAATTATCAGGCAGAAATTAACAAATAAGGTCTCATTTTGAAGCCAATGCACATTTATTACGATAATCAACATTGCAATTACTGCATTTGAGGATGAGAGTATAAGGTTCATGTAAAGCAAAATAAATCGAAAGCCAAAAAATTAGATGAAAAGAACGACTGAATGAAAAGCAAGCCTACTTTCAATTCTTCACTTAAACGATGATCATCATGGCGAAGTCTTGCTGCAGATGATCTCACAGCATCAATTGAGTGATGACTCGATCAACTTTCAGCAATCACGCTATGTGGCAGAACGGCAAAATTTCGCATTTTCCTACTTTATTTCCTCCAAAGTCTCCACGTCTTTTCCAAGTTACGCTTGGGACACTTCCACAAAGTAATTTTATAATGGATTGTTTGGCTTTACATCGAACGCAGACATGATACAAACGGCTTTATGGTAATATATATCATTCATGCGCTACATTAATACATTCATTCACTTCTATTGCGTCAGTCAAAGCTGCAGCGAACCTTACGCAGCAAATTGTTAGGAATGCTTTAATGCACTTTCGGTCAAGAAAATTGATTTTCTAACTTGTTTAGACCAATCTTCCACATCGTATTTATTTGTCGCCTTTCAACCTAGTACATGTGTCTTAACTCATTATAAATTTCGCTATGCTCGTGACACTGAAGTATGAGAAGAGAAGCTCATAGTAAGCAGTATGAAATTCAAATTTCTGCTATGTCAAAATATCTTTTGAAAACTTATTTCATGTGTGTTCATACTTCAAGTACACCTGTACTCGGTTATACAATTACATTTTTCCATTGCTATTAGTATGATGTATTTTTAAAGCAAAGCCTCCCGCTAGGGACATTAAGCAATTTTGAACTGACTTTTTTCTTCCTGATGAGACGAGTCTCAATTTCGTATATTTCGTAGTCCCAATTTTGTCTTAAATCAACCAAACATTTTTCATTTATTTAGAAATTATTATGCGTATTGAAAGGCTCTAGAAGCACTGAATTGCAAAGTAAGTCATTTCGCTTTCCGTCACTATTATAAAACTGATCATTGACATGACATCTAATATCTTTTTAATTCCTGTGGCATATTATGAATGCAGCAAGGGAAAAAGTGAAATTCTTAAAGCTGCATTTGAAAGTCAATTCGACGGCTATATTAAATATGATGCTATAGGGTTGAAGATGCCAAATGGATTTCAGATGCTGACACATGCTATTTGAATTACTTCTATAACAGTCCACAGACAGTTGCTATACAACCAAACTTATAACCATCTATAGAACACGTGTCTTTGTCAATAAGTCATGTGAACAAGTGCATGTACTAGAATTGGAACTGGCCCGGATTTCACGGTCGGCGTCGTCCGCTTTTGCATAATATTGCCTTAAATCTGTCAAAAAGGATTACATACAATTTTTAGTTCAAATAAATCAAACAACTGCGGAGATACGTCGCTCATCAATTTGTGTGATTGGATAGCGTCTACACTAGATAATTGATCCAATGAGTAGGTAGCTTAAGCCTGATTCGATAATTGTTGATGCATCACTTGGCCCTCCGAATAACATGCCGTATAACATGGTATAACATGCCGGACCTCTTCCAGGTCTGTGCGGTACTACGATGAAACATGATTGAAAGTATTTATGAAAGCGCACTACAGCCTACTTCACGAATAGTTCATATTCCTGTATAATGAGAGGGTGCATTTGCATTTCCATTCTAGGCGCAATATTGAATTGTATGTGTATTACAAGGTCTGCAACATGTTGTGATATATCCTTGTAACAAAGTTTTCTGCTCGATGGAAGATTAATTAATCAATTGGCATAAAACGACCTCTGATGAACGATATAATCGATGTGTGTAAATACGGAAATGCAACAGGTGCGAAATATTCCAAATAGACCGATCGTACAGGCAAGTGCCTAAAATCATACAAGAAGTTAATAATTTTATGTGCTCAGTAAGAATGACATGTCGTATAGCCTGTGGTAATCAAATTTTAAATTAAATCTCTGGCTTCTATGTGATTGATTAATGTAGGCCTAATTCGAGAATATGTTATGCATGTCGTGTTGTAAGCTTGTCTGATTGAAGCTTCGATCAAATCAGCGGTTGATTAAAAATGTTATATTTTCTTTGACTTAGAGAAGTATTGAGTTGACTGGAACCACTATAAACTCAAATTTAGATCGATGCAGCTCTAAATTTATATAGGATGGCTATTAACAAAGAGAATGAAACGTAGGCCGAGTAGGTAATCATCCATTGGTTTACCTGCGTGTGATTGGACGTGCACATGTTGTACCCTGCGTTTATAGCCTTCATAAGGCTGATCGAAGCGCAGAACATTTTAGAGGATAAAAGAAATAAGAGACGCCCAGTTTTCCACTGAACCAGTAGGCACAACGGTCTGGCCAGTGCTACCCAATGCGACTAATACCGGCCTATCGGCGATGATTCAAATATCTCAACGAAAATGATGCTGCATAATGATGCTTCGTGAAAGTGGAAACTGGGAAGTACCTATCGATGCATTCATCAAAAATATTAGCTTCGTTTTTTGCTTGAGTCTATACAAATTGTTCGTTGCGCTTGGGACAATTATGCTGATCTACATTTCGCTTCCAATTTGACCATAATACTTGCTCTCATGTATTATAGCTATGATGCGATGATGATTTATCTGGACATGTGCAGGATGTCTAAGTCAAATAGGCTATTTATCTTGGAATTAGATAACACAGCGACTCTAATACCTTGGATTTTGTTCAGATGCAGAAACCTAAAGATAGAAGCCTACCTATTCCATTCGATACATAGATCGGTAATACCGAATAATGAAAAAATTGTCTTATTTTGATTAACACGTAGAAATACTTTGATATAGGACAAATTCGTTGCATTCTAAAAAATAGCGCAGGAACCCGGAAAGGCAAAATATCGGCGCAATTAGCGCGCTAAGGAAAAATAGCGCAATGCGCTAGAATACCGCAGCGGTGATCACTATGCTGTGGATTGACTTTCACGAATCATTTACCTTTTGAAACTCATAAAACCGCCTAAAAATTCCATCCACATTTATCTCTTTGGCATTTATATACCGATGTCATTCTCCGTGATAATGTTCAGTATATGGCCAAATTGTGGTAATTCAATAAATTGATGACAATTCGCACTATGAAATTGGTCTTACAATATGTTACGTTGCGTTATCTAGCACAGCATCAACAACCTTTTGAAAATGAAAACGAGTGAATGTATTACATGATTTCAGAAGAAAATGTATTCAGAATACCATATATTAGAATTAATTGAAGTAAACAGGAATAATAAGTCTGGCTAAGAAAAGACGCCGATATGTTAGAGAATAAACAGCAGGTAAAAAGTGAATATCCATGGTAATACAAAATATCCATTCAGTGATATGTAACATTTGACATAAAATTCTTACTGGCCAGAGATATGGAATGTATAACGAAGCTGCATCAAAGATTTATATCAGCAAAATAATTCTGTTGTGCTGATTGTCGTCCACTACCCACGTTCTCCGCACTGCCCAAAAATCCACGATTGATGCTACCACCTTGGTATCCAACCTCCATCTCTCCAGGATATCCTAGATCCATTGCTTGATTAGTGTAGCCCATATCGGAGGGATAAGTATCTAATGGGCCAGTCAAAGCAAAATTAATAGGTTGGTCGTCCAGGACAGTTGTGGGTTGACCAAGAGTATCAAAATGTGTTCCATTGTATTCCGGAGGCGGTCCAGCAGTCAGATCGTAACTGGTCTGGCGAGGCTGAAGAGATTCCGTTAACTCCATGCTCAGACGCTTTCGGTAATCCTCTGACTTGTCAACAGCTAGACGGTACAAGACTGCAGCTGCATATGTAGCTGAAATCAAAATGAAATTCATGTGACTGAGTATTAGTGAAGCAGCGCGGTACTGATAATTTTATTGGTACCATCACGAGTTCTCGCAATTTGTCGGAAATAATCATGAAAAAATTAGATGACTCATTTACAACTACATACCTGCGATTTACTGTGTTGTTACAAAATATCTGTTGCTGTTTCACAGCCTGCGTCAGGGACACGAAAAGGTACTTTTGTAAATCTGACGCAGGGTGTGAAGCCATAACATTATATATCTATTGATAACATGATAAATTGCATCTTCAGGCTTTTAAATCAATTTTAATTATGATTGATATTATGCATGCTAAAAATAATTTGATATTTTGCTCGATGACATGATGTTTTACATCTTTTCATGAACTTAGAGGTTGATGCCTCACGAAGAAAAGATTGCTTTTATTTCAAAATACCAATACAGTCATTAGAAATATTTATGAAGTCATTTTCAGTTGTTTTCAGTGAACTGAGAAATGCCTGATAAATTAGGTGATTTTTGATGAATGCATTTTGTGAGCTGTATTCAGATAGCAAATATCAATTCAATATCCAGATATGCATTTATCATCAATTCTTCTCAAAACTTCGTTTGAAAACTTTCTTTAACACATCCTTAGCTGCATTTCCAAAGAAACGGAATTTGTCCAAAAGCAAACAAATTCAAATTATTAGATGATTTTTATCACATTAAAATATGTGATTCTGAATAACGGATGACACCATTAATTTTGAAATACCCAAAATGTATGGAAAAGTTTATCTGAATCTACCCCCTACCAAACGGGCGCGGTTAAAAGAGAACCAGAGTTTACGACCACAATTACATGTAGATTCATCTGCGCGCGACAGTTAAGGCTGTGTAGAATACTATGTGGTAGTATGCGTTCATTGCGCCTGCAACTAGTTTTGACATGATAGAATAAAATTCGCAAATTCTAGCAATCTAGTGAATACTAGGAAAATCTCCTCAGCCTTTTAATGACATTCGTAATAACTTACCGACGGCCTCATTCCGGGAATGAAGAAGTTCAGTTAATCTTGCTGATGCCCCTTCCTGTTCAGTGGCAGTGACGCCTTCATAATCAATCACCATTTCGCAAAGAAGGCTAAGAGCTGCTCGCTGTAAGTACTCGGAGTCTGTGTAAAGTAGCTGCACTGTAAGAGGCAAGAGATCTAGTTGGCGGATGGTGAATCGATTCTCGTTGTCGCGGGCCATAACAGACAGAGCAGCGAGGCAACCCTCCAACATATCATCCATGCGAACTCCTTCCACGTACGACGAAGCGATCGAGTTCATGGATGCACGCTTATCCTGCTGTTGAGTTGTATGTGCTCGCAGAAGAAGCTGAGCAAGACTGGACATTACATCTAACGAACTGCAAAAATTAAAGATGATAATTTATGATGGCTAAATGATCTTGGAATTAATTAGCATTTACAATTCTTAAAAAGAGATCACGTAATTAATAAGCTGACAGCTAATCATTTGCCTTCATTTCGTAACAACATGTGTCGAGCTTCACATTTGTGATCTAGATCAATATTTCATAAAATTGAAAGCAATACTATATGCACAGCGGTACCGCTTCGATGCACAGCTTCAACTTCAGGTGAAGTAAAACAGTCTTGTATATATTTTTTAAAAAAAATCCTTTACCATATGGGAATTGACTTACATACTACAATTATTCTGTACAAAACCCTGTACAAAGCAATTATTCTCCCGCACCAAGCCATCAAATATGATAAGATTTCCATTAATGGGGACCTGAAAACGTTTTGAGACCGATGGCCTACATTTAGTCAAAAAACTGTAATAACCACGACAGATCAAAAGGTTTCTAACACATGTGAGATTCTTCAGGAAAAAAAACTGAAATCCGCAAATTTGGAATGTATTTGATGGGCTCTCGAGATTCGTCCAAAAACATGAAAAAAAGGCAGGAGTCTATTGCTCATGTGCTCATGTCCAACATTAATCCTGATTTTTTAAAATGTGAAAGACTGACAGACTTTTCCTCCATAATCACAATTTTCACCCAATCACAGAATCTATGCACATGCATTCAGTCATTTTTCGTCAATTATCTCCTATATCTATCTCTTGTTGAGATGGGATAATTTGCACACCTAAAGCTAAACTGGTAGGCCTACTTACTGTTAAGGACAGATAAAAAAGCATTTCGCTTACTTTTATGCTGTTGTTTAGAGGACCACTCCAAATTAGCTATGCTACAAATGTTATCCTCTTAAAATAGAGAATTTATTATTATTATTTTAAGGATGTCATGCTACTACTTTTAAATTTAGCTTCCATTCAGCATTACTTGCCATTTAGCCGGAGCAACATAATCGCATCAGATAAAACAAGAGAAACAATTAATGTTAAGATTGAAATATTCACTGTAGAAACGATTTCCTTCCATCATTTATTACACATCATGCCTGCCAATAGGCTTCTAAGCCCGGCAGCCAGAACGAGTTTCTGCAGGTAACAAGGCCAAAAATTAGACTTTCACAGAATGATGTACACTCCATGTCTACTACGAATGATATACTATCCCACGCCTCTGCACGTCTGCCAAGCTCTAGCTGGTTCCTCTTCTTGTCAGCAAAAATGAAATTTCTTATGTTTTCTCTTATCAACTGCAGAAAAGTATTAAGTTTACAGTCATAATTTTCACCATGATATGTACTCAGGTCATTTCCTGTCATGTGCATGTGATATTATCATGCTTCTGATCGGCGATGTATGTGAGAATGTGGTCCAATGTGGATAAAGTGGGCCAACATGCTGGTGTTTGCAGACATTAGGAGGCTTGCCAAATCTGAATTTGTGTAGCTTCATAGGGAGGGGTGCATGAACATGATAAGAAATGACCTGAATAAACTCCAGTTCTAAAATTATGGCTCTAGACTTGGCACTTTTCGAATAATAAGAGAAAACACAGAAAATTTCATTTTTTCCAAAAGCGGCAACATTTGTCCTACTGGACCAACATGTGTTTTTCTTCGATCATGTCGACAAGGAGAGGAACTAGCTGGAACTCGGCAGACGCGCGGATTCATGGTGGGCATGCGGTGTACATCATTCTGTGAAAGTCTCATTTTCGGCCTTGTTCCCAGCAGAAACTCGTTCTGGCTACCGGACTATCGTGTCTGAGACATTGAGGTAGCGATTTTCACCAATTGTTGACAAGAAGGTCGTCGATACAAGGCTAGTTCCCTCGCTCGATCAATGGAGATACCTGGATGCCCGAGATCATCCTGTATGTCTACTGTCGTGTCTGTGTGTGCGCGCCTCATGTTCCATTTGATGATACATGAATCCACTCCCGCAAAGTCAACGGCAGTTAACCAGCATAGAGTGGAATTTAGACCAGTGACATTCAGTTTCATACTTCTCAATCAGATGAATTTGTATGTGCATAAACACATGATTTTCATTACTATTATTTTATATTTTTGGATGTACATTACGACTGTGAGATGCAAAATAATATTAAATATCGAGAGTTTTGCATGAAATAATCGCTTTAAATATATATAACATAGCATACATAATATAGTTATCAAGCTTGCTAATTAGATCTACAGTTGTTCGTATCGAGCTTAGAGTAGGTAGTATGAAAAATAGGTCATCTGAGATATTCCGGAAATCGCGTGTCGCCGGAATCTCATGCATGGTTTGCAACGTTATTGTCGAATTAACTAATGTAATGCTGTTCTACAAGATGTTTGATCCAGCAACATTGGTGTTATTATTCTATAGTGAAATTTGCCATCGAAACCTTTGAGTATCTAATTGATATCATGACAATATTTTAGCAAGGTGCTTTCCGTTTTCTAAGCCAGACTTAAATACTATTCCTCTGATTTCAACTTGTCTTTGAGTTGTCTTGTTATGCATACGAATATCAATCTGATTTTATTCCTGATGAAAGGACGCACATCTGTGAAGTTCAAATTACGGATATCTAACTATCATTATCATTTGAATTTTAGAATAGATGGAAAGGAGATTAGTTTCAAGTGAGCATACGCTTGACGATAGCACAGATTTCTGCAACACAAATGTTTATTAAGTCGAATGTTTCTTCGGCTTACCGCAGTTGCTGTCGATACTCCGTGACCACTGCTATGTTGCGGATCAAGCCGACCAATGATTTGAGAACTGGCCACCTGCTAACGCCGGGAGCACCGAGATGAGTGAGAATGGGAATAGCTTGATAAACACCGATATCTTGCAGAGCTTGCTCGAATAGTTGATGTCGGTGTGTGAGATGCCTGAGGGCACAAAGCACTGGCTCAGTCATTTCCTCTCTCTCTGCGTGGCTCATCAATATTTTCACCAGACACTCAACTGCACCGCATTTGGTGGCCACCTCTTTGTTGTGTGCATTCTGACAAGTGAGGTTACAGAGAATTCCAGCGCTACATGTCACCACGTGAGGATCAGAATGGTTCAGTAGTGTCACTGTTGTGCTGATGAGCCCGTCTAAAGTTTCCAAATGGAATGACTGGTCAGAGAGGTTTCGAAGCGTCCATAAACAGGTCATCATAAGGCGTTGGCTTTGTGAATTGAGATGAGATGCAATAATGCTCATACCTTGAGCATCCACGATGGCAGGTTTGTTGGAGGTGCATACGCTCAATACTTTGAGAAGACGCGCAGAAGTATACAACAATTTCTCGTAGTTGTGTCGAGCAAGGATGTCCACCAAAAGATTTGGTCCTCCAGCAGCAAGAATAATCAGCTGAAAGAAAAAAGGCGAGACAATATAACACTTGTATCAGATGATGGTTATTGATCATATTAATTTGATAGTTTAAATTTTAAACAGATCTTACTCCGACTTTGAGCCTCTGAAAACACTACGGCTGAGGTCGTCGATGCGATTACGAATCCGGAAAAAAAATCAGCAAAAAATAATATCAAAAATATTATTGAAATACTTTGGTATCTTGTCTGTCCGCAAACTTCAAAAATCTAAATAAATAACGCGGCTACATATTTTTTTTATCATATGCTCAGGTTACCCTGCACAATTCAAGTTTTCAACGCTTATTTTCGTGATAGGCAAAAACATTTTCCAGCAAAAATGATTCCTTTATATCACTGATCAAAATATGCTTTATTGACTACAAAGCAATCATTTGGCTTGTAAAATTCATTTAAAAGATGTGCAACTACCATTAAGAAAAGCACACTCCTATGAAGAGCCAACAGTTTTACGAATCCGCATCGTCTATCATACCTGAATATTTCCAAAAAATGATCGAGTCATTTCCTGTCTTCGCCAAACAGCAAAAGAACCCAAATAATAACTTTACTGCAAAATCATCAGCATCACATATTGTCAGTCAAACACTTTCGACTAGCGCCCATACATGATCAACACAAAATAACAAGCACGGTTTGTAAGGATATTTGGAATCAATTATGCTCTGTATCATACAGCAAACACCGCAGGCAATCAATCAGATACTGGATGTATTTATAAACACAAGGATCATAAAGTGAGTAATTGTTTGGCCATTCCTGGATATTATACACTATGTCAAAAATAGCCTCTGGCTTTCTCAGGAATAAAAAAAACAAAATTTCTAATATACCAAGCTTTCGTATTCCTTCAACAGGGTATTCAATAGAATGCACAGATGTTTTACAGCCGTAAATCAATATTCAAAATTATTACTTAGATATTTCGAACAGCTCATCAACTACAGACAAAGATAAGAAAAACATGCATGAACTATGAAATGAAGATACAAAGCTAACTATGGTAAGACAATTGAAGGCCGACCAGCGGCTTAAAAATTAACAAACAACTATATATATATAGTAAACACTGTATATAAAAACAATAGTTGTTTGTTAATTTTTAAGCCGCTGGTCGGCCTTCAATTGTCTTACCATAGTTAGCTTTGTATCTTCATTTCATAGTTCATGCATGTTTTTCTTATCTTTGTCTGTAGTTGATGAGCTGTTCGAAATATCTAAGTAATAATTTTGAATATTGATTTACGGCTGTAAAACATCTGTGCATTCTATTGAATACCCTGTTGAAGGAATACGAAAGCTTGGTATATTAGAAATTTTGTTTTTTTTATTCCTGAGAAAGCCAGAGGCTATTTTTGACAAGGATCATGACAGACATGAAAGCTGAACATTAAACAAGGGCGACACATCCATCAAACAAATGACACCAAGATGGCAGATAACACTCCATGCTATTACAGGGCAATTGTACAAAATATGGAAAGGTGAATCATTATTTGAGAAAATTAGTAACGAGATTAATATTAAAACATGTGTAGAAAAGTGCTTGAAAAATGTTGCATAAGAAAAAAATATAGCATGCTATGTCCATGATGGAAGGTAAGAAAGAAAGAGTTAATTACTTCAGTAAGCCCCTCTAAGCACTTATGAATTTATTCACGGATGGCATTTTATGTTGTAGATAATATATTCACACCAAATCTCTGTTCTCATCCTGAATTTGATTGAATTCTGTTTACCTCGCTTCTGTCGCGAATCAGGATAAATTAGAGATGGTTCGTCGACGCTGTCAGCGGATCATTTGCGGAGATGACTTCACATGTTTCAACATCGCTCCATTGTGGTGACGGTGTTTTAAAAAGACCTAGAACCTTTACACCAGTTCGAAAACAAAGACAAAATTCTTCATCTTTGTCCAAAACGTTTTGAACGCTCTAGATATTTTGAGTATTCACTGTCACATATAAACAGTGGACACAGTTCCTGTGTTCCATTTATCACACGTTCTAGCAATAATTTACTTGTAGTTGTATCATGAAACATGACTTACCTTTATTTAATTGTAGACTAATTTACTTTGACTTTCTGTGCAAACATTTGCAATTGCAATTTTCATTTTTGACAATAAGCATATACATGCACTACTACAACTACCATATTTCAGAAGAAAATGGCAATGGTTGAAATAGGAACATTGTTATGTACTTACCTTAGTCTCTTGATTATCATAGGATAAAATTTGCAAGCAATCAGCATCTACAGCTACAAATTTGTGATTAGGATGTTTCACGAGCTCCACCATCTTCTGAATGCCTCCACACATTCGAACAGCTGGTTTAGCCTCTTCAACGAATAGCAGAAGGTTTCTTAAAGTTGTAATACTGTAGTTGACGACATTATCAGCTGGCGAGTCTAACATTCTGACAAGGGCTGGAATTCCACCGTAGCGATAAATGACTAATGCTCCGGGCTCACATCTCGAAATGTGTTGCAAAGCGCCACTAACCGCCAACTGAGTATCGGGATCCAATGTTGTCTGTAATAATTTGACTAAAATTGGGACGATGTTGTCGTGTTTTGCGAATGCATGTCGGCAAGCCTGCTTTTTGCTGAGTTGGTGAACTAATTCTGCGGCTCTTCGTTGACTCAGTGGGTCATGCTCATCCTCAAGCAATGGCATTAGTTCCGCACAAGCCTGAAACGAGGTTCCAAATAGAATGAGATTAAAAAATCCCACTTAGGCTTGTTTACAATAGATTACACAGAAAGGCACACAGTTCATCACGAATGGTCAGTGATGTAATCTTTCCGATAGAGGAGCTTGCTTTTTTACGTTTGCTTTATCCGATTAGAACGTACAAGGAAACAAGTATTATATAGAAGAAAAAATGCCTCGATAAGGCGCGCTACCGAAAAAAACAAGAAGGGGTACACAGAACACACCCATAAAATGAGGAAATTGTATCATTAACTCGGTGCGGCAAAAACCAGAAAACTCACATCTCTTCATGGCAAAGGATTCGACATCTTCTTCAGTATAGTCTCGTCAGTAGCTAGCCAGGAATGAGGTAAAATTGAAAATTAAGACGATTAAAAGAAGATAAACAGATTTTTCCAAGAGAAAATCCATGTATTTTTTTCATCCAAGCGTTTATCAAGTTTACTTAACTTTATGCATCATCACCCCGCGCCTCGTCAAAGGTCTTGAGCTGCACTGCTCTGCGATCGATGGACGCTTAGATGCGCAACGCCTAACAATTTTTAAACTAGATTTTCAGTCCTCCTGAAGGGCGCCAAAGTTTTCTGAAACTATTGATAAATTCCTGTGTCAAGCAAGAGCTGCCGGAATTATTTCAACAGATCAGATAATTACATTAATTCGTAGACAATTCCTAGCCATCTGTCACTGTTCTTGCCCAAAGAAAGTACTTTCGCATGCTATTTTTTAAAATGCTTCATGATAAACTACATGCAGGAGGTTTTCCTGCATCAAGTGAAGTTGAACCTTATAGATTCGTGACTTTCACATTTACTTTACGTTGTACTGCTTAACTCAATGCATTTCAAATTCTGTTTACCTGCATGGCTACATCAGCATCTTCTTGATAATTTATTAAGTTGATAACAGCATGCTTCAGTCTCTGCGCAGGTTCGGCAAGTTTCTGCACTGCAGTGGTGTGACCAGGGTATAACTGTGTAGTGAGAATGTAAGCATTTCCAGCATCCACCATTGTCTCTGGATACATAGCCTCACGGATTCGCATTGTCCTTGTCTTTGACAAGTTATTTTGAAGTTCTGAAATATTTGAAAATGCAGGAATTTCGAGATGTTGTATCATTGTGACCTCAAAACTCACCTTCCAGCTGTTCCTGTGTCATTTGGGATCGATCTGTCGCAGCAGCACCGTCAAGATATACTGGAAATGTCTGTTCCTGAAAGCACAAAAAAGTGAGCAGTTTTCAATTGATCTTTAATACAAATTAAAGACACTGATGTAACTACTTGTTCACTAGATATCACAAAATCATCATGTTTTATTAGTTTGGAGGATCCCTAAAATCTACCAAGAAATAACAAACAGCCGAAGATTTTCGCTACAACAACGTAAGGCATGATATGTATATCAGTTGTCGTTATCATGTTCAACGGTGCTTTAGTAAAAAGCTTCGATTGTTGATATCGAGAGCTTTTTCTTGCTTTATCAGCAATTTGGGGATCCTCCAAACAAAAAATGAAGTAATCCCAAACTCATCTGTCAAACTGCATAAATGAGTGTCCACCTAATGACGAAATAATTTACGTACAATTCGTGCACACGATAAAAAATTCGCGCACCACACTTCCCAGATAAACACCTGCAAGTTCATTGGAAATTAACCAATATAGCAAGACTAGAAATCCTCAAGTTTTGTATGTTTAATTAAACTGTATGATTATACACAATGTACCTAAAATCGCGGTTCCATCAGTTGAGAAACAATACGATTCCATCTTAACCAGTGTTGCCACAAGTGCCTGATCGACATTCCCAAGCTAAACCCTATAATTTATTCCCAGTTTAGGCATTCGTTTTTTGACAATACGTTTTAAAATAAAAAGAATTATATTTAAATGGGAAATATGTCTATGAGTGTCTAAGTTTTTTCGATTTGCACCTGTAACCCTGCTTGCAACAAGTGAACATAAAGCAGGTTTCATACTACAAAAAATGCTCAAGTTCATTATGCGGTATCAGGTAAAATCTTTATTTTCACTGTAGTAATAGATAGACCACATTTAAGATTTAGGACTTTTAGAAGTTCATTTACGTACTATTTGACTGAATCTTCAAAGTAGATTTCATCCTTAAGTGTTCTGTTAAATCAATGTTGACTAGCTCTCATGAGCTTTTCATTTATTTGTTCGAGGAGAGAATGTTCAGACTTATGCTTATATTTTTAAGACTCAAAGTTCAGCAAGAACATGTAACATTATATGGACCAAAGACTAGGTCATACAAAATTAAAATCTATTTATTCATATATTATGCTGTACATATAGATGGAAACAGGAGCATTTAGCTATCTAAAAATGTACTTGCATTTCACTAAAACAAATAAATGTAATGTCACTTGTAAACTGTCCAACTAAATCGACACTGATTGGAATCAGTCAGTCGATTGCCAAGAATCAAAACTTCAAAATTGGAAACAGCTTCAGATTGGAAATTGTGTTCACGTCGTTTGTGTTTAGAATTCCTTTCCAACATCATCAATGGCGAGGGAATTAATCATTTCAAAGTAGTAGCATTACATATAAATTCCTTAATAAATTATTGATAAACAAGAATTTCAATCAATAAAAAGAAAAAAACCCAGAGCCAATTTTTTCACGCGAAAATCATAAAATTTTCACACCTTGTGACAACACTGAACTTAACTAGCATCGTCAACTAAATAAACGATATCTACGTAACTTAATCAATAAGCTAGATTTTTTGACTTGAGGTAGAAATGTAGGATTGCACTATATGATGGGCCATGGACTCCTAGATATAGTGCTAGTTAACTGTTTGAGAAGCTAGTCTATCTAAAACTAGTTTAAGATATCTAGGAGTCAATGGATAGGTTTACTGGTATTACAGACCTACTCACCAAAGCTTCTGAAACAATCAAGATGCAATTATGTAACAGTTGCTGCATAAGGTGTGATTCCACTTGCTCAATTTCAGTGCCCCTATCTTATCTCTTGCAAGCATAAAAAGTCTATTTACCGTTCTTGACTGATAGTAATTATTCAAATTTACATTCTTGCTATTAAACAAGCAGCTTCGTACATTGCTTTCACCACAACAATCGCCTATGTGGTATTTAAAAGCTAAATTAAGTGATCTTAGGACTGATTTTTACGGCAAACATTGGTTTACTTCGAAAATTTGTCACCGAAAAATTAAATCCAATGTTTTCGTGAGTCATACTAAAGAGCTGCTAAACAAAGTTATGATGGAATTAAACATGTAGCCTAGTTAGAAAATTGTCTGTAGGCCTACTTTTATCAGATAGTACAATATTTAACAGTTTGAAAACAAATTAGGAAATAACATATTAATAAAAAAACAATCATAACAAAAGTATGAGATAAGGAAAAAAGTCAAAGTCAGGAAGCTGCCTTAGCACCGGCTAGGCTAACACTTAGGGCGTTACCCCTGGCAATGGCGATGCTGATCCACTGTTTCGGCCAAAAAGTTTCTCGTGGCTCTCCTGTGGCCTCTGAAATGCGGCTGCCTATGTATTTGATGAAAAACGTTTCTATGACCACTGGTTCGAATTGGTATTGACCATTTAATTCTGCGTAACTAAGCTGCTAAAGTAGGCATGAATGATCCAGTTCCTAAATATTATGACGTAGCAAAATGTTTTGGGATCAGGGCATATGCCTGATACTTTTTTTCACTTTTTTTTAAAAAAAAATTTATGCCTGTAAACTGGGTATGCAGTATTTTTTTTCATTCTTCGAATAATAGACGCTTTCGATTAGTAGCCGCACCCCAAAAATGCTACTTTTTAATTATTGCAAAAAAAATAAACCTCACATGACCCTACATGAGTGGGATAAAAGCCAGGATAAGAAGAAGAAAGCAGCAGCTCTATGTGATAGGGGTTGGGACATATAGATTGAAAGTTCGAGGTAGGGCATCGAGGAAATTCGACTTACTAATTCATCATCCTGCGCGTGGATGTTTTGCCACGTTAATGTTTGATAATGTTTATTCTCTTTCGGCAAGTCAGATAGAGCTGGATCGTCAACGTATTGTGTCGTTACTGAAAATAAAGAATATGCTTCAAGAACAAGTTGTGTGACAAAACAGAGACGAAAATCTTCTAGAAAAGGGAAAGCAAGCGCTTTGTCACTTAAATAAATGATAACAACACATGAACAGGAGAATTTTTCAGCAGGGTAGATTGTTGCGATAAAGAAAACAGCACTAACTAATTTAAATTATCTATAGATTTACAGGGAAGCTTTTTACAAGAAATACTTTTTTCTTACGCATATATGATGGGCCTACATGCATGTTTGAGGACGTGAACTATAGCTGAACATCCCTTGAAAAAATATGTTCTATCTTCGCACGTGAGTTGAATGAGTGGTATAAATCAAGCACGTGACACTACAATATTTCTGCGTCTATTACTTCCTCAGGACAATTTTCCAGGTATCCAATAGTTCTAGGGAAAGATAGGTGTGCGAACTCTGAATATCTTTCATTGACTAACTCGTAATTTTGTGGATTAGCTGCTTCAATTTTCCTCCTGCAGATTGCTTAACGTTTTTTGAAATAATAACTGAGAAATCTAATAGTTGTAAATGAAAATCATTTAGAAAACACCGCTGTTACTCATTATGATGAAAACAATGTAAAAGTTAAATGAACAAAAATGACGGAATATTGCGATGTATTCGTCTTCCTCAATGCGATTGGTTGTCAGGATCAGGGCTGGACGCGAATAGCACGTTGTATTCGAGCAAATTGATATACCGTGCAAGTAGTGATATTCGAGCGATATATTTAGATACTAAAAATTATCGCATTTCTTTACTTATCGATTGAGGATGTCTTGGCCGGCTATTCATTTACAAACAGAATTTACTCAGAGCTGCCGTTTCATCCTTTCGATTTTGATATACCCGCACACAAGAATTCGACACAGCGTTGACGTTACTATATTTACATGTGGTGTATCGATGATGAGTACATAGTGGTCCACTTCAGAAAATGCTACACTTTGTCAGACTTGGTTGAGAAAGTACTCTTCTCATTGCTTACGATCTATTTCTGCTGAAATTCACTTGAAACACTTTGTCCAAATGTCATTATGGAACGGTGGAAGAACTTCCTCATGTACATGGGACTTGTTCATAAAACAAGAAACCTCATCAACAGCAAGGTGTACGCTGTTTTCAAACAATTCATCTTAAGAGACTTCTACATCGAATTTCGCTCTATATCTAAATAAACATGCAGTTCTGATCCACTGAAAAAAAAGCAATCAAGCCTACCTCTCAAAAGAGGTGCTAGTGAGAATTGCGCTCAGCCTTTGAAGCAAGAGTCGTCATCTGTTTTTTTTAACGACTGGTAGACACAGATGGCACATACTCATTCTTTAGATTTTATCAGTGATAGTGACATAAGTTTTTAAAATGATAGCCAGATCAAACCGAACAACGCAGCAACTGCAAGCGTCGATTTGGATGAATCATGCGAATACTCCAAAGAGAAAAAGTCGAATATCCGAATGGAAGATAATATTGTTGTGATATTATATTTTGATTGATACAGTGAGCTCAGTTGTTATCTTTTCGTCGTTAGTGTTCTGTCCAATTCGTTGGAGAAAGCTGTCAATTATCTTGAAAGAGACGGCAAATTACCCTTTTCATATGATAATCGTCGTTTACAGATTGGCGTCGATACAAAATGGTCATCAAAATTCAATGCGTCGCATGCCTTTGTCCTCATGATATTTTGGATGATAAATATCGAGACTATTAATTACAATTACATGCATCCATGTTTTACAGCACTCACTATAAATAATAGACCGGTGCGGCAAGTATAAACTTGTAAGTTATAAGTTTGCTTGTAACGGTTTTATATAGAGTGTATATAACTGCAGATAATAATATATGGCCAAAAGTCAAGCAAAGCAAATCAGTCAATTCAGAGCGCAGAAATAAATATTCAGCAAGACGAATTCCTTGCAATTACAACACAAATGTACAAAGCAAGCTTAGATTATAGAAAAAATGCAGCGAAATTTCACGGTTCAACATTGAAACACAAAATGAATAAAAATTTTATGAAATTAATGTTTTGAGTCTCGGGATCCGAAATGTCCATGATTGTGAATATTGTTTTTATTATTCACTAATGCTTGCTTAACTTAAGGGAGAGCTTACTTTTAACTGCACGTCGTAGTCATGCACTATGAAAAACATCGCGTAGTCTATAAAGCAATTATCTGAATACAATTATCAATAAAAACCACTCGAAAGTTTTTAGTTTGATTCATTAAGTTAATAATTCAGCAACTTTTGGTCAAAATTAGCTATTAATATTTTACACTTTGAAATTCGTCACAATTAACAGCAGCTATCATGAGATGGATCATAGATCACATAAAACGGAAAATCACTACAGAGATGATTTCATGGATCAGATAAGCGTCTGTTCGAAGACAAATTGTGCAGGTATCGTGATTTTTTTCCAAGCAATTAGAGTCGAAGTCAAACGAAGGATACCAAGACTGGTTTTCTTATACACGGGTATTTCCTCTACTGGAAAATAAGACAGGATGGCAATTATCTGATGTAACAAAAAAACTTGTTATCTGCAGAAAAAAAGAGGAGTGGGCTAAGGAACATTTGGAGCTTTTAAAAGTTAAAAAATATTCATACATCAGTAAAAAATTATCGGAACACCTATAAGGACAGCGTTAAAATTTGACGTGATAAGACATCGCAACGTCCTTTAAAAAAACGATGAAGGGCAAAATTGGGGAATACCAGTGCGCTGGTTGAGGGACAAAAGGGGTATCGTCTAAGAAGTCTAATGTAAGACCAACAACAGCGAAAATATCTTCTTTCCATTGAGCATTTTAAACGTGACAAGTAGCGTCCAAAACAATGAATTTTAAGATTAGGGTAGACAAATATGCCTTATTCGGATGCTCAGATTTCCATGAGTTTTCGAAAAATTGCGATTTCTTTGTAAATTATAATAACTGTGGTCACGTACATTATCTGAAAACAAAACCTGGATTCTGGCATCACGACTTCTGTCTTTCAAAGTTAAAAGAGACAAAATTGGGAATTTTAAATGAATCAAGTTCACAAGCATATTCATCATTGGCCCGATAGGCAAATACTCTTTATCAGCTCTAAGTTCCTTCGAATACATAAAAGTTGCTTTCAAGAAGGTGAACATTCGGAGGAGTGTTCACATAGGAGAACTGTCGGAGGTTCATGTAGCATCTAATTTGTCTGGCCACTATTTGCTTCACTTCATATATTCGATTCAAGTGTTATCAACTCCTCGATTAATTAATGAAAAAAGTCCGCTATTTTTAAAAATATATTAGAATACTAGACTCTGGCACATAGTAAGAATTGGATGACGCATTTATCAATATATTCTGTCTTTCTTGTAAGTCATAAAATAAATTCATGAGAATCTCTTCTCAGCGGCAGTTCGCGATTATTATCATTGAGATCGAAATGTTCCCTTATATTCTTCGGCAGTCGGTTGAGATGCATACTGCTAATGATTTTCGAAGTTAAATTCACAATGGACATTGGATAAGTTTAGAATAAAATTTCTACTTGGTGCAATAATTTTGCTTGACACTGCATTTTGATCCTACTATACATCTCGGTACTCACTGAAGGGAGTTCAAAATACATAAGAATAACAACAAAATCCTTTTGTTTTCTGTCCAAACCACTGGATGTTCAGATGCTTAAATGAATACACTCGTAAAAAAGACAGCATCCTTATCACTATGTATACTTGTATTATGACTGAAGGCTTGGTAAAGACATTGAATCTAACTCGTTATACGGCACTTCCGCATCGCCTTATTGCTATCAACAAACTTCAATCTAGCCACCGACAGTAGCGTGATGCATGCTATTATGTAATTAATCGTACATAAAACGTAACTCACTGTTTCTTCACAAGAAAGATGAATCGCAGAGCACTCAATATCCTTATACAAAATTGCACAACTTGACGCCAAAAAGCGCACTAGTCTATCGAAGCAATAAGGAAATCATTGTAATACATCGACGAGACATTTCACCACGAGTGACTGATCTATTGGTTCCACTCACCGTTTGGAAGACAATACGATATCGCGTCACACCTACGTATTGCATTCCAATGACGTACACTCGTTCAGTTAATAGACAGCCACCTCCATAAATTAACCATGCATTCATTTGGTTTCAGAAAACGACTTTCAAAATCACACCAATGACAATGAATGAAGCAGATGAAGCCACTACGACTATGCTAAAATCATGTGAATCTTACCTCGATACTGATTCGGATCTAAAGGAAATAAATATATCAAATGATTGCGGGTTTTCCATAGGAGCAGTATCTTCTGACTAATGTTAACCACTGCTGAGTATAAGAAGCTGTGTACCGTCAAACCTACACCTAGTGACGATTTTAAGCATGGCACGTAGATAGTATTTAAATGTCTTTCCTATCTTCTTAGGCGGGAGCAAACATTTAATGATATTGTACTATGATAATGAATATTGCAGGGGTGGGCCGTCACATTTGAATCTGTGACACATTTTCTCACATTTCGACATACGAGATTTACCATTTTTTGTCACATGACCATTGAATAGGTAAATGTCACATTTCGTCACATGCTGATCGAATCACATGGGCTGATTTTGCCACATGTCGATAAGCTGAAAATGGGCAGTTTTCAATTTTGCCATCAATGTAAAATTTCAAAAAGGAACATGAGTACATAACGCAATATTCATACATTTCAAACGGAGTAATAATGGGGGAAAATTGAGAAACCCTTAACTTGAATTACTATTATTTTTTTTATCGTTAATGTAGTTTCATAGAAAATTGCCATTGAAGATGTCCAATATTTGCATGGGTAAAATCCGGACATTTAATTTTGTCTTGAGACACTCAATCGTTATCGCTTTATTACAATTATAATTGTTTTTATAGTCTTGAATTCATTTTGATAGCAAATGTGAATGAAAATATAATGAAGGGTATTCGGAACAAATTTGACAATATGAATTCACGGACTATTTTCCCTCGCAGAAAGTTAGCACTCTTACTTTTGCTTTCAGTGAATAAATACTATTCAGTTTCATCACAATTACTATTCTTCTTTTGTTTGTACTCGGATCAGTCGCAAATATTAATATGTGTGCGTGCATTATCAAGGATGGATGCCTTTACAGGAACTCCTACGATCTGGAGATCACGATCGAAAAAATATGGCTACACACTATGAATACTACAATTGGGCCACTGAGTTCGAAGTCAACTTTGAGCAAGCGAACAAATAACAACACGATTTACCTGGCGTAAGTACAAGACGCTACTGGGAGCAAGGAGAAAAATATCAATCTTGCATATCCCTAGAACACACTGTCAATAAAGAAAAAAGGAACATTAGAATAATGACTTCTCTGAATAATAATAATTCTTCGTTATTTCAATCAAACGAAGCTTATGCTCCTATGTAACTTCGAAGTTCATCACATTTTGTCACATTACCGAAAACACTACTTATGTTCTTTTCTTTGTATTCTTATTTGATTATGTGAATGTCATATTTTGTCACACCAACAATGAAAAACACGGATTTTGCCACATTTTGTTTTGACATGAAAAATTGTCACATTGTCACATCGGCCCACCCCTGATATTGCGACTTTCATAAAAAAGCTGAAGGCGCTAGCATCATTTAAACACCTTGATATTAGGAAGAATAATACCAAAATGCCATCATTCTGTAAAAAATGAGATAATAATCATACTAAGTATAATTTCACATCTAGGTGTGAGATGCATGTTTGGTCAAACCTCTAGAAATGCCTTCAATTGCTTAAAGAAATATCGAAACTGAATCAAGCTCAAGAGAACGTGTTGCAATCAATTCCAGTATGAGCAAGTTTGACCACTTTCAAAGACGCTGTCCTATCAGCAATTATAAACTGTACTGGCAAATATATTTTTCATATCATCAAAAACTTATTCCAGTCAATATAGTATTGTGAAATTATGTCATATCGTAAAGCGCGCTTCCTACATTTGCGTGTTCTGCTTAGAACCAGCTGGTCTTTAAACCCATTAACAGATTTATTCATAGGAAGAAGATTACGTGTGTGTGCATGTTAGAGAGCTCACATCTTAATCACCAAATGCTTAATTATATTTATGGGCAGAGTCGGAAAGAACCAAGCTTCACTGATTTTCAAAATCTTATTTTTTTCGACATAGGCCTATATATTTCGATCTGCACATGAAGATAATCTTCAGGCAAGTAGATTTACGTACAAGTTATGCACTATTTAAAAATACCTCAAAATTACAGAGTACAGAAAAGAAAAAATTCATGAGGTAGAGGCGACAGATAGCATTGGGCTACATCGTGCCTGTCACAAAAGCAAAATTTATATACGGTATTTGATCTGACAGACATAGAACAATTGGAACAGGTAGTTAACGAAATATGCTTTACTATGCACAATTGAAACAAGGATTGGAAAGCGGGCAGTACTGAGTTACGATTTGCCAGTACTAGACTATAGCTTGATCAAAAACCAGAAGAAAAATAGATCATATGTAAAGGAAGTCACTAAACTGTTCAAGTGGAGTTCTATTGTTGATTTCGACTACTTGTTGTTTGCATAATATGCTTCACAAAGACGGAGGGTTGTGCTGTCATTATCTCGCGCTATTATTTCAGTTTTAATGTTTGCATGGTATGCCTTCAGATATACAAAGTAAGTTCATTTTGTGTAGAGCACGCATCACGTATATTCAAGAATTATCCATTATTTAATTTTCCACAAGGTAAGAAAAAATGCTTCGCTTCATCAACTTAAAGACGATTTCTATTTTTTTGAAATGAAGTTGAGCGACGCGTTTGGTCTAAGCGGACAGTCTTAAAAGGTAAATAAAGCACAGGCAGATAGACTAAATATAAAGGTCATTGGGCAATGGCGACTCGTTAGATCAGCTCATGTTTACGGTTGATTTGTAGCTTTTCAACGCTATGAAGCGTGCCTCGGCCATTTCAGTTTGCATCGAAATCATCTGTTTGTTTTTTGTAAATGATATCATTAAACAATGAATCTTTCGACGCACTATCTTTTTCTTATTACGAAATATATTTCGGCGGACCGCCCTTGTCAATCAATTTTACAGTATTGCACAGTATGATTTGAAATCAAATTCAGTAACATGTAACAAGAAGAATGTCAAAATATCATTGGTAAAGTTAAAGATAAGTCAAAGACAGAGAAGTTAAACGTTCATGAGCACATAGCACTTTTTATGTGCTACCTTTTCATCACATCTGCTATAGCATGTAATTATGTACCATAGTCTCTTAATGCTGTAATGTCAATGTAGGCAATTTCGATTGATTCCATTCAGTTTTGTTATTTATGAGTGTCAGTTGTTGTTGATTTTTGTTTCTGATTGTTACAGTTTCGGCGATCTGTCTTTCCATTGCGTTGTTATGGTACACCCAGGTTACGTTCATGTTAAAATTTTGTTTGATTCCTTCATGCTGGGTTTCACAGTGTCTCCATAATACAGATGCTTCTTGTTTTTCATTCAATTGTTTGACATGTTCATTTCCCCTCTTTTTTGTATTTCTCGACGTCTCACCCACATATATTCCCCATATATATATGTGGGATATATTCCATATATCACCCACATACATTCCTCTTTGATACCAGTTTTTCTTTCTTTTATTTTTCTTTTCTCTCCTGTCAGACATCTCCATGTTTTTGGTCCATACATTGGTCGTACATTCTTATCTTCATCTTCAATTATGCAATCGTATGCATGAAGTGCCGACTTCGTAACTTGTGATCTAAATTTAGCATTATAACCTGCGAATTGTATCCGTTTTACCATTTCTGTTACGTGTTTTGCTGTGATATGCCATGGTAAAAGTGTGCTACAGTTTAACATAACCCGTAATAGTTGCTGCGTGATTGTCGTTCTTTTTATGCTCCATGCTACCGCTGATCTGGCACGTATCATCATTTTTGATGACACCTCCTTCGCGTAAAATTCGTGTAGTATATACATTATACATAGACTTTCTATTATCTTCATCTCTTGATTCTATCCACACTTTCAAGTCAAGAATAGGTAATTTGTTGTCATTATGATTAGATGGAAAATCAATTTCTAACTGTATACTTTCATGGATTTCATTACCAATTCGTTGTACTAATTTCATTGTTTGTTCATCTTGCTTTTCATTTTCTGTTGTTTGTGATTCACTTGAAAGTATGAGCGTTATGTCATCAACATATCGTTTCATAAGAAGACTATTAACGTTGTGAGACTTCAATTTTTCTGGAAGTTCTTTGTCCCACCAGATCATAGAATCATATGAAACCCAGCATGAAGGAATCAAACAAAATTTTAACATGAACGTAACCGGGGTGTACCATAACAACGCAATGGAAAGACAGATCGCCGAAACTGTAACAATCAGAAAAAAAAATCAACAACAACTGACAATCATAAATAACAAAACTGAATGGAATCAATCGAAATTGCCTACATTGACATTACAGCATTAAGAGACTATGGTACATAATTACGTAATATTATTACACTGACTTCGATGTATTACACGGTCAGAATCTACGAATATGATGCTACGGTATTCTCCGAGCCGAAGGCGAGGAGAATACCATAGCATCATATGAGTAGATTTGAGCTGTGTGATACATAGAAGTCAGTGTAATAATACTATGTGTTCGCTGAATGATATCTCATGACTCCATGGATATATTTCATATTTGAATTCATGAATTTTGAAACAGCTTAATTATCTAAGCAAGCATTCCTTTCTTCACTTTTGACTAATCAACATAATAAATAGGAATGACGTCGAGATTTGTAAACATGTCAGAGGGAAGAGTTAATTATGATATCGATTATAGATAAAAAAAAGTACTTGAATAAGGAATGAGATGGCATTTCAGCTATTTGTACAGCATGATGACCACTGGAAAACTATGAATTGACGATGATGTTTTGAAGTATATATAAAATGTGAAAGAATTTACATCAAACGATCTCAATCACTGTTTGAAGTAATTCTTCGCTGAGGTCAGAAAGGTTGATGGAGATATGTATCCTCCAGAATCGTTGAAAGGCATTGGTGCGATGCTACAGCTATATTTCAATACAGAAATGAAATGAAAAAATTTCTATTTTTACGGACATTGATTTCAAAAGTGCTCGTGATTCCCTTGATGCTCAGATGAAAAAATCAGCTCAACGCGGTAACGTAAACCAAAGAAAAGAGCATTGCCAATTGATCTAGAACAAGAGAACGAATTGTGGGAAAATGGTAGTTTTGGAATTTCAAATCCAATCAGCTAAATCCACACACTTATTTATCATTTGGGAGTTCATTTGAGTCTTAGAGCGGCTAACAAACATCATGGAGGGAATTGGAGAGACGAATCTCAATTAATCTTCTTTGTAAGTCAGTGATGATAAAGAATATTTGAAATAATGTCAAAAAAACAGAAAAGGAAAAACCGTTATGTATTAAAATGTGCAAGAATGAGACCCGAAAACAGACTCGTGTTTATCAGAACAAGACATGTGTGATCGTGTATTACATTGTGAGTAAATATTATATAAAGAGTACGTGCTACATATGTGCAAGCGTGCGTTTTAAGCTACGCCACCAACAGAAAATAAAAAATAAATTTGGCTTTTGTACAAACGGAGCCCAATGGGGATTCAAAAAAAATACCCACTTACACGTTGATGTTGATGAAATGCAAAAGACAGCGACTTCTCTACGAACGCACTGCTAAGACTCGACTTGTACAAGGCGGCATATCCAAGGAGGTTGCAGCACTCAAAAATGTCGTATCACAAAAAAAAAAGCATATAGCCCTATTTCATGCCGAGGTATTCGAGAAAGATATGTCGAAAGTGCTGTATGGATCATATGAAGCTACAACAAACAATGTTGTATCTACAAACAACACAAACACACGAGAAAACAAGTCTATCAATTTTTATGGATGTTACTTTTAACAATTTACTGATATGTGTTGTTCTTCTATTTATTTTATTGGGTTGACTAAACTAAGCTAGATCTATCGTAAATTATTAATAATTTTCTTAGTTATCTGTCAGAGTGTATAGTGGTTTAGAAGTCTAAGACAATTGTCTTCAATTTTTTTTTTTGAATCTGGCACATCTTCTCATGAGCATGAGCATTAAGAGCTAATTTTTTTTTCGCGGTGAAGTCAGAACTAAGGTTTCAATCATATGTACTGTCAATCGTTAAAGTGTGTTATAACACATTACAGGTAATCTACTCCCAGGTAATCTACTGCAGTAGATTACCTGAGAAAGATATTGCAGTTCAAAATATACATGTTGAATATGGATATCTAAGCGTATTTTACTCAATTATAATCGACCGCCTAATTGCATTAGGGGCATAGCACATGAGGCGAATACATGCTATAGCAGATGTGATGAAAAGGTAGCACATAAAAAGTGCTATGTGCTCATGAACGTTTAACTTCTCTGTCTTTGACTTATCTTTAACTTTACCAATGATATTTTGACATTCTTCTTGTTACATGTTACTGAATTTGATTTCAAATCATACTGTGCAATACTGTAAAATTGATTGACAAGGGCGGTCCGCCGAAATATATTTCGTAATAAGAAAAAGATAGTGCGTCGAAAGATTCATTGTTTAATGATATCATTTACAAAATGTTATCTAAATCTTTCTTTAAAAATTCATTTGAGATTGCTAGAAAACATCTGTTTGTTTAAGACAGAAAAATAGAAATGATCGATGTTCATCATTCTATCAGCATGATCAATCAAACTCTATCTTCAGATGATGCATTTCTGCGGTTTTGACAGCTCAAACTGCGTCCATTTTCATTAACCGCAACTTCAAAGGTCGGCAAATTTGACCAATATAATTCTTATGGCAAGTTTTAAATATGGAATTATAGCCAATGTATTTGTCACTGAACAATTTTAATTTAAATATATTTTCATACTCGTAGTTTGTAATTGCATTTGCTTTAGTTGTCATTAGCTATTAGCTCTATTATTTACTTAACATACTTTGCTACTTTCATATTAAATGAAGTTTACCCATGTTTACAGATAACACGAAGGGGAAGTTCATCCTAAGTATTTAATGACCAGTTTATTCATTTTTCTTAAGTAACTATAGCTAATGAAGTCAACACGAAGGTTAAATTTGATTTTCATCATTTTTATGTTTTTTACGTCGCAACAGGTCAGTTTTAAAATGAGCGTATTTGAATAGGTTGTTTTTGTTATAATTGTTGATAATTCTATCTTATAATTCCTTACTTTTCGCCTCTGTCCTAAATATTGCTTAGATTTCTCCATCAATTTTTCTCTGAAAAATTCAATGAAGGTTTCTTAAAACAGACAAGCAATCAAAAGTTTATCGCTAAGAAAATATATTATTTGCAATTGGAAAGACTTGCAAGACAATATTTTGAATATTCTGAGTAGGTACATATTGAGAACCATATGTAATCATTTTAGCGGCAAAATTTTATTCTGTTACCTCTTTACAAAAGTTCAAAATGCACTAACAAAACAGGCTTTACCGAGCTCGACTATTTGGCGGCATTATTTCTAGTGCCTACACATTAATGGCATGTACGTTAGCGTATTTGTTTGTAATACAGCAATATTGTAATATATCTTATTCAAAATTCACTGATATCGTTAAAAAGCAGTTACATTCAATTGATCATGGTTCGATTTCCTTATAACATACATAAAAGCCATTACATGTACAGATGATCTGATAATTTTATCGAAAAGAAACTCACCTTGTGTTGTGGTGACCCTCTTTACCTCGAATGCTGCCATGCTGTAAAAAGCGAAGATCTCAGCATTAATGATGACATATGATGTAGAATACACGAGCTAATACTCAATGATAAAATGGCTTATCTATTGCAGCAAAAATAGCGTGAGAATCTTTCACGTCTTCGGATAGATACAGTGATGTCAATGAATATTTTATCAAAAACTTTCAGGTATTCCTTATGAAAGGTATCAAAATATCTCCCGATGTTTCGGCAACTTGGATTGATCGGTGGAAGTGAACGTTGTACAGCACCATCACCATGTGCTCAGCCAAAGCACTTTTCAATAAAGAATGTGCATAATTTCTAATGAACGAGTGCAAATTTACCACTAGTGACGCATGAATGTATACAAAGATTTCGTATGTCTTCCAATTCAGCCTATGTCTTTGATCGTGCAATGTGCATGATATTCATATTTCTTATGAAACGGTAAGTTAATTGTGAAGAGATATATGTGTTGTGTGGCTAATATATACATGGCCAGCAACCATTTTTATGAATAAAGTATGCAATCATAGTCGTAAATACACAGATTTACAAAGCGAAATACACAAGCGCAAGATTGCTTTTCAAGCTGTAACTGTGACTCAGGTATTTAGTAAATCTAATGTTTTCTCATGGCCATTAAGCAAATTCCCATGTTATCCATACAACTTATCCCGTCAACAAACCACTTAGAAAATTCTTCATAGCTCGCAGAAATTGTATTTCTTGACACGCGCTGGGAAGACCGAACAGAAATACTGTTAGGCTAACAAATCTCTAACAGTAGGATTCACCCATTGAAATTACCTTTTCACTAACAACGCAGTATCTAACACTGTTTCTTTGCGGTCGCCCCTGGTTTTTAAATACTTTGATACACGGTATTTTATAACATAGTAACGATCATAGTCATGATCATCAGCCGTCCAGTCATTAAAAATTCGAAGAACTGGGCGACAGTGCATTTTGATAATCGCATTTGGTATTTCGCATTACATAGTGAGGTATTAATGCACTTGTGAATTGTGAGGCCTACCAGCGAAGCGATCTGCTTTGTGCTTTATGTAAATCAATAGATTCCGAGTCTTCTGACGGCAAAGTATCATGGTTTAGCGGTGACGCATGGTATTGATTATAATATTCGTGTAGATGTCTCCACTCTCCACCAATTGAGGAGACCGGCGTGCTAAAGCGGTGTGTTTGTTACAGTGATGTGTGTGCAAGTGATCCAAGTGCTACAGAAGGAAAGTCAGAAAGTCAATACTTCTGTTCTGAATATAAAAATGGCAAAAAATGTAGCTGTGCGGACGGTTCATTTCCTGGGGCATGGAAGATTAACTTAACAGCAATGAGGAGGAATCCGAAACAGGAGAGGATTAACGGTGAGCAATTAATTCTCTGGTCATCTTCGAAAGAGATAATTATAATTCGGCTGTCACGAATGAAATTATCATGAGTGCATCCGAATATCTGTCTCAGCGGCTTGATAATGAGCAGGATTCTGTTATTGAAGACATTCAATCACTGATAGAGACGAGAACAGAAGAATATATGATTGCAGCAACAAGGCAAGCAGTGAAGGACCTGCTTAATGAAGGAGCAGTTCGCCAGTACTCCGAAGAGGTTATTGGTCTCTTCGCATCAACGAAACTGCCGATATCGTCAAGTTATAACCATAGCACAGCAAAACTGTACTACCTCCTGCAAATATCCATAAAAGGTACTTTCTTTCCAAAATAGTGCAGTCATATATTGCACTATGCCCACACAGCTGCGGATCGGAGAGAGCTGTATCATGCCATACAATCTTAAAAAGCTGTAAGCTATCATGGCTTCTGCGAGATACGAACAGCAAAATTCTCATCGCCATGAATGGTTCGGGAACGCTAACCTTTGATCCGCGACCGGCAGTGGCGAAGTTTCTTCAAGATAGAGCACAAGAACCGGAAGCCTTCTGACTTGTACATGAATCGTGTACTTGTAAGAAAGTTTTATGAGAGTAGCAATCATCTGAAAAGTCATTTTGCTAATAACCGTGTATTGCTATGCAACATGATATACGGGTTTCACCTATCAATAGAGATATTAAAAAAATATTTCTTTATTTTCCAGTTTTAGTTAATATTCATGTAGGCCTACACCAGACAGAATACAGTATATATAGGTTTTCATTCAAGCGAAAAAAACAAATCTAGTAGATTTCGTAATACGGCATTAATGTCACCCACTGACATTTCCTTAAAAAATACTCTGCTTTGTTAAAAATACTCTTTGAGAGAAGATTATGCCTGCTTGTCTGTGAAGCTCATGTCCAAACCATTCTAATAACATAAGTGCTCGCCACGATAGACATGATAGCAAATTAAGTTCGATTGTCCATCGATGCAATATATAAGGCACATCAGGCTTGAAAAGACGTCAAGGGAAATAATAATAAAAATAAACAATTTGGTCGTATGGAAGCGCACTCTGGAATCGATGATTGGTGCTTTTCATTTGCCATTCTAATTACTTGTAAATCCAGAGCCATGTCATGATCTAGCCTCTGCCAGGCTGAGACAGGCAACCATTCTTGCTTCATTCGTCAGCTTTGAAGCTGACGAGCATTGTGATAGACTTCTCGCGATTAAAACCTTGTGGTGGAGTGCTCACCAGTACAACTACAACATCTGGGTTCGAAATTCGAACCTCAGCGCAAAATCTCAGCCTACATTCATTTTCATAAGGAACGGATGGAATCATCATTTACCAAGTGGAATCGTATAGTAAGTGATGGTAAGCAATTAATTACCCTTACTTCAAACCAGTAAGACATAGTAACAAGAGTGGGTTCTGTTCCTTCATGTCATCATTGGTTACAAAATGGATCGTTTGGTCGATAATTCTCCCCGTCTTTTATTTCAATGATGCTGATCATCGACGTAATTAAAAGTAACAATATAAATAACTGTTTGTCGTATAATTCTGTCACCAATATTCTCTGTCAAGTAATACCTTAAGTACGGCAATTATTCTCGATATTGAAAATATGTAGTAGGTTTTCTTTCTCTTTTACACTGCCAAATAATCAAAAACTCCTTTTGTATCAGCGGGCGCTTCGGGTTCCGACCCTTTTTCAACGCAAAAGATAGAAATTACAGAATAGGTGAAATAAATTTATACAGGCATTTCATCTATTCTGTAATTTCTATCTTTTGCGTTGAAAATGGATACTAAAGTAATTTTTGATTTGTTGGCATAATATAAATGGGAGAGAAAACATACTAAAAATAATCGGCCACATTCCACCGATTAATCGTTGATCGGTCGATTACAAAATCACACCCGTCGCATATCTTATCTCATTTTTGACCATGGTAAAATATTCAGATGAACTTTGGGGATCTCAGATTTCTTAGCGAGTCAGTGCGAGTCAGAGTCCGGCAAAAACCCCACTGCCCAAGTCTGCATTCCCCGTTCAGATGACCTGCGGTTATAAGGCCAAGTTCCTAAACCACTTTATCTCACGTGGGATCATGAACCCGAGCTTTTATGATTTTCTATTTCCAAGCTCGGGTTAGTCCAAGATTTTGCAATCCTTTACTTGTATGTACTTGTACGACCTTGAGAAGCGACTTTACGATACAATTCTGCATTATTAACTATTTAATATGTTGCTTTAAATTCGGCCTGAATAATTTCGATGGTCATTGCGAACAGTGATAATATGGGCAGCTGTAGGCATCATTCACTTGATGCAAATTCAAACTGCTTTTTGAAAATTAAGATAGAAATGATAAATTCTAGTGATTTTCAGTTCATGAAAATTTACCGATTCGCAGGTCCTTAAAATTTGTCATTATTGAAAAAATCAAATGCATAACGCACTAAACAGAAAAATTATGTTCATGGCATAGTGTACACGATCCCTTTGCAATTATATTTAAATGTTCATGGTATAGTGTACACAATCACTTTTACAACTGAAGAATGATTATCTAAGTATCCTGTCGTGGAACATGATAATCAGTTGCTCATCGCAAAACATCACAAACAGAGTGATAAGTTCACGAGAATTCTGAACGGCGTTCAGTTCACGCTCATTCAAAAAATCGCGAACTCTGTTCAGCTCAAGTTTACGAATATTTACTCTGTTGGGCGATATTAGCAACTGAATCTCGAAGAAACAAATAAGTTGGCATCCAGCGTCTGAGTCAATCCGCAATAGATAAAAATTGACTGATTATATGACGTCAAAACTCAGTTATGTCCAATCGTCTCCTAATCCTTTTCTATTGGCGGTGAATGGTGCCGAATTGTAGGAGTTCTTAAGGAGTTTCACACCTTTATGAAAGCTTGCTGAAAAGTATCTACGGGCATCCATGGGCTTCCTTTAAATACACAATGAAATGAGGAAAATAAACTTAGTGAAACAACAACAAATGAATCTGCTTTTTCAATTGAAGGCAACTTAACCAAACGACATAAATTAAAATTAAAACGACGAAAATGTCAAAAAATTATAAATGGTGATCGAAAACTCAGGAGTTTGTTTTTCGAAATTTGGAAAAATATCTCACTTAGGCCTCTTCGCATTTATAGTGTATTTGTGACACCGTTTACAAATTCCATTGTTCGACTTCGCTGTGTAACGTGTATGTGTGATCAGGGATATCTATGAATGAATAACAATACCGGGATGGCGTTCTCCAAAAGTGTAGGCCGAGAGCTGTAGGCTGACTTTCTGAGAGCATTTTGCAAACATTTGCACGCGTAGTTAAACCAATAACCCTATGTATATAAGTTTCTTATGATTCTTTCGAGTTCACAATTCGCAAAACACACGTAGCTGACAAGAGATTTATTTTTTAGACAATTTAATACGTTTACGTTGGCTACTTTTAGCAGAAGATTCAGCTGTTTGATCATTCAGTTTTTTGACATTACCAGCAAAAAATGTGTTTGCAAGTCTGTTGATAACATTGGAATGATTATTGAAACTGTAGAAACGATCATAAACGAGATACATTTTACGTGAAAATCGTTTTTTGCAAGATTGACGAGAAGACTGAAAAACGGAGTAAGTTAACAAACTGAAATAAAACAAATCTTTCGGGGGGATACGCAATTTACCACGGGACACTAACTCAGTAAACTCAGATGCAGAGAAATCACAGCTAACATTCTGAGGAAAATTTTCTTTGTATGCAATGTATCCACAAATATAAAACAAAGTGTTTCGCTCTTCTTCACTAATTTCATTCACTTTTGTCATGGATTCGTCTTCAGTCAAACTTGAAGCACAACAATCGGCTTGATGAAGAGGAAATTCACCAAGAGCACTATGAGAGATTTCCAATTTGTTAAGTAACTGCAAACGACGTAATTTAGCTGCCATTAACACTTGTTCAACGGATATGTGGTACAGGCCGCCGAACATTCCTCGGTATATTCCAAACTCACCTTCGATACTGTCAGATTGAAAACGACCGAGAAGGATAAATTTCACTGCTCCATCTTTGAGAAACGAACGAGCCATGTCAGTAAGACCATTGAGTGTTTGAGTAGTACTCAAGATCGTCTCCATTGTGAATGTTCGGACACGTTTTCCACAAGGAGCTTGCTGTTGGAATGAATCACAGAGAGATGATAAATAAGAAAGATTAATGTCATCGGAACTGCAGATTGGCCTCCTGTCATGATCATTCAAGTGAATATGAGCAGATGTGCTTTTGTTATTCAGTATTTTCCACATTCTGAGAATCGCATCAACAGAACACGCCGTGTCCGATTTACCGCTTTGTGTTATGGTTGCGACAGTTTTCTCATTGAAGATTTTGAGCACTAAGGACACTTTCTGTTTATCAAATGAAGATGGATGGAGAGCTTGATACGTAAGCGTGGTTCTTTTCACATCGTTGTCCTTTTCCGAGTTATAAATGTCGATTAGGTCTCTCCATGATGCTGTCACCTTTCCTTGTCCATTTGGAGGACAAAATTCAATCATCTGCATCTTTTCTGAAACCCAATTGTTTCTGATGCATTTTAGTAGATGCACCGAATCAAAGAGAAGGTATAGGTATCGGTTACTGTCCACAGGATGCGGAATTTTGTAACTGTTCGAAATGTTCGTAAAGCCACACTTTAACCGTAGATTGTCATGCAATTTCCTGTTAGAGGAATGATTGTCAGACATAATTCCCTCAATTCTTCCACCAGCACTTTCGATGAGTCGAATAAGAGGAACGATATGTTGCTCAATAAGATCTGCAGAAATTGCAAAAATTGGGATGAAGCGAATGACAAATTGTTTACCACCGAAAAGGTTAGAATTGTCTTGGCAGGAAGTGAAGGTCGATCGGTTGAGTATCCAATAACATGTCCTCCGCGATAGCGAAACGAAGGTTTGACGTAAATTTCGTCAATTAGTATAAGGCATTTACGGTTCAACCCCGTAGACTTATCAAAAATTATGGATGATAATCGTTGGACCTCCTCTTTGGAGCATATAGTACTCAGTGTACCAATATTTCGATGAAGTGTGTCTGGATGAGGCAGACACAGATATTTTCTCAATTCCCTGTACAGGGAACAATTTGGAAAAATAGATGGTGGATCCACTGGTACCGACTTTCCGAAACAAGATTTGAAGGAAGCATTTTAAGGCCAGTGAAGTGAACAGACACCCATATTTCGAGTTACATTCTGTTCGTCGATAATGTTCGGTAATACAGATAACCAGCGACCAAGTTCTTCTCTGTCTCTCAAAGGGAAGCCGTAGACAGTAATTTTTTCACTAGAGCTGTCGTAATTTCCTCTACACTTAGCGACACTACACTTTCGAGGCATTTCGATGCTAATGGAGTCACGATTCACGAATACACATTCGAATACAATATAATGACCGAACTATGACGTAGTTACTCTAACGCAACGTTTACTACACCTTAACGTTTGTCATTGGTGGAGACCACGCGCGCGTCATAACTGTTCTCCCCAAGTCAAGCACAATGATCGCCTAGTGGGAAACAGTCAGCCTACAGCTTCTGCGCATAAATCGAGAGTGCTGCGTCCCGGCAGATAGTAGGATTTTACAGACGTCCCTGGTGTGATTGAAACTTCGATTGTTATGCCTGTCATAGCGTCTCTCCCTACCAAACGACATATCACATATCCGAGTTTCTGCAACGTAATGTAAGCACTACACGTATACACCTACGACGACATTCTCTTTTTATTTCAAAATCTGTTCAGACACAAAATACAAGTTAAGAAATGAATGCAACTTTCTTTATAATGGATAAATGCTGTGATTGCTTTAAAAGTGGTCGTAAAAATACTTACGCGTGTTTCGTGTATAAGGTCGCTTTTTAAACGATATCAGGCATCCCAGCGCTGTTCAACAAAAAAATAGGGATGCAAGTAGGGATATTTTTTTCGAAAAAGTAGTAAGAAAGAAGAAAAATAAGGCTAATGTAATGTGTGATCCTGTCTTACATTCTCCCTAAATAATCAAATAGTTGTTAAACTGAATTCTTGTGTAAAACCACTCCTAACAACTATGAGTACAAACCAGTACATGATGCGAAGTAAGAGCAATTGTATCATGATATTTTCACATTGTTAAAAACAAGAAAACAAATCGCAACCATATCGTAACTCGATCACATCAATTTCAATTCGAAAGTGGATAACATAACATATCAGAGACGAGGAGAGAATTTACGAATAAGAAGGTACCCTGAATTTAGCGTGACGAAATTTGGTATGATGCAAAAGTTGACTATTGTCACCGTTTATCAACGGGGAATGTTAAGTTGTAGGCCTCTCATTTAGAACGAATCTTGTAACGAGTTATGTAGCAAAACTGTTTATACATCATTCTCTCCTTGACTCTTTCATAAACAAATAACGCTTAATAACTGTCCAAACATGGCTAAAGTCACGGAAGATGTACTATTTATTTTGTAGGGTGTTCATGGTTTTATCAAAAAACTTTGCTTTACGCTTATCAAGTTTATTTCTTCTCTTTTCACATACCTCAGCAGCATTCTGCACTGATACAATCTTGTTGCGTCCACTTTCTAGCATGGTTTGAGCCAACGCGATCTCTACCATATCTTTCTTCTTGATTCCCATTGCGAGACGTTCATTGCCTTCATTGACTAGTTTATGAGCCAATTTCAAATCGTCTTTCACTTCCTGTTCTTTATCGGTGAGTAACTTTTCCTTCGATGTCATTGATTCAAATGTCTTTGTGAGAGCTTGTTGAGTCGACGTATCTTTGATAGTTTGTTCAGTTAGCTTTTGGTCACTTCTTTAGGTTTTCCACTTCTCAGCCTTTTCCTTCTCTTCTTCACTGCGGATCTGATATTTGCGATGCGCATTGCGGTGTGCTTTCATTAGATCAGTTGTAATCGGTACTCGTGAGATACCGCCATGACGTCTTACGGCATCTTTCACTAGTCTCAATCCAATCAATGTTTCCTCAGACAACCTGGTTCTTTCTGAAGTTAGAATATTTTTGTTAATTGAAAGTGAGCGTTCGACGTCCGCATTGCCATGAGGAATATTCAGGACTGTTCGAGCAAGCTTATAGAGATTCGTATACTTTGGAAGCCCACAACTGTTTTTCAATCGCCCAACATCACGCCAAAAATGGTCGACACGTCCACTTTCTTCGAATACAGACAAAGCAGGTGACAAATCGTCGTTTTGATATGCAAGGTATTCATCACGAATCAGGTCATGGTCAGACGAAGATATGATTTGTGGAAAATTCAAAACCAATCTCTAAATGGCGTGCGTATTGGATTCTTTCTTTCTATGTAGAGGATGGAGTGCCAAGGCATCTCGCAGGAGTCTGTTGCGAATTGGCAATCGTTTCAGCAGATACTTTGTGATTGCAATATAGCACTTGATCATGCACTGAATTTCGATTTTAGGAGGAGTTTCAACGTTGCCATTTTCTACTTCCTCCCAAGGAACGTGATTTGCAGGCAATGAAACATCTACGTCTGCAATTGCATCGACATTTGACATCTGATAAAAGGGATTCTTAATGATGCATGAAAATTTGACAATGTACGAATTCACTATTTTGGGGCTCATAAAACCTCGAAAACAGCAATTCAAAATAAAATATTGCTACATAACCATTCAAATTCTTAAGACAAATTTCATGTATTATGAGATACAAATACAGAAAGAATGCAATCAAGCCAATAACTCATTCGAATAACAATGGTTATATGTACATGATGAAAAGAAAAAAAACATCAGAATATAAAGCTCTTTACTAAACTACATTATCGCAGTATCAGTATGACATTCGCACTTAAAGGAGTTCGAATGCTCATTTAATGGTGCAAAAAGTTTCCGAAAAATCTATTTCAATTTCAAAGTTATTTTGTTCAAACATAGTCTGTTTTTCAAGCGACGAGATCTGACAACTTCAGACAGCAATAAGGAATCCAACTCCTTTAAAGTCAGTAAATGAAAAACATTGGAAGATTGAATGCTAACCTTATGTATGTACTCCATATTAATGTCTTCCAACACTATAATGAACTTGCACACGATTGTACTTTATCCTTGTTAGACATGATAGCCTACATGTCTGGAAGCTGTTTTCTACGAAACTTTCTTCCTATGAATTCTTCTAATGCTGGTTACTCGATGAATTCTTTCCTTATCTGTGGAGGAGATTGAGATTAAAATCATTGTATGAATATGACAGTTCGACACTTAAATGAAAAAAACTTCGACACATAATTGAATGATTTTTGTATGGGCTTTTTAATTTTTTCTATTTTCTATCTTATATTTACTTTTCTATCTTTTTTGTAATATAAAAGCTGTTATTTTTATGATAATTTTTTTAAATGTAGAATTACCACATTATCTTACAACGGATAACAAGGATACATTTCTGTGATAATTATTTGATTATGAATCTGTAAATAGTTCTGATATATATAATTTTCATTAACTGATAAAAAGTCACAATATGATCCGGTAACTCTCACGAAACAAATAAAAGTCAAATTACACAACTTCATAGAAAAGTAGGGATTTCGCCGGAAAGTAGTGAAAAGTAGGGATTTTGCAAAAAAATAGTGAAAAAAGGGAGACCCTTAAAAAGTAGGTAAAAGTAGGAAAAGTAGGGATCACTGGGATGCCTGCGATATGTATGTAAAGTCTTTTTCTCTGCATTGTTGCGTAAGCACTTAACATGCTCTTAACTTAAACTCATGCCGTCATTGTTTCATATCGAATCGTCTATGTTACCAATTAATCTTGCATAATGCAGTAAAAATCAAACAATATCATAATTTGCGAGGCCTTTCGCCGTTTCTCTTCGAGTAACACTGCTTCAAGCATCTGTGCACATTTCATTCATTCAAAATATGGAAAAATCTATTACATCTATCTGTTAGAGTCGTAAAAACAGGAGTTGTCCTGCAATTTATTCAACAACTCCTCGATGTGACAATCTCTCTTCACCTTGATCACAGGACGCCGTGGTACTGGGAAAGGTCAGTGCCAGTTTCGTGAATTTGTTTGTCTCAGGCAGCGTTGCACCCAAATTTTGTCTTTCGAAGTAAACATTCAGTTCATGAATATTGTACGTGCGAAATTCATTACTTTTGTACGTGAGCGCAGGACAACAACATCATGACTAGTATCAACTTCATAATCACTTTTGGCAGAGTCAAAAATGGCATCGAACTTCGTTCTCGAATCTTGGAGAAATTCAATGCATTCATTTACTTTTTTTTGACAATAACTGATATCAAGTGACTTCTTTTGCAGAACATTATACAACACATCAGTGAATGCAAACAACTCAGAAAGCAACTCCAAGCAAAATATGAAATGGAACGATTTCAAAGCAGACAGGAAACCGCGCACATCATTGATCACCGAATCATCCCAACTACAAGGATTTTTGTACATTTCTTCAAATAGCAAAATCAATTCTGTCCTGTTCGAGAGTTATAAATCCAACGAGTTGGAGCAACACGAGGAAGTCGAGCTTTTACAAATTCGTCAAGACATGCTGTTCGTTTTGTTGATCTAGTAAAGAAGGCCGACAAGCCAGATAAAGTCTGAAAAAATATACACGTGGTCGGCAAACTTTTCAAGGCTTGGGACAAAACTAGATTCAACACATGTCCGAAACAATGAACAAACAATGCATTTGGGATAGTCTCCTTTACAAGCGCCTGTAATCCGTTCAACTGACCTGCCATCACCGCTGCTCCATCATGATCAATTTCTCTTCGCAATCAAATTCCTCTAGAACTCGAAACACATGAGCACACAGTGCCGACGCTGATCTGTCTTTGCTTACGTCAGTAAATCCAAGGAGTGGAATGTTGTGATCTGCTGCTTGCGTCGGATGTTTCGTCAAGCATGATGGCCACGAAGTGAGTTGAGGATAGCTCAACCTTGATCTTATCGACGATGACGTTGTTGATCGATGAAATCAGATCATTCTGTATACGATTGGATAATCCTGAGAAGACACTGTCCGAAGATAAAGATGAAAAATGCGACGAGAGCAAGGCATCATAACAACTAAGCATGTGGAGAATTTCAACGTAGTTGCCACGATTTGATGAGGAAGCAGACTCATCATGACCTCTGAACGCCAACTAAAAACATAGAAATAGTTTAAGTTTATTACTCAATAGTGAAAGGAAATCAAACTTGTAGCTAAAGAAGAAAGGAATCTAATGTCAACTGTTTTTATCTTTCACTAATCGGGGGATTTCAGAAGCCCTGATGACCTTAACCTTCAAGAGAGATCGCGTGTTAGCTCGTTGACACGCTGTCCTGTGAAATGGTGTATAAATGAATTCTGTTTAAATAGATGAACGGAAATTGCTTGTTCAGAAAATGAAGTCAGCATCTCATTAGGTCAAAGCCAACTTCAACAAGTTGAAAAATCTACCTTGACCAATGCTTCAGTTTACAATAACACAACTACATCGGAAAAATTAACCGACGCATCAGTGCAGGATGCAAGGATGCCGGAACGAATTTAGGGCGAGGAGGGCAAGAATGTTGAAGCAGGGCACATACTGAAATAAATTTTCCATACCAAGAAGCTCAAACCATTACAATCTTTAGACATACAGACCAAAGTATTAGTGTTCGGCACGAGCACTCGAATAGGCCTACTCACTGTCGAAGTGTTACTCGAGTAGTGATTCCGAGTACTCTATACAAAATAATTATGTGATAGTTTGCACAACTCATTGCTTTGCCAGGAATATGTAATAAGTCCTCTTCCACTTATATCATTATTTTCTTCATTAAAAAATGATAATTCGCATATCTATAGCACCATGTAGCAGCCTAAGACTGCTTGTAGCCTACAAGATCATGCCGATTAGAGAATCTGAAGATTTCTATTCGCCATTATCCAGATCGATGATTACATACATGTACTTCATTGCATTGAAGCATTCAATGTGAGATAATATGATTGAAAATACCAGTTGTTTATATGAAATTATTCGTTAAATGGGCTGCCATTAAATACCTCAACAAAGCATCTTAGAAACACAAATACGAAACATATTAAGTAGCGAGAGAAAATATATCAGTTGTGAGGGCACATATAGCTGTTCAGAGCTCTCGCCCAGTAAACTTAATAACTGAACTGTAAATTTGAAGCTCGGCTTCGGTCGTGAATAATATTCCGCGTGTGGCTTGGTCTGCAATTACCGCGCTCACAAATCACACTTTGTTCAGTGTCCATAATAGCAGACATCGATGATATACAATTATATTCAAGCATATAATGGCATGTTCTATAAACATTCATACAACGAAATCAGAAAATGGGGAAAGTAATTTCATATTTGATTTTTTGAGTTAAACAAATGGAATACATTCTCAAGTGCAGTATACATAGGTCCATGAATCAATGAAACTTCGCTGATTTCATCTCAGAAGAATATGAGCATGTATACAGCAGATTAATCATTTTTATCATATCAGATAAAAACTCTGGTTATCTCAATGAATTATTTTTAACAGTAAATTTGCCAAAACAAAATCTATAGTAGACCAATTGGCAAGACATTACTTTATAATGTCAGCAATACAATGAAGAGGAAAAACTTCCCGCTTTTTGTAAGGCCGACTTTATAAAAGCGCGTAAAACGTTGATGACCTTCTATAGTCGATCTTACAGGATAGCATGAAACAGTAAGTCTACGAAAAAATTATGTATTTTAAGAATTTGTTATTATGTACATGTTTTTTGTTTTTTTATGCACAGAGCTGCAAGTAGTATCCTACATTGAATTAGACGGCATACTATAGTAATACATGATATATGATGCCCTATAAATACATTGATGATTCATTCGAGCACTGGAGTAATAATCGAGTAGTGGTCATTCGAGCAATACCGAACACTAATCTATAATATAGACTTACATTCCAATCGCTTGCTTGTCTCCTTCGGAAACGGAAAGTCTACACTTTTTGTTGTTGTAGAAGATGAGGCCTCACTTGCAAGTTACCTAGACAGGTGACTCATAAAGATACAATTCCGAGAAAAGTAATTTTGTTTACTGCAAAGTAACGTCTACAATATGCATCGCCTGACGGATTTATTGCATTGCATGTACAAGACATTCCAAAAAGTAGGCCTACTGAGGTGCAACATGTGTCATAAACTAGGCTTGATATTAGCCAATATTTTTTGTTGCTGATGAACATTATCATTCACTCACAAAAGTGCCTATCAAGCTAAAGTTCTCCTAGTCAGTGTAACTAGGGTATACATACTAACGGTGGTGATATCTTTAATAAAGCCATGATCTTTCAGTGTAGGGGTCTCTGAGTATACATAAGCGTGTAGCACAAGGGTGCGCAACCTGTGGCCGTACGGCCGTTAAAGAGTCAAAGTGCGGCCGTGACAATTAGAAGTAGGCCTAAATGAAAAAGAATATTGTACATGTATATTGCAAATATTTCTGGAGTTTGAGGCAATCGAAAAACAATCGTCACTGTAGTAGCACTGTAGAAAACCTTTATGCCCATGCTGTTTGGAAAAATGCGCGCCTGCAGGCGCGATGAAGGCGTTCAAGCAGTTTGATAGCTCATGAATAGAATATTTTAGGGAAGTAACATTCATGTGCATTCATGGCTACAGTCATCAGCTAGAAGAAACAAAGGGTACAATTGAAGTTTGCTCGAATTGTTCGCGCGCGTAAGCTTCAAGTCCATGGACTGAATAAGGATGCCTACTAGATCACCGGCCCTGTGATGAATGAATTTTAGGGCCCCCAGAAAGTTGACCTAAAAAAATGAAAAGTTGACTTTAAAAATCGGAAAAATTGACTTTATAGACCTAACCATTTTTAGAGAGTTTCAACCATTCATTTTATGCAGGGCATACCTAGGATCTAACCAAGGGGGGACAAACCAACCTATGATGGTAGTGATTTCTAAAAAATGTATTTTTGGAAGATGAGGGGATAAGTACCTGTGCCACATTAAAACGCTTATGATTCCATGGAGTTTGATTAGAACCATTGATTTATTCATTTATTTTTTATTGTAAAACGACTAGTTCAATCATAGTCAAAATATTGTCATTTACTTACCATTGTAATATAAAACAAGAAACTGCCTCACGTTATGAGGTTTAAAATTCCTGTCCTTGGCTAGTAGTTTCTGAAGCATAGAGAAGCTTCGTTCAATCGCAGCAGTCGAGAGCTGACACTTCTGTAACAATCCATAAATGCTTGGTGACATCTCCGGCCGTGTGAGACCAACAATGGACGACATGTCATTTGCACTCAATCGCTTTGTTATGTACTGTCCAACACCACAAGGGTCATTTGCAAAATTTATGGCTTGCAACTGGTCGAAAGCCTCAGCGAAACTTTCGAATATTTAAATCAACTCACAATGACTTCTTCAATGATTGCAACGCCATTTATTGCCACCAGGGAGTATTAAAAAATGGAAATGATGAAAACCAGTAGTCGTTGATTTCACCATGGAGTACTTACATGTATAATAGCTACCAGTCATTGCTATTCTTAGTACTCCCGATGCGCTTTTGAGAATCACATGATCATCTAGAGTTCGCAAATTGACAACCTTCGTTCTCCCGTGACCTTGTACGTATTCGATTGAAGAACTTAAATATCATTGAGTGTTTAATATAATGCCGTCTCACAAATGCCACTCAGCCATCAACAAAGAAAATTTTGTGCGTATCATAAACATAAAAACACATTGTTTGTATCTGTCTCTAGAAAATACAATAATATGACGAATAGTTCTCGAAAATTGACTTTATAGACCAAAAACAATAAAATTGACTTTATTGACCTAAAACAATAAAATTGACTTTATTGAATTTTATAACTTTCTCAATAGACCAGATAGACCATTATTACACCGGTTTTAGACATTTCTGGTCACCGGAACTCATAATAAAAAAATTGACTTTATTGACTTCTGGGGGCCCTAAATTACATTAGCTTAATAAAGGGCTTTCTCCTTCAGTTGCCCTTACAAAAACATGCTTTCAACAGTGCTAATAACACCTTAAGTCTTTTCTGGTCAAAAATGACCGTCGGTCGTATATGGGTTAACTTGCTAACTCAGTCTTTACGAAGTAGGCCTTTATGCGATTTTCAGTGCGTCTTTCATCAGGGAAAGCTAATTTGAGTGGTGGAATATAAAAGGGATTACCTATTGACCTAGTTGTTTGCGCACATATTAAGTGCGGCCGTGATTCTTCCGGCCTTCGAAATGGGGGCCGAAAAATGTATAAGGTTGCGCATCCCTGGTGTAGCATCATGCTTTCGAGTTACTTAGTTGATTGATACTATCTTGTCAATTAAAAGACCTAAAAACTCTGCAGACTCATGGAATCTGGACTGCATTTCACGTTACTTAAATGAGATAACTAGCCACTATGTTTATTCAAAATCAGCTTGTTGCTTCGGAAAAACGTCTGAGCAATGAATAAAACTATTTCATCAGAAATACTTGAACATGAACTTAAATCTCGAAAACAATTGTTGTACACGTATGACTGCATTTCTGCTCAACGGCACCTTTGCCCCTCCTCAGACCCCCTGCGCCCCCCCCCTGTTCCGGCATCGATGGCAGGATTGTCACCTTTCTGTGGTTGCAGGCATTCTCAAATATATTTTAGGATATCTCAGAAAAGATAGCACTCCCAGCTATGAATCATGTAGCGGAGACGGGACCATAGCACGCTAAGATCGTGCCAAGACAAACAGTGACTCAAAGGAACTTGAGTAGAAGAGTGGTAGACAACTCATGCCGACTGACGAAAAAGAACGAAATTCAATCGTCAATTGGGCATTTAAACGAATTTATGAATTCTAGAAGATGTCGAGAAACGGCAGAGTTGTTAATTCGATGATAGGCAAACGAAGTGACTGACAGTGGACTCCACAGGACACGCAGATTACACAGGGATGTCCGAGATGGAAATTGAGGCAAGAGCTGTACGACTTCGGCGGCAAAAATTGAGCAACCGCGCCTGGGAGCAGAGGTAACTGTGCAAGACCTATTCCTGAACCGACAGGCATGATAAAAATGCAGATGTGAGTGACAACAAACACAGTTCAATTTATCGCTTATACAAGGAGGAGCAATATATTATGTATAGAGGAGCAATAAAACGATGGTCCCCATCTTCTACACAAGACGACCAGACGATTGTTTTTGTTATATCCTCCATCATATCATAATGATCTAAATGCACAACATACTTGTGTCTTGTGATCGAAGTACTTTGCCCACTTTTCTTGAATTACTTTCTCCATTTACCTATCATCACTATTTTATAATCAACTTGCATGACTTTGATTACCTTTTTTAGAAATAAATGTTACTATTATTGTTACGTTAGTAGATCAATAGTTGCAATCACTATGATTTATGTTGAGCTGTCCAGAGATATGATGTGTTTTGTAAAGTTCCTTTTTTGAAGATCTTTAGCAATAATGCATGTGTATGTAGTATGTTCTAATGTATGAGCTTTAATGTGATGTAAATTATCATGATATATTACCAAGATACTGACACCAAGCCACTTTCTTTTCATGTCTACGAGTGGGCGATTCGATGAAGATGGGCGTTTCACGATGAAGATCAAGGAAGAAGAACAAGTTGGAAAGAAAGACGGTGGCGTTTGATGAAAGAGCTCTCACGGTAGCTGTCCGCGTGGAATTCCCGACCCCCTGTTTCCTTAGAAGATCGGGTTTTAAGGAAGGTCGCCCTAGTCGGCAGTTGTCCCACCGTGTGTGGCATATAGGGCATCAATGCAAAATTTTCATTTAAGTATAACGTCACACCCAAGTTACACGATGCTAGGATGATAGAAGATCGATGGACATGAAGAAGGCTATGGTATGAACATCAATGACAAGAGACTGATAAAGACCATGATAGAGCTGTGATGTAAGTTTTTAGCAATATATGACAAAGTTTTTTCTCGTAATGTATAGAAGTTAGAACGTAAGGAGAGTTGGCTGTGACGGTTTGAAAATAAAATCATTAAGTTGGCAAAATCCTTGAATTTTGAAGATGCATCGTGTCCGCAGGCGGCACTCTCACATCTATCGGCTATATGATAAGAAGAATGTAAGATATGTAACGAAAAGTTTCGAATAAAGTAACGATAAACGATTTTCAAAGGTTTTCAAAGTTAAAATGAGAAGCGAAGTTACCATAACATGATGTAATGATTTTGATGACATAATTTTGAGTACAAGTTGAGATTGAAATGTCAAACCGCAATAATGACATGCTAAATGCTTTCATAATAAAGTTGGCTACAACTGAAGCTAGGTGTCTTGGCTAGCATGAACATAACGAACAATAATTGCATCGGATTCCAATAAAAATGATACTTATGCAGGCAATTTCGACAATGAACCAATTTTCAAAGTAAAACATACAAAAAAATAAAACATTGAACCAAATTTGATAGATACATTGAGAAGTTGAGTCGCTTAGAACGTAATTGTTTGAAAATATGATTGTTTGTGACAACAATTCTGTAGTTAAGCGAGTTTTGGGAAGTACATTCGTTTCAAATATCTCAAGGCTTAAACAAATAAGTGAAATATTAGTTGCATGTGATCATAACTACATGGGACTATACTGCCAGAAACCATGTACCATCAGTGGCAAAGTGGGACCTGAAAATTACTGAAGTTTACATAATTGATTCCTCATCCAATTGAATAGTCGACTGGAAACGGATCCCAAGTATCCTGAGGATCTTCAAAATAACAACATCAAGCACATAGACATCGGATTACATTATTAGGAATAATAATTATGTTATCCGATGTCTATGATCAAACAATTCAAGAAATTTGACTTTCGAGTAATAAAAAGCATTGCTCATACTCAGAGCATGATGCACAATCATAGACATCGGATATCAACAATAGGGTCTTGACTAGCCAGATCCATGTAGTACTGTGGATCTATGCATGGCCTGATCTGCTAGGAGTCATGGCCAATAATGCTGCAGTCATGGTGTTTGCTCTTCCTATTTTGCTTTAAATGATTTGAACTCTCCGAGTATACATTGGGCACGTGCTTTTTGCCCACAGACATCGAATACTAAGGCCCTTTTCGAGTTGCCAAATCGATGTGACTTTGGCAACTCGAAAAGGTGATTATTTGCAAAAATGTGTGCTTTTTACATGAACTTTGTCAAGGTCTCAGCGAAATTTTTAGTCGGTCAGAGTCCGCTTATTTTGGGAAAACCGGCAATTCTAAGTTTGTAAACAAATTAGGAAATTGCACTCGCATGTAAGTTGTGATTAAGATTTAACCAATATATTTCGTAAAAACATAATTTTTAATATTCTGTTGTTTTACTGCATGTCGTTGCATCGAGACTGTTTGAAATAACGCAATGCACGTGCTGGCTGTAGAATATTTCATGTTACAGAGTAAAAACTCTAGTGTTCTCTTAACTTTCTATCTCTAGTTTAGTTATTTTCATACAACCATGTTCAATTATCTGTTGGCTGGTTCATAAATCCTTTAAATCCTTCATTGGATCTTTCTCAATTTCCAGTTGCAACCAAATTTCTTTTTTTAAATCGTTTAGAGCAAAAGCCTATCTAACCAACGAAAATAATTTTGAGATTCAATTCTACATAACTTTCTCGAGTTTTCTCGCTTCTAGCAGAAGGAATTCATGTTTAAAGTATTTCATTTGATAGACAAATAGAAGAGGCTAAACATGAAAACCTTCTGAACACTCTTCTGAACTTAAACATGAATTCCTTCTGCTAGAAGCGAGAAAACTCGAGAAAGTTATGTAGAATTGAATCTCAAAATTATTTTCGTTGGTTAGATAGGCTTTTGCTCTAAACGATTTAAAAAAAGAAATTTGGTTGCAACTGGAAATTGAGAAAGATCCAATGAAGGATTTAAAGGATTTATGAACCAGCCAACAGATAATTGAACATGGTTGTATGAAAATAACTAAACTAGAGATAGAAAGTTAAGAGAACACTAGAGTTTTTACTCTGTAACATGAAATATTCTACAGCCAGCACGTGCATTGCGTTATTTCAAACAGTCTCGATGCAACGACATGCAGTAAAACAACAGAATATTAAAATTATGTTTTTACGAAATATATTGGTTAAATCTTAATCACAACTTACATGCGAGTGCAATTTCCTAATTTGTTTACAAACTTAGAATTGCCGGTTTTCCCAAAATAAGCGGACTCTGACCGACTAAAAAATTCCGCTGAGACCTTGACAAAGTTCATGTAAAAAGCACACATTTTTGCAAATAATCACCTTTTCGAGTTGCCAAAGTCACATCGATTTGGCAACTCGAAAAGGGCCTAAGCATTAAGGTTGTTGATGTTCGATGTCTATGTTTTTGCCAGTGTCACATGGTAGTGTTGCAGCTTAGCAACAATGCACATGAAGTTTCGATTTTGCTTAATGAACTCTGGTTGTGAAACAGTACCAAACACAGACGTCGACAATCATCAGTGCGGTCAGGACGTCTGTTCAGAGACACTATTATAGCTATAATTCTGCACTCTCAGTTCGTTTGTTTTACTAATAAAGCATTTAAAATTTCTTCATTTCCATAAAAGCACGCGGTTTCATCTTTTACGCAGCTGCTCATAAAAGAAATGTCGAAGAGACATACCAGTTAATCCCAGTTAACCAGTTTAAACTTGCTTTTGATCAGGATCTACTCACGCTGTGATTCATGACTTTGCTGGGCTGGTGTATTATTAATATATGTCTATTGACACGCCTGTAACAGTTCTTAAAGTGACTTTGATGTAATGATTTTATGACTGACTTAAATAACTTTCTTTGCCGATAAATTTATTAACCAGCTGTTTTACACGTTATTTATATTGATGTTTTTTTACGTATGTACATGTAAATTTGTAAATGCATTCAGCGATGTATTCGTTATACATGTGTTAAATCTATGAATGCATCGAGAAATTAATTAATGTCGTGGACTCCTTTTTCCTAATTATTAACCAATAGGATTTTAGTAAGTTACCATGTATACCTTCAAAATTTGTCTTGATTCATATTTTGATTTATGTCTCAGTTTTTACTAATGTTGCTCTGAGGTAAGGTTGAGTGCCCACAACTTGTGTAACTTAACAATCTACTAAGCCACAATACAAGAATTCAATTGTTGCAATCCAATCAATTCTATATTCACTAAATTGGAACGTAAGCTATAAAAGGGATACCATTCTATTCGCACTTTATTAAGTATTACTATAACAATTGGCGTCGAACGAGCAGGATAATACTTATACTGTACTCCTGAAATTTATTCAATTACAAGCATTTATTCAACATGTCTACATTACAAGTGACCATTGAGCAAATTAATCTCCAAGATGCAAAAGGTATTCAAAGATGGCATGATCGCTTCAACTTAGTTTGTAAAACTAACAAAGACATTAACGATGATAATCAAATTGCATTTTACTTGTCGCTAATCGGACCTGAAGCCTATGAACTTTTAGAAACATTGTCCTACTCTGAAAATTTAGAGAAAAGATCGATTGATGACCTGCGCGTATTACTTACGAACCACTCCAAACCTGCTTACTTTGAATCTACAGAACGCGCCAAGTTTCACACCATGTTTCGCGAACCAGATGAGCGATTACGAGATTTTCTGCTACGCTTGCAGAAGCAAGCTTCAAAGTGTAATTTTGGTGACCAATTAAAGATCGCTATGAGAGACATGATAATCGCCGGGGTAAACCACGTATCAATTCAAAAGAAACTTCTTTCTATTAAGAATATGGTTTATGAAGAGGCTAAAGCTATACTCGAACAAGATGATGATATTAATTTTATTTTATCAGAAACAACCAAGAACACGACTCTCACCAAGAACACAGTTCTGTTCCACTCGAAGAATTTTAATGTTGGTAATAGTAATGGTAATTCTTACCAATCATCTTTGAATCATAGAGGTAACTCCAACAATTTTCGGGGATTTCAGCAAAATCCACAGAATTTACGAAACACACATTATCGTACTTCCCCAAACAATCAAACCTCGCAAAATTATCGTATGCCTCAGAACAATGATAATCCAAGATTTCCAGTCCGCAACACAAACAATTCCTATAATTTCCCAGATCGAAACAACTTTTCCATTGATAGACGGCAAAGGCAAGATACATTTAATGGTAATTATGGAGGTAATTTTGGATCCTGTAATTCGTGCGGTGGAATGCACCCTCGTACTACCTGTCGATTCCGCGATGCTGTTTGTCTTAACTGCAATATGAAAGGGCATATCAGACGAGTCTGTAGACAGAGGACAGACAATCCTACTATTCATGCCAGAGTGGCAAACGTCTGGTATGTTGTCCGAAAATGAAGGCGATGAATGCAATGAAGTTATTTATGACTATCCAGCTGATGAACCGACACACAACGTTCAAATTTTAGGTGTCAGCGACTTTAGTGGCGACAGAAGCATGCACCTGGAAGAAACCATTTTCTTTTTGAACGGTCGAAAATCGAAGTTCATCTTGGACACTGGATCTCCCATAAATTTTATGCCTATGAATATTTTTTACCATCTCGGGTACGATAATTCACTGATCTCAAACACGTCAACGAAAATTCATGGTGTTTCCGGCCACTCCCTCCCAGTCGTTGGTAAGACAATTCTCGACGTCATCAGGAATGACAAGCGAACACGTGTTAACTTCATTATTACTCAACAAGGTCCGTCAATTCTTGGACTTGAAGGTCTCCGTGCCTTGGATTTTCAATTGGTATTGGTCACTAACTCAGAAACTCAAAGTTCCATTCCAATGAAAGAGATTCAGACTGCCAAGCCGCAGACTACTAACTTAGAAAACACAGTCCAACAAACTAATGTCAGTGAGATGAAAAACCAAGAAATCAACAATGATGTCCTGCCAAAGAAATCCGCAACAGTATTCATTCCCTCAGCAATTCGGATGGTGGTATGAAAATCAATCCTGTCCATCTAAATGTATCTTCGCCTCCGAAATTCGTGAAAGCACGTCCAATGGCTTTTGGAATTCGAGACGCCGTTTGCCAGGAATTAAACAAACTCGTGGACTCAGGAATTCTTTCACCGATACAGTCTAGTTCGTGGGCTACTCCCATAGTCGCTGTCAAGAAGGCAAACGGATCCATCAGAATTTGTGGAGACTATAGCGTAACTGCCAATCAAAGTTTGAAACTGACTTCATTTACTACTCCTAGCGTTGAAGAAATGTTCTCCAATTTCCGCGGCTCTAAGGTATTCTCCAAGATTGATCTTACCAATGCATTTCTTCAAATTCCTCTAGATGAACATTCAAAAGAATCACTACAATAAATACGATATGGGGTCTCTATCATTACAACTTTCTGCCTTTTGGTCTGAGCATCTCTCCTGGAATTTTCCAACAAGTCATGGATCAACTCGTACAAGATTTACAAGGTGTCAAGTCGTATCAAGATGACCTGCTTATATTTGGAGAAACCAAATCCGAGCACGACGATCGCCTTCAGGCTCTTTTGCAAAGATTGGAGAATATCAATGTAAAGATCAACGCTAAGAAATCAATCTTCCGCGTGAGTGAAGTGCACTATTTGGGATACATCATCAACGGTAGTGGTATTCGCCCTGATTCTGACCGCATTGTATCAATTTCAAAGGCCCCAAAACCTTCGAATGTGAAGCAGCTTCAGTCGTTTCTTGGATTCATTCAATACTACAGTCGATTCGTTCCACATTTCTCTACGCTAGCCGAGCCTCTATTCCTGTTGATGGCACAAGAACAATTTGAATGGACAGAACAACACGACATTTGTTTTAACACCTTGATCAAGCATTTAGTCAACGGCATCACCTTGCAAAGCTTTCAACCGGGTATGCAGTCAACTCTCATCGTCGATGCTTCTGAAGTCGGTTTGGGAGCTATACTGGAACAGAATGGCTTACCGGTGCTATGTGTTTCGCGTAGACTTAGCAAGTCTGAGAAGGTGTACTCGCAAACGCAGAAAGAGGCCCTTGCAATCAAATGGGCTCTTAATCGACTACACAAATACCTGTTTGGGACAAAGTTCATCATAATTACGGATCATAAAGCCCTGCAATATATTTTCTCACCATCAAGTTCAGCGAGCAAGACTACTTCCGCCATGCTTCAACGTTGGGCATTGGAAATCTCCGCCTACGACTACGAAATCAAGCACAGTCCTGGAAAGAAGATACCACATGCCGATTACATGTCCAGATTCTCCAATTTTCAAGACTGCCACGAAGATGAAGAGATGTGTTTGATGGTTGCACCACTTCCATTTGATCGAAACCAAGTCATTCAAGAGACTAAGGCACATTACAACGCAATACTTTCAGCGATGAAGAATGGTTGGTCCTTATCAGCAAAGAAAAGGTTTCCCGAACTATACCGATTGCGCGATGACCTGTCCCGTTCTGTCGATGGTGCTTTGCTTTTGAATGAACGAATAATTCTGCCTCCAACTTGCCGAAGAATGATGCTGGAACATCTACATGGAAGCCATATCGGACGTGATAAGATGAAATCCCTAGCAAGAACAACATGCTGGTGGCCAAATATGAATTCAGATATAGCATCCTACATTGATGATTGTGACAGATGTCGGAAATTCAAGCCAAACACTCATCCCAAATGGACTCCGTGGCCGCTCACATATGAACCTATGAATCGTCTACATGCTGATTATTGCGGTCCATTTTTCAACCAATACTATGCCCTCGTCTTAGAAGATAGCTACAGTAAATACCCTGAAGTATTCTTCACAAGAAATCCCAACTCTAACTTCACAAAGACTGCCTTCAGGAAGTTTTTTTCACGGGAAGGAATCCCAAAAGTTTTGGTGACCGACAATGGGTCCCATTTTTCCTCCAGTGAATTGAAAGATTGGTTACATTCAATCGGTGTGGTACAGTTATTTACGGCTCCCCGACATCCGTGTTCAAATGGACTTGCTGAACGTTTCATTCAGACCCTCAAAAATGCGATCAGGGCAGGCAATCCCCAAACTTTCCAAGAATTAGAACAGTTCGTGGATAACTTTCTGATGCAATATCGCAATGCAACTCACTCTAACCACTAACAAGACACCAGCGTTCCTCTTCAAGGGTCGATTATTAAGAACTTCCGCTGCTCTGGATACTACTGATGTATTATTCTACCGTGGAAATAATTCAAGACCCACGAACGGCATTGTACTACGTAAGCTGGGCCAAAGAATGATAGAAATTATGGACGAGGACGATGGCTCCGTTCATAGGCGTCATATTGATCAAGTTCATATTTCGAGGCCAATCTCTTCAAGTACCCCGTCAAGGAAAGGAACTCAAGTCAATGGACCAATCTCCTCAAGCACACCGTCAAGGGAAGAGAATGATTCTTCATCAACATTGCCGGCTACACAGGAATCGAGTCGTACCTTCGATGGTACTCTATCCTCTCCCAAATCTGATCTCAAGTCAAGTCCAGCCTCATCTGAACCAGATCAGTCCGACAGTGTTACTGATACTCTTCCTGCATGTTCGAATGACAATGAAGACATCAATACTGCTCCTGATATTCGTCCTAGACGTAATGTCCAGCCGCCGAAACGCTTTCGTGATTACGTTCCTCGCTAAGGGGGAGAAGTTGTAACAGTTCTTAAAGTGACTTTGATGTAATGATTTTATGACTGACTTAAATAACTTTCTTTGCCGATAAATTTATTAACCAGCTGTTTTACACGTTATTTATATTGATGTTTTTTTACGTATGTACATGTAAATTTGTAAATGCATTCAGCGATGTATTCGTTATACATGTGTTAAATCTATGAATGCATCGAGAAATTAATTAATGTCGTGGACTCCTTTTTCCTAATTATTAACCAATAGGATTTTAGTAAGTTACCATGTATACCTTCAAAATTTGTCTTGATTCATATTTTGATTTATGTCTCAGTTTTTACTAATGTTGCTCTGAGGTAAGGTTGAGTGCCCACAACTTGTGTAACTTAACAATCTACTAAGCCACAATACAAGAATTCAATTGTTGCAATCCAATCAATTCTATATTCACTAAATTGGAACGTAAGCTATAAAAGGGATACCATTCTATTCGCACTTTATTAAGTATTACTATAACACACGCCTCATGTTCCTCAGTTTTAAGAAACTCATAACAACGAAAAGGATTTATCGGAGTGTGGCTACATACGCTGCTTTGTCTTACATTGGCTAGCTTGGTCTTGCTTCGTGTTCTTTTTGTTTGAGCAATTTTTAATTATTTTCTGGGTGAAGCACACCTGTTTCTTTATGTCTGCAATTGATTCCAAAGCACTGAATATAATTAAACCTCCGATTTTATGTGGATGATGTATTTGTGTCTTTTGATTCTTTATGCGGCAAGCAACCAATTCCGGTCCGGCACAGCTAGGGTAGCCGTTATAGCAGCATTCGCTTGAATTGGATTATAGCTACCCAACCGGAATTAAGAATGCTCCTTAATTGAATGTCTGGGTAATTATTGAAGTTGAGTATACATACAGTTTAATAAACCTTACCAGAGAGCCGCAGTAGTAGTTAAGAAAATGGATATAAAATTTGCTCTCTGATACAAAATTTGAAGTTGACATGGCAACCTGGAAATTATATATGATATAGTATGATATCAAAGACATAATAATTAAGGAGAATCAAGTTCATTAAATATCACAACTGTCACAACTTCCCTCCCTTTGAATTTAGGACGAAGTCTTTGAATCGGGAAGGTGGTTTGATTACACGTCTTGGACGAGAACTTGTCACTGAATCGTTGTTCTTCTTATCACCGTCACTTGGTTCATCTGCGGCCGTTTCACCCACAGGTTGTTCGCCCGTTTCATTTGGAATTTCTTCAATTAATTCGCTTGTGAGTTGTTGGCTCGTTCCACTTGCACCTGCTTCACTATCATATTGTAATTGTTGACTCGATGCTTCATTTGTAGATTCGGTTTGTATATTTGTAGATCGGTTTGGTTAGGATGGTTTGGAGATGTGAATTTGTTCTATATGTCGTTGGTGAATACTTCCATCATCTTGGTCCATAATTTCAACCACTCTTCTCCCCAATTGGTGGATGATGATACCAGAAGATGGTCCTGAATTATTATTTCGGTAATATATTACCTCCGTAGTGTCCAAAGATGCAGATGTTCGCATGTTCCGACTTTTGAACAACCAAGATGGAGTGGCATTGGTAGTAGCATGGATAGCATTTCTATATTGCATTAGGAAATTGTCTACAAAGCTATCCAAATCCTTGAAATTTTGAGGATTTCCGGCTCTTATCGAATTCTTCAATGTCTGTACAAATCGCTCTGCCAAACCATTGGACTTTGGGTGTCTTGGGGGACTGTAGAGATGAATCACACCTAATTTTCTAAACCAATCATCTACTTGCTTAGCATTAAAATACGTTCCATTGTCTGTGATAACAACTTGAGGAATTCCTTCACGAGAGAGGAATTTGCAAAACGTTTGTATGGTGAAGTCAGATGATGCGGATGTCATGAAGAATACCTCCGGGTATTTGCCATAACTATCCTCAATGACCAGAGCCTAGTAGCGTCCAAAGAATGGTCCACAATAATCAGCATGAAGACGTGCCATTTGTTCGTAAGTTGTTGGCCACGGTTTCCAGTTAGAGTGTGTCCTCGGCTTTCCTTGCTTGCATTGGGAGCAATTAGCTACATAATTTGCTATGTCTACATTGATTTCCGGCCACCAGCAAATCGTGCGGGCTACTGACTTCACCTTGTCATGTCCAATGTGTCCGCTGTGCAAATTTTCCAACATCTGTTTGCGGCAGGAAGGTGGAAGAATTACTTTTTCGTCGAGCATAAGTACATTATCGACCGAGACTGAAATTTCCTCTCTTCTCCGGTAGTATTCAGCATACTTTTTCTTGTTTCTGGGAGTCCATCCGTTTTTCACACCTGAGAGAACTGGAGTGAAGAAGTTGTTAGTTTCTGTAATCAGCATGTTGCGATTGAACGGCAAAGGTATAATCATCAGGCATTCGTTTTCATATTAATTAGATTCGAAGTTAGAGTATCGTGATAGGAAGTCTGCATGAGGAATGCGCTTTCCTGGCTGATGTTCAATTTCATAATCATATGCCGAAATTTCTATCGCCCATCTCTGCAGCATATTTGAGGTCACCTCGTTGATTGAATTTTTGGGATCGAAAATGTACTCTAGTGCTTTATGATCAGTAACAATGGTAAACTGAGTTCCAAATAGATACTTATGCAACCTTTGTAGAGCCCACTTAATCGCAAGAGCCTCCTTCTGTGTCTGAGAATAACCTTTTTCAGTCTTACTCAAGCGTCTCGAAATGCAAATTATTGGAGCGCCCTCTTGTTCCAAAATACCACCCAATCCTTGTTCAGATGCATCGACTATAACCTTCGACCTTCCGCCTGGCCTAAAACTTTGTAGTGTAATACCGTTAGTAATCTCACTTATCAGTCCTTCAAAGCATTCATTGTGTCTTGACTCGAATTTAAAATCCGACTGCGCAAGCAACTCGAATAAGGGCTCGGCCTTGGTAGCGAAATGAGGCTACCAATTGCATGAATCCTAAAAATAATCGCAATTGTTGCGCATCAAATTGAAATTTTTGAATTTTTTTGCATCTTTTGAAATTGCTAGGACCCGCTCAACATTTGGATGAATGCCTTTACCATCAATAACGTAACCAAAGTATTGAAGTTGGGGAACAGAAAACATTGACTTCTTCGAATTGATTGTTACATTGGTTTCATAGAGTCTGCGCATCAACATGAGTAACCTATGGTCATGTTCTGCTTGAGATTTTGCATAAATCAAAATGTCATCCTGGTACGATTTTACGCCCTGCAGATCACTAATCAAACTGTCCATCGTCTGTTGAAAAATTCCTGGAGAAATATTCAACCCAAAAAGTAAAAAGTTATAGTGATATAATCCCCAGATCGTGTTGATTGTAGTAACTTCTTTTGATGCCTCGTCGATCGGAATTTGCAGAAATGCATTAATGAGATCTATCTTAGAGAAATGTGTGCACCCGCGAATGTCTGTGAACATTTCCTCCATTCCCGGAGTGGTGAAAGAGGTTAATTTTAAACATCTTTTTGCTGTCACGCTATAGTCTCCACGAATGCTATAATCTCCACAAATAGTCTGCACTATAGTCTCCACTAATGACCACAACCATCTCAAGATTCCCAAATAACCGGATTTTCACCCAAACATTCCATGAGCATGCGCTTCAAAGAAGAGTCGTTGCGACCCAGTTTTCGCATCATCTTTCCTAAATCGTTGGACTACACAACCAGCGTTGGCGAAAGGTGGGTGCTTTAGATGCTTAAGCCCTCCTCCCACTTTTAAATTGATGGGGCTTCCCTAATCACCCCCTGAAGTTATTCAATGCCGAGAAAAGTTAAAACTGTCCACGATGTATGATAGAGGTTGAGATGAAGAAAAGAATTTTGCAAAAGTGGCGATGCGGATTGAGATTATGTTTAGAATAGCCTATTGCTCTTTGTGAATTTCGCAGGTTGGCTGTTACACCAAGTGACGAGTTCATAGTTTCTTTTCGTGAGTTGTTAAAAAACGCAAAATACACTTTGATAACCATTTTATAATCATACAACCGGTACTTCGGACTGTTACAACGTCCATCCTCAGGGTACCGGTTGTATGATTATAAAATGGTTATCAAAGTGTATTTTGCTTTTTTTAACAACTCACGAAAAGAAACTATATAGACAAATGGAACATCACTATCTAAAAGTTAATAAGATCGATTGTGATATTTTATACAACAACACTTGCCTAAATATATATATATATATATATATATACGTGGTGTGATCCAAAATGTCCCGGACTAACCTACTTGCAGATAACCTGTGATAACGAATACTACTTCAGATGTAAATTTAGGTCTTTAAGGCATGAGAAATATGGTCGCCGAAATTTTTCCGGTCAGTTTTCTATTTTTAAAAAATATTTTTACATTTTAACATGAATTTCTGTATTTTCTGAATTGATCGAGATCCGATTTGTCTTATTGTTATAGTTAGATTGATTTTGATTTGTACCTTATTTGACGGATATCTTTGCCATGAATATTGCACGTCTTTTGTTAATTGCTTCATGTGTTACGATATCAATCAGTGAAGTTCATTCAGCACGCATTCATTAAGAAATCCGTGTCAACGATGGTTCTTTGTTCTATCAGTTTTCATGATGGATGTGACAAGCGTGTCTTCAGTCGAATATCGCAGTGTGATACGATACCTCCTGATCCGCGGCTTCGCTAATGGTGACATTCTAAAGGAATTAAGCCTGGCATATGGAAGCAAAGCTCCATCGAGAACTACTGCTTATTTCTGGATAAGCGAATTTAAACGCGGAAGACAATCTGTGGAGCAAGATTTTTCAACTGTTGGTCGGCCGCAGGAGATTCCGGAAGAGAAATCGAGTCAGTGCGATGAAGTGATTACAGCACACAGAAGGATAACCATCCGTGAGTTGTCAAGAGAGTTGCGAATCAGTTATCACTCCTGTCATGACATCATCGAAAGACTTGGATATCGCAAACTGGCATCACGTTTCGTACCGAAGTTTCTGTCACCTGAAATGAAGGAGAACAGACTTCTGGCGGCACAGTCAAATTTGGATCTCCTCGAAATGCACGGAGATCAGTTTCTGAACTGCATCCTTACAGAGGATGAAACACCTTTAAGTTTGTATCTGCCTCAAAGTAAGCGAGAATCTGCAGAGTGGCGAAAATCAGGCGAGTCTGCCCCTTTGAAAATGCGATCCGGAACATCACATCGCCGGTCGTTGATGCTGACGGTCTTTTGGAACGCTTCGGGAATCCAACTGGTTGACTTTGCGGATAAAGGAGTAAGAATCAATAGCGAATATTATTCCAATCTGTTATCTGAAGCGAGGAAGAAAATAAGAAAGCCACGAAACATTCCCCTCTACTTGCTTCATGACAATGCTCCGATTCACACCTCGCAGGAGACAACCAATGCCTTAACGAGAAACGGATTTCAACTATTGAGCCATCCTCCTTATTCACCTGACTTGGCCCCAAGTGACTTCTATCTGTTTAGATTCCTCAAAAAGCATCTTCGTGGACACCATTTTGAATCGCCAGTTGAACTGCGGGATGCAGTTACTGAGTTTTTTGATTCTTTGACACCGGAATTTTTTCATAAAGCTTTTTGTGAATTGAGACTTCGGTGGCAAAAAGTGACGAATGCTAACGGCTCATACATTGAAAAGTAAACTGTTTTCTGGAACAAAACATTTGTTTTTCCGTTAATTATTAGTCAGGTTATTAGTGATAGCTTAACTGTCAAGTTAATCTAAATATATTAATTCTAAATCGCTAGAATTTATAGGAAAATCTTGAAATTCAGACAAAAATGTTTGAAAATTTTGAAAAAATAGAAAACTGACCGGAAAAATTTCGGCAACCATATTTCTCATGCCTTAAAGACCTAAATTTACATCTGAAGTAGTATTCGTTATCACAGGTTATCTGCAAGTAGGTTAGTCCGGGACATTTTGGATCACACCACGTATATATATATATATATATATATATATATATATATGTATATATATATATATATATATACAGTGGAACCTCCTATTGCGGACATTCTATACAGCGGACACCTCCGTATTGCGGACAGTTAAGCTCAGTCCCGAATAATGTTCGTATCATTACCGGTAACTCCATCTTGCGGACACTAAGGCGCAGTCCCGACGGTGTCCGTAATATGGAGGTTCTACTGATATATATATTAGGGATGCAAAAAAATGTTTTTTTTATCGACAATATTTTAAATTTATTTATTTTTGTTTTTTCTTATGATGGTCGAGAATTAAGCAATATTTTCATAAACACTTTTACGGAATACGCAAATAGGCATCTGTAATGTATTTCATGCTTTATTACTACGGATGCCTTATCATTTCATTTTCAATTCATTTATCGCAATGTTTGATTTTTGAAAAGGATTACACCATGTCAATTATATAAGAAAGAAAACTATGACTTTTGTTAGATACATATATAAGGTGAACTATGATAGAAAAGTCATCGTTAATTTAAAAATTGTATTGTTACAAAAAACAAAACAAAACAACCGTATCGGATGGAAAACAAATCGCAATTACAATAAAATAGTTGATTATGTCAATTCAGTAGGCAAAAAGCAGTTGATAATGAAGTTCATGTACGATCTACTCACTCGGCATCATTCAATCTCAACACATTCAAGCTCACTGTCATCATCAAAATCAACACAATCACAGTCAAAATCTATTTCTTGCCGACTATTGCAAGCAATATTCATAAGTTTCGTGACTATCTAAACTGTCTTACAAGGATGACTTTAATAAATTGCATACTGGTTTCTTAAGCAGCCGGATTTGTATAAGAAACTTTTTTAGGCTAATAAAATTAATGGAATGTAAACTAATAAGCCTATATTTAAAAAAACATGTTTGTAAGCGCAAAATTACACAACATCATAAGCAAAACCATCATAAAAAACATATTAAAAACACCCTAATATGCAACCCTAATATATATATATTTACAGTTGCATTGTTTTTCTTCCGCTTTCACATTGGCCATATTCTGAATTGCTTTGTAGTTGTGCTTTTTGATCATGTTTTTAACGTTTGATGTACAACTGTAGCTAACTTTGACACTATTTCTGTTAAATAGAGACCTGTATTTGTGGTGTTGAGGAAAATGAATATCCAACAGAGTGAGAAAACGTCTACCAATATTTGTCTTCACACTTAGGTTGAACGGAGGGTTGAACCAGAGTATGTTTCGCCGTCTTCTGTTTTTCTTGACATCACTTGGCTGGTACTGCAAATGTTTATTGAAACCACTTTTTTTAAGTGCTCTTTCATAATGTCCTTTCACTTTCTCAAACTCGTTTCTGTCACAAGATAAATTCGATATGCGTATTTCTATCATTGATGGAATTTGTTTGATAATTGATGGTGGATGATTTGATTCTTTGTTTATATACATGGTTGCATTGTTTGGTTTGATGAAAGGTCTGTACTTGCTAGATGGTAGGTCGAAGTATACATCGAGAAAATCCGTCGCTTGAATATTACACTCTGCTGTTATTTTGAGATTATGTTCTTGGAATATTCTGATGATAGATTTCCGTGTTCTATCTGCTTCAGATCCACTTTGACCAGGGAACACTATATATATATACGGTACATAAAATGAAGATAAAATGGTTGTCAAATAATAATACACAGCTCAGGAAAAACTAAGATCTGGATTCCCGACCGGTTTCACCTATTTGAGGCTAGTCATGGGAATGAACTTAATGCACAGCTTTATTTTCAAATAAACATAGTTTCCAGCAAACTACTAGAGAGAAATTAGCACGTATAGAAACAGCCAAGATCAGAATTGTCATGATTTGTTAAGCTTAGGCTGAAGCATAGATATAAGCATCTTTTCTTTGTTTTCTCGATCAATTCTTGTGTATGATGATGACATCTTATAAGTAGGTGCAGCTTCAAAATTACTATGTAAAGATGTAGTAGCTGCGCACCTTATTAAATGACGATTAACGTCCAAAATTGTGTATTGAGGTCTAAACATCTGTTGTCTATGTACTGTAAGTCTTTTCCTGAAACTGCCTCCAGTGTGCCCTATGTATGATAAATGAATATATATCGTTTATTAAAATTGAACCAGGACGTCATCACGAAATTTTCATTTGAAAATGTGTTGATTTTTTTGTACAATAATTTATGAAACGGTCTGTATTTTACGACTTACGAGTTAAGCATGTCAATGACTCTGTTCAGCCCATTGACAAAACGTTCTTGTTTACAAGTTTTTCATGAAGCACAAATTGAAAGAATACATTCCGTGTAAATAAACATTTTTAATTAGAAGTGAGACAAATTCTAAGAATAAATTGTGCTTTGATTATTGCTTTGCTGATTACCAAATAAACCTCAAAACTACGCTACGGCAGCGCATTTCTTGCACAGTCTCGTCAACAACGCTGTGTAGGCTAGACATAACCACGGCGTTTATTCTTTTTCTTAAAAATCAATATAATTTTTCTTACATTAGAAAATGCAATTCAGCCAAAAACAAGATAATATTAATCATTTTGAAATAAAAATAATAAACATTAAAAGAATGGTGTCTCTTTCCATTTTGGGCATGATGAGCCAAGTTTGAGGAAAATGATCTTAGTTTCTGATAATCATCAAATTGTATAGAAACCAATCACATAGACCTTATATACTTTTTCGCTGCTCGTCGCAGTTTCAATAATCCATCTTTTGCGTTTGGATCACAATACCAACCATTTTTTGAAGATACCTTGATCGAGAGTAGGGGTATACCAATTAGTCGGCCGATTATTGACACTGCGGAGTGATAATGGTTAATCGGCCGATTAGTGCACTTCATAGATGTTTGTTGATTTTTCATTCAAATTTGGTGACTGATCGAAAAACAAGATTTCAAATATTTAGATAAACTTCACTCTACATGCGCATTGTGCATTGAACTACTAATCTGAATTCAAATGACTTCTTTTTATCATTACAATGATTGAAAACAACTGAATTCTCGCATAGACTGATTATGAATGCTAGCAAAAGATTTATTCTCGCACATTATCATGTATAAGTCCGCATACTAAGTATTTTTTCGCCGAGCCTGGGTAGAAGAGCCCAGAATGGGGTTTCGGTTCGGACCCGTCAGCCAATTCTTTGAAGGTCCGAATTGTGGTCCCGTTGCAGATTTATTGTTTTGGCCCAGACCCGTCTGATTATTAGCCATTGGAATATATGCGCAAATTATGATTGAACAGTCAATTATTATATTTTTGCATTATCAAAATTCACTCAAATGTCTTCTTGTTCAGAACAAAGACGTATGAGCATTCAAAACCTAATGTACAAAGCCACCAACTGAATGCAATTTTTGATGTACATCTGTTAGTGAACATGTATATTTTCATACTTGTAGATGCTACGTATTCATAATTCGAAACATGCAAACGCGTGCCTGCCTTTCAAACCGTAATTATGAATCGCACCAACCAAGGAAATTTCCATGTTAATGTTATCAATAAAATGCTTGGAAAATTCCGTCATATCTCGAAGAAATAAGGATTTTAGCTTTTTCAAGGTGAGAAATTGAAATTATACTGTTGTTATATTATAATATATATTTTACGCCAACATATTTCAACGACTAAGCGTCGTTATCATCAGGGCACATAACATTAAAAGAAACTATTCAACAACATGAGCTCAAAATCTGAAAAGGTGAAGATGCAAAAATAGATATTTTTAGCACTGGGCTGTGTCTTTGGGAAATCATAGTTATGCGATTATACGGCAATAGCATGTGAGTGTTTCTGAAGCTAAAAATAAAAAGATATAGTATCGGATATACCGCCGATCACGGTCATGAAACAGATAGAAACGGGTTACATGGTACCGATTGCAAAAAACATTGATCTGACTAAATAATTAATTGCAGAATTAACTAGAACCCTTCATTTACTTCACCTTTTATACTCTTTTAATTATGTCGTGATTGAAAGAATTTATAAATATTTTATACTTTTTATAAGTCTTCTGATCATGTTTATAATTCTGCAATTAATTATTTAGTCAGATCAATGTTTTTTGCAATCGGTACCATGTAACCCGTTTCTATCTGTTTCATGACCGTGATCGGCGGTATATCCGATACTATATCTTTTTATTTTTAGCTTCAGAAACACTCACATGCTATTGCCGTATAATCGCATAACTATGATTTCCCAAAGACACAGCCCAGTGCTAAAAATATCTATTTTTGCATCTTCACCTTTTCAGATTTTGAGCTCATGTTGTTGAATAGTTTCTTTTAATGTTATGTGCCCTGATGATAACGACGCTTAGTCGTTGAAATATGTTGGCGTAAAATATATATTATAATATAACAACAGTATAACTTCAATTTCCCACCTTGAAAATGAATTTTAATGAAGGCCCTTTTGCAAAATGATTTTAGCGTTCGCCATGATAGACATGATTGTAAACCGTACAAATTATACCCGATTGCGCATCAATGCAATACATGTATTGCATAGAGAAATATCAAGTTGAAGAAGACGACAAGGGAAATGACCTTATAAGTTCTAAGTAGTCCTTGGTCCTGTCACGATTTCGTCCCTGGTTGACTGCGACATGCAATTTTCGCTTTGCAGCAGACCAGATTGTAACCTTGTGATGGAGCACTCACTAGTGCAACTGGAATACCTGGGTTCGAATCCCAGCGTGGAATATCGGCCTATATATTGTACCAATTTCTGTAAATAACAGATGAAATTATTATCTATCAAAGTTGAGTCCTATAGTCTAGCAAGTAATTACGAGTCACTTTAGACCCTTTCGACATAACAACAAGGGTAGGTTCTGTCCTTTCATGCCATCATTGGTTAGAAAATGGATCGGTTCATCCGCGCTTCTATTATTTTAATGATGTGATTTGATTTTGCTTGGAATGAAAGGTTTATGTAATCACATGAAATAAGCTTCTTGTTGTCGGTCACCGATCTTACTTCTACGAGTAGCAAGTAGCCTACGAGAATCTTATCATAAGCAATTGATAGAAATTCAAAATTATTCAACTCTACGTAGGTCTAGACTAACATCGCAACACTTTTTGCATGGAACATTCAGGACTTGTTTTACCTTTTATTTGGTGCAATTTACTGCTATTAAGTTTCCTTTAACTAAATCCGTGATTTTAGTACATGGAAAGCGGCGATTTTAGGTGAATTTAAAAGAAATAATCGGCCCGATTATCAAAATCACTAATCGGTAGGCTACACACCTAATCGAGAGTCAATTTACACATGTTTTTTATGAATACGATGTTATTTTATCGAAAATAATTCATTTAGACCTAATTTTGCTAAAAAACAAAAAATCCTCAAAATTGTACTTAGTGCTCCTCGATACACTATTTCAACAACTCCATACGGTAATCAATTACCTGATTTCAATACGTTGTATATCCATCAGTGTCGTCGCTCTTCATGCATCAGGAGTTCGAATCTCCAGTCTCAGTGTTACAGAGATCTTGGAAGATGCAAAAACTAATAGCTTAATAGTGAACCCGAATGCCCCATAAAGCAATCGAAGGTAACGCAGGAATGAAATTTAGACATGATGTTGAAACAGCTCTCAGAAAGAATGAGGAAAAACTTAGATTGCGAAGAAAGGTGGCAAAGACTGAAGAAAATCAACCTAGATAGTGCTAAGGAAAACATTAGTTACCCTAAGGGTTGAAAGACAATGAACCCTTGGATTAGGAGGAAATGATAAAGAAAATTACGAAAGACGAGAAAGTGGAAAAATAAGAAAACAGACGAATGTCAAAAGATGTACAGGAAGCTAAATAATGAACTGAGGAGAGAAACCGATAGAGCGAGAGAAAGCGGTAGAACCATGTGTGATGAAATAGAAAAAAATGCACTTAGAAAGGCGTGAAGAATTTGTTATGTGAGTCAAAGTATGTCAAGATATGTACACAAGAGGACAAAAAAGTTCTTTTAACTTCCTGACGAATATTAGGGCAGTTCTGTGACCTCGACTGAAACCGGGTGAAGACCTTTTGTACTTTAACATTAAATATATCTGAAAAGACGTTAACTTTTTTCTACTATAGCGAATTATATCTAGACAATCATAATTACATCCGCTTTCTATTTCTCATTCACTCACACTTGCACTCAGGGACGGCGGAAGACGATGAAACGGGCACACCAAATTAGAAGGGCACTTTTTATGCCTGAGTTTTTTGACTAGTATAATGGAATATATTCTAAAATGCTGCTGACATTGAAAATAAAATTTAGATTTGCGCATGTCATATGCCATGTCAGGCGCGTATTAGTTGATTAAGCTTTAAGAAACGGCAGAATTTTCAAGGCATTTTCATTCAACTTCTAGTTTATTCATTAATCAAATTAATCGGAAAGTTTATGCGCATATTCAAATACGCAAGGTGCAGCCATTTAAATATTCCGCACATTTAAATCTAGACTCATTAGTTGTTGTTTATAAGTTGAAATTATTGAACTAATGTTATTTTTCAGTTTTTCTACGCACAATTAGCGAAAGCTGTGCGTAGAAAAACTGAAAAATAACATTAATTCAATAATTTCAACTTATAAACAACAACAAATGATATCAAAGTTTTGCTTTACCAAATCAATAGAAATAACAAAACATTAAATCTAGACTTTTTCTTGAAAATTATAGAGATTTCATTTATCAAACATGTAGATTCCGACTTCGACACTGAACCATACTGAATGCAGTGTTATGAAAGTTGATCGTGCTATTGAATATAGATCATAGGCCAATCAAAATAGAGTCAGTCAAAACCTTCCAAAAAAATTAGTCGTCGTGATTGGTTTTGAATGAATTGCTTCATGATGTCCTTTGAGTTGAGATTGAGTTGCACTTCACTTCCCAAGGAAAAAGTGTTGATTGCATCCCAACATTTTTTTGAGTTATCTCTCAGCAGGTAGATAATTCACAGTCGCTTGACATGTCGTAGACATATCCGTTGTCATAAACAAATGAGCTAATTCTGCTTTTTATTTGCTTGCTTTGTCCATTGCCTCCATCCCACGCTTTGCGGCATCGTTTTCACTTGAATGGGATTGTTCTAAACAGATAAAAGTGGAAAATGGTAACTTGGTAACTCATCGGCAAACTTTGGCTGTCAAAGCAATGATATGCCTGAAAATTTTGAACATCAATTAAATTATGGGATAGGGCATGAAAAGCTGTTAACCCCCCCCCCCCCCGGTTTCCGCCGTGCCTCATCATGAATCACGCCGATTGTAAGTTATCCTTCGTCGTAACTATGCAGACTTCAGGGAAGTAGGCCTATATATATACTCCTAAAAATTGTAAAGAACAATTTAAAAACTGAATTGACATGTGGTATCAATATGTAAAATGTGCAGAACTGCAATTGAAATGACCTGCAGGTCTAAAGAAAGAAGATTACTTATTTTAAGCACTGTAGGAATAATAGCATTGTATAACATGCAGATAATTTGGTCGCGTAGCGGCCAAAAATATCTACATGATTATACCATGCTATGATTTCTATTGTTAACATTTTATGATTTCCATATGAATCAATGATAATTCGATGGCATGCGAACTAATATTTATCTTAGAGTCATTGAACATAAAGTACAAATTTCGAAAATTTCAAGTCATGCATATCAGTAGGAAGCATCCGATATAAAAGCTGCAGCATGAATCCATAGAGTAAGCATATTAGGTAGAATGGTAACTCAGCATTTATGAAATCCCCGATGTGTATGCAGTTTCGATTTCATTAAAGGAACATGAGTCGATACCAGGTCGAGACCTAGTATCACCTGTGAGATATGCAGTTTTTACACGTTTGGAGAAATGTAAACGACTTTGACTGATAAGGATAACAATACAGAATGAGGATTAGTTTTCCACAAATCCTTCATGTCACGTCAATTTGGAGAGGCAATATAGTTTGTTAAATTAGCAATTCGATGGGTCACAAAAGCTCAGCTTTATTATAATAACACCATGTTCTGAAGCGTGACAAGAGCAAGACATCATAATCAAGGAAGCTTATCCTAATTAACTTTAAAAGATGTTAATGGGTCCACAGTACTATTCAGATTCAAGAAATGACGCCTTGTGAATCATAAAATCATCACGCTGAAAACTGAATTAAAAACATGACATCTCAGCTAAGAAGCACAATGAGATTTCAACTTTTCCTTAACTTGCAGGGACATGCATTATAATGTGGTTCATGAAATTTCCTAGATCATCAGCTTAATTTCCGCTTAGATAAGATGCTTGTTAGCGAATATTCATTCCTTTTAATATCCAACTTGTTTCATGTTACTTATAAAAGGGCTTCATGTCGGTAGTATATAAATTTGCAAAATTTAACTTCTCAAAAGCTGCTCAAATGATTTTTTGACAACAGGAACTCCAGGACAACAGGATCTCTAAAAAATTGAATCTCTTTATATAAAAATTTTCATTGCATACAGACACTACTTTGAGTCGACGCTCTACCTATACTTACTCTATTGCATTAATTCAATCACTTTGTGGCTTTAATGTCACTGCCCTGCCCTCTGACACAGTACGCAAAGTTGCAGTAATTTTCTGAGAAATTCAACATTTGCAAGGTGCTTAAGGTGAAACAAAAGCCTACTCAAAAATGAAAATGCGCTCTTTCATCTACATTAAATCAAAGGTTGAGTCGTAATTCTGATGACAAGTCTCCATCAAAAAAGTCGCACATACATGTAAATGTGGTAGGTGATAACGATGAAAGTGGTTAAAAACGGACAGAGATAGACTACTACCTCGCAATGTAATGCGAAAATTTAATTTTGAAAAAAATGCGGTAATAGATTTGGAAAATTATTCTCAAAATTGGATGGGATGACAAAGTCTCAAGTGAACGACTGACTCAAATAGCTGCACCGTATCAGATCTTTGGTCATGAGGTTTGCATCAGGCGAGAATTCCACAATTATGGTCACACTTAAGAAGACGCAGGACAGAAGTTGTGCTAGCTTTTGCTTTAGAGAACATTCAAGGAAGACTTGCTACCAATGAAGAGAGGACGCCTATCAACTTTATGGTACTTTTTGGGACATTTCGCAAATTCTTTGTTGACGGTCTTATGTCAGCCTTTATGTGACGTGTCAATGTCGAACTGAAAACAGCTTCCCCGAGGAAATCAACGCATTGCATCTCTCAATATTGTTTGATAATCCTTTTGCGGACAACTGTAGATGGAGCTTTAATAATTCATTGATAAAAATGTGTAAACACCAGTTTGTTAAAAAGGAAAGACTCGGTGAGCATCAGAGAAACACCTTTCTGGCTGACATCTTGTCTGTACATGTATTTTTGCTTTTTACCGTGCATTTTTTCGTTGAAACGTTCCATGCATTATTATCGACAAAAATGCACGATAATGACAACTTTTGCATGCAATAGATGTGCTGTCCATACAATATTGTTTTCCATTTGCAATCATAGCATAGAAATTATGAACGTTAAGATTTAGAATACTAACAATGCGTGTTCATATAATTGAAAATCATGCCTTCCAGGGAATACAATTTTCCGTTAATTCCGTAAATCACTCAAAACTTTTGTTGGGTCTGGTAATTCGTCCAAAAATTTAATAAAAAAATACGGGTGTAAGGGTATCTGAATTTCGTGAATTTATGACGTTTTCTGCATAGTATGGTGTGGAAATGGAAATCTGTCAATGGCCTAGAATTTACTTTTTTTAGTAAGAATAGCCTACAAGCTATTCCTTACTACTTTTAGTTTATCAAACATCCTAAAGTTATTGTCAGTAAAAATTCCATGTTCTGACACATGAGTCCTGTTTGTTTAGTGTTTGAAAATACACTTTCACAGTCAAAACATTGGCATTTTACAGTCATTATAATGCCATTTAGATCAGATTACAACATCTCTTTAAAAATTTCTCATTATCTTTAAAGTCACATGTTTGCTGCCTAAGATAAGCTTGACGTGGTAGAATTTTATTTCGAACCAAACTATTAGTGTCCTTCTATCAAAATGTAAATAACGATAAATGACGTGTTACTATATGGAATTTATATTCTGAGCAACTGTTACCATGTTTGATAAACTACAAGTATGTAGTAAGGAATAAACTGTAGGCAATTGACAAATCTCTTTCCACAGCATTCAGAAAACTTCCCTAATGTTTACGCCATTCGTGCAAAAAAATCAAACGGTTGTAACAGGTTACAGGTCGCAATTTTCAAAAATGTCATAAATAATCAAGATTCTGATTCCCCATCCCTTATTTTTTTATTCAATTTTTAGGCGAATCACTAGTCTCAACACAATTTTTTGCTGATTTACAGAAAGTTTCCGTAAATCGCGATTAAGTGAATTGTAGCCCTGATACCATCCAATTTTGATAAAAGTTTATATAACTACTAGTTATAAGTAGTATAATATGCAGTAAACATAATAATATAAATTAGTCCGCGCGTTGAGACAAAAATTGTCTGAGAAGCAGAACATTTGTCTGATAATACGTATCATCAGCCGAAATACTGATTCGGCTGATAAATTGTCTGCTACGTGACTGCTTACAGTTTAAGATATCGGCCTTGTAAAACGCATAAAAAGAGGAATATGCAATTAGAACGAGACCATTTGTTGAAGAATCGGTATCGGCGCTTTTGGCAAATGCTACCCTATTACAGAGATTCACACAGCGCTCAAGCGAATACATTTGCATGCATCCATGATTTGCATACCTACTCATTCAGGTAAACGATTAATTTGCGCGCAACTGCAAAATTTATGACGCGTGCAAAGATACGCACTGACCGGGGAACTAATTACAAGCCAACGAAATAATAGCGGGTAACTATCACAATCATGTAAATTCATGTATGGGCAACTATCACAATCTTACACATGTAGGTCAAGCTCTCCATGTTGTAGACTAGTACCTGAATATTATTCAGTGAATAATTATAACTAATATTCAGTGAATAATTACTTTCTGAAATTCGAAAGACTAGAGGTCCACTTTCAAAACATCGGACAAATATGACTTTTTGCAGAAGCTCCCACTTCCTATGATAAATACAGAAGACTATGAAGAATATTAGTCTTGCAAATTTCATTTTTTCTGGTTTTTGCACACGTATGTACATGTTTATTTTACCACTAAAAATTCCTTTGCCGAAATAGCTAGGGATATTTGCTCAATAAGAAGAAAAACACACGAGTGCCACGTCACGTGCATTATTATATTTTTGTACAAACACTTTTGATTGAATTACTTGTACACGCCGGTCACATACAAATGAGGTCACAGCCCTGCAGTCAAGCAGAGCGTCACAACAGCAAAAGTGACAAAGGGCAAGTGGAACACGGTGTGACGTGCGCAGAGAACCGTATCTGGTGGTAAAATGTCGATCGAGTATCTGATACTGGTGCGATAACCAAGGGAACAAGTGATTGAGTTGATTGTGCTTTGAATATGATTAAACATAGCAGTGTAAAGAACATCTGTGACACTGTAAAAAAATTGTTTAACCGTATTCACTCTACCAACATTTCATCGGGACATTTTCTGATCAGCATTTGTAGAGCATTTCATTATTTCACTGACTTTGAAATTCAGTGAATAAAAATCTAGTGCACAAAAGTGAGGGAAATCGCGTAACATGTTCTCATTTGCCATTCTTAATAAAATATGCAGGAATATCTCGTGACTGTAGTGTTTATATTTTATGCAGATTAATTGATGAAGCACCGCATAATTTTAATACAACGCGATAGGAAAATTAACATAAAAAATGGTTCAAGTCAAGTTATCTAAACATTTCATTTCAGGCTGTGTTGGGGAAAGCTTTAAAAATCCGTACTTCTAAAACATATCCTAACAAAACTTTTCCCAACAGCGCAAATTGTAGAGTAAATACGGTCTCTGTCGATAAAATTGTTACAGTGACTTATGAAATCACAGTTTGTGCAGAAAATACAACTCAAACGGACGATCATCATTCTAAACGTCGCAGACGAGAGAGTGCTAGCCCGCGCAGTGACTGAGGAGAGATGCGATATCTTTGACCAGTCGGTTATGATTGAATTCATTAGATTTGAGCAAGAGCTGAATCGGCAAGCACGCTCAAGTCTTTGATCGGAGCAAGTTTCGTAGAAGCGACATAACGTGCACAAGACGGACACGCATATACGAGTAAAGAGCATCACAATAAGATCAAGATAAATAATAAGTTAGTTGGAAATCACATAGAAACGGAGGGGCTCACAAAGAATACGACAGGGGAGGGATAAATATCACACGAACGGCAGTGAATTTGGCAGGACCGCCGACCACTAGACTAGAGAGAGAGAGAGAGAGATGGGATATGGATGACGACAAGGATGATGACATGATAGCTCGGCAGTTCATCTCGTGTGCAGTGTAAGTGATGCGTACGACAAGGAGTGATTGCCAACAAGAGTGTGGTTTGGCACGCATGAGATGAGGGCTGCGGAATTTGCAGGAGGACATGTACAATGACGAGACGATAGCAACAAGAATATCCGTAGTATAAGGCATCTGAGTTGGCAAATTGCACAGTGGTTCAATTTCTGCTTCACGTCAGCATATGATAGAGTTATCGAGTTTAACAGAACACGATTATGGCGTATTGATATTTGCTGCAGCCTTACGCTTGCTGGAAACCTGAAAATGAACAAAGACCAATTTTTTTAAATATTACAAATGTGATTTTTTAAAGAAATAAGCAGCATGGAAAAGCCAACTTTTCGATACCGTGGCATGAAAGCGAGTCAACATATTCATAAAGCCTATATCTAACTGATTCATCAATCGAAGACAAAAAATAGTAAACCGCGCATTGCTATCAAATCTGACACTCATGAAAGTGACCTTACCCCTTAGATTCAACAATTCATCAATCATCTAGCTACCAAAGGAGAAATGAAATGTGGTACTTCTAAGGCCAGATTATTTATATGACGTGTTTAAAGATCATTCATCCTCATAATACAATAATTCAGTGGTGAAAATGAATGCGCGCGAATACACCAGGTTAATACAAATAACGACGATCTCTTGAGTTCTGATAATTAAATAGGATATCTGATGATTATTTAAAGAGAGACGTTGCAATTTTGAGAAACTTAGACAAGCAAGCCGATTAGACACAATAAAACCATATGAGAAGAGAAGTTTTTCGACGATGACTTTATTGTAAAAATTCATAAATAAATAAATTTGACCAATTTTATTTATAATGGTCAAATTTATTTATTTATGAATTTTTACAATAAAGTCATCGTCGAAAAACTTCCCTTCTCATAATTGCTGAAAGACGACGAACACTACGATGTTTCAATAAAACCGTAGTATCATTACAGTTGATTGCCGTGCACGGGAGAATCATTGTTATGAGAAGATGCAGAAAAAACACTTCCACAATTTGTGGCTTCGAAAATAAATAAAAATTCATGTACAGGCAAGGCAGGGGCTAGACGCTTCGCGAGGCTGCTGCTGTTTCAGTAATCTAAAGAAGAGTGTGTTAATGGCCTTTAAGTTAGCTCCAATTCTACAGATTTTTTCTAAAACAATATTTGTAATCCATCCCCAAGCAAAATTAATGGTCAAGAGCTGTAACCACAGAATTAGATTCATCTGCGCACGCGTCTTCGGTTTCCTAGAATGGAAGTTTCATATCTGTCCTTAACATCGAAATGGCACATCACAGTTAGACAACTTGCTCCTTCTCGAATGGATAATTCGTATATTGCTTACCATTGGGAATGGCAAACACCAAGCTGTCAGCTGACTTTGGACACCAGCCAGTGAGTGAGTGGTGTGCGTGCTGTGATATCATTTCGCACACACCAAAGCACACATCGCTGTCTGGCTACATTGTGAATGCACTATGCAGCGAGGAATGCTAAGAGGATTGCGAAATCATCAGGTGAACTAATTTTCGTGCGCCTGCTATTTTTTTTTAATAATGATTGGATCGACCAACATAATGGAGAAAACTTGTGCGCAATGACCTGAATTCTTCGAATCTGAAGGAATTGTTGTTGAAGCACTTTGCTGGAATTCACCGTAATCCGCAAGCGACGCACGACTTTTTCCTATCTCTGTAAGGTATTAGGAATTCACTTTTGCCCACTTACTAAGTTCCCGGAAGTCGATTTCGAATAAATCTGACTTCTAGTAAACCGAAGCAGATAGACAAAATATTTAGTTCTGTGGTTGTGACAAGAACATCAAGAGACAGCCAAATACATAAATTCTGTGCTATTTTATAATTGTCTTGATAATTGTTAGTTTTGTCTACTACTTAATATACATTAAATAAGTAAGATGAAAATATGGATTGATGTAACAATAGTCTACATTAGTACACATAAGGAGCGTTCGACTCTGGTTACTGAATCCACTGAGTATCTCAAAAAACATGAACTCTTTAAATCAATTGTAGTATCAAGTAGAATCTAGCAGTAAGTATCAAGCGGTAAAAAAAATGGTTACGAAAAAGTGTCCAGAAACTAACAAAAGACATTTTTTGATATTGATGGCATCATCATCAGTAAACTATGGCATCAGAAGGACGAAGTTTCTCTCGACCTGCACATAAAGATTAATGGTTTTCAAGTTCATATAGTGCTGAGCATTTTGCAGATCTGATTTTCTCAGACATGTTTATGTAGACAAATGTCTCCACTGGAGGGTTGATCGACAAATTCTCTTCTTATTTTGGTCACTTCCGAAAGATACCAAGAAATACTGTAAGGCAGTAATATAAATTTATAATTCGTGCTTCACACCAAACGAAGTCGAACAACAGTAAGCGAACAAATGTCTATGGCTGTCCCGGGAAGGAGACAGTCATTTCAATGGGGGATGGTTCTACCACATCCCCACAGAGTCACACAGAGTGAACAGCATCATTAAAGGGGAACATTATTCGACTGTTGTCAGTGAGGCTGGTCAAAAACTTGAGTGATGGCAACATCCAAGTTTTTAAATGACATTGGATCAAAACCCCAGGACAAAATCCCAAGGTTGAAAAGCTAGAGTTTCCGTATAATAGCGAGTGCATTAAACAACTCGTCCAAAGATAGTCTCGACTTTTTTTAAAAAAATATCCTGGTTGAGCAAGCGCCAACCGTCTAATTATAATAAGCATGCATTTATCGGTAAGATTTTAAAAAATTGCAGTAAGCGGCCGTTTACACAAAGGCTCCATGAAAGCAAGTAGACAATATTCTCAAATTAACATTCGATTATCATTATACTGATTGAAGTAATTATTAAAAAAAATCCCTGTTGTTGAAATGTAATTTTATCTTAATTTTTGTACGTATGACGGCTTGTTCACCTCTTTCTTCGAAAGGGCCGTCATATCAGCGAAAATCTTGATAAAAGTATACTTTAGCAGGACTAATTACTTTAATCAATTTGTTTAAAGTCAAAAATTAATCAATTACACACAGATTGGGACATCAAAGTATAATCAATCAAACACAAGCGGCATAGATCTAGGATGAAACTTTAAGAGCTTTTTACAGTTTGTGTGGCAGAGCACTAGATTGACATTCATACATTTTATGTGAACATAACTCGGATATAACTCGGAGTTACTTTTGCACTTATTGAAGCATGCGAGGTTGTGAAGAAGTAAATATTACAAGCCGTTCGCTCTTATTTGTTCCTGATGTTGTAAAGAACAGAGGATCCCGAAAGTCATCTGAGGCATTGTTTATAAAAAGCTTGCCAACTGATAGACTCATCAACGGTTGTAAAGGTTTTGACTAATAGCTATCACTATCATAATAGGCCAAGTTGTAGGAATAACCAAAGATTTCAACTTCCTCAACATGAAAATAGTGAATGGTAGATTTTCGAACATACCAGGACATCTCATCGCAAAATATCACTCAAACCGATTCGAAGCGTTTCCTCAGCTCTTCACAAAGAAATATAGCATCAAAGGGTAACTAGGCCGATGGATACCCCGATCATATCACATACATAGTCAAGCTATCTGAAGTAACTGGCCTCAACCACAAATTCTTAGAAATGAGTAATGGATGCAATGAGATACAATTCAAAAAAAGTTTCTTATGCATTCAAGAGTAAACACATTGGTAGATTCTCTCGGCTGTCATAACAACCAAGCTGAAATTAATCATCATTGCTTTAAAATCGAGAAATTCAGTTATCTATCGTAACTGAATTTTATCGACGAAATAAATGACATGCACATGGATGGATTGAATCATTTTTCATCGAGACAATTGCCTAAGTATCTGCTGAGCTGTTGACGAAGCTGTCTTGTTAAAACGCATTAATGACCGATATAATAAGTCATTGAATTAACCATTCCGTCCGAAGAGACGGGTGATCAGCTAGTAGTTAAAAAGATAATACTTTAAAGTGAAAAATGAGCATTTTTTGATTGTCGATATTACAGATGCTTTAACATTTTGAAGTAGAAGCATTTGTTGTGTTGAGAAAATTATTGACCCGATGCTCATTATTACGAATGAATACATCAATACACCCACCATATAGATCAATATCATAAGAGGTAATCAACAAATATACTTCTTAACCATGAAGTTATACCGGATGTAAAACACTTTACATAAACCTAGTTTGATCACTCGCTTAACCTACTAAAATATGACATAATTAAGTGACGTAACTAGAACTGTGAATGTGGTCATATGTGACTGAAACTGTTGCAAGAAGCTAATGAATATTTGATCGCTCATTGGGAGATGAGATTTGAGATAAAGTCTAAAAGAGAAATGATACATTTTGTATAAGGTAGATAAACACGTATTCTCATCTATAGAAGATTCAACGTCTGATCTACTTTGATGAGAAATTCAAATGATTAAGACTTTGAGTTTACTTTGCGCCTTATAATGTTTCCTGGATGATTTCCAATCTGAAGATGATCGTCGAGTAGTTGATCAGAATCTCTAAAACTGTCAACCACTAGAATGAAAATGCTATTCGCAGTCAATCAACTCAGAAATTCACTTTGCCGACATTTTTCGCGTATACTGTTCATGCAACAAAGGTACAGCAATGAAAGGTATTACGGTAGAACATGGCATAACTGGGCACTGGGCAGCAATATTGCAGTAGAGATACACGTATGGAGCGGTGGAGCATTGTAGTGTTACGTCAAAATAATAGTGGCACCAAGAGATTTCATTTTAGGTGTGCAAGGAGGGAACTCAAACTACAAAAGAGACAATGAAGATTACAACATCACACAGCAATGAAGTATAGATACACGTATATTTCAATTTCATATATTCTAACACAATTGAGATTCATTCACTTACTCTCAGTAATATACTTCTGAGTTTCAATTGTGCTGAATAAACGCTTTTTACGACAGGGCGAATTCGCGCAGGACTACAAATACTGCATTACCATTCGTTTAAAGAGAGAACAAAAATATATAGATATTAGTTCCAAAAGCATCGCTGATAAAAGCCCGTCTGTCTTAAGCATACATGTGCAGTGCAATTGAGAGCATAGATTCTTAGTAAAGAAGATAGGCATTCGGTAATTAATTCTCCTTAATTAACTAATCTTCATTCTTAATTAATTCTCATATGTGACAAACTAATAAGTAGCAAAAGAAAACTAGGCTGTGCAGTTTACTTAACCGTCAGTCAAAACAATTTGACGCTATATTTCGTTATCCCTGGTTTCATTAGTGCTGTCGTAGATTTACATGTATATTTAAAAAATCTGCAATTAATTAATGATTCTGTCAGAATCTGATATCTTCTTCAAGACACACAAATACTAATTTCTGAGTGACACGATGTTATAGGTGTATGATTTTCTTAATAATGTCTGTCTAAAAACAGATGTGATGAAGAATGGACGATTGTCAGTCGTCACTTGTTCCGCTCAATTTGCTTCTTCACGCCGATTTTAGGTCACTTGAAAGTCAGGATTCATTAGCAACAGTCTTTCCTAATCAGCTGAAGTATAACGTCGGCTAAAACGTAAAATTTTTATCGAATAAAATACACGTATATGTTGAGTTCTGCAAAATAACTATCGACTCACTACAATGTCAACGTTATTAAAAAAATGTTAGATCATACATTTGCCTGTTTTGGCGAGGAAAAATTTACCATTTCCTATCAGTGACGACATTGAGGGCATAATAAAATATGGAAGTAGTTGTCTCAGATCGATCCGAAATTCGATGTCATATTCGACTGAACATTTGCTAATTACGAGAGATTAACTTAGAATGCAATACAATACACTCACTCGCATGATATTTCATTTCTTTTGCAGCTTACAATTAAACATTCTGCAGCATCCATATATAATTGAAGTTTATTCGTAGCTATCTAATTTTGATATTGAAATAATAATTACAGAGACACTAATTTTGCTGAGGTTTATTGCTACCGAATCAGCTCTATTGTCGGTTTGGAGGATCTTCTATATCATAAAGTGACGTGTCTCATTTCAAATGAATCGACATTTGGTTTTTGCTTCCTTATTTAGAGAAGGCAGGCTGCATCGTTAGACTGACATCGATTTTCTGCATTACCTGTGGGAGTCTATGTCATTGCCTTCAGGAAAATTTTGGATGATAATTGGAAACAATTTGAGAGAATTGTGAGAATATTATGTGATATGAAGTGTATCGAAAGAAAATATCAAAATGAAAGTTTACGATCAATATAACATGTTTATCAACCACATCATACATGACGAATATATTTTCATTTGTAGGAAATGAGACAAGCTTGATGAATATTAATTAACTGCTAAATTTTCACTAAAATCAAACACTTCCCTTACTGTCAAATCGCATTGTCCTTTCCATTTTGTCGTTAGTGATATGAATGAGGCCAAAGTAATACTTGGATCGTACAATAATGTTTAAGCTTAATTCGGAAATATTTTGAGTCCGCTTTTTATGTTGTAACATCTTGCGAGTTTAATAGTTTTCCAAATCCCCTTCCAGACTCTTGAAATGAGAGGTAGGAAATAATCAAATTTACTTAAATTTGAATAATCAATATATACGTTTATTAAATATATATTTATTTCAATAATACGCAAAAATGGAAAGCAAATAAATAGACCATTACTGCTAAGCAGTAAAATTCTGGGCGACACCAATATTCAGAATGACCCCACAGTGCAGTGAGTTTTATCGGGAGAGAAAAGAGGCGACTGTTATTTCTATGTTTCAGCCAAAGCCTAATAGACAATAATCCCTTGTGATCTCTATTCTTCTTTCTTTATGCTGTGTTCCACAAATCAATGGACTAATTTTGTATTATGTCTATGTTCATTTGATATCTCTTAATTTTCAACAGAACTTTTTATTCCATTTGACAAGGCTCTGTAGAGCCAAAACCGGTCAGGGAACACGATTTTTCGAGTTTTTTTGGGTGCTTTTGGTTTATATACTTGTATTCATTTACATATGCTGACATCGATTGAAAACTGATAATCGATTCTATTGCATGAGACGTCTGGTCTCTGGATTCATTTGTGCACTGCATGCATCTTACTATATTTTTGAAATAATAGAGCATGTGCTGCACTATCAAAATTGCTGCAAGTTATGCAAACACGATTTCGAATTTCCTGCTGTAAATCTACAAAGCTGACATATATATAACACTAACATATCAATATACCGTATATGTCATTCAGCATATTCGTGATCAAGATTGTTGTCATAGACAAAACAAAACACAGTCTCGCAACCTGTATGTACATATCGATTCTTAAAAAGCAGTGTCGTTCAGTTCTTGCTCGTGGTTATTCGCAATTAAGAAGAATTAAACATGAAGTGAAGAGTATCAAAAAGTATCGATGGATCAAAGAATTGACAAGAAAATACAGACAAGCAGAAAGTGAGAAGAGATCGAGTGAGAGAGAATACCGACGCAAAATGATTAAATTTACCTGAGACGTCGAGTTTAGCGCGTTGAGACGAATCAAGACAGAAACATGTCGATACTGTGGAGACACGAAAGAGTAAAAAGTGATGGAAGGAGAAGGATGAGAAGAATAACAGTGCGAAGAGAGTGGAGGCTTATGTACAATGGATGGGAAGAGAGAATGAAAGCCGCGTAGAGAGGGAAGGTGAATCGAAGCTGCAATGAATTTGAAATTCACTTTTTCACTTCCACAATTCATGAGAATCGAGTAGAGCGCAAAGAGAAGGGGAAACACACCGACCATTATTCTCCACAGTTTCCACGGCGTGGCCCATAGGTTTCTATTTCTACAGGCGACTTGGTGGCGCCGTGATGTAGGGCCCGCGATGGAAAAGTTCTGATGAGTGGTCGTGACTCATCGCTCCATTTCTGAGTTTGGTCAGTTTTTCAACTCCAGGGTTTGACAGGATGGATAAAGAAACAATGAGGATTAAGATTTGAAATTCAAATTGTACTCACAGCGCATCGTGTTAACATTCTACGCATTTTAAAGAACCAAGTACATAAAGAAAATCTTATTACGAGCTACAAAGAATACATTCGAAGCTTAATGAAGTTCAAATCTCTCTTATTAGCTGATATCGCAGAGAATGCCACGAACAAACTTGGTAAGATTCGTAAATTGTTACAAAGTAAAAATTCTAGCTTATAAACGGTTCACAACCTTGTCTACATGGGTTATGAATTAGGGATATGAGAGAAGTCAAGAAATTCATGAAATCCTGTTGGTCTAATTTTTTTGTATCCTGAGACTGTAAGAAGCTGTGTCTATTTACAATTGCCTATCATAAGAACAGCATCGTCTTTTACTCATTGTTGAATATTGTTGCATAATAAGACGAATAAGAAAGTAGTCGTTATAAATGTATTATTATATTCGTTATTACTTGAATATGCTGTGATCACGATTTACAATTACATGGTCTTGCAAATACCCAATTTTTTGCAAGGAAATCTATTTTCTCGGATCTGGAAAGTTGTGTCAGAAGAAACCTGCTCCAACAAGAACCTTGTTATTCACAAAACAATGCATTCATATAAGATTGTGCTAATTGCCATATTTGCGATCTTAAACTCTTGCATGATTTCTTTGTTACGAGTTTAAGGACATGCCAATATCTACAAAAAGTCGAAAGACCTTTCACCTCTCTTCTCCCTTTATGTTTGTCTTCTGCTTGTGAAAGTTTTTGTAGAGGCAAATATTTTTCGGCTTCGCACATCGGAAGTAGAGCTCGATCATTTAATTTCTGCGTGGTTAAAATTCAACTTACTGGCTTGGGTGACCGCCTGCACGACAGGAGTTGTGGCGCCGGAGAAGGCGGAGAGGGCGCCCGTCTGGCTGACCACAGATGCCGCAGGACTTCCACCCGTCAGCGTGTAGTTGCTCAGTAGGGCGTTTGCAGCGGCCGCTGCACGACTGAAGAGAAAAATATATCCAATCATCATTTTGTCGTGAGGAAAATGTATGGTTGAATTAATGGGAACGAGCTAATGTCATGTGAAAACTTTTGAAGGAATTACATGATGCAAATTATTAGCACAATCATCACGGAAAGACGGAATTTCTGAATGCAATAGCTGCCTGACAGAAGATTAAATGCAGCTCGATGTTTTGAAGGGAATATACAAAAAAATTCAAATTTTTCTACACAGCTATTTGAGAACATTTTACGACATCTGATAATAGAAAGAATGTGAGAATGTAAGTAAATTAATTCGACTTTATAGCAGAAGTGAACAATCTTAGTATTCAGAGCATTTGAATACTTCGAATACGGTGTATGTAATTGCTCAACCAAGCAGGTCAATAACATCTAACATTGCATGTTCCTACCATACAACGTTGAATGTTGGCGGAACATTTACACACCGGCTAAGATAGCAAGCCTATTTCTTAGTCCGTAAATGTTTTTGGCAAGCATGAAGCTACGATTAATTTTCATGACCTCCATTCTCATTCTCAATCATTCAAATCTTATCAAAAGTCTTATAATATTTCGAAATGAACTTACAGAATGTAATGATGTTTAATTTACATTTAATAATATCAGGCAATTAATGATATTTTATAGAGTTTTGCTAGATTCTCAGGTGCACCGCAGTCAGGTATATTATGTTTATTTGTATACAGTGTAAATTTAATCCCTAGTATAGGCTCAATATGCTGTTCGAAATACGCCGCATATATTCTTGTATCAACTAATATTTATATTTTTGCTTTTACTTTGAATAAATGCCATTAAATTTCAGTTCACAGTTCAAAATCAGAAATGCCCACAGACTTAAGTACATTGGCAATCGCAGACTCTGTGTTTGATTCTGCAAGGATTCATCAGTACGACTCAGAAAAGTTCAGACTAGTTCATATAATCTAAAATGGAGGCTAATTGACTGAAAAGCAAGCTGCTCTGGATTTGTTCATCCTGGTTTTGATAATCAGAAAAGGTTGCCGAGTGTCAGTTCATTTGTGCTCAGAACAGAAAAATCTAATTTAAGATCGCAGTTGTCAATGATGCAAATATAACGCACATGCACTGTTAAATAGGCATGCACAACACCTTATTGCACACTGATACTCACTACGATGAATTTTCAGCATAGATATCTATAAAACCATACGCGAATTTATCAACCGTAATGCTTCGTCAACGGTAAGCTCTAATAGTGAAATTATACTTAAGATGTAAATAATTACCTGAGAAGCACCTGAAAATCTCCATCAATAATTACTCTTTGATCTTCACATGTCCACGACAGAATCCCTTACAAGAGAATCCCTTCATGAATATCAAGTAAATTGGCAAGAAATTGAAACGTTTGAAGCTGTTTCCCGTCAAAATCCAAAAACTTGGGTACAGCACGCCAATATCAATAGTACTGATGAGTATTTTATTGCAGGTTCCAACGTCATGAAACTGATATTTGAAAAATGCAACAGAATCAAATAGTGTCAAGAATGTCGCAACAATCACATATTTATAAGCTATCAAGAATCCAAAAATGACAAGATCATTATTTATACAATTTTGTATTGACATCAAATGTGAATTCATCACAAGTACAATTTTCGGCCACAATAGCATGAATATTTCTCTATTGAAAAATTGTATCTATAATCTCCTGCAAAGAAAGTCATTAAGAGAGTTTTAATCTTGAGTCATCAAAATTTAAATCAGTAAGCAGAGAGATTTTCTCGTCAAATTTAAATATATAATGCGACGCATCTAATTTCCTTAATTAAGTATTTGAATTGTTATTGATTTGATATCTGTCTTGAGCATTTCTAGATAGTGTTTTATGGTCGTCTTAATAGCGTTTTTTATAACTCTATTGGTTAGGTACAAAAGCGAATGGGAAAATGTGCCATATTCCTAGAATGACGCATCATCAAAATTCAAACAACAAACACTTTCGAAAAAGAGGGCAATAGTTGGAAATTAGCATTAGTAACGGATTGTCCAAAAATTGACTGCTTTATTATATTATACCAAAAGCCATCGGTCGGTTAAGCAGTTCAATAAGGAAAAAAATATCAATGATCTTCGACCGTAAATTCTATTAAACACGACGTTTCGTCTTCGGCTCAATCATGTGTGTTGAGTCCAACATATGATTAAGTCGAAGATCATTGTACTTTATTGTACTTCATTGTATCTATCATTAAAGTCAAACATAAGGATGAATGTGATGAAGACAGACTAGCAGGATAGGACACCGGCGTAACCGCTTTTTTCTAGGTGCGCAGGTTCACGGGCTGATGCACTGGAATTCAACGTTTTTTCATTTTGATGTTTTGTCTTATTTTAGATGGAATCATTTCTTATTATTTTACGTCTTAGACTAGCAAATCGCAAGGAACTAAGATTTTAACATGCAGAATGAGCAATCTTGAAGAGATTCTGGCGATACACAATTTCCGGAAATTCTAGGAAACCCCTAGTAAGAGAAGTCTAGGAAACCCCTTCTTTATGCTCTTTTGTAACATGTTTCATATTTTTTACATCCCTCTTTTACTTCTATTAGACCTCGAATTTCCGGAATGCGTCTCATGCAAGTGGACAATCCAATTAAAGAATTTTAGAAATATTGAAGGATCCAGTGAGAATCGTCTAAGCAAGATAAATCAGTTCTAAGCATCGGCAAAATAGACATAAATGCCACCTACTAAAGTCTATATTTCATTCTTGAACACAATTCGATTTTTCTAGCATTTACTCTTATTTGATTCTGAAAGAAAAAAGTGATACAAGCAATTCTATAAGTAAACATTTTGATCTTAGGAATATTTTTCAGCTTTACCAACTTAATACGCGATCACAAGACAATCTAAACCGAAGAAATATGCTTTGTTTGTGATCACGGTATGCTTAAAGCCTAAGTGCAGAGTAACTAATTAGAATTTTAAGTGCACCGTTCCGGACAGGTGCAACCAACCATATAAACTATGCGCATCTGTGAACCTCCATGATGTTTGAGTAAGATTTCTTAAGTTGCTTGGAACAAAAATTCTAAAACCTTAGTCATTTTGTCTTTCAAAGTAATATCAAAAATTGATTTTGCGTTTTTTTCGAGGCTCGTTCCTATCAAGTGTAACTTCCGCATACAGAATTCCTTAAAAACAATGTCTCTACTCTCAGTTTGCACTTCCGCCGAATATATAATTTCCAAATCCATTAAAATGATTTCAAATTGAGAACATCCGATACGCTATATCCTTTGAAAAGATTTTCAAATGTTAAACTTAGCAATGCATAACATTTGGAAGCAATTATTTCGAAGAGAAACTGACATTCAAATATTGTTACGGATTTCATCATAAATTGGCTTGGAAACTACAGACAATGTAAGCATTTACTAGATCGTCTTTATGGGCTAGAGAATATCACACACTAGAAATAACCCAACGGAATTTTTCAAATTTTGCTGAGTTATGATGTATGAGAATCCGAATAAATACACGTGCGAGACGAAACAATATAATTGAGCAATTGTAAGAGTAGCATCTGGCGTCAGTCAAATACTTTAAGTAAAGTCATGTCAGTTCTGAGTCCTGACAATATCAAAGCTGGGCTTCCAACAACTTATATGAAGACTATCAAAAAAACTGCATAATTTTTTGCTCAGAGTTCAAATAGTATTTGTGAATGACATAAACCAAAGTTGACTAACGTTTTAAAATGGAGCAGCTGAGTAACACAGAATCATTAACAGCAAACAGCCTCTATTGCAGAAAGTCAGGTGTATATTTGATAGCTTTTAATCATTATAATCATTCATGTATCGTGCAGCAGTAGATGCTGCATACACGTTTATGTGGATGAGTCATTAAATTGATTATTACTTTGATTTATAACTCATTAAATACTTTGAGTAATAATACATTATGTCATATGAACGAGCTAGAGTTACTCTCAGTTTCGACATTTGTCCTCAAATCAGTCAATTGATTCAGACAGATACAATTTAATTTGTGAAACAATCAGCGTCATAAAAATTCGAATTATTTTTGATGGATATTATTTATTCAGCCACCCTTCTACTTGGATCGTTTATATCACCCACCTAAAAAGCGCACGCTCGCTTTATCTGATCGTACACACAATGCTTCGACAAAAACTATGGGTTGGTCAATTTCAAAAAGATGTCAAATGCAACATACACGTTATAAAAAGATTTTTCAGTTGACCTCAATGCGATTAACTCATCATGACCTACATTCCGCTCGGGTCTCTTCATCGTACAGTGATTGTTTAAGACAATCATTTGGTTAACCTTTTAGGCCCGGCTATATGAAAATTTTCAGCTCTCTATTCCGGCTATATTTGGCAAAAGTATCAAGTATCAAAATAATCAAGTTTAGTTATCAAAGGAAGGGAAAACGAATATTTCCATCCAAAAGTCACATCTGATTGACAGCAAAATGGCATGCAAAACTACAAAAATTCACACATCTGAAGACTCAGAGATTAGCATAATAAGCTTCAAAACAATCATCCATATGGAGTCCTGGATTATTGGGACACCCAGTGCAATAATACCGCGAAGCACTTGCTCTTGTTCCTGGAGCTGCTTGTTGCCTACACCATCTGCACGGTCTTGTAGGACGCGGTGTCGTAGCAGTTGATGGTATCTTTCTGAGAGAGTGCTGAATTATCGATCGTCGTGGATTTCTCGGTTGACTAAGTTGAAGAATACGATCAACCACTAGAAGTTGATATTCAGCTAGATTCTTATGGCGCATGGCATCTGGCATGTATTTCTTCGCAAGAATAAACCCATTTACGATGCCGAAGCGTTGTAGCAAATGCAATCCTAGCTTTTTCACCCAAACGAATGTCTTTCTGTGGATTTTGACGGTTGACAACATTTGGTCAGTTCTATTCGTACCACTCATTGTTGTATTGTATACATCAATCATAGGAGGTTTCTGATACTCCACTTGTACTCTTTCCTTTGTCATGCGAGTTTTGGCAGTGGTTTCAGCGACATGCACAGAGCTGATAACATAGACAACGCGTTTATCAACAAATTTTGTGATGAGTATGTCTACGTTTCTGGCGAATTCAGAGCTTATCGGTTGCATTGTGAAGCTTCTCAGTTCTTCCGGGACTCCTCCGTTGGGTCTTACAGTACCAAGGCAGGTTGTGTTTTTTTCTAGGAGATTTGATGCAAGTCGGTAGCTCATATACCAGTTATCTGCAGTGATCTGAAAGCCACAATTCAGCAAATTGCTCCAGTCTAGCAAATGGACCACAATTTTCTCTGATGGGGATAGTTCCTGTACTGTGTTCATGTGCTCGCACCAATACTGCGTTCCTTGACCTCCGTATATCGTACGTGTATCCAGAATCTGCTTCATTCAATGAATGACCTTTTATCCCAAACCTCGCTCTCTTCTTGGGTATGTATTGTTTGAAATACAGGTTGCCTTTGTGTAGAAGTAAGAACTCGCTGATACTTCTTCACCTTCAATTTGATACACACTCTGGACTTTATTTCGGAGCAGCTCTATTATGGGCGCAATCTTCTCCATTCGCTGTGGTAGTCTTTGCGGATCATAAGTAGCGAATCTCAGGTTAGATAGAATCAGGGCGAATCTATCTCTTGAAAATGTATCAGTCCGTCTAAAGAATGGAGTGTCCAAATATACACTTTCTGCAAAATAGTCCCTTACTCTGGGCTTTTTGACTAATCCCGTGACTAGCAACATAGCGAAGAATTTCTTCATGTCGTCAGCCGTTACGTCTTGTCACTGCACAGTGTACTTTCTTCTCCCATACTTGTTGATAGAACTGTAGTTTCTCTGTGCGGCTCTACTATTTGTCCACTCTGCTAGTAGATCGAACAATTCTTGATCAAGAATTAGCAGCGCAAAGTCAGCAGGTTCGTCCGGCACTTGCACTTGTAGTCCTGGACTGCGTGGAGGCTGGTAATCAGGAACAGCGTTTGGCCTGGTATCATTGCCACAAATGGCTACTTGCCATTCTGAGCTTTGACTGTAATTCGCATGTTGCAATTTGTGTCGTTGCACAACAGATGGCCGCACATTTGGACAATTTCCAACACGTCGAACCTGTGGCTGCGGTTCATCATTATCGGTGCATGAAGAAGATTCCGACGAAGAGTTATCTGAAGATCCAGGTGATGCGAAGTCGTCGTCTGAATTCTCTGATAAATCGTCATTTGTGCTGTCGTCAAATCCATATCTTCTAACAGGTACTATCACCCGTCGTGACCGAGCACCGGTAGCCATGATGACAAATGAATCATTCTGCCGGTCGTTCCAGAGATCGCTCATTAGTTAATGACGCCCTCAATGAGGCATCACTAACGAATTTCGTTCCAGAGATCGCTCTCTTAATGATGCCTCAATGAGGCATCTCTAAATTCGTTCAGAAGACGTATCACAAAGGCATCATAAATACATTGATCTAGTGACAGCCAACAGGCAGTCTTTAGAGCATCACTATTTCCTTGTGTATCGTTCAACAAAGTTTGCAATGGCGAATATGACCGAAGTTGTGTTGGATTATCACTCGTCAAGATGCTACAGGGAAAGATATTCTCCTTTAGAGATAGGCCATCTGTCCGAAGAGACAATACGCTCTGTTTACCGGTTCAATGGCGTAGAAATGACCAAAATTGCCAATGATCTACAACCCTTCAAAAATCAGAACTATGAAAATACAACGTTGCGAGGGAAGCGATTGTCCACAATTGAGCAAGTTATTATTGCAATGAAATTCTATGGTCATGGGTCTTCATTTCGAAACCTAAGCGAGCAGTATGGAGTTGGGATTGGCACTGTTTCTCGAGTTATTCAATCAGTGACAAAAGCTATCCAACAAGCATACAAAGATCTCATCAAATTACCAACGACCCATGGAGAGTGCAGAACTTTATCCAACGAGTTCCATGATATAGCTGGATTCCCAAACGTCATTGGCTGTGTAGATGGATGCCTCATACCCATCAAACGTCCTACAGTTAACGAACATGTCTATGTTTGCCGGAAGGGATATCACGCTATTAATGCTATGTTTGTGTGCAGGCCTGACCTCCGCTTCACATTTGTCGATGCGAGTTTTCCTGGAGCCACTCAAGATGCTGCGGTGTATCGGGAATCCCAACTGAGAGCAGCTTTCATGGACCATCACATTCCTCAGGGGTACCTCATTGGAGACAGCGGATACGGGCTCTCCAATAATTTACTCACTCTTGTTCCCCATCCCGCCTCTGGTGACACTTCTACACTCAACTACAACCGGGCACATCGGAGAACTCGAAATTGTGTGGAACGATCGTTCGGTGTCCTGAAAAGCCGATTTCGCTGCATAGACAAGAGCGGTGGCCCTCTCCGTTTTACCCCATCAAGAAGTGCAAACATCATAAATGCTGTCTCTCTTTTGCACAATTTGGCGATTGAAATGCGAGTCCCACTTACTGATCCTCTACCAACTGTCAATGTACATGTAGATGAGGAATCCGAACAACCATCCGAAGATGCACATGCCACTGCAGTGCGGAACCATGTCATCTCACTTTTTTTATGTTAGTAATTGTTTCCATTGTTTTTTTTTTCAAATACATGTGCTAAAATAATGAGAGTGAACTTTTGGATTTCTTATATGTAATTGCAAAAGGGTTACATTCCCATGCTACATTGTATAATAGAAACTTCAAACTTATAATTAATGATCTATATAATCAATTAAGTACCGGTATGTATAGAAAATGGTAAATGTATTGTTGATTAATTATACCGGTAGTTATTCGGTATAAGCAACAAGTCGAGTGTGGTAACGTACATGCATCCATGTAGCTATATAGGCCTACTTGTAGAAATGCAGAAACCTATTACTGGAAGCATAAGAATGAACACAATTATCATATATAGCTCATTTATATTTACAGCAAACACATTAGAAAAAACAAAAGGAAAAATCAACGCATCAGTCTTTCTTCAACAGTTTCTTGACTTTCATATCATAGTACTTCTTCTGTACTTCTGAAGTTCTAACACTTCGCGTTGCAACTTCAAATTTTCATTTTGAAGTTGAAGATTTTCGGCCTGCAGCGATGAACTGGATTTTCGCTTGATCCCCGACGAAATTGTCGTAGCAGAGTGACCGGAAGGTATTCTTGTTATGGGCGATGTAAGGGGCAAGAAAGTGCCATCGGAGTCGGAATCGACTTCCGCAGCAAGCTCCAACACATCTACATGTACATCCAGTGGAGCCACTGAGACTGCTGGTGCAGCTGATGTTGATGCTGGTGCAGCTGATGTTGTTGGTGCAGATGCTGTTGGTGTCAAAACTGAAGGCACTGTAGCTGCTGGCACTGAACCTCCATCTGGTCGGATCGCACCTAGCGGTTCATATCCCTCAATCCCATTTAGCTCTTCCGGGGTCAACAGCGAAGCCACCTTGGTCTCAAAATCTGTCAATTCGGGGATTGAGGCTTGATTTCCTGTGATGTCCCGCAAGCGATTGATCTCCTGACCCTTCGGCTTCACTCTCGATCTTTCCACCTGTATTTTTCCTCTCAGATCTTGCCAACGTCTTGATGTCCTCGTGCTCACACATGCTACTTCCTTCTCTATATCCAACCAGGCCTTCTGCTTCTCATGATTCACACTATCAGTGTTGATGTTTGAGCAAAGAATCTTCCACCTTGCAATGCAGCTATCTACCAAAGCATGAAGCTCTGCTTCGGTAAATCGCGGTGATCGTTTCGGTCCTTTGTATTCCATGCTGTCACAACGACTGACAAAGGTGATGAATTGACGCACATGGACGTAATTTTGGATCATCATCGTATTATGATTGGTCTGCTAATCATTCTGTCATTTCTGACGTAAACATGATGCAGGGATGTAGGTCAATCATATTCTTCTTTATGCAGCCTTGGTTTGTGATGACGTCTGTTTATGAGCGGCTCTTTGGAACAAAATTAGAGAGGCCTCATTGAAAAGTTTAATGCACGCGCTCAATGAGCGGGTTTAACGAGCGATCTCTGGAACAACCGGCTGATGCGTTGGCTGCCTGTTATAATATCGCTCACTCTCCCTGTGATGAATGAAGACGGCTGCATCGATTGGCATGACGTCACAGAGTCACGCGTGCGCAAAAGACACCTCAGTCGAGCAAGCCGGCTATGAATGAAAAGTTGCTTTCTATTCCGGTATCTTAAACGCACAGTGGCTACGAGCAACGCTTGTCTGCTGGACCCCTAATGACGAGCACCGCTCGTCTGCTGGACCCCTAATGACGAGCAACGCTCGTCGGCCGGGCTTAAATGGTTAACGAAGATAATAATGCATTGCGATGAGCATGGTAATATGACAGCAATATAAACTACTAACATGAATAACCAATAGTCAATTGCAATATGGCCTGGTAGTATGTGACATGAATGAATGTGACCTCTTACTTCATTCGAGACAATACAAAATATTTTAAGTTTGCCGTCCTCTTCAGCAAATTTTAAAAAGTGGTTGTTAAAGAAGTGCAAGTGTAAGTAATGAGTGTCGTCCTCAATCATCAAGAATGTGAGTAAATAATATATAGTAATTTCATACGTGAAGTATCATCAATGGGCCGAGTTCACATCTCCAGACATCAGCACAGCTCCCTATTTTTTAAGCTGTCACACACAGATTAAATTTGAAATACGTAATCAGCAAAGGAGTATAAACCTGTCCTATTTGAAAGGGAGCATAAACAACTGTTTGATTCGATTAATATGGAAAATTGTTCCACTATGACAATTAATTTCATAATTTAAGCAGTGGCCAGACATTAAACAATCAGGAGTCAATTTCACGGTTTAACTGAGCATCTGAACTAGGATTGATCTGTTAATCACTTCGATTAGATGATTAGAAGCTAGGTCCTGCTACTCAAACCGTATCCCACAGAACTTATATCAACTCCGAGAATGTCAATATTCGACTCCTGTCCTCGATAATGCATCGTCCCCCACAGAATTGCTGAGATAGCCATCAAAGCGACCTCTGTTCGCACGCGTCTCCAATGCTCGCCAAGAAAGGCAATCAGATAATGAAGCAACGCGGCAGCATGATGGATAACGGCCATGGGAGAGAAGTAGTAGAACTCTCAAGAGATGTGCGGCTTCATGTGGAGCCATGCGACCTTTGTTCGGAAAATAGTGAGAATTGGAGAATAGTAGCAGAGTCAAGTCGATGTTCGGATGCGTTCGACGTGCAGAATAATGTAATCGGTATCGGAGCAAAAACGGGACGAAAACTCTATTGGAAATACAGGAAATAATTCAAACAACCATAAAATCTCATCTCAGAATATCATTTGAAAGTTGACAAATGTTTTCTATTTCAAAACTTAATAATTCTTTTGTAAATGTTCTTTCCGATAAGATCTCTGACAATCACATGAGGGATATTACAATTTTATAACTGTCTGCTGAGCACATGAAATAGCAAAATATTTCATATTAGCTGCAAGTCCTAAAATAGTATCAACATTTCATAAATGAATCTAAACATTCCAAATTGGTGTAGACATTGCAGAAAACTGAACTCACGTGTTAACAGGCTTCCGATGAAACTGCATTAAAGCGAACAATTGAAATGCGTGTTAACTATTCAAAATGCATGTCTGAGGCTAAATGCCGTAATTCTATGTCTGCGCCCAGAGATAATAGAAATGTTCAATACTTGCATTACAAGCAAAAATCAACATCCGACTGCTTCTGCCGAATGTTGAGGCCATGCTATAAATTTTCTACTTTTGATTTATGATTGACCATTCCTAGTTTGTCTCTGTGAAAGTTACTTTAGTCCTCGTAAGGACTATAGTTAAATCGTGAAAATTTTGCTCAAATTTATGAGAGCGCTGGATCAATCCTCCTAATCAATATCAAAATCTGATCTAGTGAACATTATGTTTCCTACCTATATCCATACTGAGTGCTACACATCATTTGAAACATGGTCAATATTCAGTTCTGATGTACAGGGATTGAATTTTCAGGCATAGAAGAGTCGTGCAGTACTCAAAGTAAATGTAGCACAAAGTAGGATGACTATCATTGTTCTGTCTGAAATGCAATAATGACTGACAGAATAATTGTTTTCACAAGTAATATGAACGGCTTCAGTGATTTTTCCATCATGAGCCGTTTACATTCTTCATATAATTATATTCCACCTGTCGTCAGGATCACACGGGAAACATGATGATTTTAAATAGAAAATAAATAAATGCCTTTGACTTGACAGGAAAATCTATATACAATATTTCAAATGTTTCAACTGTCTTGGACTCGTAAACTCTACTTTCTTCACAAATACTAGATATTTAAGATCCAAGCTTATTTGACAGTTGTAGTATGCACATGTCTTTCGCTTATTGCTGAGAATTGGATTTGCATATCATGATAAGTGAATTCCCGCGTAGTAGGATTCCCATTTCAGGCTTGAACAGTTTCATAGCGATTATTTTATTGCTTTCTTCATACTTGCTGGCAATTGCGTCAATATTGCGGTCAAAATCAAACGGGTTTAGAAATACTATAGGAGCCTACAATCTAGACATAAAATGCATGCTTGTGGACCGCTTTAGAACTGCCGTAAACTCATATTATACATTAGATATTGGTGCTAGATGAAAAAATTGTCCCTACAAAAAAGTGAAATCCAAACATCTAAATTTGATTATTGCATCGTTAGGTTAACAGATCAGCAGTTAGAAATTAATCCGAATAATAAGCAATGGAATGATAAGTACAGAAGCTTTAAAAAGAGATATAAAAAAGCGAAAACAAAACAAAGCTGATGAATTATGTAGGTTTTTATCAATACCCTCAACAAGTCAATAAAACTTAGTGTGATACATGTAAGCTTGAAAATGTTGTTATTTGTGCTAGCTTAATTGAAGTCTGACAGCTCCCAAGTCCCTCAACTATAGATAGGATCGTGCGAGTTCTTTCACTTATCAATTATGCGAATATAGAAATTTGCCAATGATCTAATCGTGCTGACTTTACATGCGAAAACAGCAACGCATGTCGGCTGTCCATTCTTCCTAAATTCTGTCAAGTTCTACAGTATGGCTTCCTATTCTTGCATTCACCACATTAGGAAAAATATTGGCATTGGCTGTCAGGTCTGATGTCGGATCAGCTTCTGTTTCCACGGTACCGTGAATAACAGGAATTTAAATTCTCTTCTCTGTGACTCAAATGAACATCGATTGTCGTTAGCCAGACAGAGATGCAACGGAGTTCGACGTCTCGAGAAAGTCCAGTGTTCGATTTAAGTATCAGAGACACAGGAGTCGTTTAGAATAGACAATTAAGAGGTCTAAACGTTAAACTCGCGCCATCTCACATCTTCACATGGATAGTGCTCCAGGGAGCAATCGTTCATCCATGCACAACAAATTTAACTCCCCATCACCTCAGTGAACTTCATTTAGAGAAAACGGTGTTTTTTTATCCCGTCCTTTCTTTCTTTCCACTGCCTCTATCTCTCTACCTCCTTCCAGCTTATTTTCTACACTTTCTTATACTCGATGCAATCCCACTCGAATTCATCCATCATTTTTCTACACTCTCCTCAAACTTGTAGTAAAATTCATCGAAGACTTTCATTATGCCATCTTCATGCTTTTTTTACATCATTCATTTTGTCCTTGTCTCGTATAACTCTTCTCCATTCATAATACTCATTTCTACGTCATTCATTCCTCATTGATCCCTCAGATATTTCAAAATCTACGGATGCAGTTATCGAGTATTCACTAACAATGGAATTTCGAGTTCGATTTAGCAGTCACAAGTAGAAAATTCAATCGAAGTAATTGTTTTACGGAAATGTATTTACATGTAAATTTAATAAATTGCAAGCGACACTTGAAAGATTAGTTTTACATGTTTTGATTTCGAAACGATGTCAGAAATAGTTCTACATGATAATCTTGTTTGAAGTTCACAAGTGCAAAATTTGCATGCAAATATGGAAGCGCATAGCAATAACAAGAAAATTTGTTAATAAAAAAATGACTCATCAAGACGTCCCAAATATGAATGTAAGAAACCTAACTTCGGTGAAATGCAAGATATCTTATATGAGTACCTTAACTATGTGTCAGAACTCATAAATAAGTGCATTCACACATCTGTTACGCTGAATTGGACGCGCATACGTCACTTGCCCATAAAGTATTTCATGGTTATATATCAACAATTATTATGACAGTCTGGGCGGAAAAATGTATTCGCATTCGGAATGAGTTAAAGTACTTTTTTCAATAATTAGTGCTGGCGTTTTCTCTTTTAGTATAAGTACTAGTATTGAAATCTATTTGGACATCATCAGACATCACTACTTTACAGAATTCATTTTTTTCAAAACTTGGAGACAACGTAGGCAATTGTGTACAATTGATTTAACACTTACTCCTACGCGCCAGTAACAAAGCGCAAGGTAACAACATGAAAAGGAAGATCAAAAGAGAAACAATGAAGGGAGCAATAACAAAATATTTCCTTTAGAAGTGAAGTGGGTATTGAATCTTGTGAACAATGTTTGCCAGGTACCGAACGCACAGAGGTCATAATTTTACTAATTGATGATAGCATGAAATCACTTAGGAAGCAAGGATGGGGTGAAATGTTGAAGCCAGGAGCTGAAGTCGATAATGCGGGTACATTCGATTTTCCGCTGGAAAAAAAGGTAAGGAAAGCAGTCACCTCTAAATAATTTAGAGGACGAGCTCTATTGTTCAACATGATCGAACCAGCATATATGACATATATGTTGATTCGTTCATCTACTATGTTCTGCGACAATTTCAAAGAAGAATATTGCAAAACCAAGTTCAAGATTCGCCGGATGTTGGAGTCACCGATTCAAATTACGCGACAAGAAGCCATTCATTGGTCGGATGATTTCAATCAAACTAAACTGATCGAGCGAAAGACAGCATCTTTCATCTGCAGGCCTACTGGCTAGTAGAACATCTTTCAACAGCACGTTGTATTCGAATAAAAAGATGGCAACCTTTAGTCAAGCTGCTGTATTAAAAATTGCAACAAATTTTCGCCGAAAAAACAGCCTGTTCATGTGGAAGTTGACATGAACGCTCAAACATCAATGCATGGTGTGTTTTGCACTGCTCATTGGCATTGAGGCTAGGTTTATACATTTTACCATAATGTCCATAATATAATAGCGTTTTTGGCAACATAGGGATATCAGCCAAATAATCACAAGTCAAATTCCGAAATCGCTGAGTCAGGGATTCCATAAAAATTGAAGAAACTGACAGAAATCAAAGCCATAAATATTTAATTATCAATTCAAAATTTCTTTCTTATTCGAAACAATTTCGTCTGCGAAATTTTTCCACAGAAATGATGAAAGATTGAATATTATGCACGTGTATATTTATCTATTTTTGAATTTGGGAGACTTTTAACTCGTCGTTCTCAGTGACTCTCGCATTTCCTTTTCACTCTACTCATCGTCTTCTTCTTTTTTCTCGCTCAGCATCTCTGTCCACTGGGATTGCGTGTCTGTGGAGGAGAAAGCTAATCCGCATTAGCGCGTCCGTTACGGTCTGACATATTTACGAGCGCCATCCTCAATAATCGGGTTGACCATGGAAAAGTCAACGGGCACTGGAGGAAAAGTTTGACGTGGACTGTGTGTGTCTCCAACTCTGCTCTTCTGGGAGTTAATCTCTCAATAGTTAGCGTGAGGGATTTTCAAGCAACAAAGGAGACCAGAATAATGTTTTACTCAAACAGGTGTCGTGCTCCACTCTTATCTTCCCTGCACTAAACGTGACAATTTGCGGGGTCGGAATGCATATGACGAGAATGTTGTGATGAACATTAAGGATTACGGAATGAGAAATGAAGTGAAAGAATTGATGTTTATGGTACTTCCAGATGATTTGGGTATCAGGTAGAGACATGAAGTAAGAAATTCTAATTGTTTAGAGTTTATTGACTTGTCAGACAAAATCCAGTAAGGAATAGGTTAATGAGTAACAGAATTCGGATAATCACAATAGATACCACTGCTTGATAAAAGAAGCAGCAGGTCATTATATTCGTACTTTAACTCTGTGGAGAGAACTTCATGTCATACTCATACAGAACTTAGAACTTGACGGGCTATCGGCGTCCAACACCTGGGTCCATATTCACGAGCTTAATAATCGACTTAAGAAAGCTCTCAACACTGAAATGTTGAGATAAAATTATGTACGAGTATCAATGATCTGATCTGAAGTTCTTTTCCAAAGAGGTAGAAGTATAATGGTTTTCATAAAATATCTCCAGGACATAACATAAAAGGATGATGATATATTTGTCAACAAATCATGGATAGCATGTATTTACAAAGCATAGATAGAGGACAAATATCAAGTCCAACATGGGCAGAACAAAATATTGAAGTTGAAGAATGTGAATTACACAAATGAGGATCGTCACCAAGTATCACACCGATTGAAATAAGCAGTGATGGATGCTTTGCATTCAGCAATATTGTCTACATCTCTTTCTGAGGAAGTCAAATTGTTCCCATGACGAGCAATATCGACAGTGAAGAAGTTGTAGCGGAATACCTAGACATAGGTACAACAATTTCAAGCTAAATTCCTTTGCTGCCAAAGAGATGGCAAACTGATCCTCTGCAAACTTTATGGATAACAGCCGCACGGCAAAGTCATGATAACTAAGCCGAGAGCAGCCTGTTATGAAGTCCATCAGCATTTTCAGTCATTCTGCATGTCAGAAGTTAAGCTAAGGAATTTAACACTTAAAGTTTTGAAGTCTGAGGATTGTAGATTGATTTGTCTAAAGTTAGAAGAGTAACCCCGCGTTTGGTCAATTGCGTGCTTATTGTGTTGTTGACAGAAAAATAAGGAGAATGGATTGGTTCGAGAAGCGAAACTTTGCGGCTGCCTTCCATCAATGCCACTTTTAATAAAAATATGTTTATAAAAGGATTCAGCGAGAAAATATGCAACTTCACAAAAATCAAACAAAACTACTTTAAGCGTTGTGGCTGCGGATGAAGGACTTAAAAGTCTACCAACAAATACTAAGTAAGGAATAAGTTAATCAGCAGAAGGAAAGCATGTTGGAAACATGGAATACATGCGAATACAGTTTGCTAGAAGATTGTAATTAGCTTCGGTTGACTAATAAGGATTGAAATATACTCTTTCACCCACATGAAATCGAATTTAATGAGCTCCAATTTCAATTAGAATTTACATAGCGCTTGCGCAAGCAAAAGATATTTTGTTCTGTAATATGAAATAACTTATATTATCTTAGAAGCAATCAGGCACGAGTTAGCTACAAATTTCAAAAGTTCATGAAACAATTACTAGAATAGGGATCTACAATATCTTCTGCATAATTGATATTTCCTGAAACCGGAGGGACGAAAATTTATTGAGCAGTGGACATCAAATAATTGGAATTTTATTGAATGTTCGGCTCAATACATGGGAACGTCAATCAGAAAGTAGACACGAAAAGACAAAAACCTCATCGCCTTTTTATCTTATTACTATCGATTGCTTTTGTAACAGGTCTAAATGATCCCGGGTAGTAGATTAGAGTCGCACCAGCCGCACATCTTTAGCATGGCAATTTCATCTATGGTGCATCCTATTTTCATTCATATCTGCTATAATTGCTATAATTTGAAGTTTTCTATAAACTAAAAAATTTGAAAAACATTCTGGAAACCGCCTGGAATTTGCAATTTTTCATTATTTTCAAGCGATGTCATGGCTAATTATCTTTGTTTATTGAGATATCTATAAGGAAACGCTTTTCCATAAAAAGTGCATAAATTTCATTCGTTCTGAAATGTCAAGCAAGCACCTGACATAGTCTATTTTTCAAATAAGAGAATTTGAGGATTGCTGGTAATGAGGAGAAACGAGGATGTCTGGAACTGGTCGATTGCCAATCGGATGGTCTCTTTTCCTTTTTTTACCTGCCAGTCATGGCAATAGAGGTCCAAGAGGAAGGAAGGCGTTCCCAGCTTCATGTCAGGAAATTCCAACGATAGTCAAATTGCTGCTATTTGTCATCCTCGACGTAAGGAAAATTCTGAAGAAATGCCAATTTCTTATCATTTTGTCTCATTCGAAACAACGATTGAGAAAGTTGGAAGATTTATTAATGCTCCGACGACCTCAGGCCGCTGTATCGCTGAGACATTAACTCACAGTTGACATCCGGATTCAGCCTAGGATCACTTCCAAGTCATTATGATATGAATCTCGGAGGAATGAAATCTTGCTCTATCGTCCGCCCCTATCGTAACTGACCGATTTTCTTTTCAATTCACACAGTACCAAGTAGTGTTGAATCGTAATTCATTTATGACAATTCAAGCATGAATTGTAGTCATCATCATCATCTTCATTTAATGATAAGGTTTTGACATGTTTTTGGCAAATGCAAGTATAAGTGAAGCAAATCAATAGTGCAGAGAATAACTTATTTCATGATGACTCAATATTTCGTCAAACGGTCCTTGCTTTCAGCTGATCATTTCCAGTGTAAATCATAGGAATATCACCACTTCAAATTTGCATGCATGTAAGCTCATGTTGACTGATAACCGTTAATAGACCAACATACACTTTCATGATATAGAGAAATTAAACAAAAAACAGCGCATGTCCAATGCGTAGGAATTTCCAGCTTCTGCTTTCCAGGAAAAAATTGCAAAATCTGAATATTTGACAGGATATTTGGGATGAAAAAAATTAATTAGAGTGATAGCTATACAAGGATGCGGAGTCGGAGTCGTAAAAAAGTTACTGACTTAGGATTGCAAAGTTCACTCGAGGAAAAGTGTTCTAACTTCTAAAAGTCGTTTTGATCAGTGCATGTAACATCGATATTCTATCTCCGGTATATTTTCCATTTTAACATTGCAATATTTTTATATAATATCAACGGGTTTCATTATCATTCGGATGTTAATTTTGATCGCAGAAGGAATAAGTCTTCGACTGAGAAGATATGCATGTATGAATCAACGTTTCGCGATCAGCTTCAACTGGATAAAAGTGATCATCCTTTCATCCAGTTGAAGCTGATCGCGAGACGTTGATTCATACATGTATATTTTCTAAGTCGAAGACTTATTCCTCCTCCGATCAACTTCGTAATAGTATGTACAATGCACATGTACACTTAAACTATTATGTATGTACACCAAAATATGTGCATAATGCTTTATTTCAATTTGCCATAAAGAAATTATTGAGCCGAAAATTTTGAATGTTCACTCATGTATGGACTAAGGACAGTTACAGTATCTGACTTGCACACTACAATGTATACATGTATACTTGATTGACTTTCCAGATGCTCTACAACTTTTTGTATTAATGTTTAAGTTTTATTCGCCTGCTTACATGAACAGATTGAATCGATTATTGTCATTCTATTTAGATATGTTTCCTTATGATAGTATGACAACATGGTATTCATTTCATTGTCTTTACTGCAAATCGATTATTCGAAATCAACTTTGTGTTTTTGTACTTTCTTTTCTATTCCTTTTATCAATTTTCAAGAAGCTGTTAAGAAACTTAAACTAGTTAAATTGATGAGCTGTCGATATAACTAATTTCATCAAATTTCAAAATGACTTTGAAGATATAAATTCTAAAATACTGTTCCACGTTTGTATAAATTCAGCAATTCAGTAAACTAAAGAAGGGCTGTGGAGGCGGTTTTTGTAATAGTCACCTCCGACTTCAACATACCGGAAATACCAGAAGCCCGCCTCCACCCACGAGCAAAAAGGCCGCTTCCGCTTTCACGATCATTGTTGATGTTATATCTGTATTTATGCACTTTTGGATATTTCGTTGGTCTTGACCGAAATGTGACGATTCTCATAAATTTATGCTCATTTTTATTGCATATCACGCAGCAGTCATTTGTTTGCTTGTTTGTTATCATTTTCGTATATTTCTTTGTTATCAAATCCAAGTATGGACCTGCGTGCACTAATGTAGATCTCAAGCTCTGCAATCTCTAATTTTCTGACTGTCAGGATAATATATAGAAGATAATAAATGCAAGAGTTTATTCTATAATGCAAAATTCATCATGTGATTTGAATGAATGCTCTGATTTCAATACTGAATGAACCTTGAGTCAGCAATTCCTTGGCCTTGGTCCTATTTGCTTATCAGGTAGGTCTATAACGAAGGTCATTATATGAAAGCTTAAGCTGACATACAGTTCTGAAATATCTAGCTTATAAGCGTAGATCAGTATATAGACATATAACTTTTGATATTTTAAGAACCATAAGCTTACAGACCTAGAAAGGCACATTGCTAATGTGCACGATTTCTCATCTGGATAATCAAGTCTTCCTTTGCTATAGATGATTGCCCTATATTCCATTGCTTACTTAGAACATTGTTGTTTTCCACAAAATTGAATATTTTTCAATACAACATCCTATGAAACATCTTCTGCATGCATTTAATAATTTCAGATAGGACTTTGTTAATCCTTGCCGCAGGTGGACGTGTGTAAGTACACTTCACAAAAGCAAACATGAATCATTTATCAATATTTTTTAATTTCAATTACAAAAATAATCAAAATTTAATTATTTAAATTACAAATGCTGTTGTGGTGACTTATGAGGAGGGAAGTGGATTCAGAATCGGATACGGTAATTCTAGCGATCCAGAGGTCGAACCCTGAAAGTGTCATTGGAAGTCGGCAGGAAGGGCATCCGGATGAAAAGTACCACAACGCTCCAGAAAAGTCTGACTGTCAGCACCGACCAAGCTCCCAGTTTCGGGAGTAGTGACGTCAAAGCTTGATTCATTCATTTCATTCGCAAAAAATGCATCGCACGGAGTCGGAGCTTTTTTCCGACTGCGTTTTCCTGGTTCTAAACATCAATGTCAGATTATACAATTGATGACAATTTTGAATCGCACAATTCAATTCCTATTTTGCTACATGGAATAGTTTCAATGAGTGAAAACCAATAATTTGAAATGGCATGAAACAAGACATCAATTGTCTCATATGAGATAAGCATGGGATAAACATCAATGTACATTATTGAAATTCTTGGTTCCATGCGCACAAATGCCACAAAATTATCGTTCAAATGCAGCAGGAATTTACGCAGTTTGAATTTGTAAGAAGTAGTAACCGTTCACAGATATTCATTTTACGGTCATATGACGGCAAGAGTGCTGAAATCTATGTAATTTAGGCGAGCAGAAGCTCAACAATGTAGAAATTAGGATGGTGACCATAATGGCATGTAATATTGCATAGGAGTGTGAATGTCTTGACCAGATAGAAGGAAAGAATATCAAAGAGGCAGACATTGTTTTGACAGGGCATCTGCACCAGCGAGCTGAATGTGATTCCATCAAACGTGTCACAATTAGTAAAATGATAGACCAGAAAAGGAAACAAAGTCGATGGAAGAACGAGCGATGGTGAAGAAAAATACGACGATTCCATTTTGAGAGAGTTATAGCGAGACAATTAATTAGGTATTGCTAGTGAAGCACAGAATATTTCAATTATCAAATGATAGTTAAGTTAAACTGATGAGAACACTTTTATAAAGAGGCAATAAGTGGTCAGGTGGTTCAGTGGCTGATGACATGGGCTAGGGAACACAAAGTAATCGGAACTCCTTCTCGTCTGGGCCCGACAGTTGAAAAAGTAGCGGTCAAAGAGAATATCCCCTTTTTCGCCCCGTCAGGGAAATTGAGCTTAAAAGAAGCAATTGAAATTGCGAGTGTTGATGCAAAGAAGTATTTTATGTCTGATGAATATCCTACTTGATGAAAAGTGTCTACATTGGAATACAGGCAGATAAAACTATCCAGAAAATGAACGATGCGACATAACACAATTGGTTTGACAAAGAGGTTGCACACAATTCGATTGAGTATGCTCGCTTATGAACACCTGTCACTGGACTGTGGAAAATTGTCTGCATTAATTAAGTAATAGTACTTTTATGTTCACAGCAGTCCCTTTCCCAAGAAGCCAATCATTACTGAGCATCAGGTTGACCCCATACAAATTCTATGTTACTTTTGGCGAGTTGTCTGTCCCGAGTTGATGGTGAGATGGACACGTGACGATTTATTCAAACAAAGAGAACTGCGAGATCCTCCACCGTTTGTTTGCATCAACAACGAATGGATGAAGGTAGTGAAGGGAAAGAAGTTGAGGACATGCAATCAATTATTGCTTCCACTGTTGAGTTAAAATTGTCAACAGGATGTTTATTTTATTTATAATATCATCATCACAACTCTCTCCGTGCGAATTGTTATCAATGAATTAATCAGCCATGTTCATGCAACTTGAACAAAGAAATTCGAAATTTATCACTTAGGAAACCATATTTTGGAACCTCTGAGGAGCATTTCAATTGTCTGCGCAGTAAAATCAATGTGGAACAGGCAAAGTTTCTTCAGTAATGTCGATTCATGCGTATCGATGGTTAATAAAATGATTGCATAATGAGAACAATTGTGCTCCGATAATTCTTTCGTTTCCCAACACCATGAAGGCGAAATTGAAACTTCGGATTACGCAAAGTTGCCAAGAAACGTCACCACAAATTTATTTCCGTCACAATCTACTTGACGGGAATATTCTGATGTCCACTGATATTTAGGAGAAAGTTGATTTTCGCGAGTAGGCGAATTATGAAATAACGGGGCAGAACCGTAAAAGCGGAAAAAACAAAACATGCAAGAAATCAGTAAGACTACAATGAATGATATGAGTGGAGAGTTGTTATGTAGGTGATCTGGTGGTATCTGCAGCACTGACAATGCAGCATGTAGAAGATTAACAAGATTGCAGCAACAGGTACAGATTAACCATTTTTCACCAAAATAAAATGACCAAATAATTCATCATGATGTATATCATCGTATTGGGGAGGGAATGATATGAATGCGGTGATTTAGGAAGGTGAGCGTTGCGTCAAAAAATCTTGGTGAAAAATGAAATGATAGAATGGAAGGAAACAAAAAGTCAAAAGTCGACCACCAACTGAACTTCGACGGGACCAGCTTGATGATAATAACTTTCAAGCCAATTTCATCTTGCCACAATTTGATCGATAAGACCAAATTTTTCATTACAATTCAGCTGATCATACCTTTGATTTGATCATGTCTGTTAATTGTAAATTAAAGTGCACACAGATAAATGTTAATTTACTAAGAAGTGTCCCGAGCGACTTCTGTATACCCATCTTCAAGTGGTTTGAGCACGAAAGTGTACCGAAACGATGTGCAAATAAAGTTCATAAATATCAGTGCGGTTTTAATCGACTACATTGTTCAACATCGTAGATAAACTGATTAGAACTGGAAAAAGTCTCAGAAAAGTAATAATGAGACTTCAATCTCCCCTCTAGTTTTATGCGATCATTTCATGAGAACGATAAGCGACATTTGCGAAAATGAAGATAACGTAGCTACTTCACAATCTGTTTCGCACTGAGACATTCACGAGGAAAGAAAAGCTTGACTCCTTCAAGATAGTTGTCACCTATCAAGTTAGAAAGTCTTTCATCCAAATCATTTGAAATCGATCCGATCTTCATGTTTTGTTAAGTGGTTGCATCAATGAGCGTCTCCCTTACATCACCTAATATAGCGGCAGTATATATGCCTAAATTTCATAGAATGGCATCAACAGTTCAAAGTTGAAAAAAAGTTCCAGTCAGTTCTCCGTACATGTGCATGAGTTTTGAGATTAGCATTTGATAATAGTATAACACCAAAAATTAAAAATCCTGGACAATAACTTGAGAAACCATATGCTTGAGAATCAAGAATCGCTTTAATAACGAAAAACCATAGTTTTGTACTCGTTGATCAAAAACATGTAAGAAAAATAGCATCATTCTGTAGTAAAACGATAGATAGGGAAATTATATGTGCAACTTCATCATTCACAATTGCATTTTCTCAACAAGGAAACAATTGCTGCTCTACAATCAGCATGACGCATAATACACAATCGAAAAATGGTGATATTTTTATGGTGCTGGCTCACTTCATCGACAGGGTCATTTAATCGTCATTATATTGATTCATTTCATCGACAAGGTAATTGAATCGACTTTGGACATAGGCATGTATAAAACAGCTTGTCGAAATGACCCTGTCGATGAAATGATCCAAATTCACGATATCTATGTGGCGATGAAATGAACCACAATCATTTCATTATACATGTACCACATACAGCGTCTGATAGGCCCATTCTTGCTATCAACAGTTTCATACTGTAATTTCCTTTCAAAACGTTTATCATATTAATTTCACAATAAAATCGCATTGTTGGTGTATTTGGATATGTGATGAGGAGCAGAGCGAGCATTCAAAATCATTTTGTTGGGATGAAGAGCTACTAAATATTCTCAGAATGGAGTGGAGCTACTGGTGATTCAGAAGATCTGTTGATTTTCCTAGACATTGACAAGAAGATCGTTTCGACAATTACCGCTTTTATGCGACAATAAGACCTCCAACGGATGAATCATGGTTTCAAACATATCACAAAATAATATTCGAAAATAATATATTGTTTCTGTGTGTAGAATGGACGCAAAATTTCAACAATTAGATGTAATAAAAAATAACAACATCATTTTGATATGACAGGATACAATGTGTATGAATAATATCACGCGTAGTTTCATGCAACAGCAATGAAATGGCACACTATAGACAAAATATCGCAGATATCGAAAAATAAGCAGTCAACTGAGCGATAGACATCGTCAGATTCATGCGAAGTGCCACGGCTCGTACAACAATTCAACTTCGCACAGTCAGTGTTAAGTTTCACAGAGAATTGTTTGAACTATTTTCACAAGCCTGCTAACTTGATAACTTTGGATAAGAACGGTTTACTATATCAACAAAACTTGTGCCCAATGATTTGAATTCTTTGAGTCTGAATGATTCATGTGGATCGCAGCATTGAACTCACAGCAATCTGTAAACGATGAATGGCTGTTATTTGCTACCTAGTGAACATGCCACCCAGTTGCTTACTACGCCTTCTTTAACAACAGTAAAAAGGAAAAATCTATAAAAGATTTTTGAAGGGACATATGACGCAGCAGGATGATTGCATATTTTGAAGAATTTGAACACTTAGTTTAAGCACCTTTCTTCAAGGCTGATGGATTAAAAAGCAACCACAATGATGCTGACATAGTTGAGGATATTAAATCCATAGCTAAAGAATATTTTTACATTCACCACTATCTTGAATATTACATATTTACCTTTATGTGCATTATATGTCAACAGACTACAATAACTGTGGAATTAACAATTTTACGTTGTTGAGGAGAGAGTCAATGTTTTCCTGTCGAATGTCCTATCTTGACGGCATAATTATCCAATCTTCATGGCTACACACCGGTCGAATTCATATATGGGCCTACTACTGCTGCTATGAAAGTGTACGAGTGCATGTGCATTTTCATCATCAGAGACTAATCACCGATCTCCTGGAGCATCTTAATAAAAAAATGTTATCCAACAAGTATCTGGTAATTTTACCTGAAACATGTTGAATCAAAGAATAATGTATGAATAACCACTGTAAAGAGACAGCTAACATTTTTGTTGCGGTCTAGGGTTAACCTGATACTTTGAAATGGCAGAAAAATTCTTAATGTCTAGTGCGTGGGTGTCCCACTGTAAAAGCTTGACAACAAATTTGCATGTACGTCCCCAGAAATAATTAATGCATTCGAGATAATGTACAGCATAGAGGCATAATAGGATGAAGGATTACTTTAAATGATGGGACATCTGTCCATCAGTATTGCGCACATGGATGTAGTCTTCTTGGATGCCGTCGCAAATGAAAATGATGAATAAATGATATGAATCACATGATAATTACATTTGACATCAATATAATAGAAAGAACCAATTGTAATTATGAACATAACATGAGAGGTCAAGCATTTACTCTCAGTAAACATGAAGCGGCGGAATTGATATACCGCGATGATATCAATGAGAATGCATTCAATATTTTAACAGACACGACACTTTGATAATGATCAAGGACCTTAGAGAATATTCATTACATCTATTTGTTGTGCTCAACAGATCGATGGTAATGGAAAGTTCATCTGTCGGAGAATTACGCTTGGAACTGACAGCATTAAATTTATGGCAATCCAACGAGCAGAGAAAGCTCATTGTTCAGTCGTCATATATTTCAATTTTCTGAGAACAATACTGCCTTCCGATTATTTGATCTGTAATCAGCATGTATGCTATCCATTTCCCATGTCTCCACACTGCGTGCACTCAAGCGCCGAGAACAAAGTTCGCAGACACAGTTGTGCAATCTCATTCTCCTTTTCATACACCGTAATAGAGCGTGCTCCAGCATTGCTCGACGTCCATTCCTTTCTAATGGAATTGCTTCTGCCAAAGGTGTCTGGGCGCGAACCCCTCAAGACTAAACTGTAGCAATTAGTTTGATTATTTATTCAATCAAGGCGATACTGCACGCCTAAAACTCTTATGCAACCAGCTCGGAGAACGGGATCTCTTCGGAGGTTTTACCGAAGTTGAGAACAAACTTTCTGATAGCGACTCATCCATCATGGTCGGAGGAAACATGTAAAAGCGCGGAAGTTGTTTTAGACAGTGGAAACCCGGTCGGATAACTCTGAATGGGATGGAAAGCACGATTTGGAACAAGAGGAGTGGTTGTGATCGAAGAAACAAGAGTGAAGTGACGCGGGAACAATAGAAAATTGGGCAATGTTATTATCGGATTTGAGTGAGTGCACAACGCCATTTCAGAATCGATGAGCGAAACTTCTATCTGTCTAGGTGCCAGAATGGTTTCACAAAAAATTTGTACACCCCAACATGGAAAGACAAATAGCAGCAGATCTACATCACGCAATTGAAAGTAGTGTATCAGGATTTTCCTAGCAGTCAGTTTTATGATATGCCACGTTCGGTATGCATATTGTTTAGTCTTTTGAAACGGCAAATACAGCATGCGGTATTAACCTATGATCGGCAATGATATCATTTTATATCATTTTATTTTTTTATAATGAAAATATACCATTATTAGTGAAATACACGTAGACCTACACCGTAAATAGATCTACATAAAAATAATAAATTTTTCGATTTACACTGCTACCATGCTACTTTTACTGCTCTTAGCAATAAAATTAAAACTCGATTGCATGTAGCATCGATATATTCCAAATAATGGAGGATCGAAGAAAGAGACTAAATTTACTTCAATATAAAATGCGAAAAATCTATGATAGAAAATATATTGGAAAAAAATTTTGATGAAATCATTTTATATTATTTTTCGAAATTGAAATGATACAAAATGGTACCATTTTTCCTCAGAATAAAATGATATCATTTTATCATTGCCGATCTTTGGCATTAACACTATCACAATTAAAAGTGTGATATTCATCACAATAAAAAACATAAAAGATGGATTGGCTGATTGGTTCTGACTGGATAGTCGTTATCTTACCCTGTACAGTGTAAACATGCTAATATAGTGATGAATGACAAGGTCGGAAATCTTTATTGTCTAGAGAGGTTTTGAGATATCTATGAAGACACCCTTTGTCGACTAAATCTTGATATACGCGCATTCAGGCATTTGTTCTGCATGAGTGTGTCTTTGTAATAGCATTTATTTTGGCATAGTTGGGACAAATTCATGCATGCTTCAAAATCTTGTTGTCTGTTTAGGGGTCATCGATGACACCGGTTTCCACGGAAAAGAAAAATGAGAACAATGCGAGCTCTTAGAAACCGAAGACGTTGAGGACATGGTCACGGGATATTGACGGGCAACAGAGAGGTTCGATATCTCCTCAAACAACGGCATCTTTTCAGTCCACCTAACAAAGTAAATCTTCCAGGCGTCATGGTCTGTGGCGAGTGCCGTCATGGAATTTAATGGAAATTAAAAGTACCAATGGTTACACTGCAAAATATTCCACCTCAATTACTGCGATCTAATAACAGATGTAATCAACAAAATTTTGAGACACACATGCTCGTGGTAAATAAAAAAAAATATGTGACCACTTTTCACCGATTGCTGAGGAGTGTGAGGTTATTTTATTTCAAAAGATGGCATGAAGTCTGTCCTACAAATAAAATTCTTAATAAATGAGTATAGCCACTTATACAAGTCAGAAAACTTCCGATAGTGTCATAGAATGATTTTCAACACAATCTAAGGACCACCTTAGAGTTAAATATGCAAAAAATTTCGATGAAAGTGGCAAATCATTGGATGCATTACAGTCAGAAAACATGCAGTCTGAGTGCACACTCATCATATCATGACTATTTGATCTTAAATTGCCATGTCGTAACATCTTGCAACTTCTTATTTACCTATCCAAAAATACCAACAGTCAATTTGATCACAGAACAAACATCAAAGTCATGAGGGTGATGAACCGAATGTTAGAGCTAAAGAACAATAAAAAAGTAGTCAGAAACTATTGATGACTTAGTTTATTATAAAGATGAAAGAAACTGTTGTCGTGTACCTTTTAGTTTTCAGTTAGGTAAACCGATACTTCAATGATCTATATATAATAAAAAATCCAAGTTTTCATTACTGAAATATACTTAACGGCATACGTGAAGGAGAAGTGCACGAGAACAATAGCTAACACATGAAGGGATAAGACAAATGGATGCGAACTAACAGCGTATTGAAAATCGTGCCGTTGTATATGAGCCTCACACGATAATTTTGTTCGGTTTATGTGAGGATAATAATGCCCATGCTCCTCATCGACGTATGTCATAAGATGAGAAAGATATATCTGGTCCGATGATTTCAAATCAAAATCCAAATTGGAAAAATACAATAAAATTTCGATCAGATCCGAATGAATTTACACGTAAACATCTTGGAATATGGATTTCTATCTATCCAAACCGCCTAGAATCTTTTATAGAGGAAGTATCCTAATGTTAAATTGTACATACAGGATGACTCAAAAGTCTTAATTGGGCTACAATTTGAGATTTCTCAGTAAGTATTTACAATACGAACTTAATTTTTCGTTTGTGCTGTAGAGGAAGAACCAAAATTTCCAAAAAGACTTGCATTTTTACAATATCCGTGTATGCTGGAAGTGAGGTCCGTTAACTTCGGTACAAAGAATGACGCGTTTTTCTGAAGTTTTCAGAAGTCTTATTGATCGTGACTTTCGTCACGGACTGGACTGTTTCAGTAATCTTCACTCGCAGTTCTTTGTTGTTCGTTGGCCTATTCTTATACAACATTTCCTTGATATGACCCCACAAAAAAAATAATCAAGAGGAGTCAAATCTGGGCTCCCAGCTGGCCAGTGGATGGGACCGTTTCGGCTAATCCATCGATTAGGGAATTGGATGTTAAGAAATTCTCTGACATTCAGACCCCAAAGAGGCGGAGCGCCATCTTGTTGAAAAAACGTCGTAATCTCTTTAATTCCGGAATAAAATAATCTTTCAACATTTCAAGATAAGAGTTTTTGGTAAATGTTGATTCAAAGAGGCAGGGTGCGATGATCTGGTCGCATCCTACCATCATGTCAAATAAAGTCAAAGTAGTAGTATTTCTAGTAGAAAAAATGTTTAGTTGTATATTTACAAGAAATAAGCTACCAATGTTTCAAAAACATATCTCTTTTAAATTTATAACCCCAAATAAAAGAAAATTTTTCTGATACCTTCATCCGGGCAGGTTCCGTGCACGCGCAGTTCAAACCCCTTATCCGCGCAGCGGTAGAAACGCTGAAATTGGATGACCTCCATAGTATGAGTGAGCTTGGCTGGACCTTTAACTTAATTTTTTCACTATAGCGAACTGTTGCTAAAATTCTGGTTCTTCCTCTACAGCATAAGCAAAAAATTAAGTTTTCTACTGTTAATACTTACTGAGAAATCTTGATTTGAAACCCGATTAAGACTTTTGAGTCAACCAGTATATTCAAATTTAATTCAAAGTGTGTGTAGAAAATGTCTGTGAGAAGAAAGTCGATAAACCATTCGTTAGAAGAGTTGTCCATGCCAACGAATGATTCGGTCTGAAACTGATCTATAACTAAATGAGCATATATAATAATAACGTTCAACAACTCCCTGTTTCGTCGGCGAAAATGGCTTTTGTACTGTTGTCAACAAAGAGAGCATTCATGCTGACAAAGAGCATCATCAAACAGTCTATTGAGATTCCTGCATCATAGAGCCTGTGATGCTGCCACCGAAGTGCAAAAAATTTACTGACTATGCAAACTGGAAGGCTTGCAAATTCAATTTTCGAAACTACGGATATTACTGAAGACTGGCTCAATTTATTTTTACTCAGAATCTGAAAGGTCAACAAACGATGGCGAAGAATATAAGAAACCCCTACCCTATCATCTTTTATCACTTTGGACAAAGATCAAATCACGCCAAAAGATCGTAATCAGGTCAATTTCAAATTTTCGAATTCATCCGCTTTTCCTGAAGAATCTCATGGAAAAGGCAGGATGTCCTTCACGGAGAATTTCAATAAGACTCGAGGAGATTCGACCCACCGACCAAAGGATAGCAAGGTCAAACCTCCAGTCATTTCCATGGAGATCACAAGCTGCATGCATAGGAAAATTGCAATGAAAAATGTTGCGTTATTGACCTGTGGCAGAGGCGAATTCTTAGTTCACTAAGACAATAATTTTCTCATTAACTGAATTTAACTTCAAGTGATGGTGTGAATATGCCATTTTATTTCGAATGACGATTATGTTTTAAGTCATCAGCAGTAATTCTGAAGTTATGTGGATATTTTCCCGGCCTGAAAAGATGAGCTGCGACACAGAAATGGAGCTCTGTGGTTGGCAAGGTTACGATTCGATTTCCCATCCCCTGGGACTCTTCTCATCTACCAGTGTCACTGTGAGCCGTTTTACGACCAAGAAAAACAATTCGGTGTCAAAGTAACGCAGAATATCTCGGGACGAATAGTCTTCAATCTTCCCATCAAAGGGTCCGGGAAAGAAGTCAACCAACTCGCATTGCACAGGCAAAAAGCCGTCTCCTAGATCCAGTTTAACAACAAGATGTCATCAACTGCAGCTGTGAGAGGAATGCTGTATCAAGGCCGACAAAGACAAAGTTGAGGTCGCTCCTATACTGCAATTCAAACTGCCAGATGCGTGCCGGATAAATAATACTTAACAGAGTCCATGTTTTGGTTCAGTAACGCTCAAAGATGCGACTGAATTCCAATAAATAAGGAACGTGTCAAAAACTACGTTCCTTGTTATATAGGCGTGAATATTTCCTGTCGAAGAGAAGAATTTTGTACATCGCATACTGGCAATAAACTGATATCTTCTCAATAAATTTTTAACTCCAGTTTCTTGCCATTGTTCGGGTGAAAAAGAAACAACAACATTGACTGCAGTTTATGAGCAGTCATGTAGTCTAGATGGATTTGACGGAGCTAAGATCATTCAAAGTTCACTCACATTGCAGCAATAGAATGTTCATATGAGTATATCAAAGGAGACAGGTGATGATAAACGTGTGTTAGTTCAAGACATGCTTGATGAAGGTATCATAATCAGTGGTCTTTGGACATCAATCAAAATTAAATAACTTTCAACTCATTTTACGACGCAATGCTATTTGTGTATGCTACAATTACATACATGCATTTTTTTAGATATACAGTTGAATCCGAAACTGCTTAATATATATAAAATCGCATCCGCTTCTTGCCCACTAGATGTGGGAGTGTCCAGGTCGATTGCCGCATGTCTACATGCACGTGAAATTATCTAATTGCTCCATATAAAACTATCCAATGGTTTCACTGCACCATTATAGTCCGCACCCCTATGGCCAGAACGAGTTCCGAACGATTTCTGCAGAGACGAAAGTGAAAAGTGAGTGGATGCTTTCAGAGAAATGTAACTCCTAATCCCTACTACGAATCGCACGTTCTGCCGAGTTTCTAGTCTTGTCAAACTTTGTCAAAGAAAGATCAAGAAAAAAAACCAATTAATCCAGATTACGCATTTTTACAAAAAAAAAAAAAAAAAAAATTCTCTGATTTTAAATTCTAAAATTATAATTATTTTCCCAGTATCAACTAATTTCAGGTCATTTCCTATCATGTTCATTTTCTCCATGTTGTATCATACACTCCTGCTAATAAAGCAAAACAATTTAGATTTCACAAGTTGGCAAACACAAACACAACAAACAACTTTATCCACATATCCACATTGCACCACATTGCATTCATGAAATCCCTGAATGCATGATAAAAGCACATGCATGCATATCTCTGAAATGAAAACAAGACATTTTTTGTCAAAAATGAGTGACTTTTACTTACTTTTTTTTTAACAAAGAAAAAAAAGAAAAAAAATTTCATTTTTGCTAAAAACTGCAATCTGCGTCCCATTGGATTTACATGTGTTTTTCTTTGATCGTGTCTGATAAGAAGAGGAACTCTCTAGAACTCGGCAGACGTGCTGATTCGAAGTAGGCATAGGGTGTACATCATTCTGTGAAAGTCTCACTTTCGGCCTCGTTCCCTGCAGAAACTCGTTCTGGCTGCCGGACTATTAGTCCAATTGATCCATTCTGATTTTGATATTCGTTTGATATGTGTCCAATTATATAATTAATTATCATTCATAGCGTTCATCAAAATATGAAGGTTATCTGTTACCAAGTGTTGACTTCTTTTGTTCTTTTAATGTAGACAGCATTCGCACCTGCTATTAATTAAGGTGGCTATTATTGGATAAACATGGATAACTTTGCATATTGTCGATGTCCGAAGGTGCATGCGTGGATTCTGCATGTGCATGCCAACAAATTATTAAGAAATTTGATTTCCAGAATCAGCATCGAATAAAGCCGTTTAATCATAATGCACACAATGAATTGATGCAAGAAGTACAGACTTTGGTATAGATCGCAGTCGAAAATTCTTGTAACTCTCAAAAAGATGGCACATTAATTATCTATCAACCGTCACTAATAATTTCAAAATTTGCTTTTTAAACGTAACTAGTTTTCCTTTGAATTATATTCTTCTAAGACAAGACTGCACCAACAGAGCCAAGTAGAATCTCGGAATCGGACTGGATCTCGAACCACTACTAAGGCTGCGAAACCCTAGTTTTCTTCAATGAATGGTTTGATCATACTATTATATCATGACAACGCGGATAGCGACAGACATCGATGTTGATCAGCAATTCGCCAATCATAGGATTGACTATTTAGCAATTCGCAGTGAGAATATAATACATGGCCTACAGGGTAAGAAGAACGTGGTTCATTACTGTCATCCTGATCTATATAGACCAGAGAAACAACCTCTAACGAAGTAAATCACTACAGCCACCAGAAGCGCGCACACTTTTGTGTGTAAAAAGGTTAGATATCCAACGGAAAAACGAAAAATTAGGCAAGGTAAGCAAAAAGGCTACAATAGGGGACATGGAAAACGAAAATGATCACATGAAAGCAGTGAGATTAAGTCTCCAAAGTAATGAGGAGAAATTTGCGAAGAGAAGCCAATGAATCACTAGCATCAGCTAATACATTGCCAAATGAGAGCAGGACTCTAGAACATGATAACTTACGCACTATGCAATTGCATGTACTGTACATAGTCTAAAGTATGTGTATTCCAAAGATGGATATTTACTTTTTCTCACAGACCTTTTTGTCGTTTTTCATTCTGTCAAATGAGCAGACTTGTAGTGCTGTTAAATAATCACTTCCTCATCTGATTGTGTACGGGTAGATTGAGTTTGATTCCTCAGGTTTGGAGAGATCTTCCTTATCGTTCATCCTATATGATCGGACTGTCCCCGACTGGTTAGGGGCCAAAACCTTGCTTTATGCAGCCACATGATTGCTCCCTGATGACTCCGCGCATAGGGATCATATTTTTGGTTTCTTCTGTTTCATGGCTTGCTTCATTTATATTTTTTGGTCAGCCTCTCGTCATGTTTCATGCCCAGCTCTCTTCTTTAGATTACAAATATTAATAGAAATTGATTATTAGTTTTGATTTATTTTCCGTCCCCCTGAAAGTTGGGTTGACTAGCCTTTTGTAAGTATTATGCATCCTAGTCTGTACTAGAGTATGGATATATATGTTTTAGGTATTAATTTATCTCTATACGCACTGGACTTTAAGTAATCTAATTTGTTGCACGAATTTCCACTGAGGCAGTTGTTCTAATTTTGCTTTCTTCCGCTTCCTGGATTCATGTTGGTCAATTTTAGGCTCATTCAACTTCATTTTCTAAAAATATCACCGATCAGAAGCATGACATTAGCACGAACACATGATAGGAAATGACTTGAAAGCATTGCAGGCCAAAAATTAAGAATTAGGACTCAGTTTTATTTACTTTTCATTTAATCAGATAAAGCAAGGAAAATCTTATTTTCACCGAAAACTTAAATCTGCATCCCATTGGATTTACATGTGTTTTTCTATGTCAGATATGAAGAGGAGACACGTGAACTCGGCAGAGGTGCAGAATCACAGTAGCCATAGGGTGCATATCATTCTGTGAAAGCTTCATTTTCGGTCATTCATTGCAGAAACTCATGCTGGTATTGGACTAATACTAGTTGGGAATAGAAATTGTTGTGGTATATGGTACACAGATTCAAAGTCGCAATGTTCTCTTGAAACAATTTTTCTTTGTCTACTTCTGATCTTGATTACGGCGCATTACAATTGATGCTCGTGCTAATAAATCTTTAAATGGTATTTCCGTTTTCTCTTTGATATCGACGAAAGCTACACGCATGAGTTTCAAGCCAAGTCGCTTAGTCTCAGAAAATCATAGAAAGTGATCGATGACGATAGCCTTGGCATTGTGCACGAGCAGCGACAAACTTTCGTTGCAGATATGAATGAATAACAATGAAGCTCAGCAATTGCAAAGTTTACATCAACTGATGCCAACTCCTTAATAGTTTATTAAAATCCACATTTAATAGATTAAGTTTGACAAGCTCATGCTTCAGTTTACAAAACCTGTAGCAGTTACTGCCGTTCACATCAAAATGATAAATACTTATGAAGCATTTCCCGAAAATATGATGTACTCTCGGATTCGCCATATGATTATTGATTGAATTTCCATGAAAAGTGGATTACAGAGATCAACAGTGTGCAATGAGTGATTGATGGCAACTGCATTTGTTTTGACGATGAATATATTCCCAAATGCAGGTATTAAAACCTCGACAATATCTCTCTTCCGAATATTTAATGCCAAATACAGCTTAAGGTTCGGGTTACAGATATCCCTCAATCGATGGCAAATGCTTTTTTACGATCAACTGTCCTGTGAAATGGTTGGAACCCCGGCCTACTGAACTATCATGTAGAGACCACCTTATTTCACAAATCCATAATGAAATTGAGCACTAAGATGAGTATCTTAACGGGTTTTCATAAACCACAGTTCCACAACTAGTAGAATCTCAATGAAACTCAAGAGCTCATGTAGCCCTGCTTGTAAATTTGTGTCGAGTGCATCGGTAAAGCATTGTTCGAGCTTTCTATAATCAATTTAACGAAATTGAAATTTTAATAATTTTGAAAAACATGTCAATTGGAAAAATTCACTTATTGAGCATTTACGGATCCGTGAAATTTCAGGGATTTTTCACATTCGCTTAACAAACGTTGGCCACGACCTGCCTTGATTCTTTTAATTTCATTAGAGATGGTTCTACTCCTCATTGCTATATGATAAGCATTATTCCCGCAAATTCCAAATTCGTAAACTATTTCCTGTTTCGAAGCAGTTTAGCACAAAATAGAACAGCGTCATGCGAGCGCAGGGTTCGAAAACAAGAAAAGAATGCCTAGATTCGCTGAAAAAATCAAATGAGTCCAAAATATTTTACCAACTGACACTGTAAGAAAGATATGTTTCCAATTCTACGAGCGTACCAAATAATAAAGAATCGTCAAATATGAGTCGATGCGAGTCGATGCAGCTATTGAGCAATCTTTTAGAAGAATTCACATGATACATCGGAAAATTCAACATTCATCAAAAATATTATCACAGCAGGATTTGAGAAATATCTGTAGTAGGAGAGGCCTCAGAGATGAAGCGATATCACATTTTGAGTTGCAGATATAAATCTTCAATCAAACAGTCAATGTTGACAAGAATGTCAATTCAGGAACATCGCTCCCAATATCTGGAATTGATCTTATCTTGAGAAAGTTTATGATTTTTTTTATCTTTCCATAGATAACAGAGCATCTCCCATGACGTTAAGTAAGTGTGAAAGGCTGACCAGCACCCTCAAATCGAACTATGAGAAAGTTATGGCGATTGGCGATCGACTAATCCTCGCTCACAAACTCTGCTCACATCTCCTCATTCCAGACTCGACAATAGACAAACAATTGCTCCCACAAAATACCGCATTCCCGAGGGATTATAACCGTCCAACGGAAGAGCGGTTCTAGAATTTATCGAGGAGGATTCTCATTGCCACAGAATGGATTCGAATAGAGAACTGAGAGGCCGCGTATCCCATGATTAAAACAGCGCTCCGAATGAACATTAACACGACTATAACGTCCGGTTCCATTCGTCACAGTCTCTTAGTGGTTCTGGGCAAGGATTAAAGGCCAATATCATCGTCTGATTGATGTACGAGGTGAACTGCTTCTCTTTTGACTCGCGCTTTACGTGATCTGACGTTCTCCTGAGAGGGAGAAAGAAAAATTCTCCAACTTGTCCTCCAACAAAATTTATTTTGATCGGGCAGATCAAAATTCGTTGATGACCATAGCCCGAGTAGAATTCTGCTAATCAAGACGGCATCAAGGAGAAAAAGACCCACAGGAATAGTAAGAAGAGTCTTCAATTTTAATTTTCCAATCCACACGGACCTGTCTTGTGTGACACCAATTTCCGAGGAGAAGTCTTCCAAAGCGATGAAATGGCGATTTAAAGGTCTCTTGCTAGTTGGGTAATATAGAGTAGGACTGTTTAATATTCATGGTAAGAAAATGGTTTAGTGCGTGGGGAAATGGAGGTGCTAAGGAAGTCAATCATCGGACGAGCAGATGAAAGGAACGGAGGTCAGATAAAGATTGAGAGAGGAAAGGAAACAGACGGGAAATTTGGAATACTGCTGAACCAAACGTGGTTGCTATTCACAAGTGACGTGGAAAAGCCTTTTGGATTTTTAAAATACTTGCAATTCTTATCAGATTAATGATAACAAATTTACAGGATAATAAATTATGATCACTTGTCGGTGATTGTTAGACAGGCATACGACATCATATATGCTAGTGATGACACACCTCATCAACTTCGTATTTTTAATTAAAAATGAAATTTTACATTTTATAATCATTATCATAATCAAATATGCTTTACCATGGTTATCATATTTCTTCATGATTCTACTCTTACATCAAAACTCAAATCCATCTGTTCCCTAAACTATTGAATTCTCTATGCAAATCTAAAATTCATGAGCTTCTCAGTTCGCAGTCAATGATTAGTAGATTTATGTTTATTAAAACTCATCAGTAGATTATTTCAAAAACTTCAATGCTCAAACTTTCGAGACGCGAAAGTGTTCTCAAACTCTTCCTTCATTATTGCAGAACATGCTAGTGGAATCGATTACCAGTGGTAAGTGTTATGAAAAAAATGCTTTTAGACTTCTCGTGGAACTGTCATTGAAGAGTGGCCATTCTAAAATATTCAAAGCAATATCCATTGCATCAAATAGGCCGCGGCCGTGATGACAATAACACAATCCATCGCAAAAGATGAGAAAAGAAAAATTGGACTGTATCTTATTCTCTGGGAAATAATCCGAACACTACCGGACACTAGATTCCATGGCTTTAGTCTCGAAATTAGAAGTTCGTCATTCGATTTTGTCAAGTTTAACTCTCAGGTAAGATAGCTTGAATAGTCCTAATTCGGATAGTAGGGCTTTCTCTTAATTTTCTCGCGTAGACTCTCATGTAGATTCTCAACGCTGAAGTCAAACTGCAGCAAAGCGTCTGACTAAACATTATTAAAGAGGAATTATTTGCTAAAAAAAATTTCGGTGAAAAATAGAAAAATGACGATTTTTTCGAAAAAGTTCAAAATTATGTCTGAATTACATTCACCTGCATTTCTCTTGAGCAATGCAACTGAAGAGATGATAACTGCATGTGTTAGTGAGTCAGGTGTGGAATGTAGCTAACATGCAATTATTTCACTTCTCTTGTTTCGGTTTCCGTGGATGACGGATAACCATATCGCTACACTTTCGCCTACATACAGTAAGTACATAGCTATGTACATTGTGCAATGATTATGCACATTGCACTTATGCAACTCAATATAAAGTGTGAATTGCTTATTTTGATGCTAATGCTGCAAAATATTCATACTTATCTACCTTCAGATGAACAAGAAAGACATTTCTTTACTTTATGCACTATAATGTGCTTAGCTTCAAAGATCTCACAGTAGCTCTGAAATTTTAACACAATCAAGTGACAGAATAGCATACTCTCTTTTTAATTGTATTTCTCAGTCTTAAAGATGCTTCATTTAATAATTAGCAAAATCTAACAATGACGATGAATAATATTATCTATCAGAATATTCAACCTAAATGACACCATTGCCAAGTAGATGAGACTCAGCTTCTCAAAAAAATTGTCTTTTTTCACGAAGCAGATAGAGAGAACTGAAGAGAGGAAAAGTCGCTAATTGAACAAAAGTATCAATTATCAAGCTACCAACGCAATGAGTCAGGTTTTCTATCAAGTTTCCGGTTAAAAAATGCGGACTGCTCAGCAACCTTATTGCAGCATAAAAGTACACTATTGCAACTTTGTAAGCTTTACTTCTTACAGATAACAGAATTCATTTTTTCCTAACTCCGCAGTTGACCAACCGCTTTCAAGTGTTATTGCTTAAAAGTGAAATTGAATTAATTAAATCCCAGATCACTTGTTGCATCGATACCAGGCAAATAAGCTACAATTCTCTCTCTTTCATGAGCAACAATATCAAGCATTCACACAAGCCTGGCTTTGTTCAAAGCTTCCTTTGGGAAATGTTTGATGGACTATTTCCTAGCTATGTGACGCCATGGTGCTTCAATTATTGATGCGACCGCGCAACATGAGAAAATTGCATGAGAGGAAAGTGTGAATGTTCAACATAAACTCATTTTTATTATGAGAACAGGTTCCGACCGATCTGTGCCTGTTTGAGTTTTGTCATGTACCTTCATTAACTTCAAACTCTCGAAAAAGAAGAAACCAGGTATCGATGAGTGACGGACATTAGAATATGGTGTTATAAATCTTTTCAAATGGAGCGAAATGAGCTGTGATCATGAAGGCTCGTTAATATTCATTATCTTGATTTATAATGCACAACTTTTGATAATTATCCTTTCTTCCATCAAATTATTCAACATTACCTTAAGTCCTGACGTTTCCCAGTAACTGAGAGGATGCAACAAGGAGGGACTTTTAATTTCCTCCAAAATAATGCATAAATAAATTTGAGACAACAACCTTTCTACCTTCACTTTTAAAAGTATAATTGCAGATGAAAATAGATATAATAAAGTGAGATTTAAACTCTAACAAGAGAAGCAAGAAGATTTTGAGGAACACTGTGAGTCTTGAGACAATAATCACTTAATTGACTTTTGAGTTCTCGCTGTCATTCATTTTGACTAAAAAACTTGACTTTAAATATTGAAAAAAACTGACTTAACTTTAAATTTGTCAGCACTGAAAATTTCTGCACTGACCAGACTTGGAGACCGGAAATTGATGCATTCTCAGTCTAAGACATGAGATAAATATGAGGGTATAATTCTGGACTTAACGGTATTTGTATTCAGACAATTTCGGGTGTTAATGCAAAGCGACCGAAACATTTCACACTGCAGGATCGATGTGCCTGAGAGTTGCTTGCGGCTAGAATTGAAGTAGAAATGCAGCGGTAACAACTGCAATGGGAGAATCTTATCAAATATTATAGCATCTTCAACTCATTGAATTTTCAAGACAAATACACGTATTCCACAAAAACCATTCAGCGCATGATTTCATGATTACAGCGAATGATGCGACGATGGAAGATATTTAAGAAAGATTAGAACTAAGATCGTTCTACAAATATATTTTACGTTCCATTAAGATTTAATATAATTTAGAATTGATAACAGCACATAACACAGAATATTATTCTACAAAAATTTGGCATATTTTTGCATTGTATCTAAGCTATGAGGGAGGGTAAGTGATACAAAACTTGGGTTTTCTATACGAAACTTGGGTCTGCTGCACTATTAATGCTGCACATAGGATCTATGCAAATCAAGTTATTAAATTGATATTTTGATTCGAATCTTAGGAGAACTACAAATGATAAGAGCATGAGGTTCTGATTTTTTTAATCAAAATTCCACTCAATTATCAGAATATTTCAAAAAATGAAATGCTTGTGATAATTGGATGTTACATTTTGGGCTTGACAATGCCGCGCATTGAAAGTTCGTACATATTGTATTTGTTGCAAGTTTGCATGTATTTTGCTGCATTTGTGCATATTGAATTTTTACATATTTCATATATTTTATGCCTTCGCAGTCATCTTCACACCCTTAAACATTCTGCGATAGCCGACATTTATGCAAAAATGAATTCATTCCAATTTTGCATTCTAAATATGTTTAACCATGCACTCACTACGCAGCTGTCATTTATTAAGTCTGTTTATATTTCTGAATGATAAAATGAAAACAATTGCTTTGCTATGAGCAATGTGTAACTCTATCATAATTAAGTCAAAGATCTTCTTCAATTAGTCAGTATATCAGTGTAAGTTAAATCAAAAGAAAACTTTATGACGTAATACATGTACTTAGGCTACTAATTACAATTATTGCAATAATAAATCGTTTCACACTAATACCACACTTCTCATGGGGCCAATAGGAATTTGGGCCTATAGAAGAATCTTCATGTCAGCACAAAGTACAAATAATGCACTTCGTTTACTTGATTCTGCTCATTTATTGAAACTTGGGCTTTGACCCAAGTTTTGGCCCAACCTTGCTATGGGCCATGTCTACTGTATATACATTATGCATGTACATCTCCATCATCTTTTGTAAATTGTTGCGAAAGCTTTAAAGAGGAATTGTGTTCATTCATTGTTTTTACATGTCACACTTTTAGTTACACATTTCTTATTTATTAAGTTCAGAAAGTTAAGATTAGTCTATTTACGAATACTATGAAGCCTCACTGAAATTTAAACACCAATCTTTCATTTAAGGGATCTGAACAAACAGAAAGTTGATCTGGAATTTCTGCCGGTAGATTATCTTTGCGGCTGTACAGTGCATCTCCTTGTCTTCCACTACGCCGCCATTTTAACTTTTGCATACATATTGTTAGTGGTAAATGCGCATCACACAGCAACAACAAGAACGACTCACATGACAATGGATGAGAAGATAGTGAAGAAACAAAGAGAGCCACCATGTACACGTAACGTTGTCACTTACTTCTGGTAGTTGGCTGCCGCGGTGGCTGCAAAATTGCTTGCAGCGTAGTTGAGTTGGGGAGACTGAAGGTAGCTGAGCGCTGATGCGGTTTGGTTGTAGGCATACGGTAATTGGTTGTAAAAACCAAACGGAGTGGTCACCAGGGCCTGCAACAAAATTGATGAATTGATGATGTCTCAGGTAGTTAAAATAATATGAAATAAGTAAACAATAAGAGTGGTACGACACGATGCTCAGATTTCAACAAACAAAGCCTACCGATATCAGCAGTAAAGAGAAAACGCTATTACTGCATGATTAGTGTCACGGAAAAAAGTTACTCACCTTTATAATAATGAGCAGTCATTTCAGTATTTAGTGCTTCATGAATATAATTGGACATCAATTTAGAAGTTTTGTTGCGAGAACAGTAAATGATACAATAAAGTTGATTTTAAAAGCAGCAAATGTAGTAGGAGGCTCTTAAGTGCTTGATAATATTTGTATTCAATATTGCAATGATGAGTTAGCATCAAGAACAGTAGTAAAAATTTGACAGTACTTTTAGCAGCCGCCATCGTGACTCGGATAGCAGGAGACAACAACTCCATTTGGTTTTAAACGTTTTTAGTTTATGCCTATTTCCTATGGGAGTCATAATTTCCTAAAGATAGACAAATTAGATCTGATGAAAATGAACGAAGCGCTATTACTACCCCGAAAGAAATTAAGCCCAATTTTAACGATAGTGACCAAAGACTCAGTGCAAAACGTCTTTCCGATAAACGTCCTCATCGATAAAAAAATCTGTAAAATATTTTCGCATTATAACTTTTGGTAGACATTTGTGCATTTGTTCATTTTCATTATGCACCTCTCGCCTCAAATCATCACATAACTCCAACATAGACAAAAATGAATGAAAAGTCACTGCAGTCAGGGATCTGAACAATCATTCTGTAGAAACATCAATATACTTGTGCTTGTTGCGACATAAACTTTAATAACTATTTCCTAGAGCAAAAAAGGACCTCCTCATTAAAGTTAACAAACCAGTATGGCTGTGAAAGCGCAGGCAAAAGCGTGCAATTTGAGTAATCTCTGCTTTAGACTGTGCAACATATTTTGATCACATTTAGAGAGCTTAATTTCACGATTATGATGATCGACGTGAAATCTATTGAAATGTCTTTTGAAATAGATATCAAGAAGACTTGAAATCTATTCTCCATGTAGAAAATATATTAACACTATGAACAATGTCCCATTCCTAGTTTTGTAAATTATAAATGAATATGCGTTGCATATTTGCAAGCGCTATATATTTTCAGATGGTAAAATGAAATATGAATGTCGTGAAAATTATCAAGTCATCTATTAAGACAGAAGGTTCGCTTTCTCCGCTTCTGTTTTGTGGCTTCGCATGTAGGACACGATAATTTTAATCGTTAACCCACAACGAATCTGCTGTTTATGGTATCTCTACTTTAAGTTATTTGAATAAATGATTGCAAACATCATGTTCGAAAACTCTTATCGTAAGTTACCATATCTGAAAGATTACTTTGAATGAATTGAAACTTATGAAATGTAGGGATTACATGCTAGATGACAGATTTCAATGTAATTCAAAAGGTACATTCATATCGTTACACATTTTCGCATGCATCATCTCTATTTCTATAACTGAATTTATGAAGTATATCGAACAGTAAAAAATGCCAATGTTGATGGCAACCGCGAATTGTTCATGAAATAAAAGGACCAGAACTGTGAAATCTATCAGTGAAATCGTCTGCCAATAAATTAAGACAGTTGCATTTCGAAAAAATAGTTTTACAGTTCTAGTGCAGTAACCAGAAAGGTTGATGCTTATCAAGGTTACCGTAAATGATTTGATTCGACATACGTGTATACTACCCATTCTCTGAGGCAAACACTCCCTATCCATACAAATTGCTTTTAAAGCAAAAAGTCAGACTTTCATAGAATGTTGTATTTCTTTGTGCACCCTGTGGGTAGTACGAACCTCAGCATCTGCCAAGATCTATCCTATTGATTTTATCAACAAAAAATGTCAATGAAAATGCATGTGAATCCCAATGGCAGCAAATTGAAGTGACAGCAAATATTAATATTCTCTGCGTTTCTCCTCCATTAAGCGAGAATTGCTTAGTCTATTCCCAAAATTTTTTGCCTGGAATATCTTCCGGTTCATGTTACATCATGTAATACGTGTTAGGCATATATGTATCGTCATGTTAACAGCAATTTTTGATTTGTGATAATTGAATCAAAAAAATATGTTAACCGCTACAATGATGCTTGCCAAATGTGATGTGTTTATTGATCAATGTAAATAAGCATATGACTTCATGATCTGATGGCATACTGCATCAAAATTATGGCCATGAATTGATTAAATTTTTTGATTTGCAAACGAGGAAATGTCACTTTTACATATTAAAAAGTCGTAGAAGCTAAAGACATAGTAGGAGTTCAACGATTTGTGTTAAGTGTTTTTAATGATGATACTCGTAATGAATGATTTATACGGTAGTAATGTTCAGTAACTATTAGATCTAAAAGAGTTCTGTTCTATGGAACTTATGTGATCGCCGATGTTGATGATGATATGTCTTCGGAGAATGATGATCTATAGATAAGAAAGAACGACCTTTTATCTAAGGGCGTTGAAAGTTCATTTCATTGATTGAAAGTCGTTATAGTTTACTCAGTTTATTTTCATTCGTTGAACATATCCAATAAAGTGCACAAATGATGATGCCGTGCAAAGTAAATATCAATGTTGAAACGATGACCAAGCAGAAAGCAAACCATGCATCGACTCCAGTCAAACATCAAACATCAACCGACAACTCATCACAACATCAGTAAGAGAGATCGCTATCTTTCCTTCTGTCAAATCCTCAATGTTCTGAGACTTCCCTGACCGAGGAAGGCATCTCATCAATTTCAAACGTCGGCTAACTGTGGGACACAGATGACTGCTGGAATAACTCGGTATTCCTCCTGACTGTGACGAGTACAATCCATTAGCAGCCATTACTAATGTCTATACCACAACGTTACTGGCTTTTTCCATCTCCCGTCCCCATCCCGAGTCTTTATCAGCGCAGAAATCAGTTAGGAATCAATCATTACGGCGATCACGTGATCAGGCATAGAACAACGTACTATGACAATGGAATCGAAAAAGGCTACAGATGTTAAACTCGATGGATTAGCAGCTTCTCAGTCATCAAACATCGCAATTCTTTAAAACGACGATAATTAGATTCACAATCGTTCAGTTTAATAAACTGCCCGAGTAGAGTTGAGAAAGCACTCGCAATTAACCAGTCTGAATTATGATTGTACATCTGACTGTTTCTAAACTATCACGTTGATAGGCTGTAGTGCATGCATCGTCTACGCCTTCTACAGATGTTTTGACATTTTGAAAAAGAAGCCTATTTGATGAACACGCACGAGAATTTATGAAAATATCGGATGATCACCAACTATTCCAACTATTACATGCAACTCCGCTTGCAGATGTGAAAAATTTATTCATCTACAAACTACATCTACATATGAAAATTGAAAAGTCATTTTGAAATTTTTCGGACATCAAATTATTGATTCAATGAATCAAACTAATGAAATGCCTACTGTCGCCTTGATGATTTTGCCCATTGTGTGCAGTGTTAAGTTTAAGTGAATGCGGTCTTATTATCGCCTAAAATATACAGAGCATAGTTTCTAAGGTTTGTCCAAAAACTGCAGTCACATTTCATACACATCAACGTGAGAGATGAGCACCACTTAAGCAAGGTTTGATTTATATCTATCTTGATATCTCTGCACATCGATCTCCATGTGTGCTAGTGGCGTCGTGTGATCTTTGAGTCATGATAAATTTGTGTCCTTTTATCTTAATGAATGCTTATCTCAGAATGCATGCCGTACACTTCGTACTTTGTCGGAGTACTTGACATTCCATGGCTTTATCAAGCAAACTTGTTAACTAAGCAGGATTTGTGCAGAAGAAGCGATCGATTTGTTCTTTTTCGTGAGAAAACATAACGAGTGGTGCATCGCCAACATGTTGTATTTGCAACCACACAATCACTTTGCCAGTTCTGCAGCATTCAGTTAGAAGAAAAGCAAACAAAAGGTAGAGAGAAATATTGGATTTGTGAGACGACTTTCTATTGTTGCTCAATTCTTACTCATGATCTAACCCATCTTTTACAAGTTATTTAGAAGGTTGTCTGTGTATTCCCTGACTGGAAATGAATTATAATATATCTACTTGTTCATTCATTCAGTGATCACATATGTATTTGCTTTTCCCTCTCGTTTGTTCGCTCATCGTCCATAATTTGAATGAAATCTTATTCACTCATTTGTCAAAACTATCTGCTAACCAAAACATTTTCACTACTTTGAATTAAACTTTTCAATATCCTTCCTTTTCAAGTTATGAAAGTTTAAAGTTTCAAGGTTACTACGGACATGACTACATATAAAAAAAGGGAGTTGTGCTGCTATTGAGGACTGCTGCCACTTTTCAACTGAGAATGGAATGCAACTGATTAATTTGATTATCAATTTTATTATCAAAAATCCTGGGACTGCATTTGTCAAATTGAGATTTTCAATAATCTGTTGGAAAATGCAAACCAGGCAGACTGCAGAGATTGTTTGCTTGCAGAGAAATGTCCGGAATCTGGTGCTTAGCTAAATGCCTTCCCTATTTCATCATTAAGCACTCATTTGGAAGATAATGCATTTCGGATAGCTAATGCCCAGAGAATTGGCTCCGTTGTGCGCTCCACACAAGTGTCGATGTGGAGGTATGGTCGACTGTTTGGATCTGCCATCCCTTGTCCTGCCGCTACAACTCTGGTAGAGCCCAAGACATTCCGAAGTCAGTGATATACTTCGCCGAGCGCCTCTTTCGGCAGGGATCCTGTCAGTTCTCGAGCCTGTTGGCCTGAGTCGAAGTGATGATAAGCGGCCTGATGGGATGGCTAGTTCTCTGCGAATTCTTTGAAATTCGCTCTGAAACCTGTAACACCAGACATTCTAGAGCTTTACTTCCTTTACGTCGTAAATCAAGATTGTACAGTCAGTCATTTGTAAGATTTTCACCATTTTCTTGAATTGTTGCGAGTTTGTTTTTTGTCAAATACCGCTATGTAATATTTGAAATATAGCATTATTATTATTATTATTATTACATTCCCACTGCGATGCGGCAACCCGGCTGTTTGGGATTTCACTTGTGTAGACACTTTTGCGGCATCCAATGTAATTAACTCGTTATTGGAGACCGATTCCGCAGCTGCTTCCGTAAAAACATCAAAACGACGCAAATATGCAGAATTGAATGGCCTATACCAATTCCAACCAGTGGCCATAGAAACGTCCGACGTACACGGTAACTGCATTATTTTTTTCATCAAGTATATCGGCAGTCATATTTCAGAGGCCACAGGTGAGCCACGAGAAACTTTTTGGCTGAAACAGCGGATCGGCATCGCCATTGACAGGGGTAACACCCTAAGTGTTAGCCTAGCCGGTGCTAAGGCAGCCTGACCTTGATTTTTTCCTTATCTCCTACTTTTGTTATAATTGCTTTTCTATTAATATAAATAATATTACTTGATTATTCTATTTACATGACATAATGCACTTGACGCATCTAAAAGGCCAAAGAACGCTTGAACTTACGATATTTGCGCGTTTAATAATTTTTTCAATAGAAAGCCATCAACTTGACAGTGGAGTGCTACTCTCCATTGGTCTTATTTTGCATCGTCATTATCAGTATTTGATGATATTTACAGCGAAATAAGCATGTGGGCAATTCCATGGGCACCAACAACTAAAATTCAGTTATTTAGAATTTTTCCTTATTTACAAAGTTAGGACAAGACATCATAGGGTAGAAATCATCTTTACAGGGGTAGTGAAAATTTAAAGTGGTGCAATGAATCGGTCGTAATTAAATGATTGATAAAGACGAATGATGTTGCACCACAAAATGTGCCCATCATCATCATCATCAATTTTCCGAGGGAAGTTCGTCTATTATTTAGTTTTGGAACAAATGCGTTGCGAACACATAATACTCGAAAGCCATGTAGTTTTTAGCGTCACGTACAAATTACATGTTTTTGAGTCTACACCTTTTTCCATTCTAATTAAAAGTTGTTCTGTTCTATTTAAAACCTGTTCCATTCTATTTAAAAATGCTCTATTCAGTTCAAATTCTGCATTCACTTTGGGTCAGATTACCTGAGCCGTTCATGATTTCGTCTTCGTATACTTCGAGAAACTTTAGCAAATGAAATAGACTAACTCAGCACTTGATATTATCTCCTGCTATTCATACCAAACACACGGAGCGAGCGAGCATCTTAGCATAAAAACGTGTGGATCGCGCACTCAAAAAGTGTGTGCGTGTATGATGCATGGGATGGCGCGTTAAACCGATCTAAAGATTCTTACTTTTGCCATTGTTCGATTTTTAAGAATGACTCATTTCATCCGATAATGTGATGATGTAGTTATCGAATGTGGCTTTCAACGCTCCGCTCCGACAAGACTTACAATACGGTGTTACATTGGTGAATTGATGAACACTTTTAAAATAAAATATTTCATTGTTTATTGTTTTCTTATGATCCTCTTATTATGAGGTATTATTATCCGTATTATTTATTCATCAAATTCTATGTTGCACATAAGTATATCATGAAATATTATATCATTGATTGTTTCTATGTCATTTTGTTTTTGTAGTAGAATGGAGATCGTTCTTAACTGAATGTTTTAAACTGAATGGAACAGGTTTTAAATTGAATGGGACAATTTTTAAACTGAGTAGAACATTTTTAAATTGAATGGGACAGGCTTTAAACTGAATTGAACATTTTTAAATTGAATGGGACAGGTTTTAAACTGAGTAGAAAATTTTTAAATTGAATGGGACAGGCTTTCAACTGAATAGAACATTTTTAAATTGAATGGAACAGGTTTTGAATAGAACGGAACAACTGTTAATTAGAGTGGAAAAAGGTATAGATCACAAATAAAACAGAAGCTAAACTCCGGTCATGTCTGATATTGACTGAGGTAGGCTTCAACATTCCATGAAGTGTTGATATCAGAAAATGCTTTTGTCAGAAATGACAGGGTCTTAAAGTTTATTTTCGTCACGAACATAAGCATGAAGCTTAGTATATTTATATATACTTATCTACTTACGGAATCTGTATTACTTATTTACATATAGAAGCTCTCATGAATTCGACTAGTCTACAGTTAGATTATCTGCATCTTTACATCTTCTCCATGAGTTTTGACAACTTTGATCATTTTTGTTCTGAACTCCTTAGTCGATTACTAGCGTCAAGTTCAGACAAAGGAGTAAATGGCTAATTTCTTTGAGTCATGACTTCTACGTTGGGATCTAGGTCCTTCCGTCCCGATGATTCTTTGATTTGTGATTACATTTGAAACCATGATCTTCTGATAGCTAATATAGATCATTGATCAATTAACCGATGAATCACGTGTGATAAAAAACTGACAAATGATGGGTTAATATCATTGGCACTCAAAACTCTTGAGATACCGAACTAGAAAAAAAGTAATTGAACAAATTAACCATACTGCCATTCACAGAAGGAAAGGCACACGATCATCTTTTACAATTTTAGATAAAACCGTTTATATATTTTACAATCTTTCTTTCTTTCAAGGGCAGCATAAGGGACTCCATCAATAAGTCGCATTTCGGTTCCTTCAATGTTTTATGCGCTAAAATTAAGAGCTTGCTGAACTCATGTTTAAAGCAGTTCCTAAAATCTTTTAGAATATACACTCCCCAGCTGCCTGAAAGAAAAACGAAGTTGAGCAAAATTATCGAGTTTCATACGGCTTCTCGATATTCACAAATTCTAAGTTCACGCGTTTCATGACTTCAATGCAAAAAAGCTTTACAAGTACTTTTAACCTGAGGAGTAACATAATTTAACTTAGATGTAAACAAACACACATAAAGTACTATCGAGTTTTTGAGTTGTAAAACTTTCAATAAAAAACAGAATGATTCTAAATTGTCTGTCGAGAGCACTAAAAGACTCACAGGTCAAAATCCCTCAAAGTGAGAACTGATACGTTCGAATTTAATTCTTAGACTTAGACAGAACAAGAAAGTAACGCTCTTTCTCTCATACTCTGTAAAACCTAAAATGTAATGAAATAAATGTAAACATTTTTAAAAAAACAAATGAATTTCCAGAATGGACATTATTACTTGTGCTGAATTCAGTGATAGCGATTTAGGAATAGTGAATGGACTTCATTAAGTGGACAGTCAGTAAAAATGTGATAGAGGCAGAATAGAATGACGAAGGGAAACTGTTGCCAAAGCATGATGTCAAAATGATGCCGAGAAGGCATGATGGCATGATGCCGAGAAGTCACGTACTGTAGTATGAGCGCATACTTGCGACTCATTATCGAAATAAAAACTTTTAACAGCAAGTGGCAACATTTTTGCAATATGCTATGCATGTAGAATCAATCGGCTATGTTTCTCTCCACACTGACAATATTCTAGAGATGGACTTGAAACTGCTATGTAGAAATATACGATGTTAATAGAGCGCAACGAAATGTGCAGTAGGTTAACCAGAAGCCTGCAATGGAGATTAAGCAGAAAATGACATTCCGAAAAAAGAAGAATTTCTTTTTTTTCAGAATATTCGTAGAAATAACTTTACAATTTCATCAGAAATACGTGCCATTGAAGAATCGTTTGATTTACATGCACAACTGCATGTGACAAATTTGATTAAAGAAATAGCAAGTATAATGCTTTCTTTTCTTTAAGCATCATTTCAGGTTAACAAATTCTTGATTCTATTTGATTAGAGCTTGTTACATTTTCATGTTTTTTCGATTTGCCTCTTTCATTTCATACTTTTAGCTTTCACTTCAGTCTTGTTTGAGGTGCATGAGAATTGCAATGCATAAACATATGTGCACTTTTCATGCAATTTCTTAAAAAATTCAAATTTTGTGCTAATTTTGAAAATCAATGAGTGAAACTTTAAAGCCAAGTTTGATTAAGCTGTTGTCGGCATCAGGTAATTCGATCTAGAACAATATATTTCCATGTAGGGAATAGATGATGAGGCAGTTCATTGGCTTAGCTTTCGTCATTGACTTAAGCGAAACAATCCTCCACGAATATTTTGAAAAGTGGCGATATGTCGAAATTTATCAATGATCTTTTTTCAAAAGTGTCCATGAATAAAATAGCTAGAATGTTGGATGTAGATAATCCCACAGGGAGGCTTTTGATTTGCTCATAGATGTTGTTGAATTCAAAATGTGTAGGCGAGAGTTATCATCAGTTTTTCGACATCTTGTAAAGGAATACCTTGAAGATTGAGTTATGTTGATTTTTGTCACTTCATGATTACATTGGAGATCGCATCAGGAATAGGAAGAGATTGTACATTGTAGCTGTTTATCGATGATGCTGTCATCACATTCTTTATAGTTGACATCAAAACAGATATCAAGAGATAGAATTCTTCTTTCCAACATTGTATATCAATGATTCGATGCTTCAGGTTTAAAAGATTTCTTGATTGTAAATGCAATGAATTTGATTCAAAACTGAAGCAATTCTGATTTTGATATTTCTTAACATTAAATCATAAGAGAAGGTCGATTAAACATGATTCGGAGAAGCAACAAGTCTCTTCGTCAAATGCCAAAGGTAGTAGTTTGGTGTAATAAGATTTAGCATACGCAAATCCACCATCTTGAAATTTCGAAGTGGACTTCATGCCAAATTATGGGCATTTAGTGAGCAATACCAAATTCAAAATATGTAGTTATGTGATTAAAGAAGGGAAATCATAATGTATTATATGGGGATATTATTAGGTATTGTTAAAAGGCGCAATGAGAAGCAAATTTTTCGCACATTTCAATATCGAATCAAGATCTTTTATCAGATACGAAATGTATTTTGAATTTTATTGTGGTCAGCAAATAGCCTACATATGATTGAAAAGTCAACTTGGGTTGCAGTTAGTAGAAAAATATCTCAATTTCAATTTTTGAAGTAAATCTGCAGTTGCAAAGAATTTATTGCATTGTGATTAGATGCAAATAGATTTACGTCTACGAGTAAATACATGTACAAGGACAAACATATTGTAAATGGAGTAAAGAATAAAGCAAACAGCTAGAATGAGGATTAGGATTTGTGTAATTAGACAGATGCATAGCGATCGAATGCGTTGTTTGCCTATCATTCCTCAGATATTTTAACTCTTCAGTAAAAGGGTGGTGAGTCACAGATGAAATCACTTTCTGTTTCCTCGACACTTACTAGATTTTGCTTTAAAGAAGTGCCGTAATATGAAAATCAATACAGTACAAAAAATACCTTCCAATGTTTGGAGGAATGATCGACCACATTTCATTCACTTATAGTATAAAATATTTTCGTGTGAAATATTTGAGTACAATCGTCGAGTTATATCCTTAAACAAACACGATGAACTCTCTGCACACAAGGAATTTCAACTTTGTTTTCCTGTTTTGTCTTAAAGCAAATGCACTTGATGACCTCCGACCGAAAAATCAACAGACAACATCTGAGAAACTAAACCAAAACCATAGAGACGTCATTTCAACCTTAAATCCACTGACATAATACTGAACTTGAATGAATTCTCATCTGATTACTGCAACCGCAATAACGATTATTTTTTCTGGGAATTCAAGTTCAATCGCATGTGGTATAGACTACCACTAAAATCAGAATTCTATCAATTTGGGTACTTTTCCGATTGACCACGTCCTTCTAAGTACTTGATAGAAGCGATTTTCGGAGCTCGGAGAAAACTGATTTCAAGAATTCGAAAATTGTGGCAAACTGATGCTTATTGAAGATTGACGTTATACAGAAATGGTCAAATTTCAAAATGTTGCGCTATTTCCTGTGCTAATTTTATAGACTAAATTTCAGAGTGATCCAACATTTGTTTTCAATACGTACTGTAAAACGTAAGAAGTATAGCACAGCATATTGCGATTCTGATGCACAATTTTCTCAATAGAAGAAAGGATTTTTGCATGCCATGTTTTTCTCTAATGAGGTCAACGCTGTACAATTAGTATAACTCCACACAAGCCGCACATGATGAAGGAAGTATATAAAGAATTAATATGAATATTTCAAGCAAATTTCATAGAAAACTCAATAACGTTAAAGAAAGACGATTTTCTGCAATCTACTATCTTCAAGAATGACGATAAATTAAGCATGTAGGCTACATTATGTGAGCAAGATAGTCATAAGCATCATATACGAGTCGCAAATGTACCGTTACACATTTCTACAATATGTCCATTCTTGTCTAGACAAAACAATCAGGCAAAAATAATGAAAATGAAACAGATTTTTACCACAATTGAATATATATGCACACATGTTATGCAACCATGGACTTTTTATTAAGTCCGATATTTGCGTTTAACTAATTTTGATTTTAAAGTGAGAGCAGAAATCGAAGTTATACCTATACGAGCACATTAATACTCTTCCTCACGTATCTTTCATATTTCAGTAAAATTCCTGCTCAATTTCAGGTCTTCCCTCGATTACTGGGTTCGGCCTCTACCCTCCTAATTACCACAGACAACATTCCCTCATTCAAGCGACAGCAATCGGGAGGATGCATGGGGCAAGAAGCGTTGAGGAGAAATGATTCACTTCATCGTGGAGGACTTGACTGTCCTGAGGGGAGGTCAAGGACATCGTCCTCACCTGCGCCCCCTCCTTGTTGTCATTGGACTCCTTCCCCCAGGAACATTTACAAGGTTGACCGCCGACATCTTTGCCGTGCATTGTGATGATGGCTCGTGTGGCAGAGTCATGGCAGTCGAACCGGACGAACGCGTAACCCTTCTCTTTGAATAACCGGACTTCAAGGATGTCCCCGAAATCTTTAAATGCTTCTCGGAGGAGCTCATCTGCAATAAAACCGAAATAAGTAAGAAAATCATATCAAAAGAAATCTATCAGAGAAATGTCAGTCACCAAAAGTGGACAGTTATCGCTTTTACATTAATTTATATAATATACGTGTTATATAATAAAGACTTAAAAATGCTGAATTCATAGAAAGTTCATAGAAAATTATAATCACTAATTGTGAATTTTCTAATTTAATGATTTCTCCACAACCTCGAATAAGGAGTTGTTCAACAAATTTTCAATCAGGCTTTGGATATTTTGGACTCCCAGTATCGGTACCGTAAACGCTCTTGCAAAAACTCCTGTCGATCACGTAATCCCTCGACTGCATGGTAACTGCAGGAAGCGGGGTGGGGTATAAATCGCATCCAAATTTGATGGATCGCCATTTTCAAGGCAATACTGCAATGCAATTTTTTAAGACTTAACACTCTTATCTCGAACAAGTCTTACAACTTTACAATATGTTTAGAAACTAGCAACGATACAGCAGGATCGATGATCTGCCTCAGTAGACTGAGTTTAGTCAAACAATATCCATTATTTAGTTTGATTTTAACAGCTTTATTTCATTGAAATTTGTTTCGCTATTATTCCGTCTTCTCTTACTAGAAAGAGGCACTTTTTCTTTCGATTCTAAAAGTCGTTGACTCAGGTTATAATAAAGATTTTGATTTGCTATCAAATCCAGGAAATGCAGAACGCATGCATTTTGTTTGAAACGCGTCTAGAGCTGCTTGTTAACATCATAAATGCATTCAACAATGAAATGTTTTCCACAATAGAAGATAATGTTGCAATATCTTAAGAAAGATTGTATTCTGTTAGGCTGATGATATCAACAATATGTGATATTTGTCGACAAAAGACACTCTAGTTATGCAAGTATCATACTGAAACAAAATGTAATGAAATGAAGATTTGGGAACTCTTATCATGTTGACGGGGGGGGAGACACCATCCACTGGATGAATTCGATCGTTTGTACATTTACATGAAAATGCCCCATGGCAGATCACTCGACCGAGCAAAACAAATTGCCAGAAGTCAGAAGATCAGAAAGCCAGAAAATCAGAAGTACATGCGAAAATTATTCTTGTCATCATTTCACATTAGTAATAGCCAATAACTGCATCCAAAGAAATTTCAAATTTTCAGAATTAGGACAAACTCAAGGGCGCCTGTCTAAAATAACCCTTGCCAGGGCAGATGGAGCTCGTTGGCATGGCAGCATGTCCATCTAGGAGAAGGAAAACTCTGATTTAAAACCAAGCAATTCTTCACCGATGCCTGTTCCTTGATGAGAAAGGAGGAGGCTTTTCGCCAGGAGGGGCATCTGGCAGTAGAAAACCAAGCCAAAGCAAATATGAAAATGTACTCTTACATTGAATCGATAAGGGCTAGGGCGTCTACCCAAAGCGACGCGAGCAGGCAGTGTAGCAACTGGCAAGTGAGCAAGGAGCGCAGAACAGACAACGACTCCGGCTAAAGAAGCAAGTTGTCAAGAACAATAAATGTGATATATCGTGCAAACGGTGTTTTGGAACATGTTCTGTCAGAACTATGACAGACAGAAGAATGGAAACGGCTGATGTACTTGAAGGGCGAGAAGAGGATTTTGTGTGCATTCAAGAAACGAAGTGGATAGGTAATAAACAAGATAAATTCGGTGTGGGTTTAGGCTTTTCTACTCTCCGCTAAGAAGAATGGAATTGGAATAGCAGTAAAACAAGATCACTGGTCCAAGATGCCAGAGATCAACCGGGTGAATGATCGGCTCATGTGAATGAAGATATACAACCCTGGCAACATGAAGACCTATGCTTCAATAAGTGCCTATGCTCCGCAAACAGAGACGCGGAGAAGGAGAAGTTCATGAGACTTCTAGGAGACACAATTTCGGATATCGAAGCAAGATGCAAAATTGTCATTGGTGCTGATATGAGCTATCATGTGGGAGCTGAGAGGTACAACTGCAAGGTCCACGGGGTCATGGATTTGGCACTATAAACGCAGAGGGAGATAGACTGATGCACAGCCCAAACAAACAACCTTAGAGTAGCTACGACCTGGTACGTGAAGAACTGTGCACACATTTAAGCAACTTATGAAAGTGGAGGCAACAAGACAGTCACTGACTTCTTCCTAATATCATCGGACGAACTAGGAGCAATTCAAAGCTGCTAAGTGATCCAAAATCAGTGTGTTGCTCCACAGCATAAGCTTGAAGTGATGGACCATAGGTCAGAAGCGCTGGAGAAACCAAAGCAAAAGCAAGCAGAAAAGAAAATCAAGAGGTGGAATTTAGCAGAAGAGGAGACAGCAGAAAATGTTAGGCGCCTTACGTTGAGGAGTGTAGAGGATGCTACTAATTGGAAGGTGACAAATATCTTGAGGAGTTGTGGGCAGGAGATCAGTGGAGTGAGTCGAGGTGGAGCCTTTCGAAACCTAGAGTCCTAGTGGTGACCGAATGAGATTCAATGTACCTTGAAAGCTATGAGGCTTGGCTTCAGAAAGTGGAAAACCTCCAAACTTGAGGTGGATAGAGAGATTTACAAGCAAGCTAAAAGACATGCCAAAAAGACGTTGGCCAAAGCAAAGAGAGAAGCATGGAAAGAAATGTATGAGAAATTGGAGTCGAAAGAAAGAGACAAACTAATCTTCAAGACAGCAAAGTCCAGAAACCAGAAATGCAAGGACTACATCAAAGGTTTCTTTATGAGGAACTCGACGGTACTATCCAGACAACCAGCGATAGTAACAAAGCAATATTGAGGGACTGCATGTACTTCTGTGGATTGCTAAATGAAGAAAGACTACATAATGAAACTACCACAGAACTGGCAGTGAATGGTCCGATCGCTAAAATTACCCAGGATGAAGTCCAGAAAGAACTGAGCAATATGAAAGGCAGCCGCAGTTGCGGACCCGACGACATACTCATAGAAACCTTCAAAGTGCTAGAAGAGAAGGAAGTAGGCCCTGCCTGCATAATTTCAACGAGATCATTCAAGGCCACCAACAGTTGCCGGCGGTATGGAGAGAGAATTTTAATACCAATATATAAAAACAAAGGTGATCACAGAGTATGCAGTAAGTATCGGGATATCAAGCTACTATTTCAAGCCACATTTTAAAATTTTCTTCAAGTTTAATTCAATAAAAGTATACAAGTTGATTGGGCCCATCGGTCGAGAGAAGGCGCAGGACGCAGAAGGCCCGTTCAACCTGTAATTAGGGAGCCATCCTTAAACTTTTTGACAAAGCAAAATCAGTAATACACTGGAATCTCATTTCGCTTTGGTGAGCTAGTTCGCAAACAAGCACACCCTAGCGAAATGTGCTTTTTGAAAATACAATTGCATCAAAAGTCAAATGATATTTTCCCTCTGAAAAAAAACTGACTGGTAAATTAGGCCTGCATGAACTTTTTTACATTTAAGTAATATACTGTCTTATTGATGCATGTCTTGTATATTTTTCATAAACTTATGCAAGTAAAATTTCACCACCAAATGGAAACTTTTGCTCTATTCTATTCTAGACTTATAATACTCCAGCAAATCCATGTAGGACGAGAGGCAGCGTCTACCTATAAATTCATTGCTTAAATTGCTCCAGTCTGTGGATATCCTTGTCTTCTATGGTCGGGCGATCTGGCATTTTGTATTCACTCATGATTATTCTATTTTCTGTCACATTTCTGATTCTGAAGGAGGTTGCACCAGGTCGACATTGATTCAAATGTGGTCAACCAGTGACTTTTTCCATGAATCAGTTGAAAAGGAAGACGACTCTTCAGTATATTGACCTTTAAAATTGCCTGCGCTACAAAGTGGACAATTATACAAGTATATACTCGTAACATTACATACACTCACATGGAAAATATATGGAGAAACTATACGAATTTTTAACAATAAAATTTCTGTGCATAGGTGACACTATCACTTAAAATGAAATACACTCATGAACTTCATGAGATGTTCCAAGATAATGTGGCAATACTTGAGCACAAAAATGAACTGCTTGTCTATTCGCTAGACCATTCATGTGAAAGGTATTCTCCTCTCTAAAGTTAATTTTCCTGAAGAAATAGAGATCATCACTTAGTTTCTGGATAATTATTTGGGGAAACTGAAGCATTGCCATTTCGCATTTTCTATTCATATGTTACATCAATAGTTTCATCAGAGTTAGAAATTCTATATCGCTAAATATTGTATGTCGGATGATATAGTTTTCGTAATTGACCAATCTCCGGGATGCTGCACGTTTTTCAATGAGTCATTCTGACTGGATACTCCCGGGAAAACAGAAATTTATGGTCTCTTCGTTAAAAAAATTCATTTTAAAACCACGACGGGTCTGCGGCGTCCTGCGTCTTCTGAAGTCAATGTTAGCGTCAGCAACCTTTGCATGAAGATGTTTATAAAGAGAGATGAGTGCTACTGATAAGTGTATTGTTTGTCCAATGTGAGATGATCGAAATGTGAAGTCAGACTGCAGAAAGGTAATTCGTGTTTCCTATTAATCGTGTAGGCTTAAGCTGTGTAATTAATTGCTTTTGCTTCACTGAATGATGTGTCTCGAGAGTTCGCAAGTTTATCATTGAAATCAACCCGGTAATCATAGCTTTGTTTTGTTGACCTAGAATCATAGATATCGTTTTTTTGACATATTACACACTGAGTCACTGTGATGTTATCTATTTGATGGAGAAATCAGGATCCGTGAAATTTCTAGAATGAATTTCAATTCTCCGCCCCACATCTATGATGCAAATTTAAAGATTAGCTGCAGATTTTTAACACGTTTGTGATAGCAATGCTCTGTAGGCTTCATGCAGACTGTGAACACTAAGTCCGCTTCTGGTCGTTTAATCAAGATATCGAAGAAAAGTACTTCATCATGTTGCTGTCGCTTAATCGTAAAACGAATGTTAGCGCTCACGCCATTTAGTACTTCCGCTAAATTGTTGAGCTGGTCATGGTATTGCTTCAAATAATTATAACGCTATCCATGGACCGGAGCCACAGGGTGTGAAAATATAGTCTGCATTTACTAATAGCTGCTTTCGCTTCCTCCTCAAAACATGCTAAGAAATCGTTGACTGCTACAGATCCCCGACTACTTCCGTCTCAACTCCCCGTCTCAGAACACATGTTGGATCCTGTCGGCGGTTGTGATGTAGGCATCTTCTAACAAAATTACCACCAGTCCATCGCTTAAAATGCTACTGTGCATAGAAGTGCAAGGCACAGTAGGGTGATAAAGATAAGTGTGAATTCTCCCTACATTCTATCAGTGAGAATATGGCAAAATGGTGCTAAATGATAAATAAGTACACTAAATTCCAGAAGACTTGTCGCACTAGGCTATTAGCTAGCATGGTCATTCGAGACATGCATTAATCATAGCAGTAGAAAGTATTGGATATAAAGTAGAAAGTAATGACAAGCATTGGATGGCAATATAGATATCTGCGCATCTGCTTCCTCTATAGACAAGCAACCATGATATCAACTGCATGCATTATCTCTGTCATAGACAAGTGAGATGAAAAGTTCTTTTATATCAGCTATTGTGTTCTGATGTTCTGTGTTACTTAAAAGTTACAACGCTATGAAGATGAAGGTTGCACTGCATTCCAGTAAACTCCAGAAAGAAAACAATGCGTATCTTCGGGGCCTTGCTGTAGGATTATCAATGAAAATGCTCAAAGTAACAGAAATTGCCAAGATGCTCAAGGTTGATAGAAGAACAATTCAACGATGGAAAAAGAAACATAATTTTGTGATAAACTGGTCGACGAAGAAAACCCACCTCGCCTTCTAACACGCTGGCTAGAAAGCACAACTTTTCTTCGGCAAAGGAGCTCAAACATGTGAGCCTACAGACTGACAGAAGACTGCGAATTGTTGGATTGAGGAAGCGTGCATCTTTTTGTGCCCTTTGCTTTCCATCAATCAAAAGAAGTCTCGAGAAAGGTGGGCGATGAAAAAGACAAGCATGGAGAAATGTCATCTTCTCTGACGAATCTCGCTTTAGACGCATGAACAACGACAGGCATGTGCGAGTATGGAGAGAAATGGGTCAAAGGATGGCGGAGAGAAACTGCAAGTTCAAGCGATGGGAGGGTCCATCCACGTTTGGGGAGCCATCTGGTTTGGTGGAAGAAGCAAGTTGACTATCTTAAAGAGCTTTGTAAACGGAAAGACTTATACCGATCTTCTCAAGCGATTTTTCGATGACGAGGAAACACCAAGCAATCACCTCTTTCAGGATGATAATGCTCCTGCGCATCGGTCTGTACAAGTTGAACGTTTTTGCCACAGCTTCAGAAGACTTGACTGGCCTTCAAGATCTCCTGATCTTAATCCTATAGAGCACCTGTGGGATCTCATGAAGCGTCGGATCAGTAAAAGAGGACACATTGACTCCTTGAAGAGCCTAGAAGAAGCGATTGTGGAGGAGTGGAACGCAATTCCTGAATCCATCATCAACAGCTTGATTGACAGTATGCAGAGAAGAGTTCGAGCTGTGATCACTGCCAAGGGAAGTCACACCCGGTATTAGTGTGCCCTGGCATCCTTGTCATTTAATGTGGGAATATATGCTGTTCATATTTATTGTAAAAGATCAAAGTTTTTATTGTGTCTTTCTCAAGCTATCGAAGTGCGGCAAGTCTTTTGGAATTTAGTGTATATAGGCCTAACTATCGCTGTAGTCTTGTTTACCATAAATTGTGAGTTCTCTCGATGACTTGCTGGCACCTCTCACTTATAGTTATTAACTTACAAAAAACGGTCCTGAACGGTTTGAAAATGGTTTTGGAAGACAATGAAGTTTTCTTGTTTTCAATAGGTTTTTATGGAAGATTTCTTCATCCGAGCCTTATCCACGTAAAACGCGTTTTAGTGAGGACTTGTCAAAATCCTTTAGAAGTAGTCTCAACAATCGGTTTGAACAGTTTCTTGAAATTAAATCTATTGCGTTTATTGCATCGCCACTGGAATACATGTGCACCCCACCTCTAATGACTTGGTGCCACTACTAATTGGTAGAGAGTGTATGATACAGAAGGTGCCTAGCAATAATCGACATAATTTGCTACACAATTACATGAACTAAATAATCACATTTTTGTGACACACAAAGCGAAATTAAAATCATTTCAAATATATGCTCAAAATGCCCATCTTGCATAATGAATGTACCAGAGTTTTGTATTGATTTTATATGAAAGGCTAATTTGGTCAGTCACATGAGATTGAGGTGCAAAAGCATTTTGTATCTTAATTCGGTAGATTATTCTTGGGGAATATCCCGTATTATGTCAAAAATAACATCTATTTGACAAAAATGATGGACGCTCCCCAGAAAAAAATGTATTGGAATTTCTACCCAAATGCATCCTTCTCTCTTATTTATAGAAGGCTATGCCTGGTCCTTCATTTCTTGAAAAAACAATATTCATTAAAATCACTTAGAATGACAGATTATATTTTACAGTTTCTGATTTCATGAGCTATTCACAGGGTTGCCGTGGGGATTGAAATTTGAGTCCCCAACCCAACCCATACCCACAGAAAAAACTGTGTGCATCCTCACAGAATCCCCATACCCCACAGGATTAGACACCTTAATTATATGCCATATCTTTTCAAATAGGCCTAGAATAAATAATGTCCGATATTTCAACTCTAGTAGAACTTAAAACATGATACAATCAAGCAGTTGCCTCTGATGATTGGATTATAAAATAGGCATAATGGTTTTTAGTTTCACTACAAGTTTTTTTTGTCTCACCTTATCAGCTCATGCGTTATTTTTATAACACAACCGAACTCAGACGAATGCATTTGCATTGAATTGGCTCTTCAATGGTCGCCAGGCTGTCAGACAGCGGGCTCCAATTGACATTATATGCGCTTGACCAAAAGTAGCGGTCCCGGCCAAATGGTTTGATACAGCGCACTTGCCCAAGGTCCCATAGAAGACTAAGAGTATTTTGGAGTTAGCTTATCATCTTGGATATAATTTTCATCGTAAACAACAATTGAAGCACTATCATTCTTCTTAATCACATGGAACATGCACATCACGAGTTTTAGACTGAAAACGCTTATAAATTTCTGAACAAGCTTCCCGCAGGCAAATCGAGATGCTGTTGCATTAACACATATCTACGAGCGAGTCAAAGAAATTTCGATCTAAGGTCATCGATCACTGAAATGAAATTATGTTTTGCATAGAAATGAAATTATGTTTTGCATATTCGACTCTTATTTCTATGTACATGTAGGTATGTTCTTCAATAACGAATCAGACTTAATTTTAGGAATCTTTGTACAGGATTTAATTTTTTAACTAAATTTAGGTATGTACCTTTTGTTTTTTTCAACAAGCGCGACTGCAAGTTTTGCATTGCATCTAGCAGGGCGATCAACTTTAATGTATTTTTGCACTCTTTGGGTACGATCTTCGCCCAATCAGAATACGCCAGTGCGTTGCGAGAGCAGGCACGATGGATTTGTTGGTAAGGCAGACGTGGAATAGCCTGCTAGTTATACGAGTCATACATATACATGTAGATAGGAAAAGCAGAAAAAGACGAAATGTCAATGGTGATTGAAATTTTCGGATGACCTGTCGGGAGTGCAGCGGGATGTCCTTGGTGAAAACAAAATTTGCGTTGCACCACTGATCGATGTCCTTGCCACGTGCTGTTACATCACTGACGATATTTAAAAAAACCATTTTCAGCTCAGTAAGTTGAAACGAAATTCAGTCAAAACGACGGCTGCATTTTCTAGTCACGGTAGATGTTAGGTTTTCATCAATTTTAGCTATGAGGCTACTCTCTTGTGATGTTGTCCGTTACATCACTGATTTGGAATAAGTGTGCGCTTTGAAGTAAGCATATCGAAATGCGTGTCACGGGATAAAAGATAAATGAATTTGAGCTTATGAATTGATTATGGCTTCACACTCTCCCATTACAAGCAAAATCGTAGGCTATTTGGTGCCAAACTTGACATGAGAGGAAGATGATAGAAGTCAAAGTGCATTGTGCTAGCCTGCACCAATGACGCAAAATCATATCACGCATAATAAAATATTTGATTTGCTGAGAATTTTGATGTGCACTCTGAGAGACGTTGCATCACCGACAGTGACAGGTCGGCTACATAATCATATACATTGAAAAGAGCTCAAGACTTCGTACGCGCCTAAAATCTGGTTACATTACGGAATCCTTCATTTTGATAATCCTGTGCAGTCGAAATTATGAATATTGCAAAATGTCTTCGGGACACAAAGTTTCAAGTTTTCTGTGAATGACCCATGTGTTATCTACATGAACTTCATGTGTAAAGTACGGAAGAGATGTTCTATTTGAAATTCTTTTATATCGTGATAAGTTTCAAATAGGCCTACAGGTTAGTGATTCATCGCAGTTAGCACTTATGCATAATTGTATCACACAATTATCATGAGTCGAAGTGGTTTTATCTACATATGCGTAAGTGATTGATCAGAGCTAATATTTTCAATATACATATATTTCAATATATGCAGGTATAAAAAGGTGCGAATCAGCTTCCATTCAGTTCTGCAGTAAAACAAGCTTCTAGCGCTTTCCCCTTGACACACCGAAGCTATTATTAGTCATTCCAAATCATTGACTATGTGTTATGGATGTGAAATCAGCACATAATTAACAGAATTTAAGTGGTGAGATGGCAAACTGTTTGTACAGTAGATAATTCAAAGTCAGAATTTATTGTGTGATGAAATGTCAGCTCTGTTTACTTCTCGTAATTGTCAAAAAATGATGATAATCCTCACATAATCCGCATAGAAGGACTGTGGGAGCTGTGGGGATGACCTCAGCACCCACACCCACCCCATACCCATGGGTATACCCACAGAATCCCCATTCCCATGGCAGCCCTGGCTATTCAGTAAAGTGGAATTATAGATAACGTTTTAAGTTTGCGACCGTAGGCTATATAAACATATAAACCCATGCTGAAATTCTTTCGTATTTCTGTTACAGGAATCATCGGAAACTAATGCATGTCATAATTTTTTCTGCTCGCTTCAAAGTTCGAGTCATCAAATGATTGCATATCACTCCTGATGTGTTTATCACAAAGAGAAACAGCTGAAAACCGTCATTTAAAGAATGTCAGATATGCTTGCTAAATAATAAAGAGAAATTTAATTTAGATATACATTTTGGCTCCCGTACAAAATATGCGACGACAGTCAAGCAACATTGAAAAAATTGATCTACATGTAGTCAGTAAGATAGCTTCCCTTACAGTGATGTTTTTCAAAATGTTATCGTTGAAAGCTGAATTGAAATTGCAAGCATCAGGAGACTGAATCGGCAACTGAAAAAGCTGATAATGAATCTATCGACATAACTAAAGTTTTTTCTTTTATTCCCATCGTTCAAACGATTTCGAGTTCGGAAGAGGAGAAACTAACATCGACATGGGTTAATGGACAGAAACTCTCTCCACCTCCCTGTCTTCCGCTGGTAGGACTTGGGAGTCTATAAGTAATGGGGAAGTAGACACGTACTTTCAGACATCAATTTTTACAATCTCAACGAGCACATTCTCCACGTGTCATTCAATCCTGGCGTTTCCCACGAGCTTCTCATAAAGATGGCACCGATAAGTTCACTCCATAGAGGTCTGGAGTTTGTTTTCCGAATTGATCTCTAAGATAATTACTTCGTATTGTGGCATTCCTGATGATTATTTTCTTCTCTTGCCCCTCACAAGCAAGCGCAAGTATGTTGGAGGGCTTTATAACGACGGAATAAGACGTATAGATCATATAGAATAGTTGGTACTAACAAAGAATGGATCGATGGAAGAGAGAAGATAAGACGGATTGAGAGAGGCCAATATGGGCTCCGAGGTCCAATTTGCGTGAGTCGAAATCTATTGCCGTTGTCGATCGTAGAGAAGCCATCAAAAATTTATTGCTGTCTCTCCTCTCAACGCACAAATTTCGAAGGTAAAGATGGTAGTAACTGAAGCTACTGTAACAACCAACTTTTAATGCAGGATAAAATCATCATTAACTCGGTTTTTCGATGTTTTTGAAATGAATGTGGTGCTCTGAACAACGCAATTGTCTCTGACATATAAAATAGTTTTGATTCGTAGGCAAAATTTTTGAATAATGCAAAGTTGCGAGATCAGTTGGTTTGCATACTTTCCTGCCTTTTTGTTGAATCATAGATCGCACTCGAGTCTAATTTCTCATAATCATAGTTTTTAAAACCATAAACTAAAATGTTCAATAAGGGCAAGTCTCCTTGCATGGGAATTATGCGCTCCTGGGAAGTAAATAATTCAGTAATAGACCATGTAGAGAGTTAATTATTAAATTACATACACATATTAAATGAACATGCTTCATGTATTTTGCTGGATTTATATTCAAGCGGAATAAATAGTATTCTAATGAATGCATCATGAAAATTAAGAGCTGTAAATTTGTTGCCGTTCATTGGAAATCCCCTCAGCTCTGTAGATATGCGAAAATATTCAGCAGCAAATTTACATGTACACCGAATCAGGAAACCTGACTCCACAATCCACATGGCGAAAAAAGGAAGATCACGAAGACATACATAATTACATAAGACGCAAAGGAGACATGGACTGAGGTAGATGCCGTGATACATGGAGAGCGAAATGATCCATTGTCGGTTACGGGCCATTGAATAGTGTAAGTGAATAGAAGCCCAGAATATGAATTGAATATGGCATTCTGCAATTTGTCTTTATGAAATGTGGAATAACAATTCGGGGAATTTTATAGACGTCACACATCTAGCAAGGCATAATTACTATTTCAACGAGAAAATCAGTTCACTTGAAATTTTTTCTGTTTTTAACACACAAGTCAAAGTCACATTCTTTACAGACATTCATTCTAACATTCTGAATAGCTACATTCTTTACCCTTATTTGATGTCTTCCAGATGTCAAGATATGGAGATTAGCTGGGTAAAAAGCTAAATTTCAAAATTCCAAAACTTTCCATAACAGCGTTTCCCAGTCAAATGAGTGCCACATGAAGAAATCAATGTTCAATTATGGAGCAATACTGATTTACCTTATTATGTTTCAGATTAATAGTACGTCAACATACATTAATGTTTTGTATTAGGCTTATCATGGGTATTGAGATATGTCCTCAATTTTTTATTCTATTTGCATGTTCTTGAATTGCTCATTAGCCATCTATGGATTGTATGACAATCAAGATACTTTCAAATGAATTAAGTCTGTGAGAATTTACGGAATAAATCCCATGGTATACTTCCTCAGAGAAAAAACGTGTCTAGAAACGAATACTGGAATGACTCTATTCCCATATCAAATTGACTGCTATCAGTTTAATCTCCAAATTAGTTCGTACGTTATTGGCATTCTTTCTTACATTTTCTGAATTCATTGGGAAGAGGTTAAGAAGTCGCACAATCCCGCTGATATCAAACGGAAAGGAAGTTGGAATGTGAAGAGTCATTAAAATATTTCTTCATAAAAAGCTAAAGTTTCCTCCGAATCATCATAGTGAATGAAGAATTAAGTCTACATTCAGCTCATGAGTTCTTCGATTCCAGACTTATCGCACCATTAGATTTCTGGAGGTCTGAATCCCTCGTCAATAATTTAGTGAAACAACAGCTTCCCTTCAGTGTACCCAAACACTGCCTCGCTATTAGTCCAATTAATTAACTTTTATGTTCTTTTAATGTTATAAACGACTTTTAATTGCACTGAAGATGTAAGCAAAATAAGATACATCGGCAAGGCAAAATTCTACCAAATTGAATTAGTATCAAGGAATAATTTAATTAACGTGTCCATATATAAAGCATACAAGTTCGGTATCTTTCATTGTCCGAATCATTTCTGTAATACCTGACCATGCTATAAAAGTAATGAGTTCCACAACTCCAACACTGCGATTCGGTCTTCTGTGAAATTCCACAAGTGCAAACTTTCGGTTTTTCGGAAGAATGATAAATTTTAGGTTTAACTTGGTTTAATAGTGGGGTACCTCTTCCTACATGTGTGCTTTGCAAGTCACACAAAATCGCTATTTGAAATAATTCTGTGTAATTATACAACTATTTGACGATGGTAATCATTATTTTCATATAACTATTTCACATAAAATTAGCCTATAGTCACACCTCTAACATGTAGCTCTGAATCTCACTCTGTAATAATTATTGTCCTGCTCTGATTTTTGTAAACTCAAGATATTGAAAAAAATTGTTCTTGTAAATACAAAGATGTCCTCAGTCTTGAACAATTTAAGGACTAGACAATTTGGCAGCCATTGACTGCGTTTCAATTTACAAGGACTCATCAGTAAGCCTCGGAATGGCCCAAATAAGCTTATCACATCCAGAATGGCTGAGCCAAGTAGATAGAGTTCATGATGGGCTGCAGGGCTTATTCATCTTGGCTTTGGCGAGCGGCTGATAATCATGAAATATGAAAGACTGCAGAATGCCACCTCTTCAGTGAATTTAGCCTGATGATTGATATCAATTCTGTTAACAAACTTCAATCGCTTGATTAACATTCAGAATCTAAAGAAATAACTCAGTCATGATTGTCGACAAGTTCCCCGTTTTCCTCTCTGTAATATCTTTCAAAGAGGTAAATATCAGAAGAACAATTGTCGCTTGACTGACATCTTCCGCAAAACAACACGGAACAAGTTATCATCTGACGTTGTATTTCGATGGAAACGACAGTGGTATCATATCACCTGCCGGATGTTGGCTTGGAATAACTATGAAAAGAATGCAAAGCTTTTGAATACTATTATCTACTTATATTGGAAATCAATTTTCTGTAGCTTTCAAGAATTTTCTGTATTTAGACATACATATACAATATACGGTACATTCAGCAATATAGCGTAAGTACGATAATCCCGGCTATTACATGTGCAGAAAAAATAAAATTAGTAGTGAATTCATAATCCAAAATGTTAATTTTTGGTGTTAATTATTAAAATGTTAATTTTTCCTCATTTTCTTTTTGAAAATCAGGAATATCAAGCATGCATGTAGCCATCAACCAACTTTCAATATTCAACGACGCATTACTATTCGACGCCGAAAACCGTCAGTGACATGCCTACCTCAAAGACCTCGAGTACTACGACCTATCCCTCAATGTGAACGTCATGCATTGAAGCCTACCAAGCAGCTTTCTCTTGGCCTCTATAACATAAGATCCCTTAACAACAAGGTTGACGACCTTATGGAAGTGCTTCATGATAATAATATTGATATCCTAATGACTGTTGAGACATGGCTTGATCACGATTCAGTTTGTCTTGGTCGCCTTCGCTCCTGTGGATACACGGTTGTGGATAGACCGCGACCTCGTATTCGCCAAGACAGTATAACAGTGAATCATGGTGGATTAGCTTACATCGTATGTCCAGGAATCCGCGTTTCACGCATTTCTATCGGATTTGAGCCTACAACTTGTGAAGTTCTGTGTGTTCGTATATCCTCTGGACCAGACTCGTGCATCATCATTCTCTTCTACCGCACTGGTCAAGTTCCATCACGTTTCTTTGTGGAAGTAATGCGTATCTTGGAGATGTTCTCAACTGAAGCAAGTCCTTTATACGTAGTGGGAGATTTCAATATCCATGTGGAACGACATGACGATCCACACTCCCGACAACTACTGGATATTTTCTCAAGCCATAATCTCGTGTGTTGCATTGATCAACCTACTCACTTGCTTGGTGGAACCTTGGATCTTGTATTCAGTCGCTGTGAACAACCAGTGTCAACATCGCTTATCGATCCTGCTCTATCAGATCATAAGCTCATTTCTTTGAAAGCAGTTCTCACTCGACCATCACCCATATACAGAAATATCCTCTATCGTCCGTGGAAAAATCTCAACATCGACTGCTTGAGACGTCTTCTTTTGGCGGAGTCATCTTTGTGTAATCCCTTGAAATGGGAAAATTTCACGTGTGATCAACTGGCCCTATTATATGACGAAGGCATTAAAACTGCTCTGAACAGGTTGATACCTTGGAAGTCCATCAAGGTTTGCCGTCGGCTGTCAGACCCTTGGTTCGACGGAGATTGTAGACTTGCAAAGCGCCTTATCCGGCGCATTGAGCATCATTTCTATTCAAGTGGAACTGAATCTGTCTCGGAGGTTGAATGGAGAGCCTGCAAGAAAGCTTACTTCGATCTCTTAAAAGTCAAACGGCGGTTTTTCTGGAGCTCTAAGATTTCTCAGGATCGCAACAATCCTCGCGAGCTTTGGAATTCTGTTAATTATTTACTGGGACGAAATCGTGTTACTCCAACCAGTTTGGTGCATGCAGATGATTTTGTGGACCATTTCTCCAATAAATTGGCTCGGATTCGTGAATTGACTGTTGATTCTTCAGACCCAGTTTTCTCTGCTGCACCGGCTGACTGTTGCCTATCCACGCTTCCATCTGCTTCCTCAGAAGATGTTACTGAGATCATTTTATCACTGCCCAACAAGCAATCTCATCGTGACATTCTTCCCACAGCCATATTGAAGGCCTGCGTTGACATCCTTTCGCCATTCTTAGCCTCATTGGTGAACAAGTGCTTTGGTTTGGGCTACTTTCCAACTTCACTGAAGTTAATCAGCGTGTCTCCAGTTCTCAAGAAAGGCTGTACTGAGGTTGAAAATCTGTCATCATACCGGCCTATCTGCAATTTGTCTGTCTTGTCTAAGATTATGGAAAAAATTGTTGCGAAGCATTTTGTCTCTTATCTGAACGCCAACAATCTAATTAGCCAGCTCCAATCTGCATATCGAGTACACCACTCTACTGAGACGGCTTTGCAGCATATCACTAGTGAGATTCTGACTGCAATGGATGGTGGTGGCATTACTTTACTTGCAAGTCTCGATTTGTCCAGTGCGTTCGACACAATTGATCATAATACCATGATAAAGCGCCTTCATAGATCTTATGGAGTGAGTGGCTTAGCTCTGCAATGGTTCGAGTCCTTTCTATGCAACAGATCCATGTTCTACAAATTCAATAGTGACTCTTCAAGAATAGTGCCAGTAACAACAGGAATTCCTCAGGGATCAGTGCTCGGGCCCACATTGTTTATGCTCTACATCATGGACATCATACCCTTGGTTCAGTCCCATGGATTAAGTATACACATATTTGCAGATGACATTCAAATCTATAGCTTCAGTGATCCATCCGATGTCCAAGTGATTGGCTGCACTATGTCATCGTGCTTGCTTGACGTTGATCTATGGCTCCGAGCGAACAACCTACTCCTCAATTCAAAGAAGACAAATGTGATCTACTTCGGTACAAGACAGAGACTTCAGAATCTCACCATGCCTCCCGTACGTGTCGGGGATCACCTGGTTCAACCAGTTCCTTCTCTTCGATGTCTTGGTGCAGTACTAGACTCTAACCTATCTTTTAAAAAGCATATCTCAAGGACATTATCTACATGTTTTGGAGTCCTTCGTCAAATTCGATCTATACGTCATTCCGTGTCAAGCTCTCTCGCGGAGACTCTAGTAGTTAGCCTTGTGTTCACAAGGCTTGACTACTGCATCTCGCTTCTGGCCGGCCTCCCGAATTGTGATATTACCCGATTACAATCAGTTGTGAATGCATCTGCCCGGCTAGTGAACAATTTACCTCGAACATCACACATATCTCCTGCTCTGCGTGAACTTCAGTGGCTTCCAGTTCACTAAAGAATTAATCTCCGAATGGTGTTGCTCATCTATAAATGCTTGAACGGTCTTGCCCCAGCATACCTTAGCAACCTCATCACTCAAGTTGCAGATTTGCCCGGACGTTCACGCTTGCGGTCGGTGAAGGTATGTTCTCTCTCGGTTCCAAAAGCCAGGCTTAAGTCTACTAAGAAGCGACTATTTCAATCTGCGGCATGTGAAGCCTGGAATGCATTGCCTATGTCAGTGAAGACTTCTACCTCACTAACTCGCTTCACATCTTCTGCGAAGAACTTTTATCTTTCTTTGTTTTAGTTTTAGTTGGCATTTTATTGTGATTTCATGTTTTTTAATGAAAATATTCTGTACTGTGGCCTTGAAACTCAACGGTCTAACGCCACTTTGTAATGCAACGCAAATACAAATTTGAGATCTGGTGTCACTGAGGCTGCGATGTCGCGAAACGTCTGTTTCCTGTATATACTTTAAGCATTACACTTTTACGGATTAATCACGGGAAGTGCATTTTATTTTTTTCTTTCAACCTATAATTTGAGATCATTGCGAATTCCAATCCAGTCTCAAAAAGAATCCACATGCTCTTAATTATGTGCCATTATGCAACATTATGACTCTTCGATTTTAAACATTGCTGAGACTCTGAGCATGTTTAGTTCTCCTACATTACTACCAGAAATAAGCAATATGAGGGACCATGTAGTAACCATCTCCTCATTCATTCTTTATCTATCGCATCCTTCCCACGGTTTGGGGATCTGGCGGTCCATCAATATAAGAATGCGCATACTTAGCAGCCGGAGTCGCATTTTGATAAAAATTGTTGCGGTAGTAGAAGCAGCTCAATATACGTGTATATGACCGGAAAAACATTTTGCAATGCTACCATGAAGGTATTTTAAAAGATTTTGAAGCACAGAAACACGATGTGGCATGCCTTTCAGTGTATTCGACCCTGAGCATTCGACGAACACAGCAATTCCATCCGGTTTCTCGTTATGTTTCACTTTCTTTCTGTGACCTTTTCTACTTTTTTAACTTTCTAATTTTCACCCGTAGCACAGCAGCGAACCTTGAACGAAACTAGGGGTTACTCAATGGAAAAGTAATAAATTGTATTATTTCAAATAAATAAAAGTAAAATAACAGATCTCCTGATCAAATTTAAGTTGTTCCCATCAGAAACCTATTCCCACGCCTCCTGAAACCATCACGATTGTCAGGGAAAGTGGTCTGGGGAAGCTGATTCCAAAGCTGCGCCGCGCGAACAAAATAGCTTTCGAGCGACTCACAGTGCTCGTAGATCTTGGTTATCATAGATATGCTCCAAAACATCTCAATTGATTTGATCGTTTACCATAAAACATGTTAGTGAAACGTTTGAATTACATGTTTCTACAATAGACTCTCTCACTTTGCTGGTAAATATTGTATCCTATGGAGATCAAGAACATACTACTATGTAGACATTAAATGTCTTCAGAGCATTCTTTCGGTCAGCCATGACTGTTATTTTCATTGAATCTAATAAAGAAAGGAATATCTATAATCATTGAAAGGTAGTAATCGCATTAAAATCATCGTTAAATTCAATTTTTCTTTGGCATAACAATTTTGACAACACTAATTTTTTGGTCTTTTTAGACCAACAGACTTACCAATTCATCCTGCAAGTGCTTATTGCTGATAATAAAAAAATCATTACTATGGTACATGCCAAAACCTACTACCACCTACTACCATTAATGCTTAAAAGATGACTACAGCTTGAAATGTGTTCATTTCGCAAGCAGATGCAGCATAATTATGCTATAAAAATCATTGTTGTGATAGTATTGTTCAACACTCGACTAGATATCTTGGAAAATGTGTTTCGTTTGATTGAGATTATGCTTTAACCGATGTTTTCACGTATCTAAAATGTCAAAATTCACCGAAAGAATATCTTGATTGATATTCGAGTTGACATCGAAAATATTACAGCACATTGGGGACCCAGCGGGCCATGGACCCAAGTTCTCGATGCAGACCCATCCCAGGCCGATGGACGTAGTGTCATGGGACCTCCCATGGGACTCCATCCCATTGGCCATCCCTGATTACGTCGAAGACATCGAATAGAGAATATTATGAAAATACTTGCTCTCTTACTCTTTGATCCTCGTTTATTGTCGGTTAACCCGACCGGTTTGAGGGTGCGACGTCACTATTTATTATAATTTCTGGTACTAATGACAGATATAAATAATCAATTTTGTGTGCTTTCCCAATCATTTGAATTCTTGGGGTTTGTGCGAGTCGTCTGTCTCCTTTAGAACCAACATTTGAAGTTGCTTAGTAGCTTTAACACAAGCGTAGTTGAAAAGACTGCTCTTGGGAGAAGATCTTCCACATTCCACACACGCATAATTGAGTTGAATTCAAGCCACAAATAAATTCTATTAATTTCTTTTTGTCATGATAAGTAACTTTTCATTGCATTCAACCAGATTGGCATTATCAATAGCAATCATAAAGGAGATTTGCAGCTAGATTTCGGAAAAATTTCAAATATATGTCGAAATTGGAGATTTTGCATTTTGAAATGCTACGGTTTTTATAGTACGAGGATGAGCGAGTTACAGAAAAATGAATGCTACCAGGAGAAAGCTCACACACTAATAATGTTGTGCCGTGAATTTCAAGTCATTCGTAACAATGCTTTAGAAGTTCAGGATGGGGAATCGCACCTGTGATTCGGAGCCCAACATTTCAAGGTTTTTAAGATTTCAATAATACCTTTTGAAAACTTCTTCCTCCTGCTCCAGCTAGTTGGCCAAGTCGGAGGTCTGTATCAAGCTTCTCCTACGTCTTCTGTCGAAGGCATCACTCTCCTCGAGTTCAACTTTGGTCATATCTTTTGGATCGTTGTTCCTCATCTACCACAACACCGCTCCGTACCGCGTATATAAGCACTGGTTTCACGACGGTCTTGTAGTTCTTCACTTTCAATCTCGTTGGCATCTTCTTGTCCGCTATGACTCCGCTCACTTCTCTCCATTTATTACACGCAGCTTAAACTCTTGCCCTCACCGCCAACTCTGAGCCTCCTGTTTCACACAATGTCACTCCCAGGTAGTTGAAAGCTTCGACTTGCTTTACCTCCTGTCCTTTCCTGTCAACAATTCTAGCCTTCCTTTTGAGTCTGCTGAGAACCATAACTTCCGCTTTCTAAGTGTTTACTTTCAGTGCGTGCTTTTCCATTCCACCTTGCCACTTTTCTTGCAAGTCTTTTCACCTCCAGCTAACACAACCAAGTCGTCCGCAAAGAGCGGCTCCCAGAGTCGTCCATCTCTGAATTCCTTGTTGATGGTATTTAGTACTAGCATGAAAAGGAACGGGCTGAATGCTGATCTCTGGTGAAGTCCAACTTTGATTTTAAACGGCTCGGTTGGTCCATGCGTTGTCCTCACAACTGTCTCGGTCTTTTCACATCTCGCTCTGACCAGTCTTTCTGGATGAAATGAGAGCCAAAGCGGCAATATATGTTATTAACTATTATATTATTTTTCTTATTCACCCAATATTTCGGCTGTCACAGCCAGTTTCAGGGGAGCAAAGGCTTACAAAATTTTAGTTCGCAAAAATGACTTCAAAAATTCTAAAAATTCTATGGCAGATTCGGCAATATATGCAAGGATCATAGCACTGCAAAGGCGGTTCCCACGGCATCCGCCAGCAACCATGATCGCTTAAATTTCAAGATCATGTCAGCTAGCCCTGTATTCTCTAGCAAACCACTAATAATAGTGGCCATTGTTACTGAGTAAGGGTTGGTTTATGCTTCTTCCGTATTGAGATCGGAGATAGCTCCTGAAAACGCAGACACACCCGTTTTACGAAAGCCTCGCAAGTCAGCGTAAATTCTTGTATGATACGGAGACTCTAAAATGTGGATGCATGTTTATAGTTTATTTAGCCATTCGTATGAAACGGACGTTCGATTTCTTGTCATAATCTTCATTTATCTCGTCGAGTATGGACGATCTGATATCTTAAGTGATGTCATCGCTTCAGCTTCAATCTCATTATTTCGCAATCAAACTTCAGTCGACTGAAATACGGAGACATTCAATCAAACTAATGTCTGAGTATCTTGATTTTCGAGCCTCCGTTTCATGTCTGCTGATAAAATACGGAAACGTCTCCGTTTTTGCAAAAAATCTCCAGGAGACATGTCCGTTTTTTGTTAAATTATTCCCGGAGGCGTCAACGTACAAAAAACGGAGGAAGCATAAACCAGGCTAAAGTAGAGATGTCAGCCGATGTTTCGCCGGTCGCTTTTCTATGAAAGTTTTTTATATATCTCCAATTCCAAATTAGACGATCTAAATTGCATAATAAAGGCCGTCTAATTTGCTATGTGATACCATTGAGGTAGGAGCACTTCACCGTCTATCTCCGCATTCTCAGTAAAAATGGTAAAAACATGCAAAATACCTACATAATGCGAAGAAAATAGAATATTGATTGAAATCTTATGTGACAGTGCGAATTGTATCCAAGGAGTGGCACATCGACCAAAATTGACAATATGAAAACTAACTTTACTGACTTTGTCACCAGCAGGCAAAAGTGATGATTAAGTAGGCGAGTTACATGTGCATCACAAATCCTAAGTTAAAGTACGCTTGCCAAATACAAATCCACAAACTATAATTAATTTAATGCTGAGATTTCACAACTGGTCTTTTAAGAAAACGTGATACGGATTCTATTAATTGAAACGCTAAACTCTCTATGCCATCATCACTCAAAGATGTAAAAATTTTTCTCGTTTCTGTCTCAGACAAATCGCAAACACGTAAGCAATACCGCATCTCCTCAATAAACAAAATGTGTTCCACTCCTATCTCTTCTAAATACATCCAAGTTTTGTGAGCACAAAATTCATTTCTCTCGATAGTAAATGTCTAGAAAGCATTTGTTTGTAAATCTATACATCCTTCAGCTTGATAGAGAAATCATCATAGTGCTTCATCTATATGAAGGTTAATTAACTTACCACACAGTCCTCGTGTAATGCCGCCTACATATACCGTACAATTGGAAGCTGATGCTGCCGCGCTGACTTCGTCGTAATTGAGTGGTTTTTGATCTACAAAAAGGGTAAAAATGGAAATTTACTTAGTTGCTTTAATTACTTTCTTAATTACTTTAGTTACAAATCCATTCACAATATTTTCAAAACCTCCTACATATGTTAAATGCAAGATCGAGCATAAATATTGCTCAACATTACATACAGCATTTTTATAGCAAAAGCTATGCAGCATTTTTATCGCGAAAATATTTGTGTGTCGGATGGAATCGTAGTTTTTTCTGTTGGATAATGTATAATGGCTATCATTGTTTTGATCTTGCACAATTTAAACACACTGTTCGTTTCATAATATCTGAAGTTTATGTGGTTTTTGGCGGACTTATTTTTAACCAGATTCGTGGACTTCCAATGAGTGGTAATTATAGCCCTTTGTTGGCAGATCTTTTTCTTCTCCATTGTGAATTTGTGTTCATGAAAAAGTTGGTATCAAGCAAGAAATTTGACCTTGCGAAGTTATTGTCACTCAGTACGAGATATATAGATGACTTATGCTCTCCTTAATCATCAATATTTTGACAGTTTATTAATGCAAATCTACCCGGATGATTTGATTGCGGAAAGAAACGGGGAAACAACAAATGTGTAGCTTATGTAGATGTTAATATCAATGCTTTTCAAGATGGAGTCCACTCATAAGTGTATCACAAGGTTGATGATTTCCGTTTTCAAGTTGTATTGTGCACCTTTCCTGATAGTCTTCTTCCTTCCTATATGGGGAGGTCAAGTTTTAAAATATTTACGATTTGCTCACATTTATGCTATGCTGTTGATAAGATTAAAATCACATGCCAATTGTTTTCAAAAAGAGGCTATATTTTATGTGATTTAAGAAGATGCATGGAAAAACTTCTACGCAAGCATTTTTCACCCCTGCTAAAGTTTGGCTTGTTTTCAAGCAGACAATTGTCCGTCCAATATGGCATGATTTGAGTGCATCCACAGCATTTTGAGTACCGTTATTTCTGTGTATTTCATTTTTATTTTGTTTTATGGGGTACGCCAATGGCGTGGGTCCGCCACTCCTTATTCGTCCAAGATGTTACAGGACCCGCAGCGAGACGAAAGCAGGTCATCTTGCTGATGAGCCCTTGTATAAATTCTTGTATATATTTGTTTTAGTGTTGTTTTGTCCAGCTTTATTTCTATGTTTTTGATCTTGTCTTTGTGAACTTTTGAGAATCTAATGAACTTTTGTCCAGCCCAGTGAACGCTTAATGAGTCCTTTTCAGGACTATCTTACATTTTTTATATACAAATCATTTTTGTATTTTATTATATGTGCTATCCGCACGTTGGCGGACTTCATTTGCAACAAAAGAATGAAAACTATTGAATAGGTGAGTAGAACATACAAAAAAATCGGATGACGGCAGAATAATTGAAGTATTCTTAGTTAGAAGAGAACTACCTGAAAAAGTAGAAATCTGAGAAGGATCGACAGAGGAGAACCAACAAGCTATCAACAGAAAAACTCCAAATCAGTTGAAATGAAATTGCACTGAACTTTCATAGGAATGATTCAGTGAAGAATAAAATTATCTCTGGGAAGGAGATAAATTAAGCACCACAAATTTCGAATTCTAACTTTTTCAATTATTAAGTCATAATAACACATGGTGTGAAGTAATCATAACACTAGTGTAATGAAATGAGATGTTGACTTGTCTCGTATTAACATGTGCATATATTCGTTCTACGAAAAGCAAATCAAGACTACAAATTTGGATTTCTTGCAAAACTTGGAAATTTACCAATTTGTGACTCTGAATCGCCTTCGTAGTTATTGATTATAATGCGGAATGACAATGACTGCATGAACTGACGAGTTATGTTGAGAAAAGATGATGTTGACAAGATTGGAATGCATAATTGACAAAAAGACGACATCATGACAGCAAAATCAAAGTAAATAGCAAACTCCCATTTATTCATTAGATACAAATAAGACGCTACTTCGACGACTCGTGGTACTTCAAAGATCGATGAAAAATTGGTAGACAGATAATATAAAAAACTCCTACTTAATACCACTAATGTTTTCGGTATTGCTGGCACGAAATAAAAATTTCCAAGACTATCCTAAATGTCAGGGGCATCATAAATGATGCTCCTTGCAGAGTCGTATAACTAAAATCCTGAATTCATATTGAAATAAGATTAACGATTCAACATGGAGGTGTGATTTTTTGTATCAAGTAAATGATTGTTTGTCCTCCCAAAGGAATTTTAAAAGCCAAATAATAATCCTAGAACTTCAATGGAAGCAAATTTTAGCTAAATCCAAATCTCTAGCGACTTGTGTTATTATGATATCCCAGCAGATACGATCCAAATCGAAAGAGCTTGGAATCTAGCTACATTTGTTTCCATTAAAATCATTATTTGAGTTTTAAAATTCATTTAGGACGATAAACAAATAATTACTTCAATTGAAAATCAAAACATTTCATTGAAAATCATCGAACATCGCACAATTTTTTAAGTGGCAAAATTCAGGCCTTTACAAAAGCACTTTTCAAAATATGTCAAAAATTGGATCTCACATCCTTCCCCGGTTTGGATGGGTTAAATAATGAGGTTGGTTACTGCATGTATGAGACATTATTCACCGAAATGGTTATTACAAAACAATATAACATAAAGGTAACGGAGTCACCGTGATGAACCGCTGTGTAAAAAATTGTGAATCTGTCAACCACAGAGGAGACTTTTTCTGTTTTAGTACTTCAAGTTTTGTACATTCTATTAGGAGACAAATTGAACGGTAAACAATGAGCTGATACTGAATAAACATGTTTGATTATAATTTTTCATTTCTTTTGATGTCGATAAAAAATAGTTTAATGAAATCGATAAGGGACCAAGTTTCTGCCACTTCTGTACTGCTTTGATGTCATCAACAACAACTGCCAATAAACTTTTCCAGCTTGCATGAACCTGAAATCAACTCATTGTACATGTCACCATGTCATGTAGTTGAAATAAATTTATGAATTCATCTTGAATTCATTATGAATTCAACATGACTTACATCTTGTTTTTCAAATAGGGCTGACATAGGATTGAGATGTACAGCGGATTACAGAAAATCTTCTAAAGAATTTCTTTGTTCGTTCTCAACTGTACGCATCGTTATGTGACCCAATTAAGCTATCTGAAATTAGTCTACATTGTTCATTACTCAACATTATCTATTTATAAAGTGTGTTTAAATTCAAATCCACGAAATTTCTTTTTCTAGAACACAACCGTTGCAATATTAAATGAAAATTGAATGGAGAATACTTACAAGTATTCTTCAATTTTAACAGAAATTAGAATTGGACGTCATTAATCCTGTTGGAAAGTAGATTGACTGAGAATCGTCTTCCTTTCACATCAGATTAACGTCTTCAATAGGTCATTCATTGAACTTTCCTAACGGTGTGTATCCTGATTTTGCTCGACGTTCATTGTTTTCGCATCTCTCTAAAATCATGAACCATACCACCATTCTACTAAATGAGGAGTCTTGTCAGTTGAGTCTAAGACCTCGCTCAGGGAGCGCGATGAGGCTGGCATTGTCCGCAGCTAGACTCACGTGGATTGTCCGTCACTGCAGTATAGACAGCAGCAACGCATGAAAGTTGTAACTCCCAAAATATCGTTCATCCTTAGTTGAGCTCCCATCCACGGGATGAGGGGAGACGAATAGGTCACACACCACTATTGTAATGCCAAAAGTTGGTAACTCTGAGTCATCTATGTTAATTACTCAAATGTGCATGTAGGGGTAATTTCAGTTCACCGTTAAAGCAGGTTCATTGAATATGTTCTCTTTTAGTACACAATCGCCTGTGAGCAGTCAAAGCAGCGAAATTAGCGCATATCACACGGCAAATATTCACATCAATGAAGATGAAGTTGATTTAGCGAAAATATAGGAATTGGCAATTTTCTTGACACTGAAAACCATACAGACCCATGGAATTCCTTAAACAAAATTCATTTATCCAAAAAATAGAAATCTGGGATAAGCCATAAATTTACTTCCTTTCCTTGTGACAAATATTTTCTATTCCATCCCGTTAATGGACGTAAGGTTATCGGAAACAATACGGCCCGGTTAACAGGTCTATAATAATTACAAAAACCAGGAGTATACGGGCGTCTTTCAGCTTGAGAATGATACATAAGAAGGAACTCTTTTTTGATATCTCCGTGGTTCAGTGGCATAGTGCTTGCTTGTGATTCCTTGGTCACGTGGTCGAGCCCCAAAAGTGTCACTGGAGGGTCGACAGTAGGGCATCCAGACTAAAAGTAAACGCTCCAACATGGATGTCTGGCGATGTCAGCAACGTCCAAGCTCTTGCAGGGCCAGTAGTGACGCGAGTAGCTTCACTTCATGCATGGGCACGCAGGCGGCCTGCATTGGAGATTGCAAGTCTACATCCATGAAGAGAATGAGGCTTCAAGGTCACTTTTCCAAATGGAGGGTGTGAAGAGAGTTGACAAGGGAAAATTTTGTTGAAACAATTTGATTCTGTCATTTCGTATTTCTGTCAATTGATGTTTTTTTCCGATTTAAACAAACATTCTATGGGTCAAACCAATGTTGCAGATATTCCAAGAAGGGTTGCCAACTCACATCGACAAAAATAGTGACCATACTTCGTGGTTTATGTAGAATTAGAAAAAAATCATGATTTTAATCTGTTTTACGCAAGTTGATCAATATTTAATCTATAAGTCGTTTTTTGTTTATTTCCATGTCATATTATCACAAAATGCAGTGTATACGTGTACAACGAATTTACTATAAGTTGATTCAGATAATAAATTTATCTTATTTCGGATACATTATCAAGATGTTAAGTAATTTCTATGAAGTTTGTTGTTTACAATGTACGAGTATACATGTATAAAAGATTCCTGAACATTATGTACATGTACATAAATGATAAATCAAAATTGCGGATATATATTGATTACCGACTTTTCTTATACTTATCAAGGATTCTTCGGGATATTTGTAAGGTTAAAAAATCACAATATAATGAAAACAATTAGCAGAAGAAGTAAATATATTTCCAAGAGTACTACCGAAATAATTTCGAAACCAGACAAGAACCAAAGATACGACGGAAGACGTAGTCACATTTCACAGATCGTCAACATAATTTAATTACACTTCCAAATGTGAAATTTTCATTTTTACAATTTAAACGATGCACACAATTTTTACAATTACAATAAACGCAATTTACTCTACTTAAAAATTTGCTTCAAGGCTACTTAAAAACACTGACTGGTCACATCGGCAAGAGAAGACCGAAAAAGGGTTTTTTAGTCAATTCGAGAACATTGAATCGATTACAGTTTCAGAAATTCTGTTGTAACGGTTAGACACACTTGATTGCTCCAAATGCAGGCGACGTTTCTTTTCTTCCAAATGCTCCACTCGCTGTCTCGTCTCATTCAACTCTTTGTCCACCACTTGAATGTTTCTTTTCAGTTCATTTGGTGTGTGTCTTTTGACGACGCCAACAGATTCCTGAAGGGAGCGCGTTTGAGAAGCACGTTCAATTCTGCACAAAGCCAATTGCTTGGATTCGTTCTTGTACTGTGTTCCAGCCTTTTGTATCCGTTCCAACAAACGTTCGGGCGGAACAAAGCATTCAAAATTGGAGCGGTCGAAGCGGTCCCTCACGAAACGAACAGAATCATAAAGCAAGGATCGCATCCTACTTTGATTCAAACATTCAGCGGATTTCATCACAAAGAAGCCACGTTCGACTTCCATGTTGTGAGTAACGACCAGCAGAAGCGATTCAACTAAGATCATCAGCTTTGGAAATGAGTTTGAGTCATCGACAACAGTTAACAAAGTATCATCTGGATGTTTGGAATGCATGTCGCAGAGTTCATCGATGACAGCCAAAGCTGGAACATGGAATGCTTTGGAGAGCTCAGCAAATTTTTTCTTGTCAGTGTTTGTGATGTTCTTCAGCTTCCAGTAGAAAATGCAAGATCCAAGAGTTGCATCCGTTTCAAACACCGAAGGTACAACACCTCGTTGTAGGAGTCCCACAGATATTGGACTTTCTTCAAATCTTGATCATCGGATTCAAGCAATTTGACTTCGACATGGCGATGCGTTTCAGAGAAGAAAAGCGAATCGTTTTTCGATTCTACACTGATCGGTTCATCGTTCCAATCAAACAATTCGTCACAGTAATCGTTCGGTTGCAAAGAGATGGAATTTCCCATCCGAAATCGCAACTTTGACAGAAAACCCAAAATGAGTTCCAAAGTTGCATGTACACCCAAACTATTGGCATGTGTTGAAGATGTGAGATCATAAAGAGGTTTATGGTGAATGACAATTTGGTCGAGATGAATCAGCAAGAGTGGTTGACTGACAATACTTTTCAGATCACTGCTGCTGCATATTTTTACCAGTTTGCAGACGACAGGAAACTGGTCAAGAAGTGTTTCCAAAACTCGAAAAACATCCAAGAATCTTGTGGGGCTGAAAGAGTAAGAGCTTTTCAACCCAAGAACTTTTGTGCTTTGCTTGAAAATGAGCCTTGCTTTTGGAGTGGACGTCAGAAAATCAGAGAATAACTCAGCAAATTTGACAAGAGTCTTGAGAATTCCCTGGGAATAATTTTTTATTTCGTTCTTACTCAGCAAATGGATGTTGTGACAACTGCAACCAGGTAGATCAATCAGATTTCCAGCGACCTCTTTCAACCGAGCAGAGACACCTGTTTTGGAGCCTTTCATCGTTGCACAATTGTCAGTCATGACATAAATCATGTTAGAAAGATCAAGGTTGAAGATTGACAAAGTCTCGATGATTTCATGAAATATTCTTTCACTGTTCATCATCTTCAGATCGTTAATTGATTTCACGTTGTCGTTCAGAAGAAAATAATTTTCAACATCAATCTCTGGCTCTAATTCAACTGTCTCAGATATCGCGTAGTTCTTTGTCGAGAATCCCCGAGGAAACTGAGATGAAGTTCGAGTCGAACCTTGTCATTGTAAGTAGATTCGTCCAAATGAATACCATATTTCTTTAATAGGCCTACATTGTCACATAATTCCTCCCGAAAGAAAGGAGCAACTGCATGCGTTATAACATATTCAGCTTTCGTGCGACCGCATTTTATAACCGCATACTTTGAGTCAGGAAACATTTTGGCATACAAATCCCGGCCGTTAGCAACTGGGTCAGAAGACAGAAACGACCCTCCATCCATAACAATTTTCATTTTTCTAAAGCATAATAGCAAAATTTAACACATCACACTGCGCTGACCTCACTTGATAATTCCGCACTGAAACTCTGAAAAAGAAAATCCTAAAATAAGAATTCTATTCATTGGCATTTACAGAACATGGCAACGTAGGAATCATAATACACTCGTAATACGCGTAGCGCTTTACGGTTCATCTAAGTGTCCAGATGGTGGCCATATTTATTAAAATGAAAAAGAATAGAGCAGGCCAAGCAAATGAGTGCATATATAAGAAAACAATATTTAATTTGTATCAAATTTTTGCACTAAGTGTAGTTTGGGTATTTTTGTTCTGTATTTGTTTCTCTTCATTCTGAAATACGCCCATTCAGGTCTAACATTAATACGAGCGCATACAGAGTTGAGCTTAATGTATAGATATTTTATGTGTATATATTCATACTTGAATTAGAGTTTTTTTATTGTTCAATACTTTTTAGTTTTGAAATAAGGGGTCACTATTTTTTAGTGACTTGGGAAAAAATAGTGACCAAATAGTGACCTTTAGTGACCGGTCACTGAATATGACCGAGTTGGCAATCCTGATTCCAAGGACAGGATCCTGATGGCTACCATCGACGAGGATCACTAATATTATACTGATAACTTAACAAATACAATAGGTTACAACCATTATCAAACTTGAAAAATTTCATCTATTACTCAATTAAAATATTGGCTTTTTGTACGTGAAAAATAGCACAACCTTGAGCTAAGCATTTCAGTTGTTATCAGCTTTTTTAAAATATGAATACATAGATATTCTGTTTGAGAATAAACTTGAATAAGAGAAATCGAAAATAGACAAAGAAACTGCTGACATTTAATGCATCGCATGGAAAATGTCTTAACTATTAGAAAGGAATAGTTACCTCGGAAACAAGTGTTACTTTGTTGCAATCGTTGACTATTCGGAAACATCTAGAGAATCTAGAGAGTGTGTATAATCACAAATGCAAATTTATTGGATGCATATGCTGATATTTAGTTAGTGACTTCACTGATTGTGCAATCAGAAGTGTAGAATTTCAAAATCTGAGTTTTTGATTATGATAAAATGAATTTTGAGTGCGTACATTGCTCAAGTTACAAAGTAAATAGAAACTAATCAGAAATTTTCAAAAGTGCATTGGCTTGTGCTATCCTTATTCTGAAATGCAATTATATACTTTTATGCATTTGTCATAGTACAATATTCACAGTACTCATATCAAGTCGGTTGGTTGATGAATTAATTTCTTGTCAAAATCGGTGAAGTTCAACTTTATGGCGAATTTCGAAAGAAATTGATTTAATTCATATTCTTGTCGTTGTATAAAGGACAACTCAAAACTCCCTTATTGTCCAGAGTGATGGACGTTACATACAGTGTTTTGGAAAAATTCGCATCAACAACTCAAGCACAAACGCTTCTACCATCTGTACGCTAAGGAAAATCAATAGAAAGTTTAAATTTCTGTAATTGGCTTTGATGGTGTCTAGTGGCATTCAGATCGAACGACGAACGCCTTTGGTCTGTCCGTGGTTCCCCTGAGGTAGAATTCAATTACCCAGCGTGAGTGGGAATGACATTCACAAACAGTCACATCTTCTGCTTTGCATACCGAAATTCTCGGCATTGACACAGATCCGCAAGAATGAAGTGAGGAGATGGTGTCAGCAGATGCCTCAGACAGTTAAGCCGAAGTTGAAGTCAATAGCAATAAAATTTGCCAAACGTTATTGAAAAGCTTGATTTTTCAATCAAGTCGTTAACTGCAAGTGATGAGAAATTACAATGATAAGAGAAGCTGGCGAAGGAATGAATGCATTTAAAGAAGTAAAAAAAATTGAAAGAGATTGAAAAAATGAAACCGACATGAATAAGAAAATCAACAAACATAAATTGGAAATTACTTCATGAAAGAGATCAAAACGAAATCTGAATATCATTGATTTAGAAGAGACAACGATGGCGGAAAATGTCGTTAAAACTCCGATGAATGATGATGTTCATTTTAACATAGATATATTGCTCAACAATAAAGATATTCTGAGATTATTGGAAATCATTAAACAAAATAATTCGTATGAGATGTTGTTTTAATATGGAAGCATCATTAAACTAAAAGAAACAAAAAATGTAATTGCGGAACAATGGTCAAGTCAGTGCCAGTGAAAGTGAGCGATTATTTTGTATGAATGTATTTCTTTCGATCATTATTTTCTGAACTTAATCTTTATCATTACACCTACATTTAACACTCAAGTTTTCACATTTTCTGATTGAATACTACATTCTACAACAATCCCAAACTTATTTGGATGCTTGCATTAATTTTCCGTAAATTTTACAACTCTGCTAAGTTTTTATAAGGATTTTGTAAAACTCATTACAGTACAAATCTTTCCCATTATGTGTATTCCCTGCTGGTCAATTTAAGAGGTCAATCAATTCCTGTTGTAACTTTTCAATAGAGGAATAGCCTACTATCCAAGATACGACATCGAACTGCTGGCTTTCAGGTTCCGGATCAATATCCATAAAAAACGCAATTTTGGTAAAAGAAAATTAGACAATAATTCAACTATAAGTCAATCAAATGTGAAATAGTCAAGAAGTGAGCGCAATTTTAGAAAATCAGAAATTAAGACTGCATCAATAAATATTTTATGAAAATTGCTAAAGAGATACAACAACTCCCAAATTACACAAAGCTAAACCATAATGTGGCATCACATGATGACAGATATATTCTACTCTAATTTCTGATTAAGAAATACTGTATTTTTTGATAATTCTACTTTTGTAAGTGCACCAATAGAAAGATGCCTTGAGCGAAACTTCAGATCTCCGCGCTACACAGAAGCACAATACAGAAATGTCGTGTTGCAGAAGAGCAACTACCCAGTCAGATCACCATCTAACTTTCTATAGCCCATTCTGAGAAATCTCGTCGTTGTAACCTCATCATTGTTACATCTACTGGCTGGACTCCGTCCTTCTTTCAAATGCCTGAGGTACATTTCAGTCAATAGTGACTCTATTTTTTTTTTGATAGTTGCTAATCTTTCTCTATTATAAATTTAATTTTTGAGGCTGTGCATCTTAAATGTACAGGACCGCGCTTGGTCGGGTTTGAGCGTCCAGGATTAAGCGGTCGAAACGCGATCGCCCTGACCAAGTTCCTGTTGATGACCTCATTAAAAATAGTCAAATAATTTGTATGCATATTTTGTACAATTCTATTTCACGTTTTAGCTTAAGGAACTAATATTAATTCTCTTACATACCTGGTAGATTTTAGATAGCGTAATCCCGCTGTGTTATTAACTAGATCTGGTATTTTAATTGGAAACAGACCTGTCCTCTTATCATCTGAATGGGCAGACTGTTAAATAGGATCTTTTCAATATATAAGTGATAAGCATAATTTTGAACAGAACGACTTACTCGCCAATTCATTACACATGAGGAGAGGAGAAGCGTTGCTTGTCCTTCTAGTAAGTATTTTTAAAATTTTTAGACATTTTATGATATAAAAATTTACTTTTTAATCATACTTTGTACCTATTGAAAATTGACTAGTCATTAGCTTGTTTTTTTTTAGCTTTGTTACCTTGACGCACTTTGTTACGTTGAATCCTCCTTCATGACGATCAGCTGAGTATGAACCACACTGGACAAGCTTGACATTGAGAGCATACATCGGAAGAGCTGCTGTCAGCTCTGCGTTGATTCAATTTGTTCCAACGTGGATTCCAGATATCTTTCAACAATGAAAAAGACAGATTCATATAATTCCGGCGTTACTCACGGCAGCAACGGTCGAATACCACCTTGAGGAGGGACCATATGCCCGTCATTGTCTAGATCTTTCAATAGGTTCGCCTGATCAATTATAATAATGAGAGCAACGAATGAAATTTTGGTAAAAACAAATGTCACACTGTGCATTTGGAAATCATTTATATAGATTAAATATGAAATAAGCCAACGCAAATTTAGTTTAAAAATCTAATATGAAAATACCATTGAAGTCATTGAGTCAGAAAAATGCAAAAAGACGTAATGCAAAAATTTTAAATAACCAGGTTAATCTATTCAATAATCTACCGTTACTATAGAGGATTTTATTGCCATATTTATCCATAATATCTGCTAATCAAATAAGCTGCCATTATTTGGATTCTTTTTCGCAAAATGAAGCCTAAAGTTAGCAAAATTACCCTTGCTTGATATCGGAAATGTCTCGAATATTCGTTACGGTAGGTGGGATCTTCGTGATTTCCATCGTGCTGGTCAATGTGAACATGCTAACCTAAAAATTCCCATTATTGCTCTACTGCATAATGAATGTAGATCCCATGGAGCATTCAAGATAGCTGCAAGTGGTGAAATCTTTTACTTTAATTAGTTAATCTTATAAATTTTAGGTAACACCTAAATGGAAACCATCACTTTTACAGACCATGGGACAATTATTCCAAAAACAAAATCTAAGTTCAATCGAAGCATATCTAAGTCTTCTAACTTTCACAAAATATAGGAATCTTCATGCATATGGGGCCTACGCACGTCATTCTTTTAGCTTATTAATGCAATAAATGCCGTTCTAGTATGGTAGGGTTTCATTTTGAATGACGAGACAGACTTACCGATAAATAGAAATGCATTTGTTATTGTCAGTAATCACCCTAGCTTCAAGCAACAATGATATATTATATGACTATGGCAAAATTAAGCAAAATTTGGCACAATTGTGTTAAGTGGTTGCAAGAAAGAATTAACAATGACAACTTATTTGGAATAAAAACCTGATGTTCAACTTTCTAGGAATTCTCAATATTTAGAAATCATATTATTTTCGAGTTTAGCAATTCCTAATAATTTTGATTTCTTGTGTTAGAGAGATTTAAATCATTCAATCTTTTGAATCAGAATCAATATAGTACTCATGAATATCTAAATTCAAATAAGTAAGTATCAATGTATGGTCATCTGACGAAAGAGAGCAATTGAATTCTTAGCTGAATCTCATACAGTGACGTAAGTACAAATTATATGACTTTACCTGTTCAAGAATTTATAGAATGACGCAATGTCTTGGAGTTTTGTTGCTGAGAGAGGATGATGGCATGTAACACCCACACATTGCCAAGAGTTTCTTGATTAGACCATCGGGGATCAAATAAAGGTTTGTGTTGAAAGTGAAGGTTGGAGACGTTCAAGACAATAAGGGTCGAAACAACTCAACGGGTTTTCAGAAAACACAAAACAGTTTGTAATAGCAGTGATCTGGAGGCACCTGTGCCATCGGCACAATCAGAATAATCAGATTAGATTTGTCTTGTATTTGATATCCAAGTATTTAATCCGCATGAAAGAGTGAAAATGGAGTATGTACAAAATCAAATGCAATTGTGAAATTTATTAAAGTTAGAGCGATTCAGATTGATAGAAATTTTCATATTTCACATAGCATTGGACATACCGTACATAAACTACAACTCATGGTAGGGAAAATGAATGTTAGGAAGAAGTAGCCTATTCTGCAATATGAAATAAAGCCAAATACCCTCACGTATTTCGAGATTGACTTGGATATATTGCTTTAACATTTGTTTGTCGATCTCTCCCTCAGAAGAAAAGGTAAATAAAGACAAAGGTGGCATTTCAGTCTAACTTCCAGCACATATACCCGTACATAGTATTCTTAAATTCATGAAGTGCAGCTATCGTTTAATTGAACAAAACTCTAGAAAATTGAAGTTTGACGAATGAATTCTTGCATGCAGCTTAGGGAATTGAATACTATTCTAGAAATAACATATTCGTTATAATACAGCAAAACAATATGGAAGAATGGCTTTCGAGAATTGCCACTCAAGAATGGAATTCGGAATGTGAACAGATCCCAAGTTTCCAGTCTGGGGAATTTCAAACCGTGTACTGTGGGTACATTGCGGCATATGGACCAGTCCTTGACTAATGGTTAGCGTGAGCGGATTACTCGACTATTGTCCGAAAATTGAGACGATAGAAAAAAAAAAACAGAATCGACATGGCGAACTGCAGCGTGTCCAATATGAGCGGCGTCTGGTGTTAGGTACTTGTGCAGTAACTTCGACTTCGCTTGTGTATGACGATTGCTGTGTTCGATTAGTTGCTCGTTGTTCTGTCTCCATTAAACATGTAGATACAATGACTTGGTCTCTGGATTTAGCTCTACATGTGGCTGTTTATCTGTAGTAATCTATACGATGATTAAAAACAGAATTCAGATCATGGTTCCCGTATCAAACATTTTACGACAAAAGTTGTTTGAACCAAACGCAGGACTTGTTCTACTTTGAGCCTGGTGGGCTCTGCCGTTTGTCTGTATGACTGACCAAACATTTGGTCCGTAAAAAAACCGGTCGACGGCCCATTCCAACCCCGGTAAAGTGATAATTCCATCGAAAGCATCACATAGTTTAACCCGCTTTTTAAGGTAAATTGATGTAGGTAAAGACATCACAGTGCTTGATGTAGGATTTTGACAGCAGAATGTCTTAATTTCATTTAAATGTGAAGAGTGGATCCCTTGATGGAAAGCTAAATACATGTACAGTATAATAACATTTTAATAAATACCATGTGGCATGAGCTTTTATCTCATTATTAGCAATTGCAGTCCAATTTCAACTATTTAATGAAACATGTGCAATACATGAAGTTGATGATATGTGACATTGTTTTTATCTTGTATTATTACATAATCAACCGTTGAATAGACAGTTGCATTTCACCTCAATCAGACAATTTCTTGCAGACAATTTGTAAATACTTTCGTTCAGTTAAACAAGACTATAACAGATATTCAATGTTCTAGGATGAAATATGGAAAATATATTAATGAACAATAATGGAGTCTGTGATGAAGTTAGAAGGAGATTTTCAACTAGTTACACATTAAACGCCTTAATAAGCTCACATTTATTTACATTGCTTCTCATCTGCTTCATCTGCACAACTCTACCTGGCCAAGTAGAAGTCACTCGCATATTAATGAGTAAATATTTGAAATTCAAATCGAAGAGAAACTTCTTCACAGCAGATTGAGTGATCGATGCAGCAGCGTTTCAACATACTCGGTGGAAGATGCATAACAGATGGGATGAACGCTTAAACTCACGATGGCTATATGTTCCTTTGTTTAAACTACGTCTGAAAATGCTTCACAGAGAAAGTTTATTGCAGATAGAGAGAGAATGAGAGATGTGTAATAGAATGTTCTAGGGTCTACACTGCAGTCATATCATATGAAAGCATACACAGAAATGCTGACGAGGAACCTCGTAGTATTTACTTGAATTAATATGAAAAATTAAGGAAGGCTCCAAGCTTTAATGATAGTATAACATAACTTTCTGTGTTTAAGTTAGTGCGAAATTAATTTATTTACGATAGGGCCGAACTTCCACTGACTTAAAGTGTCAAGATTCAAATTGTCTAATAGGCCATAATGATCGTTGTTTGATATAACTAGGATTGTACGCTAGCTGCACCTGCTCGCATCGGTGCATCGCAGACTTGGAGCCGAGACAGGCTGACCGACCCGGTCGACCGGTTGGGTTGCGTCGGTGTAAGTCGATCGGTCAATAAATCGGCAACAATTATTGAGATCGATCGTTCAGACAAGAATTTGATCTTCTAATCCATGGTGCGCTCTAATGAAAGCACTTGAGATGACATGACTAACAGACCGAATTTGTTTACATATCATCTAAATTTCTCAATAGGGAATTCATTCTCAATAGGCCTAGTTCACTCATTAAAGAAACACATATGAGATTGCACTCGTCGCTTAATAAACAATTTAGAAAATATACCTTGGCTCATTTATTTCATTATATTAATTTATTTTATTTTCATGAAGGATGTTTAAAATCAAATATTTTCAAAACGAATTTAGCTTTAAAAGATAACCAAATATTCAAATAAGTATATTTAATGAATAGAATATAGGTAGCTCATAACCCTCTGGGAAAAATACTGAAAAACTTATTGACATAACAAATTAAAAAAAGGTCGAGGCCAAAGACTTTCAATTTTCAAACCGAAGAGCCCTTTGTCGCATCTGTTTGAATGACAAGGTGCAATTTTATAAAAGACGATCATAACCATTTATGATGGATTTGTTGTTATGGATATGTTGGATTTAGCCGGTCAACCGGTCGGTTGGGTTGACTCCATCTTGCCGGTTGGGTCAGAAAACTCCTGACCGATTCCATCCTGGTGCACCGTTCGGTGCATCGAAAATTCTAAAAATCCACGCTGAAGCACTTATTAAAGCATAGCTGAATTTGCCTCGCGTTCTGGATTTCACTGCATCTGCCCGAGAACCGGTGCACCGCGCACAGTCCTAGATATAACTTTGAGAGACCCGATTCGTTTTAATCTGGTTCGCCTAGACATAACAGCTAAATATCCTACAGTCGTGAAGTTTACAGGAAGGTGCTGCTGGTCCATCCATCCTAATAACATTTTCGATTGCCAATATTTAAACCTTTTCGATCCGATCACTAGTACACGTCATTAACAATTAGGTGACTTGATTTGATAAGTTTATAGTCACGCAAACAGCATGTAATCAGTTGCTGCTTGTGCACCCACCCACTCCTGCTAGCACTATCATCATTGTGTATGTGGATCATTTTAGCGAGAGTTCCGTGATGAAAAAGTCGCTGCATTCACTGAGACATTAGAAATGCAATCTGCCATTGCCAAAGACTAAAGAACTACCGTTAAGGTTAAGAATTTCTGAGAAACTATTTTGCTCAAGCATCATAAGCTATTCCTTTTAGACATATCTGAAAGTCATTTTCTTGCTAGTGTTGCTAGGATTGAAAGAGGATTTTGAGGTTTGAGTGTTTAAGCACGATATTTGATCACTATGACAATGCCATATAAAACTCCATCTGCATTCCAATATACATGACAATTCTATATATTTGTGATGAAATTGCCTTATTATGCAAATGTTTAGTTTGTACACAAGAGACCTTGAAGGAATATCAGATGATGGACGATATTCTATCATAAACCTTAGATAAGCTGAACATGGAAAAATTTAATTGTCGTCTCATACTCAATACTTCTATGGACGAGCTATGCCTAACAGATTTAAATGTCAAATTCATTAGAGAAACAGATATATAACGCGACATTGTAATCCAATAATTAAGTATCCTTTAAGTGTGAATTTTGATTTTTATCTGAAATGATTTCGTCATTTTATCAATGCTTCGAAAGTAAGGCGAGGTCTTTTTGAAAATATATTGGTTAAAAACTGAGTTAAAATTCATTTACAAGACCAACGCTTCGCGCTTTCATGCTTCTTCAGGGGCACAAAAAATACAGGCAAAACAGTAGCCAAAAGCACAATCAGAACAGCGTCCTTAATTTCCGCATTAACAACTACAGATAGTGACTGTCAATAACAACCTCTACTTGTTTGTGTTCAATGTTGTTTGGAGTTTGCCTAAACACAAGGTTCATCTGAAATTGTATTTAAGTAGTTTTAATCGTAAACAGGTCTAGCATGCCGCCTGTATACATACTGTAGAATATATTTTCTAGGAATGGAAGCTACCGGTATGAGAAACTTTCATAGTTCGGTTTTGTGCAGGGATTTGAGTGTACATTGTCCCGAATCCCAGGATTTGAAAGCACCTGTGGGCATACATTGAATGTGTAGGTACTGATCTTTTCAAAATTTAATTTCATCACAATTGCAAACATTGTGTGACATATTCATGGTAAAGACCACTCGGTCATCAATAACTCTGCATTGGCATCTTTTTTCACAGTGCGTTTGAAGATACACTCCTTGCTCCTGTTAGCTAAAACAATTTTAACCTACAAAAATTACATTAAAAAAGAGTGAAGATGTCGTAAATCTTTGCGAAATGTCGTGGTAAGTTCCCTTGTGTTTGAATTTCCTGACTGTGCATATTTTTGGCATTGCCCGAACTTGTTTACCGTATCAACAATAAAGCCTTGTCCAGACATCCCATGAAAGAGTGGCATTAATATGGATATTTTGAACAAGCTTCGCAAATGTGTTAGAACTACTATTTCAGAGGACAAGAACATTCAACATGATCATCCATCTCTAAATAGAAGCAAGCAATAAATTTGCTGATGATTGGGTCATTAACAACGCTACAGAAAGATACAAATGCAGAAATATGGCGCATTCACATAAAAAGTAAATTGCTTTTACTGTGCATCGAATTAAAAAATGCGGATAATTATGCTTAGTCGTTGTATATTTTTTGTTTTTATTCACATGAAGAAAACATCGTAGCATTTCTACATTGCATGTCAATTTCTGCTTGTCAATGATTCGATGAGAATCCCTTGACATAGTTAGCTAAGAATATCGATCTACAATTACACTGTAAATCAGTCAGCAATTGTTTCAGGTAGAATATTTCTGAAATAACGACTAGCATGTGAAATATGAAGACAAATAAATGATTGTGATGAGAATGATAATATTCATCGGAAAATGTGGCAATATGAAATTTACATATTTTCATGCATCTGAATGAAGGAGGTATTTACTTGAGAATGGAAAAATATTGGATCGTAATCAGAATGAATTCCTGTAACCCTAAGTCTGGCCTACCACAAGACGGTAAGTTATCTCAAATAGGGGGTCTTCTTTGTGTAGTTGGCGGATTCCACTCACCCCTAAATGTTAATGAGAAGGATCCAGAGATAGTCAGGTTTTGGGCCAGGCATCGACTGCTCCTGGAGATAGATGAGCTCTATGACGGAGGTTGTGGTGGTCGTGATATCAACCCATCCCCTCCCTGTTATTGTGTAGGGGTCAACGGGGCCAACCGCAACTCCACACACCTGACGGGGGCAACCCACAGAAAGAGATGAGGTGTTTTGTGTTTTGCGGTTGAGATTTACAAAGATGGCAAAGAGGTGAAGAGTGGACAGAGGGGTCTATATTGTGTAAGTATCCTTTTAAGGGTGATTTGTTGGTGCGGAGTTGTGCCACTGTTCTGCGTGTGTGTCTGTCGAGTGTTTATTCTGATTTGTTAATCTTTGGGGTGGGGGATTGCGCTCATGACTTTATTGTTTTGTCTGTTCGTGAGGTATGTGCCGACGTGGTGGGAGTGTGTTTGCTTGTGTAGCTATTTTGTTGTTGCGTTGGATGACTGCATGGACGGGATGAACTGTACATTACTTCCCTGTGTTGAAAATTGTGGTGTTTTGTTGTCGGATAGGTTGTGGTTGCTGCGTGAGGAGATGAAGAGGATGGTGTTGAGATTTTGCTCTTTTTAAAAGCTGTTTTGCATGTAGTGTAAGGTATTCGGCAATGGGGAGGACGTGTGTTTCATCATGTAAGTGATGTGCATTTGTGTCGCGTGTGCATCCTGTGGCGATCCTGAGTGCCTTGTTCTGTATTGCTTATAGTTTGTCGATGTTTGTTTGAGAGATGATTGGAGATCAGACTATGGATGTGTATTCCAAGAGGGGACGTGTGATGGCCTTGTAGGTGGCCATGATGGTCTCTTGCTGTTGTCCCAATTGGTGGAAGTGAGGCATGAAAGAATGTTAAGGGTGTGTTTTACTTGGGTTAACGTGGAGATTGCTTTGTTGAGTCCATGAGAGGATAGAGTTGAGGTACGGTTAGAGTTTGTCTTGGGCTGTCTTGATGGTGATGTCGTCAGCGTAGACCATTGTTTTGAGTGTAGTGTCTGTAGGAAGAGGAATGTCTTGCATGTAAAAGTTGAAGAGGAAGGGGGAGAGAACTCCTCTCTGTGGGACACCTGTTTTTGTTGGTTGAGCGTGTTTGATTGTACGTGGTGCAAGCTTGCCTGCTTTTGATGTAGTTTGCTATGTACCGGATGAAGAGAGATGGGATGTTGGTCTGTTGGAGCTTGTGGATGAGTGTGTAGATGTGGACTGTGTCATACGCTTCTGTCATGTTCAGCGATATGGTGATTGTGCGTAGAGGTGGCTTTTTGCAGTTGAAACCTGCAGCAATGGTGTTGTTGATTTGGTGAAGTGCGGTGATTGTCAAGTGTTCTTTTTTTAAACCGTGTTGGAAAGACAATGAATGGACGAATTTTGTGATGATTGTGAGAATGCCATTTTCCAGTGTTTGGCAATAGGTGAGAGGAGAGAAATAGGTTTGCAAGAGGTGTGAAGATGAATGTCTTTGCTATGTTTTGGCATTGGTGTAATTTTGGCCGTTTTCCAGATGCTGGGTGTCTGGTTAGCGTTGAGAGAGTGTGTATATGTCAGTTAGGTGTTGGATGGTAGTGGGGCCGAGGTGTTAGAGGTGTTTTATGCTGATTTATGTTGTTCAAAGACGTAGGTAGTCCTCAGGTTCCTCGATGGAGTATTGAGTGTAGGTAAGTGCAAAAGAACAAATGTTTTGAAATGCGTGAAAGCGTTTTAGAAAGGTAAGAACAGGGTGGGGACTGGACTGAAGAGTATATTTTACGTATATTTTCTATTGGCGTGGTGTTGTATCAGTGTGTGGAGAATACCAAAATACGCGAGTTGAGTTAAGACGTCTGTATATTTCCGTAGGTACGTGAGTGTGTGTGTCAGTCTTGCTGGCGAGATGTTTTTGTCCGCTAGCGAGCAGTGACACATTGGGGAAAACATAAACGCATAGGGAAGAGTAGGAGAGAGAGAGAGAAAGAGACCACAATAGGCCCCCCTCAGAAGGTGGAGCCTAAGAGAAGGTCACACGTTTTCGCAAAACACGAGTTGTAGGCCTACTGTCAGGAGAAGAGAAATCAGAGGCGGCATTTCGTTCGTCATTGGTAGTAGCAAATTTTTGAAGCGGAATTTTCAGTAACCTTGGAGGTGGAGCCGTAGGATGAAACGCGGCAGGTTTCAGTCTTTCCAGGGCTACCTGGTCAGTAGACCCGTCAGGCTTCTCGATCACGAAGAAATGAGGAAGGCGCTGCACGACTTTAAAAGGACCAGCATATGGTGCTTCTAAAGGTCGGCGGACCCGGTCAATTCGAATCCACACATGAAGCAATCAGTTAAAGATGTTGGGATAGCCGGTTTCACAGATCGGTGATGATGGCCGTAAGCGAGTGAGCTGAAGTCTATCTGCGCCATGTGACGGGCAAGAGTCTCAACATACTTAGGCGAAAATTCTTGCTTCTGTTGGCCGTCAGTCAGCATTTGTTGTGGCATCAGTAAAACATTGCCAGTGACTGCAGTGAATGGAGAAATCCCATCTTCTGAGGGCAAACAACGGAAAGCCAGGAGAATAATTGGAAGTGAAGATAACCAGTCTTTCTTTCTAGCTATGAGAGAAGATTTAAGACTTCGATGAGCACGTTCAATCATGCCGTTGGATTGAGGCCGGTATGCTGTTGTCCGGATACGATGGAAACCAATGAGGGTGGACAGCTCTTGAATAAGTTCGGATTCAAACTGACGCCTTCGGTCTGTTATCAAGTTCAGAGGAACCCCGAAGCGAGAGACCCAAGTGTTCATGAACGTCTGAGCGATTGTCTGTGCAGAAATGCATGAGGTTGGAGCAGCTTCGAGCCAACATGTAGCTCGATCGATGAAAGTGACAAGATATCGATACTGTGGAGTACTCATGTCTGAATCTGATTTGGAGGGTTGAAGAGGTCCGACTATGTCCATGTGAACTGTTTCAAATCGAGAAGTTGCAGGAAGTTCGAATTGATGGATGGCAGTCTTAGTATGCTTATGTATTTTAGCTTGTTGGCAGGACAAACATTCGCGGCACCAAGTTTTTATATCCTTCTCCATAAAAGGCCACATGTAGCGGGCTTTGATCAGGCGGTTTGTTGCTGCGATACTAGGGTGGGAAAGTTGATGAAGTTGATCGAATATAGGCTTTCGGCAGAGTGCGGACAGAAACGGGCGTGGAGCAACCATTGAAAGATCACAAAGTATGCTGTTTCCACTCGCGACAGTGTATGGCTTCAGAGAAGTTTGGCTAGAAACTTCAGCGTCGTTCTTTTGATGAAGGGCGATTGTTTCTAGATCAAAGATGTCTGAGCGGACAGCATTGACGCGTGACAGGGCATCGGCGACAACATTTTCGGCACCACTGATGAATTCAGCACTTTCGACGTATTCGAGGAGGAATGAGAGCTGTCGCTGTTGCCTGTCGCTCTTGGCCGGTACAGTACTTGAAAATGCAGTAACAAGGGGCTTGTGATCAGAGAAGAGAACACACTGCCGACCTTCAATGATCGGTTTGAAATGATGTACTGCCAAGTATACAGCTAAGAGTTCACGATCATGGGTTGAGTAACGTTGCTGAGTTGGATTCAATTTCTTGGAGAAAAATCCAACTGGAACAGGAGAACCGGACTGAATCTGGTGCAAGGCTGCGCCAACTGAGTGTTGGGAAGCATCGGTGACCAGCTGAGAGTAGTGAGATTCCGGATCGATGTGTCGAAGTGATACTGACGAGGCTAAGGAGTCTTTAGTGTCAGTGAAGGCTTTTAGATGTTCATCTGTCCATTCAAATTAAGATGGATCACCTTCAGAAATAGTTAGCAGATCAAAGAGAGGGGCAGATAGTTCGGCGTATTTAAGAGTGAATCGACGATAAAACGGCGAAGTGCGTTTGAATTTTGAGGCGTTGGGTAGTTCTGTATCTCGGACGATCGATCAGTTAATGGAGAAACACCTTCTTTAGAAATATCAAAGCCGAGGAAATCAACAGTGGATTTGGCGAATGAACACTTCTTGAACGAAACACGAATGCGATTTCGAGCGAGGATATCAAAAACCGTCTGGAGATGTTTGCGATGCTGCTCTTCCTCCAGATCTCATCGCTACCCCTTGACCCGAAGTACTCGATTCCAAAGACTTCAATATTCTCAAGTCAGCTATTCTCGCCGAACACGAACGTACAAAACCTGAACTGTTCGAGAAACTTATTTCGACGTCGAACTTACATGGCCGTCCTTCAGCATTTCTTAACGAAATCTCTAGAACTGCTGGAAAACTTGGGATTGGAGACGACCTAGTTCGACACAAGTTCCTGCAAGCCTCCCAGATAGCATTACACCTGTCATCACGTCGGGCTCACCAATTTGTAGAGAATACCAAAATACGCGAGTTGAGTTAAGACGTCTGTATATTTCCGTAGGTACGTGAGTGTGTGTGTCCGTCTCGCTGGCGAGATGTTTTTGTCCGCTAGCGAGCAGTGACACATTGGGGAAAACATAAACGCATAGGGAAGAGTAGGAGAGAGAGAGAAAGAGACCACAATAGCTTTGAAAATTCAGAATTTGTGCCTCATGCAAGTAAATAAAAGACGTCATGGCATTTAAGTGGCTTGCTTTTCCACTCACCTTTACCGGGTGGTTGGGGCGGCCGCCTCACGGCCCAATTCGTTCTGATGGTTCGGGAGCCTAGCATCTGACCATTCATTTTCTGCATTGCCTCCTCTGCCTCTTCTTTTGTGGCGTATGCGACAAAGCCATAGCCTTTTGGTTTCTGAGTATGCATGTCTTTGATAATTTTACATTCTCTGTAAAGAAGGTGAAATTATATGAAGAGAGCTACATGATAAGCAAGGCGTATATATACACGTATAAATACTGTAGAATGGGAACTATGTTGGCTATGTTTTCAAAAGTGCTCAAAATTTTTATTGTCTAATGTGAGGACAGACTTTTAGATTTTGAATTTCATGGAACTTTTCTTCATTAAATTACATTCCACTTATTGCATTCTGATGACCGATGGCATCGGTTCCTTTTCTAATCAAAATGCTACCTAAAAATATTTGAGCAAAGTCTGACCATATCAACGGTTCGCACATTTTTGTCGTTTCTGCTTTGATCTGTGTCCTGGGAAGTACATGTACTATGTTACGTACGATTATCTGTTCAACAACTTTTGTAGACACTTTGATATCATGAATTCTACACAAGGCTGTCCTTCTACCCAAGTGACTTGCAAGATTGCATTTCTATCTCAAAGGAGAATGCCATCCCAAAACCCAATCTCTCCAGCCCTGAAAACGAATAGGGATCAGGTGAATCTTTTATTTCAGTAGCTCAATGGTTTTGGCTTGTGCCATGACGTTGGCATCTCGGCTTCTACTGTGCATCAGGTAAGGAGAAAAAACCAAGAAGTCGAAGGAAAGCGCATCGAAGTAAAAGTCCTGTACTACTGGGACGATCCTTGAGGAGCTTTTTGGAGCTTTTCGTGCCATTTATGGGATCGGCAGAGAAGTAGACGGTGCTCTGCCTCAGCTGTTGGAGATGTATACCGTTGCTCATTACATCATTGCTCATATGACTGCGGCCAACAGTGCCACAATAAGCGGAGTGTGAACCATGATTAAACAGTCACTTGGAAGATCTGTTCTTTTGATATTATATCGGCGTCATATACACGAGGTGATGCCAAAATACACCTGCGAATTCCTCTTTGGTGAACCCAACATCCCAAGTTTCTACTATCAAGCTATTCCGAGAAGGATGAAGGGACTTCTTGGACACAACTAATTTAAATTAATTTATTCACCAAATCGATCGAAATTGCTCAAAATTGGACATATTATTAATGCACTGATTTTAAACATATGATCGAGTTGAATAAAACTCCAGTGACGAATATTTCATGTTCGACCTCGACATGCAAAAAATGAATCAATTTCTTGTTCATTTGTGTAAGAATTTTAATAGACCTATGATGGCATTATACTGTTATACCGATTAGGACGATATTTGTTTTGTAAATGAAAGGTCCCTATCCCAAAGAACATATGAAGCAGTTACGAGTAAGTGCAAATGTTTGTTCCCTACTTCATGGTCATTTTTCCAAGTCTATTACAGGGCGTGCTCGGGGGAAGAAGCAACTGATTTCTAAAGAAGATGCATTAATGCAAAAGCGCATGATGTAATGAAACATTAAGTAAGAAATTGATGGAACGAATGCAATAATGAGCCTGAGAAGAGGATCTAAAAGAAGTTGGACAAAATGGTTTTGAATACATCTTAACTACGAAATCAATTTTTAGGTGACATCTAAAATTGTAATGAATTTTATGTACCGTTAATCATGAAACGGTAAGTTCATTAATATGTCCCTAATATCGTTAAGTTAAAACTCCGAGCATTCATCTCCTTCCCTGAAATTGCTCATTTGAATTTTTAGGGGACTCATGAAAATCGATGAATTGATATTCCAAATCTCTGACAAAATAATAACGTTTAGACTGAATTGCAACTGAAAATACATCACTTCTATTTGCTGAAGCATGGTCAGTGACTGTTTTTCATTATGATTCACAATAACATACATTCAAGGTAACGCATTCTGCTAAGCATATTCATCATTTGGAATGATTCACTTTATACGAAATATTGGCAGATTCATTATTTCAAATGGAACTTTAGATCATCATCATCAAATCAGCAAACCATTGAAATATAAAACTATTATAAATTTGACATGAATAATATTGTGATAGTAATATTAAGACATCTATTGGAAGAATCATGAATTATTTTGCATGCATACTGTGGAGTTTAAATGTAAGTAACAATGAGACACTTTTATGTAGTCAATTGAACTCAAATAAAAATGAAGATGAAAATAAAAATGCTGCAGAGAAAGTTTGGAGCTAAGAAGAGGATGGCATGGAGAAGTCTGAGGTGTTAATAGTCTAGATAATTTGCCGAATAAAATACTATTGACCGATAGATCTAATTAGTCATGACACTACAGTTAAGAACAAAATTTTCCAAAATTAAACTTTTATTTTCTGTTAGACTGTTTCTACGTGAAATATGACTTCATGACTCAACATACTAAATAACTCTTTTAAATTTGACGATTGAAGTCCAACTTAATGACAATACTTTTTATATTGTCGGTGTTGGCGAATATGTTAATATTCTCAGCTGTGGTTCCTCTCAAGGGTCATATACTTGCAGCTAGAATAACGACTTGTCAGCACGCATAGCAGGTCGCCGTATGAATTCCTCGACATATCTGATAGTTTATGGTCTAACTTTCTCCAATGACACTCGCTTCGTTGGAAACTCTTCACACAGTTAATAGTGACATGTAGGAAATCTACTTGGTAGAATTTCAATTTCATTAACACGTAGAGTAGTTGAAAGTAATAATCATTTCGTGACAAATACGAGTATAGATAATTCTTACAAACTAATATACAAGTCATTAACTTCCTCTTCTGTGGTTGCGGTTGTGCAGCTTATCTAATAACATGGGCATGAAGAAAACGAGATTGCATATTCATTTATCATCGAAATACACGTGTACGGTTTTAAAAGTAAAACCATATTGTTGCAAAGTCTTATTGATGCCTTGTTTATCATGCTATATTACAAATGATAAGGATATATTGTTTTAAGCGCTATATGAAAATATTGTCTCTGTGTAATATGATGATCAACGAACTTTGGCCGCAAGTTAAAGCGGCGAACTTGGAGCTAGTAGTAGGTCTTAACCACACAGACATGTAAACAGACGGGGCCTGATTATTTTGAGTAGAAAGGGACTGAGACTGAAAATTCATCTTCATTTGTTTGTGAGAATGTGAGACCTATCAAATCATAGTTTGCTTTTCAAAGAAAAAATGTTTCAAATTTCATGGTGCTGAGGTTAATGCAACGTAGGCTAAACACACATATAAACATACAGATCACACAAATCAAAAGCAGCCGTCATCGTGTTCTGAAAAATACGATGAAGTAATACAACAAGATTGTGATGAAATGATATAATAGCAAATCTGAAATAAGATGATCATTCTGTATTAGAATATACAAAAGACAGAGTTCACAAAATTCATGACTAAATTTGGAAAGTTAAGGGAAATTGGCGGTACGTTGTATATAACTAGCCTAAAAACTTTAGCCCATTTACAAGTCTGCAGGCATACAAAAATGCGAAATGAGTGTGCTGCATAACGTAGAAATTGTGGATGAATTATGTCAGAAGCGAGAGAATGTGACAAAAAATCAGTGATTCATTTCAGGCCGTAAAAGAACCTCCAGAAAATGACTTCCAGCAATAAAATGATCAGCTTGCGAATCATACACCTCTCCTTGATGCTGTTGTATAGTTAATTTTGTTTAATTGTTTAATGCTATATTTCATCAGTGAAGACAAGCGTCTGAAAATGAAACATCTATAACATTGCATGATCTAATTATGAAATTAAATTGTTGGGAATAAATATTTCGGGAGAGAGTTTTCGCTCACTTTCTGAGCTACCTGCTTATGTCTCTGAAAGCTGTTTGCTATCCTCTTATCCAATTACCACACTCGACCGTCCAATGTTTCTGCAAGAGAACTATCCAGCAGAAAGATTAAAGTTGTACTATTCACTAAAATGAGAGGATGATTGTGTCTTATCGTTAAATTAGATGGAATGAACCAGCTACGTGGTGAAGAGGTGAGAAACTGAAGAGTTACAGGAATGTGGAGAGAACAAATGAGGAGAAGAATGTGGTACACGGAGTAGTAGAAGTGTCCTTTCTGTATCAAGGCGGGGAACGCAATCTGAGGGGAATGAGATGAAGAGGACGAGGTAGGAGAAGAAATCATCTAAAGATAGAGACAGCAGTCAGGGAAGAAATGAAGGAGATTGGAATGACCGTCGAGGACTGTTAATCACTGTCTAATGCCGCTCATCATCCGGACGTCATTTCGGGGACTGTAGGACAGAACTTCAGAGCTCCGCCCTCCCCTTGTGGCCGCGGCGTCCACGCGCCAGCCTCCAACTTTGTCTTCATTTTCAATTTCCTATCGATTCGACGTTCATGGCTGCAGGCAAGCTAGATGATAATTCGATTTCTATGTCGCAGTCATAATGACGACAAGAAGGTACACGTCAGTCAATCAACTCCAACGTGATTCCTGTCGTAAACGTCAATTGAACAATAATAGATAATCGTGAGAAGATCGAAAGTAAAATGAAAGAAGAGAAGAAGAGAGGGAAAAGAAGATTTAAGAAGAAGTAGAGGTTATCAATAGTTAATTGGAATTAATTTCAGTTAAGCAATCAATCAAATTTTATTGTAGTAGGAAGCAATCAATTAATTTCAATTTGTACAGAACATTCAATATTGCTGGATTCATAAATTTATTTTCTTTTGGTCTTAACTATTCACTTTCGTAGTCCTTCCCTTTGTCAGCAAAAAGAGTTTATTTTTAATTTATCTCTTGTCTAATCACAAGTTTGTAAGTTTATTTTGGCACTGCTGTACATATGTATTTTAAGCACTTAATCTTTATAGTCTTTTTGATTTATTTCTTGTGCATGAGCCTTATTAACATGTCATGTTGTGCTGTGTATTTTCACCCACTTGTGACGTCATTCAGTTCGCTTAACCGCTCTTCAGCGATCGACTGACATCTGCATATTATCCACTATTGAAGTTGTCAAATGCATGTCATAACCCTGCCGTAGATCTCTATGAGAGGCAGCGAGACCGGTTAAGACCAAGAGAATAAATTTATGAGTCAAGCAATATTGAATGTTCTGTGCAAATTTGCGCATACGAAGAGAATAATTTCAATTTTGCCAATCAATTAACAAGAATGATTCGATGATAGGAATAAATTAATCGTAGTTGATTGGTGGTATCAATCAATTAACTACAATTATTTATCATCACAATTTGAATAGACTAGCTCTTGATTTTGAATGTTTTACTTCGATATCTCACAAACGAATTAGGGTACACAGGCCCACTATATTCTTGATTGGATGTAGATGTTGATAAATTTAATTACACTTACATTGCAATTTCATGCATCGTAACAATAGTGATCACGAATGCCTGGATAACAGAACATGAAGTGCAGTTTAAAAAGTTAGCAGAAAAGTATTGCAATGTAGACTAAATAGATAAGCACCAAATAGTTTTTGAAAGCTACCAGTTTGTAAATAATATATGAATGACCTATGATTTGCGCAATGATTTACGCACGGCCTTTTCTTCCGATCCGCATTATCATTTCACTTACTTGTATGTCTCATCCTCCATCTATCGTTCATTGTATACAGCCATTTTATACTTTTATCACTCATCACATGTTTGTATTACGTTTTCCAAGTTGGAAATAAATGTTTTGACTTTTGAATGTGTTTAGCAAGTTTAGTATCTAAATAAATCATTGAGGGTGCGATGTGAGTGGTGACGACATTGCAAGTAAAGTAGTCAATGAAATACCTTCCCCATTACAAATCAATCGATCAATTAATAGCAATCATTGAATGCGCCAATCAATTATTTGCATTTATTCGATGACACCAATCAAATAATTTCAATTATTTTATCACATCAATCAATTAAATGCAACTACTTAAGAGCAGCAATCAATTAATTGTAACTTCTTAAGAGCAGCAATCAATTAATTGCAATGAATGGCGATGTGAATTTTTGATTACCCTTGTAGAAAACTAACCGAAAAGCCCCATTCTCACGAAGTTGAGTACTTAACAGACTCATTTTCAGCATTAACAAATTAGATAATTTGATTTACAAGACCTTATCTAATAAGCAAAATTTGGATTGATTGAATAGACTATACTCTATGAGGATTTCATAGAACATGGACGTGTGAGTTCGATGTGATACCGGATCAACTTTCTAAATGCTAGATAAAAAATCATTGATTTTGAAGAAAATGTGCCATCCGATAATTGGGTGAGTGACATTGAGATACAGTACAGTGGCTGCTTAGCTGTTTGTGCACAGTTTAAGATGGTTAGCAGAAGCCTAACATTAACCTATTAACAGAAACAAAATGATCTTGATAAATACGATTACTAACTTTTGAAATATACTACGAGTATTATAACACGTCATTGATTTCGACGGAACGCATCAAAGCGCCGGTCCCATAATGTTTCATTGGTCGGAGCGGGTGCGAAAGCCCGGTCCACTTTCACCAATAAACCACCAACTTGGTGGTTCAAAGAATCCAGGAAACGGAGGAAACCAAAGTTAAACAACTACCCTAGTGGAAAATCGTGTAAATAATTCGGCTGCTTAAAGTCAAGAGCGTATGAATATAAATTAATACTTAGTAGTCAGTTATATATCAGTCATCATCCGTGTATACTTTCATGAAGTTCACTTATTTCAATGACTTTTCAGCTTATTTGTCTATGTACAATCACGATTTTCAATTTATGGCAATAAAACGCTTATTATTATTATTATTATATCTTGTAGTGAGTGCTACTTGTAGTAGTCATATCTATATTCATATGCTCTTGATAATTATATATATAAGAATATATAATAATATATTCTTTCACATAAAAATACATGTGTAGTAGGATATGTAAAAACACTAACATGAGTTTCACTTACAGAGCACTCAAATTACTTGTCACTTCCAAACTGTGAGTCAAAGATAGAGCAGCAAATGCATGTGTGCTCAAAACACAACATCGCGAGAGCGGACCATAACTTAAGATTTCTTAAACCTCTATAAATAGTGTCAATTGTTCAGTCAATCAAAAATATCATATTACGTCTAAGTTTATATGTGTGGTTGTATGAGGAATTAACGCACAAGCTGTGATGAACATAGATCTAAATAAAAGGCCTATCTACCTGCTGAAATCATAATTGAATAGCTTGTCGTTTAAGTTACTTGATTATGTCAAATGTATTACGAACATGTGTGATATGTTAAGAACGAAAATTCGCCATAACATAAGCACTCTATCAAGCTTTCGAACTCGAATGATTACGCACGTATTCTAGCAACAGGAATTGTGCTGTGGAAGGTTATTTTTTGAAAGTACTACATGCAAATATTTGTGCAAGTCGTCATTTCCAATATTACATATAACGTGAATTGTCACCTCCCCATATACATCTGTCATTCCTTTAGTATCTATATTTTCATGCTTATTGTTTGAGGAATTCGAAAAATCGAAAAACATTTTAATGTAGGAGTTGCATTGCATATCGCAACCAATTAGTCTGAAAGCTTCTTTCTGTTGATTATATTTATACATTCCGTATTAAATGTATTTAAGTTTTCAGAAAAAGGCTATTAATGATAAAGTGGTTCCAATAAATCTAAGTTTAGAATTTTTAGATTTATATTGAAAAAATAGACCAAATTTTAGATTTTACAAAAAATACAAAAATTCTGGTTGCCTTAAATTTTTAGGGAGGCTTGCACTTAGCAGCACTTAACAAGTGCGCATTTGTATGATCAGTTGCGAAACGTGGTCAAATGTCAATCATAGTATTTAAATGCAAGCACTGCGAAAATAGTGAAAGTTTATTTTGCTGTACTTAATAAAAAACTGCATTTACTACTGTAAAGTTTCAAAGTACAGTTTTGATGTGTTTATTAATAAGTACTCTTAGTACTGTGAAATATGCACCACCACACAATTTAAGTATGTAAGTTTTTTATTGTAATTTTGTACTTCAGTACTCAATTTAGTACTTAGTACTTTGAGCTGCACTTATATGCAACTTGCTGTACTTATTTCGCAGTACTCCTAGTATTGCGATATAGATACACTGACACACAACTTACGTGACGATACCAAATACTGAAAAAGCCTCCCGCAAATGTTGAGTTTCGATTTCTGGAGCCAAGTCGCCGACGAATATGTGAAAATGTTCTGCAAGACAAAAGATCAATGTTTCCAGACCTATACGGAAAAATCATGATGGAAAACCACCAGCTGATGAGAGGAAAATTTAATTGAAGAAGAATATTTCTGAATAATTAATGTACACATGGCGAAATCACAAGTTTAATATCATGATTGTAAGTGAACTTTACCAGACATCTGAGAAATGCTTCTTTATTTTACTTTAAATGTTAATATTGTTATTACTTATCGATTTCAGCGAAATCGATAGTTGTAAATCAGTATGTTATGAAACTGCGATCACACAAAATACATTCTGTGGTGTTCAAGGAAATAAACTAGCAAAAAGACAGTCTACAAATACTCTCTACACAACACAAATATTTTATCTATTGTCATGACAGAGCTTGCACAATACATCATGATAATCTAACTTTATAGAAAGAAGTTCAGAGAAACAGTACGATAAAGGATAATTGGATGAAGAACATCGTGAGTCCATCATTCGATTGCATGTGTGATATACATATTGCATTGTTTATGTGATTTTTCTTACGATTGTAATACGCTGGCAATAAAGTGACATGAATAAAAATTCACATCAACTGAAACCGCAAGTATTATGAAAGATTAGACCTACACGAACTCATGTATTGTAGTGTATATCAGCGAACATTTTTGAGTAATGTTGCAGAAACACTACGATTACTACGAGTACTTTAAAGCATGAGAAGGTGCGTAGTGTTCGTATTAGCTCCTAGTAATACATTTGATATAATCAGTGACCAAAACTGCAAACCACACTGTTAAGCTAAATACTTGGTTGGTGAAATCTCATATTTCTCGAAGAGTGGTTTACTGTCTTGATTTATTACTTTGAGCAGCCCTCCTGGAGATGGTTTCGATGTAACCTGACTACGAGTTTTTAATGATGGATGCATCAATTTTTTCGATCGACTGTCACTCCAGTGGTCTCATTTAATCCACAAATCAAAAATCTCTATCTTTCCAGAGACATGCACACTGTACAACATGCTTTTCCCCAGTACATGGCAAGACATTTATAAGTTGAATGTTGAATGCATTTCGAGAGCTTGAATGCATAAAATACAGTTCGTCAGATACATTTGTAGAGGTTCAGTGCAATCAAAAAGCAATGAGGGCCTTAATCTTGCAATTCTTTGTAAACCATTGAGTTATGACGACCATCTGATTCTTTGATATCGTTCAACCAAAAATGTTACAGATAAAAAGGTCGGGAATCACCAAACGTTATTAGAGAAGAAATAGCCCATCGAAGCATTGATGTAATACCCCATCACTACATCGAAGTATTGAAGTCTTTTTTCATGAATGGAGATGAGACGATATCCATAATTTATATGAAGCTAGGATAAACTACGTTTGATATGTTAGTTTGTTAAATTATCAAACTTTTAATTAAATGCTTTCTTTAAATTTATTCGTTCAAATACCACACTTTGTGATAAAGGGCACCGACATTGGCAACAAATTATATTACATAGATGAATTTAGCAGTCATCTCTTGAAGAATTGCACAGGGATGTATTTCAATTACTTCCTAAGGTAATCTTCAAGAATTCTTTGGGAGCAAAAGCTGCGTAGATCTTTCAAATCACACAGTTGTCTCTAGATTCTTAGGCTGCGGCCACGAGCATTTGAATTTTTAGGATTAAAATCTATCAGAATAGTAGAATAGTGCATTTTACGGCACTATAGGATAAAGTCCAGTAACTGTCAGAGACATTGAAAAGTAGCAGGTTTTAACACCTGAGACATTCTTCGCAAGGCATCGATGCCAAAATCCGAAAGTTTTGGGTCTATCAAATGTCGCTAATCATCTTCGATTAAGGAACTGCATGTTGTTGGGCCGGGCTATATTGTAAGCATTTCTAATTCGATTGTCATATGGCAAATGAATAATATTTAAATTGCTTTTACTGTTTTTCAACGCAATAGACATAACTAGATTTTTATTTGAAGTAGTCACGTAACACAGAACATCGAAGGTAGTTAAACTGAGAAAACCTCTATGTGTCTTATTGATTTCAGATACGCTAAAATGAAATAAATATTACCCTCATTAGATGCTATGGTTTTAAAAGCTGAGCTTCTCTACTTCGTTGCGATTAGAGCAGAAAGGAACAACGAACAGCATTGAAAAGACGCAGATAGCGTCAGTTGCATCGATGATGAATATTGAATTTCAAGTGTCTCACGAATATTCCACACTCCAAGATGAGGATAACAATTAAGCAACCAATCGGGGTCTCTCGAGGTTTAAAGAATCTCATCAAAAATCTTAACTGACTTATTTTGCATCAAGATATGTATACCATAAGTCTTCTTGGACATGGCTATGATACATATTAACATAATACCGTGCGCATGGTTGTGCCAGTTACTTTCTTGAAATAATGCAGGTAAAAGTGGTTAAAAAAATCGTCATAGCAACTGATAGTCTTAGAGACTGTTTCAAAATATAGCTGGTCATGTGTCTCTGACTGACCACGATTGTTAGCAGTTTGCTAGAGAATACATGACTAGCTGATATGATCTTGAAATTAAGCTATCATGGTTGCTAGCGGATGCGGTGGGAACCGCCTTTGCAGTGCTATGATCCTTCCATGTATTGCCAAATCTGCCATAGACTTTTTAGAATTTCTGAAAATCATACGAACTGAGATTTTCTAAGCCTTTGCTCCCCTGAAGCTAGCTGTGACAGCCAGCTTATTGAGTGAATAAGAAAAAGAATGTAATACTTAGCTAAATGTAATATTGCAGCTTTGGCTCTCATTTCATCATTTGTAGAATAATAAGACAGCGTATTCGATAATCAATGAGAGATATACACGCAGTAGCTAGTATTAACGAAGGTTTCCTTTTATGGCGCTCGCACTCGTACTTTAAGTTCTAAGGGAGAAATCCTTCGTGATACTAAAGCGTTTTCGTTTGCATTTACCGCATGCCAATCCTAGAAATTTCAGGCACCCGGTATATTAGTTATAAGTAAATAATTTTCAACCCAATGGATCATTATATATATATCACTGTGAAAATTACCATTCCTCCTGAAGCTTTTATCTGAATTATCAATGATGATGCTATCAATGACAGAGCATGACAATCATGTCATTTCTGACTATTTTGTCAGACAATACTGAACGCTAAAAATGAATCATTCTCAGGACAACCTTAACCGTTATTGAAAATTAGGCCTATCTTGCATTTTTATCGTATTGTCATTAGATACGAGTTAGATGTAGTTTGCATCAGTTATAAATTGTACGGATATTAATAATTAGCTAGTGAATTGTTGCGCTTTAGCAATTCTCAACTGATGCTGGCTGAAGAGCACCTGGAGTCTCTACTATTTATTCAATTATGACGAAAACATCTCTGGACATCAAAAATTGAAAATAAATAAGTGCAAATGTTGGAGCAGATTCAACCGACCAATAAATATTTTCAATGTTGAGTGCTTCCAGTTTTGATTATTCTTTCTGCTCTTTTCTCAAGTTCCTTCATCGCTTCATTTACTGTTTCGTTTTTCTTCGTTGTTTTTCTATCTTCGTGACCGCGTGATGAAGTCGACAGGTCATGTCGTAGACAACGAGCAGAACGTCATCAATTTGACGCCGTGTTTGATGGGGCGCGATGGGGATCTGCGTTCGAGTGAAACCCCGGGGGGCGGATCAAGCGAGCTGTGACTGCCGATAGACGGGAAAAGCGAGCTTCGTAGTTTCGACAATTCTGCGCGGATGGCAGTTCGGTTATTCTGCATTTTCATGTTGAGAAGATAGAAAGTTCGCGGTCGAACCGGATATCTAACTGGTCATCAGTGTGTTCGCCAGGATGGAATTGACGAGGAGAAAGGAGATAAGGTCGATGATTTATTGAAACACTAAATAAAATAAACGATAACTCATGATGTCACTGAAATGCTATCGTCGATTCAAGATTTTTTCAACATTCCGGAATTTCTAAGATAACGTTTTATATCATTTTGTCAGATTCACTAGGAACGAAAGTGGATAAATAAAGATAGACGTAGAATCAGGAGAATGTTTTCATAAAAACCTCTGAAGTGATACGCAAAATTTATCACGTTGATTATTCAGTCACTACGGATGTTTGAGTTATAGTAGTGACAAATATTTTTCTAAAGCAACTTGATTACTTGATCCTGATTTGAAAGACATTCGTGAAACCAATCCAGCTTGATAGCATTTAAAACTGAATCAATATTGATCTCAAGCTGACCTCTTAGATCATCAAGTAGTCCTTGTCGAGAAATTAAAAAAAATCTTTGACTCAAAAGCAGTTCGAACAAAGTGATTATTTAGAGGCTCCGATAATGTTTAAGTCATTTTCGCTCCAATTGTCGTAACACACATTTTGATTGCCGCTTAATAATTACTTCTTATAACAACTAGAGGATACCGCCAGAAAACTTGTGTCGCTGACTGGAAAAAGGTCGGTTAATCTTTCACATCTTTAATCTAAAATAGACAAATGCTATAATTAGTGCAATTCTCTTTGTAGTTCAAACTTTGCAATCAGCGACAAAAATGATGATGCCATTTAGAATTGTTTTCTATTTCTCAATTTCACACTAAAAATTTAACGAAGAATGGTACGAGTAACATTCGGCTTTCTATTTGCATCTACAGCTGTTTCACCACGCAATCGGCAGACCACAATTGAGAAGATGAGAAAGTTCTTATTTACAAAAAATAAGCAAGTAAATATATACGCGATGAAAAGTACTAATACTTTTACGCTTTTTCTTCGTTCCTTTAAGGAGGCATGTGCACATGTTCTGTCATGAGCTTCGATAAAGGCAAATCAACAATAACAATGTTAGCACTATTTTTTTACTCTCAATCTGAAAGCAGATGTTGCAGCTGCCTCCTTATATAGAACTTCAGCGCAAGCGTCTGTAGCAAGTCAAATTGAGGTCACCAACACTTTTTATTCAAGCACCACATATCTGCAGTTGTGCTTCAGTAGCCGGCGAACAAACGTCTTTTGGCGGGTTCACTTTTTGGAAAGCATCGATAAATCAAGGTCATTGCCTTTCTTAAATGAATTCTCCACAATGAAAGTCAGACGCGATGCAATACTTATTATTGGAATCTTCAACTATTTTTTATTCATGAATTTGTGATGCACCCAAGAAACATCAACAGTTACTATTGCTGGGAATCAATTTTTCTTGTAAATACTTGACTACTTGACTCACAGAATTAGACAGGTCGTCTCATCTTTTGCTGGACTAGAAAGGAAACATTGAAACATGTAATGCTAGTGAAATGGCACAATCTGCTGATATAATACCATAGCAATCGAACAATAAGCAGCCAGTTCAAAGTTAAACAAGACAAGTTGTGCGAAGTTTCAGTGTCTGTTATCGAACAGATCACACAGCAAAGAGACACAGATGATGTCAAGTTCTACAGAGAAGTTTGTGAACGTCTTTTCGTGCGCCTGCTAGCTTTTTAATAACGATCAGTAGGGCCCAACATTATCGAGAAAGCTTTTATGCAATGATCGGAATTCTTCGAATCTGAAGAAATCGTGGCGATCGGAACATTTTGAAGGAATTCACACAGCAATCCGTAAGCGGCACACAAATGTTTGCCTATCTCTGCAAAGAATTAAAAATTTCTTTTTGCCCACTTAGCAAGTTCCTGCATGTGCCATCGCTTTGAATCAGTTTGCACTTCTATCAAAGTGATGCGCTTAAACAATCTAATTCTGTGACTTGACTTAACTTGCACACGTCTACATTTTTCGGAAACTGAGACAGCAGGCTGGGGTTCAGTAACTTGAAGGAAATCCTTAAACGGATTGTGCGATATGTTCATGACATAATGCACGCATGAATGCATATTAGGCAATTATAATCAATTTAATTTGAAAAATAATGAAAAAAACAAGCCATAGAATAGATAATCCAAGCTATCTCTATCAACTGCAGTTTAAACTTTGCAATCAGCGACAAAAATGATGATGCCATTTAGAAGTGCTTTCTACTTCTCAATTTCACACTAAAAATTTAGAAGAAATAAGTCAGTAAACCTATACGCGATGAAAAGTACTATTCCTTTTTACGTTTTTCTTCGATCCTTTAAGGTTTAAGGAGGCAAAAGTGCACAGTTCTGTCATGCGCTTCGATAAAGGCAAATCAATAATATCAATGTTAACTCGCAATCACAAGTGGCTTAAAGTCAGGCCTTTTTTTAAGTACAAACTGGTTCTGAGTTACCGATGGTTTCAAGATGTGATGTCTGATGTAGAGAGAACAAAAGTAATAACGGTCAATGTCGAGTACAAACTGAAAATTAGAATTAGATGTTAGGTACGCGTTCGGAACATTGATTTGCATTTTTTTATATGGTTTTTTCGAAACGAGTGTGATACATCGCAATTTTGACGACCGAGTCCTCCGCCAGTTGTTGAAAGCCCACTCTACGTTTCCGTCGAAATGGCAAGATTATCCATAATTTCAGACAATTAATGACTGTCTGTGAAATTTAGTAACAGTTTTCTTATCACGTTTGTATGCAAGAATGAAAGGACGTGAATATTCTTATATTAAACAATTGATGAAGGTCAGAAACAACAACAAATAATGTACTTCCATCAAATAACTCACTGCTGGTGTCCAACTTCTGTTGGGCTGCGGCTGAGAGGCCTGTCGCCAAAGCAACCTGCAAAGGAAGTGGGAGACGGGTTGAGGTTATGATGAGATGGTTGACTTATTTGACAACTGCAGTGAGATGACGTAAGCCACTTTCGAGGGCTGCTCGTCCATTTGGGAAGGAAATCAAATATGCACTCCGACAAACAAAGCTACATCCGTCCATTTCACTCGTGTGACATGGCATCAAGATCGCCTACACGGTGAATATTTCAGTGCCTCAAAATTGCTCCCCGAGACTTTCCCTCCTTCCATCTCCTAACAAGAAACAGGAAGCGGCCAGGCTTCACCCTTGACAACGTGGAGCCGATAGTAAGTGACAGGCTAGTCAGGCGAACGAACAATAGAGAGAAGCTGGAGGCGGGACAGACTTTGGTGCACCCAAACCTTACTATTATATCTTTCTGCAAACGTTTTAGAGTCCGGTTCGCGTCCTCATCAGTCACCAGGTTGACGATGAATAGATCGGGACAGAAGAGTGGCAAGGGTAAGGAAGAGCTTTAATGAGTATCCAAGGGGAAAATAAATGTTTTTCAGTGAAACAAAAGAAACAACAGGAGAGATAAAGATGGATGAAAGATGAATGAAATTGAAAGATAGTCACAGGCCACGTCAGGAGTTACTTGCTAATCGAGATAGATGTGGACTAGTAAAGAACAAAAGAAAGTACTGTCGCCTGTCGGCTAATATTCTATTATAGAATTTAATTATTCACATAAATTGATTCTTGTTTGAAAACACTTGTTTAGCCACATCTATGCAACTTTGTCGAAGAGGAATAAATATTCTTTTATAGTGGATCACAAACGGATGAGAAAACAGCGCCACAAAAGAAACTTTGTTTACGAGATTCGCAATGTGCAGCATTTGTTGAAATCACTTCAAGAGAAAATGAGATTGTTTTACTGAATGTCAGGTAATAACAGCATATGATGAATAAAGTGTCGCTCATGCATATATTGCTTTGATAAAATTTTTGTAATTTCCATCGAAATGGAAACAGATCATCGAGAAACGGCTAGAATTCTCCTGTTATACTTCAGATAGACGTAAATTACAAATATCTCGCCACAAATCCGACATGTGAATCAGAAATGGAGGAACCGTTCCGTTCTTTTGAGAAGGATATGGAATGGTACCATTCTGTTCGGTGTTTTAGAACTGTTAGGAAAAGTACCGTTCAATTCTTCCTTTGAGAACAGCATGTGATGGTATTCTGTAAATGGAACAGTTAGGACTTTTCCTTCTTGAGGCTTACAAATTTCTTATAGCTTTATTAAACAATCACTGCATGCGGAATGCGTTTCATATTAACAGGAAGAAGTATAGCTCTCCTTTTTTGGCATTTACAAAATCAAGTGAAAAAAAGTAAATAAAAAAGATATGTGTATGTTTCCGGAGGTTCCCGGCCCTGTCACCATGAGACCTTACGTTCCTACTAATTTTGTAGACACCAATGCGTTTTAAAATGAAATTGTACTAAAAGCTAAAAGGTAAGATAGCGGAAGCTTTCGGAATAGCAGTTGATCATAGACTACGGTGTAAATCAGTATGCTAACATCATGTCTGCGAGTAAAATCAAAACCTCAAATTTCTTGACACCAACGTTCTATTAAACACAGGGCGTATTGGATATTGCTGATTTTAACAAACAACTCTGCAACTGCCTTATGCCATTTTAGCAATAAAAAATCTGCACCTTACATCTACCGCATTGTTTTACATTTCTACACCGGTGAACCACAGACCTGCATTGCTATACGTTCAGCAATGCATTATTTACCTTTGTGTGATATTTCACTGCTTCGTGTATTTTGCATTTATGGTTTCTTGCAGATTCATGCTGCCGCATTTCATATTTCAAGAAGGGTTGCTTACCAATGCGTGGAAAATTGAACGGATCCGTTTGTGAGTAAAAATAACAATAGAAGCCAGCTGTGATTTTCAAATTTGAATATGAGAAAAGTAATTGTGTTTCAGAAGAAAAGAATGAACAAGATATTGATTGCATGTAATCACAACTTAATGAAGTTGTTTTGAAGATGCATAAAGTTGATACATAGCAACTTTAACTCTGATAGAAACTACTCGTCTTGTTCATCATCATAGCAATAATTGACAGGAGACACAGACACAATGATACTTGAATCTCCTCTCTTAGCTCGATACTTTGCTTGTATTCTATACCATTGCATTGTATTTCTTGATATCAGAAATTCAAAAATCAATTTCTACATGTCTATAATTTTCCTGAGGATATTAAGTCTGACAGTCATCTGAAATTTTCTGAAGTAATCCTGGAGAATGCGCTTATCTGACTCAACAGTCAACAGCTGTTGCATTAATTTGTATGGTGCAATACTCACAAAGCAATGCTACATACCAACAGTCACAAAAACCTTCGAAAAAATGCATACATTTCATCCGGTATATATCACTGAATAGACCTATGTTCACCATTTATAACCTGCTAGATATAGCCTTATAGCATTTATAACCTGCTAGATATAGCCTTGTAGCTTAGTCAATCTGTTTCGGCAGTTGCAGTACATAGTGATTTTCTGAAGATTCACAGCGTATTTATACTTAAAGCCACTCATATACTTAAACTGCTTTAAAAGTTGCAATGCAAAAATTGGTTTGGCTTTCTTCGTTTTCATTAAATAATTTTGACAGGGAATCCATCTTATACTCTGCCGCTGATGACTTAATGACTTGCGTATTAGGATACAAGCAATGAATATAAAAGTAGGAGATCTCTTGGATCAATCATATTAGCATGTTAACTTGAATGTGTGAAGCCATAGTCAAAATCACAAATTAGTTGTCAATTAAACTGATAAAATTGGCAGAGCCGGAATTGAAAACGAGTAAGTGCGTATTCGATAATGATACAAAATATTTGAAATAATGAACTGCTAAACTCTTCGACATGTCATCATATGCTACAATATTGTCGAATAAGAAATTGCATTAATCAAGATGAAACAGATGCGATTTGACTTGTTAGAGACAATTTTGTTTCAATTTTGTACTCAACGGTATTTGAGAAATGCGAACCAATGCATAAATAATGAAGGGGTGGAGAATCTAAGAATGCTAAGTTCAAAGGTCGCTAACTATGGAATCAAAGGTAAAAAGGAAAAGAGATTCTTTTGACTTTTGCAATAGAAGTATGACAGCACATGCATATGGCTTTCTGAGAGTTAACTCTTCTCTTTGCGAACTTGCATGTTTATAAGATCTTTCAGTGAAGTGATTGTAACGCGAACAGCCAGGATCATATCAGCGTTTCTGACATAAAAGAAATCGATCTTAGTGTATTACTTCAATGTTAGACCATTCGTACTTACCAGCGGTCAGATTTGAAAAGTCCATAGAAAATAGGGCCTGCATCATAAAAGAAAGTACGACTAGTCTAAAGCAGTTTTGTCACCCCCTTCGCATTTCACCGCATGCATTCTAAACAAATGCAGGAATTATAAATATGTCGTTCTTCATTATAGGTATGCTCGAACATGTTTCGGCATGCATTTCTTTACTTGAATGTGCTTCGATAGCCATTGGAATACATGTAGTCTAACATGCTTCAATACGCATTTGTATGCGCGAGTATGCTATGACTATACGAAGTGATCCAATATGAATTTTCGCACAACCGGACAGTTTTAAAATAATATTGAGGTTTCTAACAATGAAAAATCAAATGCTTCGATAACTTCAATCATCCCACCATACACGCCCATTTGTAGTTTAGGTGGAATTCTGGGACTCATCATTTCTACTAAACTGCATTCGCAATGCAAATGAATTAATGTGTTATGTCGAAGACTATTCCTCCAGCCGCAGGTTCTTTTCTTGTCTTTAAACGCTTCTCTTTGTATTGATGTCATCATCCTCCATATAAAAATGTGTTTCAGAATGAAAATCCTTAAGTAAAAATGATGACTGCAATGATAAAATCTATTGCTGAACAAGAGACAGTGTATTCATTACGAGGATCAGAGGTACAAAGGGAAGGGAAGAATAAAGAAACAGACTTTCTCGTTGAATTGATGATCATGGCTATTGTTGACTATGTCTCTTTCATTATTTCATTATGATATCGTAATTCAACTGAGTTGCTAAATCTCATAGAAAATCTCAAATCATCACATGTACACAATAAGTCTGTGTGACTAGGACACAATCCGAGCAGATGTAGTGCTACCAAGAAGGAATTGTATGCTTGAATACTTGTAGATTCTGCACCCTTGAATCAGAAAAAACGGAAACTGCATATGTATTTCTCAACACGAAATTTATGTGGTGATAATTACAAATGAATGTGTTACAGTAACTTATTATACTTTTTTGGACGTAATACGAAAATATTATGTGTTCGCTTAACATTACAGGATCTTTGCTTCTGAATATGTTTTGGTTGTCGAACTAAAAACAGAAAGAACTGACAACTTTTGACAGAATTCCTTTTTTTATTGTGTAGCCATTAACCGTAGGCAACAAGTACAAGTACATTACTTCCGGACATTACGTACGCACTATGAACATCAAGATTGCGACGGAGCGAATTGAATCGACTCGCATCGCTTGGGAAAGCACTTTGCGACCAATATCCATCGTTCGTACAGCATGCTGGCCTATAATTTTTGCCAAAATTTCTTTGATTGTGAAAGTCTATGAATTTTCCGTTTATAATTTTTGTTGAAGAACAACACGAAGTTTGCCATTTATAACACAAAAAATAGACACATAGTTTTGATAAATTATGGTGATACGGAATACAAGTATCATATACGAAATTCTCAGACTACATCAAGCCTGACAATGAAAATAACTCCTGACATAGAAAAGCAATTAATGATAATTTGACGCCAAAGTCAATTTAATCAGAATCTATAGCCTATTTAGCGATCCATCATAGCTCGCAAATGCGGGATCAGTTAATCCACGCCTAGCGTTGACAGAAATTAGCTAAGAAAACTAATGTTCATGACGACTTCCCCAGGATTATATTTGTCTTTTGATTTATCCGCAACTGCTTCAATTGAGCAGTAGAAGTGAAAACTAGGTGGTTGAGAATTAATGAGTTACGGTTAGTGAATTGCATAACAATTAAGAGCGACAAATTCAGTGGTACTGTCTCAAATTTCCATCAGCAAGGTTATTAAATTGAGTCAGTGGCTTGGGAACCTTACACCCAAGTCAATGAGCATATGAAAGTCTACCGACGATCTTTCCCTACGAATTCCTCTCAGGAGTCGAAGGAGTGTCTTTCCTGGTTGTCGGGTCATCTCTCCCAGAATTAAGTCAAGATTTTCTGCGTTGGAAGACCAAAGTATCGCGTGACGTACACAAAAGCCAACTCAAAACTCGCGGTCAACAACAGTTTTGGCGACGAATTTCCCAGGAATGATTGTCGTTGACGAGACGGCTTCGGTCATGCCATGACAATACTGATCCGACTTGGGATTTCAGTCAGGAATGAGGGAGGAACAAAAATTCCTAACTGACGGCTCTGGGTAGCCGAAAATTTCATTCGCATTGACACAAAAATGATCCGGGACTGCCATCTGCTATTGCCTCATGTTTGACTTTATTGCCGCTCAGCACGCCTTCAGGCGCGTTGATAGCTCGCTTCATTTGAGCATGGATCGATGTCTCCTTTGCATTCATGAACTTGCGGGAAACATGCGCCTAACACGCTTTTAATTAACCCAGTGAGGTGATTCGCAATGGAGTTTACAAGATTAGAAGATTTCTGAGAGAGGTGTCGGTGGCAAGAAGCGGGCGAAGAAAAGGAAATTAGGCAGATTGAAATTAAGAGGGGAGGGAGAAGAGGATAGAAGACAGATTTTGAAGTAGTAGAAATATTTTATTCAAAAGTGTATCGAAAAACTTCTTTAGAGAAAAAAACTACGCTTGTGTAAATGCTGATCGTATTAAAGGTTCAATTTTCTCCAATATTTTGGCCTTAAGCTACGACATTCACGTCAGTGCTGTTGACAGATGTCGCTGCTAATTGACGAGTTAGAAAAGAATTCACGCCGTTCCAATCAATAATAACCTTAATTAGGAATAGTGTTAACTTTATGCTATTAATTTCAATAGCCTTAAAATGATTTCACGGTGACACTAGACGGGTAACTATTTCTGAAAATCTTTTAGAGTATGTTTCATCAATGATAGTGGATCTATCACAGTCTAAGTATTTAAAGACGAATTAGACCAACAATTAACCGTTCATTCCTTTGAGCTGGCCATCAACGCTTTCAGCAAAACCATAGCGGTTTTTAAAAGACAAATCAATTCTTCTAACATTCAGTGCAAAAAAGTTTCTACGGATTCTATGAACTGGCAGAACAATGACATCTAAGGTCCACGATATCAGCTCGAAAATTGATCTGGAGGGTCTACAAGCGGTCAATAAAAACGTTGAATAAAGGCTTAAGAACATCAATTATTATGAGCCAGTATTCATCGTAACTTCCAGTAAATGGGATAAGCTGTTTGCTTCACGTTCTTCAACTCAAATCAACATAAAAGTGAAAAACAGAAATTGTCAATTAAAAGGATACTATGCTCACAACAGTGGTGGTCTTTATGGGACGGTGGGCTACTGCAAATTATCTTCATCAGACTTCATCAACATTACTTGCCAACCAGCAGACTCCTATCCCAAACTGTCCTTACCATTGCAGCATTTCTTCTTAAGGTGCCCTATCAACTCTTCCACCTTAAACGGCTCTCACCATCTGACTTCTTATCTCTTTCTTCTTTGCTTAGGACCCTAACGAGAACTATAGCATCTTCATCATTGCTCCCTCCATCTTAGCCTCGTCTGACCATCGACTTTAAGATCTCCTTCCAATTTCGTTGATACTTTCTTACGCCTATTATTACAATTATTACATTTTCCAATTATTTCATCCAGAGTGTGCCCTTCGTTATGTTCTATATTCTATCCTCCGTCTTTTTGCTTTGTTCATCATAATTTCCTGCGATTGTTTCGATTGTAATTTCTCTTTCTATGCTCAAACACCGAACCTTCCACCTGTTTACTCGCATGCCATGGTTTTCTAGTCATTCTCCTTTTCTTCATTTCAGCCTTTAAGTCTGGTTTCACAACTACGACCATGTCACCAAAGGCAGACGAGGAGTCCATAAAGAAGAGTAATGGGTTAATGGCCGACCATTGATGCATGCCGAATGTCACGCAGGTGTCAGCATCACTAGTAGTGCAGCTTCCAAATGTTTTGTAGATTTCATGCACATTTTAAATTAGCCAAAGTACTTTTTCTATATCACCATTTCTCTCAGGCAGTTCCAGACTAATGCTCGGCATCTGACATATACCTTTTCAAAGATAAATTGTGGAGTGGCCCTTGTCCTTCTCAATCAAATCTTACCGCAAAGGTCGGGAGGCTGTGCTCCGCCCCTACATGAAGCCAAACTGTTTTCGGGAAATGTTGATACCTGATTCCAGTCTTCAATCGATTATCCGCTCCCAGATCTTCAACAGATCGGATGTGGGAGTGATTCATCTGTAGTTACTACCCACACTATCCCGCATAGTATCTTTGCTTATCCTTAAGTCTCCGATCTTCTGATCTCTTTCAATTAATAGAATCCTTCACATTCTAGTTCAGTCACCAGCTTTCCGACTTCTTTGGTCTCACATTCCCATAGGTCCCACACGACATATCTTTGTCTACTTTCAGATATTTCTGCTATCTTCATCCCAGCTGATCTCGCGTTCTTCTTTGGTTTTCTCCTTCACCCTCTACACAAACTCGCATCTGTACTCTACTTTACGTAAGTACAGCCATTTCATTTTCTTCTTGTATAATTTCATTGAGTACAAGGACATTGATAATTGAGCCAATTACAAGAACTTAAACAGTCTTCTAAATACTTATCATCCAATGACGTCATATTCAGTGGGATGCAGTGCTCAATGAAGTGTGATTCTTCACGTAATTGCAATTTGATAAAGAAGTAAACAAAATCGCAGCTAGCATTTCTCAGTGTTCTGTGGCATAAAGCGACCCACATGTCATTAGTGTGAGTAGCATGTAAAAGATTTTTTCATGGCAGGTATTTGCGATCATTTCTTCCGACACTCATGATTTAAGCGCAAATTCAGACTTTTCCTCTAAGTCGTTAGATTTGGCCTACTGAAAGATTGAGTTTATGACACATTTTGAAAATTACTTTTTTCGAAGGTGTGAGTTTTGACACTTTTGCAGACGCTTTTAATAACTGTTAACTTTCAACGAAACGCTTCGAATTTCAATTTGACTAGAGTGTTTCACAAATAAAAATTTTGAATCTCATCATGATCATCCATTATTCCATAGACACTGAATGCAGTTTGGACATACGAATGTAATGTAAATATTACTTATTGAAGGTTCAAAGTAGTCATGTACATTCAAGTTACAATTGTAGTGCCTTTTCCTAATATATCAGTTAAAAAAACTGAGAATACTAAGGAAGTCGGCATTCGCCTTTATAATCACTTTGGAAGGTACTTCTTCTTCCAGAATATTGCTTCACATATATATTGAAGAGTTTACTTTCAAAAGACCATTCTGCATACTTAACACGCGCATTTCATAGTAGTTCCAGACGTGTTCCATCAACATTGTTAGCATCTTTTTATGCTCAAACGTGACATCTCAGTAAAGTATACCACTTTGACACCATAAATGGCAACCATTAAGAGATATTATAACCAAAATTCGGCAAAATTTCAGCTTGTCAAAATTGGTTATTAAAAATTTTGAATTGCTTTTTATAACATGAAGATGGGCGAAGCAGAGCAAATGAATAACACCAGTGAAAAGTTTACATATGAACTGTGACTTCTTTTAATTCGAAGCATTGTTTTAGGAGCTAAGGAGGGAGGGCGTGAGTCGCGCCTCACCATTCATATCACGGCGCGTCTAAGTCCAGAAGGGATGTCGTGAGGGTAGGTTAACTTTTGTATTTATTAGAATGATTTACATATACTACATTGAAAAATAGAATGATGCTACAAGTTGACTGAATAGATCGGAACTTCATTTCAGTTCGATTTGAAAATCATTCTGAAGCATGATTCCATCTAAATTATTTACTACATGCATTATATAAATAATTATATTATTATTCCATATTAAACATTACCTTCTTATTTAAACATTAAAACATTTTAGTAAACATTACCTTATTCATTTCCTTTTCCTCTTAGTCAGATCACAGTCAATTTCTATTGTCTTTGCTATTGGTATTGTAAATGTAGCTCAATACTATCTGTCTCATCCTCACATTTCTATTCATCTTCTCTCACTCACCCTTATTTCTTACTCATGATATCTTACTGCCCTTTATGCAATGTGAATTTTGAATTTTGTACATGTAAATGCTTCCTTCTATGCCTGACGATGATCTTTTAATGAAGATTGAAATTAATTGCGAAAATACAAAGTTATAATCAGCATCGATATTTATCTTGACTCTTCCCAACCAATAACTTAAACATTACCATATTGCCTTGTTAGTAATTCAATTATTCTCGCATTCAATAGTTTGTAATTACAGATATTTTTTTCTGATTTCGAATATGCTGCATGTAATTATTTACATGGTAAAATTCTTCAATGCAGGACATTATGGTTTAAGTTCAAGGTGAAAAAAATCTTTTTGTAGTTAACTAAGTGTAGGGTAAGTTATTTACAAAAAAATGGAATCTGCATCATCACAGCACATGCAAAGATGAAAATCAATGACAGATAATTTCAGCAAATTATCTAAATGCACTAGATATTGCTAATTCTACTCTCTAAATCATCAGTTAGCGAGCTGTATTATAACTCGCGAGACATGAAATTTGAATGTGGAATGGAGGAAATCCAAGAACAATTGAATGTAAAATTAAAGGCCAAGAGAAGATGAAAGAATACACAATAACTGATTTTATAAGAACCATTAGAAAAATCTTAGTTTAGAAATTTTACAGTATAAAATTACTTAATCATCGTAACAGGAGAAAATCTTCACCTCGCCAATATAGAATAATCGACCGCTTCAGTAATTTAAGGCAAAACCAACAACACAGGATAATGTCCTGCAATTATCATTTTTGTGAAAACAATCCTTTTCTAGAAGTTTATAAAGCGCATGTCTCTTATCTTCTCCTTTTGAGACACGGAATCATAACACAACGCAGCACCAAATAGCAACAAAATTCTCCAGTCAAATAGTTTAAATAAGAGGAGTTCGCCTGGATGCTGACTGAAATGTCTAAAGAAAAATGAAAATAATTGCTAGACGGAGATATACTCCGAAAGTGACAAGGAACGCAAAACAAAATTCTACGGACGGGATATATAGAATAGTAATGTAAGACAATTTTTGTATGCACTTTAATCTGCAGAAGAAGAATGATGACCCATGAAGTTAGATGACAAAAAAAAGAGGCGATACACTTGAATAGTTCTTTGTTGGCATCCGTGAAGAGAATAAGCATAGTGTGAAAGTAAAACAAGTTGCAGATTACACAGAAGTCTATTGATATCATATCAGATTCGCCAGTACATAAACATATTTATTTCTCAAAAGAATTTGAAAAAATAATACGAAAAGGAAGTACAGAGCAGTTACAATGGATTGCGCTAAAAGGGATTTTAGATTATTGTATTTTGGATAACCGGGCAAAAAAGTCCACGCGGCAGTTTTCCCAGATGTAGCTATCTTACAAAACAGATCGGATTTCGGATAATCAGGGTAATAAAATCCTCAAGAACTTGAAGTATACGCAGCTACAGGTATCAAAGAATACACCAGACTGCCAGCGGCGTCGAAGAACACAAGGCGGTTGAGCGAAGGTGTGGCGAACGTATTTTATTACTTTCTCTTGTCCTCAGAGTTTTGCTCGATCAAGGATTTTTCGGATGAGTTGCTCAACTTAATGCAATGCACTACATTTTGTGTTGATTATTATACATGTACTTGTAAGCTATCCAAGTCGCTATAGGACCGGTTAGTAAGCAAATTGCGAAATCAGGCCCCTATGGATGATTGGATCATTTTTCTGGAGATTTTCGGGTTATCCAGAATTCTTAGTATCAGTTGTACAGTAGCACTGTATAACGAGACGAGAAATCAATCAATTAATCAGCGAAAGTTGTTTCCTTCATTTTGACGCATTGCGATTCGCATTTTTCTAAGTCAGGAGGATTTGCTGTGAAATGCTGACCACCATAATCATGTAGTCATCAACTGATGGGTCAAAGTTTGCTGACTTCTGAATGAAAAAAGCAAACGTTTTCAGCTATGAAGCGTTCTTTAACGAATCAGTAAAGAACTCGCAACATCACGAAGTGTTTAACAATTTAAGAACCTTTGATTAAGAGTGATGCACTGTACAATGTAATCATCAAAGTACATGAAAATAGTAATTTGAAAAAGGATTCGTCAATGGCACAATAGAAAGAAAACTATTTGCGAGAATTCCTTTCGAACTTAAATAACTGTTTCACTAAACTTTGATAAGCCAGTTGAGGAGTTGAATCAGGAAGCATTGAAGCCTAAAAATGTACCTGACTTTGTTAGATATAGCAGATTGCGATTTAGAGCCTTAATATCCTTGCATCAAAAATTATGCACCACAATGATATTTTATGCAAATTTTACTTAAAAGAACATCCTATTTATGGATGGATCAGGTATGATGGTAGAAAAATAGAAAAAAGAAAATAGAGCCAATATTTCGTAATTATGGATAATGATAAAACCAGAGTTTGGGTATTGACGCGACTAGAAATTGTCAAGTGCACAATAGAGATACACTTCGGTAAATTTAGTGTCGGTCGCATCGTTTCGTTGTGTCTGTGTTAGTCACTTTGGGAGTAGCATAATGAGCTTCATCCTTCAAATTCACTTCCTCTCCCTCCTTATTCTCCTCCTGAAAGCGCACACGACGGAGTTAGACTGCTTCTCTTCAGCTGCGAGAATTGAGTCGAAATGTATTTCGCTTGACTCCAAAAGACAAGGAGCGTTGGGAAATGACTATTAAACCTGCAGTACGAATCGCTGGCATCAATAATGTAGACTCTCGCGCTTACTTTGTGGTCCATTGAAAGTCATTGCTTCCTAGCCCCATCAAATATTCAAGAAGCATTATCGTGAAATTACTTTAGCGCCCTATCATTCCCTACTAAGCATTTAGGTTGTTTGCCTTTACGTTAACAAGGAAGGGATAATTTAAAACTATATTCCAACCAGTACATTTTGAAAGAGGACAATATTTCTACATGATTGCATTTGGACGACACGTTTAGATAATTCACATCCGAGTTGAGTGTGAAGTCAATATACCGCGGAGAAGGAGATATTGAAAAATAATCATTTTCGGATCTATCACAAAACCCAAATTATTAAAGTGCATAATTCTGTTTTTCTACAGAATGATTTTTTCCGATGGAAATAGATTCCCGAAAATATTGCAGAGTTAGTTGCATTAGGAAATTCTTTTATAATCTTCTCTTTAGTTTGAGCACAAGGAAAAAACAGACTTATTCAAAAGACATGTGTTTCATTACCAAATTGGGAACATATAAATATACCATATGGTCAACAACATGCGCATTTCTCATCACATATTTTTCTGAGTCAACGGCAAATCACTGCGTTCATCAAATGTTGATAGTTTGTTTAATGGCTGATAAAAAACGTTTTTTCTTTCGAAGTACATGTTTAGTCCATTAAAGTGACAAAAATTGTTGAAGTCATAGATTAAGTAACATTAAAACGAAGTCAAACAAACAATTCTCAGGAAGGAGAAGTTGGCTAATTCATGAAGACTGCATGTATTCTATTAAATGTGCGAATATTTCGTTATATAATCCTCTGTTAAATCATGATTATGTTTGAGTATAATCATATCAATTTGTCAATCATGAATTGGGATTGATGCATTATAAAGAAAGCGGTCATCATTTTTCATGGTCATTCGCGCTGTCTTTGAATTATGTGTCATGTCATAATATCATATTTCTACAAATGATGATATGAGTTGTGGTCTTATCGTGCCAGTAGTACAACAACGTCATCTTGGCAGTCCATACCAATGCATGGAAATGCAATTTTCGCATCAGGACAACTTGCTTTTAGCTGACTGTATATCATCACAATGCAATATCAATGACCTCGCTTTCAAAAAATGTGTATAAAATTGTACCAAATTCAGTTTTGAAAAATCTTAAAACAGATTATGCGTGCTGAGGTAGTCTGTACACTACAAATGTCTCATACATTATGTCTTTCACAATACAGTCGCCTACTTCGAAAAGTCAAGGAGTTATCAACTGATTAGATTGCTTCTATCTTTTATTATAAAATTATGCTGTTTTTATCATTGCATTGAATCGGTCATAGATGCGTCTGCATTTCCAATGTATAGGTTGAGCCAGCAACACAACAGGGTAGAGTCAGTTGTCTCATCTAATTGTTGATGATCTTTGTGATATTGCGCAGAAACCATCGTCGTCATTATTCGTAGTTCCGTTCAGTTTTTTGTCATGAGAATATTTAAGTTAATGGTCAAATAGTCATCATTTTTCTTCCTTAGTGGGAGATGCTGTAGCGAACCAACGACAATTTTCAAGTATATTCAGCATTAATGGTATAATTCGTTGTTCTAATATAAGGTCAAATTGAATTATTCATTCCGCAAAAACAATAGGATCAAGGAATTCCGTTTGTCATAAGATTCAACATTACCGTTTGAAAGACATCATCGAGTAGGAAAATTATGAAACAGACATGCAAATGACTTGAATAATGACGACGTTTGACAATAAAATCACAGTTGCCATGTGTGCATTCATGTCATGTCATATAGAAATTTTGTAAAATAATATTTACTGTATTGAAACAAGTAGACATTTAAATCATGATTATCAACCAACGCCTAAAACTTGTCACTAAGGCGCATCATTCTTATCAAATGAATTATTCTTATTCACATTCATGATCAAATTTTCATAACTATCTATAATCCGCACAATTTTTAATGAATGAAAATATATTTAATTACCACACGCTAAACGGTTGGTTTTAATAGTTAAGCAGCAAGAATCAAACTATCAAATATCACTTGCCTCCTGAGCAGAGTAATAATCATTCATATGTCTACTAATCAGCTGAGGAATGTATGATAATTGATGGATAGATGAAAAATGGAAGCCAATTAATTGTATGCCATTTATGAGTCACAGCATTCAACTTAGGCTGTTTTATTTGATATCAATAACACGAGAATGAAGAAAAGTTCAGAATTAATTCTCAGTGTTCAACCATAATACTTGTATGCCTCTTAGCAAACCTATGTGCAGAATATGATCTGCAAGATGTTGTTCAATTAATATACATGCGAAACTTCATGGTGTGCAATGTCAATATAATGGGGCTACTGCAACTGCTTGTGTCTCCTAACTTAAGCGGCTTGGATCCAATTATATAATATCAGATCTATTTGAAGCTCTATATTCACATGGCTGCTGAATAAAAGCTTCGCTTTTGTGAATTCAACATTTGAAATAGGTAATCCGCAAAGCACTGATGGAAGTCATTCAGCTTTTCTACTAAAATTACACGTAATAAAGAGCGCAATGAAGTAGAGTGGCGATCTTGATTTTGTATCCGCATTCCTCTCGCACATAGCAGGTAGCTTCATTGAATAATGTATGTACTCAGTATAAATCAACAAAAAATATTCACAATCACTTAGCTAAAAAAACATGAAGGGTGCTCATTCATTTTTTCAATTTGCCAAATACGGATGCAGAATTGAAACTGCAATATCTGCAGATTAGTGATCAAGATTAAACAGATGTAGACTAAGAAAGTCCAGTTTTGCAATATGATCAGACACCATACAGTCACTGCAATGAATTAATCTAATTTGCTTTTACATTCTAGAAATCACCAAATTTTAGAATATCTGGATAATGATGAAAATGTGAGGGATAGCAATTATCATGCTTGGTGCTTTCAATTTGACTTGAATTACATTTGGTCCAACTTCAATTTACATATCAATTGCGAGTCCGTATCTAATCTATTCTCAACCTTTTACTATTGAAATAAATATCAATGGCAAAAGAGTATCAAGACCAAACATTCAATGAAATTACAGACTCAAGGCAAGGTACGATATCTTTAAAATTAGATGTAAAATACAGTTTCTTGCATTGATTTCGACCAATCTGTCAATACGTGTAGGATAGCTGTACATGTAAGGTAGTTCGCATGGTTAAGGGCCGCATGTCGGCCATCATTACATTATGTCGGCACGCGAGTGCAGAAGGTCCATGGTTTGAATCTGTCAGGAAAGGGGGGAAAGCAACCAATGTTTTCCTTAATGATCACTAACCCTAACCTGGGGAGAGCTTCCAGAGCATGAAAGCTGTTCATGGCTTAGTGTCTTGGGTCGGGAAGGGATGAGCAAAATAGAAGTTGTAAGCGTATATATTACAATGATATGCGGATAATTGACTTGACATAATTACTAAAACTCGCCGTAAATTCAGTCGCATGTGGAGACATCTCGACAATAGTGCTAAAAATAGCAAACAACAATTCTTCAAACAGTGTATTCTCCCATAACATTTAGTTTATTACATTCGATAAAACAAATACCGCTTGTAAAGAATGTGTTCAATTGTTGGATTTTGTTTTGCAAACATATTAAGAGTCAAATAAAAATATCGTGTTATTTCTCATAGAAGGAATTATTTTACCATCAAATTCCATAATCACTCTCTAAATTCCGAATATCTAAGAAAAGGGCAAAGTAAATGTTGATTACGGAAATGATCACATAAATAACTCTTAAATATCCTGTCTATTTCCATATAGATAACCTTGACGGATCATTAGCCAATTAGGTTTAGTTTTCTGGTTCACATGGAAATTTTCCTTAATGAAATAATATATTATTAATCAAAATGACAGTAGATGAGAAACTCAAACATTAGAGTTGAAGCATTCCATAATTTGATGAACTTTTAGAGGAGTAATGAAAAACTGCTCGCAAAATTCGACTGGTATATTGTAATTACTGTGGGAGTATCGGAAATTTTAACTTGATCAAATTTGTTCATATTAGACAATGTCTTCCAATTAGTGTAATTTTGATAATCGATAGTTAGCGGATGCAATTAGTCACTATCTAAAAAAATGATGTAATTTAATTCTATTTCCCTTAAAGACCAATTAACATATCTGCGACATTCATCGAGAGTTTGAAAATAATCCACTCCATGGTTTCAGAATGTTCTGTTTCATTCCTTTGCTTCTGAATTATTGATGATTGTCTTAGTTCCTGCTGGTCATAAACATGAACATTTATCATTTGTGACAATACCATTTAAAAATTGACAGTAGTCAGGAGTAGGAGGTGATAAATGGAAATTTGGCAACAAAAAAGTTTTGCATGCAGAATAAAATTGCAAACCTTTGTGTTCTTTTCTAGTAAGCTTGACATCAAGCGGAGGTGATGCAGAATTCAGCTATTTTTAGGTAGCCAAGTTTATTGTTGTCAACTAAATATTGAAAGAACAGATTAAGTAAACTGACTAATGCCAAGCAAAACGGTAGTATATAGAGCAGGCCAACAATGCACCAGCAACATGTTTTAGCATAGGCGACAGCTACAGTTTAAAATTGTCCATATTTTTCATAAACCAAAGCCAAATGTCTACCAATCATAAACAACTTCAGTTTACAATTATCGCCGAGTAGGAGGCCTGAACAGTGACCCCCCCGACCAACCACCCCCACCCCTGGTGTCTACCCCACGCCCATGTGAGTCCCCCCAGAGGGTATTTCCGTTGCGCCTACCCCCCCTGTGCGCTCGCTAACACGTCACACTAAACCTAGAAAAATTGCTCCCATCATCCCAATATTCCGCATGCCCATTCAATCACGACATCCAATGACTGAGCCTCGGCGATAAGTACTTTTTTAATGATCGAGTTTCCGCTTGTAATTTACCCCCGGAAGAACTGCTCTATCTGGACGAGGACCACAAAATAATACAAGCATAAAATATTAGACCAAATTAACACGATTATTGAATAAAATTTGTATTTTTTAACAAATAATGCATATCTATGTAGCATAAAAACAGTAAGGAAGAATTTCATCCCACAATAGGTTAACTTAAAGATAAATGCATGATGTCTTTGAAAAATAAAGGAACACATAAAAGACATCCCTTAGAGCAGGAAAAGCCTTGGATTGCATACATGCAAGACTGAGGCAATTTAAGAATTAGAACAAAAACATGTACATACATTCCCACTCGCGAAACAGAAGACATGACACTGTACAAAGAAAGAAATTGGGGTAGGAATGTGGCCAATACAGCTTTCCCATAGACAGGCCAATTCTAAACATTATTATCTCTTTCTTTACTCTTTCTCCTCTAGCAAGAAGCTTCCTTCAAGGCGATGCGGCAACTGACTCAAAGTTGAACAGTGCGTGGGAAAACATTGTCTTTCCATATTCTGAGCAAATTTTGTTCGAACACTGTTGGGAGGGACTGACAAGAGAAGAGGATCATTGCCGTTTATCTTTTGTCTACAGCTGCTGGTTTTGAAATGTTAATATCGCTTATTTCAAGTGGTCACTGGATAGAACAAAAACTAAGTGGCTGCATCTGAAATTGTCATTTGGAATTTTATAAATTGTCCAATTTGAATTCACAAGTTGAATTTCTTTGTTAATGATGTGACACTCCTTACATTTCCAGGAGAAATATGCGTTATTTATTCGGTGGTTCCCAAATACTTGTCAATGAAAGCGGCATCGTGAATGCTTCTTTGATTTATGATTGGAAAATACAACTTACCCTATTAAATTCATCTATAAGTATTTTTCAAATAGAGACGATGAGGATACACGAGCATATCGAAAACCGCAAAAATATGTAACATCAAGTATGAAAACAAATATATCAAAGCATGAGGTAAAACAAGCAAGTCTATTCTTGATGCACAAGTATTACAAAATTCGTTCTCGCTACACGGCGACATAGACATAAAGCTCTCAGATTTCGGTTACACCGGATTGATCACTTTTATTATATATGCATACAAAGTATGATTGACTGAATGTCTTTGTGTACAGAGAAAGTACATTGAACGTCGGAGCTAAAGGGCAAATCTTGATCTATTCTGAATTGTTCCCGATATCGATACATTCCAATTTTTACATCCAATAACTTTGTGATTACGGATTGCAGACCAACTGAATTTCAGCTCTTTGAATCTTTCATTGAGGAATTTGAGAAAATTGAAAACTTGAGAAATTTGATTTCCCCAATGGAATGAATGGTCACTTTGTTACAAATGCTCACTTGTTAGACTATCCATTTTCCAACGTGAGTTTGTAGATGCATTCAACAGCGAAAGTAATCAGAATGCATTCGTGCTCAGTATGTCAATACAAAACACTTGCACTCATATAAAACGATCGAATGATGACAATAAGTTGTTTACTGACAAATCGCCAAAGAGCCAATTATTCGCATCAAATGAAATAGTTTTTCAGATGTGGGTTGCAGCTACATATTCGAATACTCGTAGATACATACACACTTGTATTTTTTATACATCAACACGCATGCAATTTTTGTATTCACATGCATATGTCCGCTTCATGTAAACACATTTCCATCTGTTCTCTACTTAAAGATCTACATCTCCTAGAGCTGTGAAATTTACAATAGAGGTTTAGTGGCACGTGTTATACGAATAATGCATTGAGAAGCTTGTCATGGTGCAAAGCAATTGCTTGAATTTTTATCCACCTGTATAAACTGGTTGGAGGTCGAATATACAGGTATTTAATTCTCAAACTCACGAGTACTTTTCTTTTCACAAATGCGATAAGCATGATAATACCTATTTCTTTTCAACTGATAAGCAAGAATTGTACTAAGACACTGACACTTGCTTGTTATGATTAAAAACCAAACTTTGTTTGCAAATAAACGTTATGTGCTATAATGTGAAAATTGGGACACAAGTCAAGTGCCTTTTCGTCTAACATGAAACAGCGTAGATACACACGTTACTACACACATCTGATAATATAAAATCTTTGAAACGTTTTATGATGAGAGGAACTCAAGCGTTCATTTGTTTTATTTCTATTTTACTTTGAAATACTGAACACTGACGATTTTATGAGCAAGAAAATTGCAACGTTTTGAATGTTAGGTGCCACATGTTTGTGCGTGAGGAACTGGCATTAATATGATCACATGTGTTTTGATGAATCAAGGAAGAAATCTTCAGAATGCAAAACAGCGGAGGAGCTCAGTACATTCTTGAGCGCCAGTGCAGAAAGTTGTCAGACAGTCTAATCGGTTAAATAAGAATATAAGAACTAAATACCTGTTACACGTGGTATAATTTGGACAAAAATAAAACAGTGAAAACTAGAGTTAGATGACACGAGCTCTGTTATTTTCCAAACATTCAGCGAACTTACATGCTGATGAGAACTAATCTGCAAATCTGATTATTCGATTCGACGAAGACAAGTTGAATTTGGCAAAAACTCCGGTACATACATTGCCAATTATACGGAAGCAAAACCTATCATTCACCATCATTTTCCAGAATAGATAGACTGTTGCCTCATCTGTATCCTCGAAAGATAGAGTAAGGCGTCTTCTCCGGCCAGCGGCTGCAATATGAATCAACTCTAGTTTCTGCTTAAGAAGATAAACGATAACTAGGAATCATAAAGAAAAAATATTCACCAAGGAGCATGGGAAAGTAACTCGAGAAGAAAATTGTTGAATATCTTATGTTTCCATCGTATTCACTCTATATATTTTGCCGTCAGAAGCGCTACTGAAAGCGAATTCAGAGTTCAGAGGTTCTATAGATAAATGATGAATTTTTCGAATGCCGTTGGGCTTTTTTAGAACATTTTGTCAAAAAGCTGCCACAACCACATGTTGGTGGAGATGATTGGAAGTACAGCGGACGAGAGGATAATGATGATCGAACCGAACTGCATAGAAGGATGATGCCACGAAAGGAATGTAGCTCTCTAAGGCAAAAACAAACGAGATGCCAATTGCCTGAGAGATTACAAAATATCATTTTTTTAATGCGGAAACGAATACTCATCACCATGATCAAAGCTTTAGATATCGTGTCCTCAGAAAATAGAACATGTATCGCAGATTAAATTTTACCAATTGTGAAGAATGATGCAGAAACTCTTGAGCTCATGGAAAGCACATAAAAGAATTAAATTTGAATGTAGATATTAATGAAGTTAATCTAGTAAACCGCAGTAATACAAACAGAGGCCCAAATCACTAATTTGGTTTCTAGGGTCATTCTCACAATTATCAAAGGTTGAGATCATTGATCTCATTTTCATCAGATTTGGAACTAGGAAAACAGAAAAGAGTGTCTAGCGTTTTTTTAAATTCTGCTTGAAGGTCACCCACCGTAATTAAGTTTGCTTCTCCACTCATCGCCGCTATGAATATTCCCCCGCTCTCATAAGCAGTTTCCAATTCTAAGTTGAGTTTTGAGTCAGTTCCGTTAAACAAAATTTTGGGAAGGTTTTTACCAATCCCTAACTCTATGGTTTGCACGGTGATGAAACAAAAGACTAACTAAGCGTTAGTTGTGCGAAGAACGACTGGATATGACAGGTACTTTCCGAATCAAGAAGGCTCAAGTGGAGCGCTATCTTGTATGGGCGTACTGTGCGTGTGATTGTCAACGTTAGTAAAGTGGTAGGGTGAAAAAGTCATCTAACATCCGACAGGAATTAGTGAGACTATTAACAACTCATGACTATCGAAACCTGATGAGGTTGAATACGGATAGAGAATACGCTTCTTCTGGTTTCCAAATGTTCTATAGTGGACAAAGCAAGAAACAAAGTCGCTGAAAAGTACTTCCATTGATGAACACGCTCAGAAATTTCCATGGGTAGACAGAGACTACTCCAATTTGCATGAAAGCTTATAGAATTCACACGCGACACGCAAAGCAAGCAGTTGTCAACGCAATAGTTTAGAGAAGATTGGTACCAATTGAGAAGGAAAGGCAACCGATTGAAAGAATGACATAAACATATTCAGTTCATGGTAAATTCAATTTTTCGAAAATGTTGATATTATGATTTTGAAGTAGAGTCGTCATGTGAGATATCGGTTATAGTTCGCTAATAAATAGCGTTAAGGCAAGCAGTTTCAAAAAGATTATCCCACTCTATGCAAGCGTAGAAACAATAAATAAAATAAATCAATTCTAAAATAGAGGAATTCACAACTAAAAGGGAAAGAATGTAAATAGAATAATTAAATACTGAGTTGCATCCTCCGTTAAAAAGTTGGAACTGACTTGAATAGCTGCCATTTCACCCAATATCAGGAATCATCAGCAGGCCTAGTTCGCATCTCTCAACATCGACAGTCCCCCTATTAAAAGTTGAGGCCATATTCGGCTAAGCGTTAGATTTGTAGTTAGCAAGTTAGTGGAATTTCGACGGGAATTCATTAAATATCACAAACAAAGCGGCCAGAGCTTAGACGACACGTGCTCGCTTTTTACCGTTTCAAAGTGCATCGCCTTGAAGCATTGCTTTTCGTCACATTTAGAAATGGACTTCGGTCGAATAACAGAAAATCATACGAAGATGATCCTCCACCGAGCAATGGTTGCTGTGAGCTGATGATGGAAAGAGATGTAAAACAATACATGGAAGTCTCGACCACAACTCATCTGAACGAAGCAAACTTAAGTCAGCTAGAGTTCTGACCGTATGTGCATGTGTTCGAATCTTGGTCAAACGAATTGCTGTTGAAAATGTCCATTTGTAATTATCATGTGTCAGATCTACGTTAAGAATGACATGAATATGAAAAACTAACAAAAAATTTTTCCGATTAATGAAGAAACTGATTCTATTGAAATTTCCATTGAAAAGCATATTCGCAGACCGGAGTGATTTTATGCTCAGTTATCATTCGAACCCTATTTACAAAGATAGTCGAAAATGTTATGTTCTAAGAACTTAACTTCTGAACTTTTGCAGAATGACAGTCATAAAAACATTGACACTTTCAATTGCAACCTATATCATGGTACTGAATTGTCTGGTTCAACAATGACTGGATAGAGTACAGAAACCGATAGCTCATTGCTGAGTCTTGCCTCAAACTAAATTTGTGCAGTTTATCTTACAGAGCTGTCGATATTCATAACAGTACAAGATAATTGTCGAACAATTTCCATTGTAAAAGGAAGACTTAACAATTATCCATTGAGATAATTTCAAATGCATTTTAGAGTGACATTATTAATGGGACTTAGACAAATTTCCTACTTATAATGAATAGTATTGAGAAAATCATTTAGATTGAGACGCCATTTCTATATTTCATCATGAGGGAATGGAATTCATGATTAGGTCGATCGATTAAAGTGAGTTACAGGCGTCTGAATGTTTGTTTATTTTCCATTGGATGTTGCTGTCAATGACTTTTCCGTTTTCACTGTTTTATTTCGCGTCCCAAAGATTACTCGTTGGTTATATGAAACACGCCGTCAAATTTGAAGTGTCAAATTTCCTGTCATGTGCAACGTTCATACATTTCTCTCAAATCAAGAGCATCTCTCTTCAAATGTCAAAGAATATCAAACGAAAGTTGAGTGCAAAAGTAATGAGAGAGAACATGTTATGGGTGATCCCCCTATGTCATAGCTCAAGCCGTCCACTGGAGACAGCTGGAGTAGCTCTAAGCCAAGAAATCCCCTGCTGAATCGGGCACCGACAACACGTCATGAAAACGCGCTTACAGTTCGCTCTTTGCTCGACCATATGCTACCACGATTCTCTCTACATTTCGTCACTAAGTCTTCATTCCCAACAATCGCACATACGAGTTCCTGAGAACACATTCCGAAGAATGGATAAGCGGGTGAAGAAACTACCAATCCAATTTCCAATTGATATCGCATCATTATTCTCTGAGACTGCTCGTGTGGAATTTCCATGCGCTCACTTGTTGAACTATGCATTTTCTAGCGTAAGTGTTAAGACGCATTCAACGGTGAAAATAATCTGAATGCAACCGCACTCACTATTTCAATACAAAGTATGTGTTGTGTACTCATATTTTTGAACATTGGTCGACTTGATATTTTGCATCTTTGACTATAGATTTTGTTGTAAAAAAGGTGATCAAATAGAAATTATTAATAGAGGTCAGGAGAGACCCGGCATCGTCCGGACCACAAGGGCGTAAAAAGGGATGAGTGAATGAGTGAGTGATGAGAGAGAGGTGGGAAGGGGACGGAAGTTGATAAGTCAACTCCGCCCCTACAGAAAATTTGGTAAGACAGTAAGACAAAAAATATATAAATGCAATATGGGAAACAAAATTCCGCTAGGATCTTGAATATGTCAAATCAATTATTCGGACCTGAATTTATGAATTGAAACTGTAAAGGCAGGGAGGGAGAGAGAGAGAGAGAGAGAGATGAAGAGAGAAGATAGATAAAATGGAAAGACAATAGACTAGTAGGCTGCTTATCTGAAGAGAATGGCGCCAAGTCGCCGCCACTTATCCTTTTGTGCTACAAGTGAGAGGGAAGTTGGCTATTGTTTCAAGTTCGAGAGACGGATGGCTTTCAGGAGGCAGACACATCCTCGTCTCTAACCTTCCTTTTAAACTTCATTATCCTGGAATCGAACCGATACTGGGCGTGCTGCTCCAGTGACTTGCAATCGGTAAATTGACGAGTGAGGGAGCATGAATGACCACAATTTTTCTATTCTTATCGACTTATTTTTCGATATGTCTTTAATCTATACATTATATTTCAAGTCGTCTATGATAAGAGAGGAGTAATCAACATTTGACTCTTCATGCTAATGAGGGCGATGAGGTGACTTTTTCGGAATCCGAGAAGGAAATATGCTTTATCTACATTTCCATTTATTCTCACAAGTAGGAGGGTTGATATTTTGTGCTATCAAATCTCCATCAGTCATTCATAAACTGCAATTATTTACAATTACTTAGCGCTACATCATCAGATTATTGGCCCACAAGTAGAGCGCACCGCAAGTTGTCATAGAATGATGACATTTCAATATTTGTTAACTTGAAATGCTTCTGAAAGTAGGGAAGTGAAATTATAATTTTGATTTTATCATCATATTTGAGCATAAGACATAATGTTTGATAAATTGTAAAATAAGTAATAAATGAGAAATCCCTCATTCCTCCACGTACACACAGTTAGCGAGTTCGTTTCAAGTGAGTTTTGGAAGATACAATCCTTACAATTAATCTACATGCATTTGCGTATTCCGAGTAAAAGTACTCACATTTTGATGCTATGAAACTGTGGTGTTACTGTAATGGTTGTTCACAGAGATTGACTCGAGCGTTACTACCATGGCCAGACTTTGTTAAAGCCTAACGATACCTAGCGTTCGCACATCCATCCTGCCAATTTTCAATAACTTTCTCAGGAGAACTCGATCACAAGATCAAAGAATCGCAAGTTGCTAAAGGCTTTTCGCAAAAGGGCTCTAAATGACAGGAGGCCACCACCGCCTCAAAAAAAGGGTTCCCTTCGCCGCGAAATCGATCCCTCAATGACAAACAGTGCATTTACACCTGGGGCTTGAATGTAAGAAAGGTTCTCTACCACCTCGATGATGAATAAAAAGATAGCTGACGACGGTGATTATCTAGTGATTGGTAACAGCAAAAAAGAAATTAAAAAATAGTATCAAACCGCTTATTACTTGAAGTGACGTACTTGCTGGCATATTTCAGAGCCGATTCCGAACACTTCTTTTCCAAACTACTTATTTAAAAGAGAGGGCGCAAATCGCGTCAGATGCTGAAAATCTACATGTCTGCCTCATAGTCCTCACTTCTTCATATCCATAGTCATAAACTAAGACAGCAAACAATGGTATGCATCATCATATTACATGATTACTTCTAATTACTTGCGGAACAAGATATTTGTTGCATATCTTTCTGTTGAACGTCCAAATAATGGATTGTCATCACTCAGCTTGTGACCTTGTGTTCATAGTGATCAATATTTTTCGACAATTTTTTTCACGCCAACCATTTTTTCACTGTCATTCCTGGAGATTTTCCATGCTCCAGAGTGCCGGGATTTCTTGTGGAAATGCGTATTAGTCTTCATAAGGACTACTGATTCTTTTACATTTTTCTTTATAAAATATCATATTTTTCTTGTGTGTTACGCACCATTTAGAATCTTTCACAGATATTGGCCCAGAAATAAAGCTAGCTCTCATGTCAGGCTTACAACATACTTCCTAAGTATAGTTCAAAATGCTGGCCATCACTCCTATCATCAATTGTACCTGGCAATAGCACTGACGAGCTGATGTATTAACAAAATTTTCTACTGAATCATCAGCTTATAATACCCATTTAACCACATATGGTAGGAATATATTCAATTCTATGTCTTACATCTGCATTTGTTTGATGGATGCAGCAAAATAATAGATGTAGAAATTGCATAAATTGTCACCTTAACCCATTGCTGAGAATGACGGATTGCGCTCGTCCTTGTAATATATTTGTAGATCATTGACAACTCAGTAATTAAAGATTGCTTTAACTGTGATAGATTCTCACACCACACTACATATTTGACGACAAGACTTACCTCAGTGTTTTCCCAGGCGATATGAAAACCTGATCAAAATGAATTAAATAAATGTCCCACCATTTCAAACGAAGTGATTGTGTAATCAGATCATCATCATACACATCAATTTTTTAGCACCGTTTGTAGCAACGTAGCGATACAGAAAAGTTAGCGGGTAGAGATAGAAGGACAATTGTAACTGACTCTCAAACCTAAAACTAGTCAAAGGAATTTCAGCAAGAGTCTGATCAATTACGTCCTGAAAATGGAATACATGTACATGTAGGTACGAGTAAGGAGTGTCTTTGGGTACGACCGCACAGTGTTAAAAGTAAGCAACACGCATCATTTATCAATTTCTGATACATGCGATCATATTCTCCAGTACTTCTCGGTTGAATAATAAGAGCCTATGCTATAATAAGAACATGATAGCGATTCAAAGTAGCGGTTGTTGTTGAAAAATTACACAGGATAATTGCATAAACAATGCATACTTTTATATACATTGATTTTAGATGGATTCTGGTAATTGCGAATGCTGCATAGTTAAAGATACAATTCCCCTCCTGATAACAATTTTCTACGTTACTTAACCAACGCAAGTTGATAATTTATCAAATTCAAATCCAACATAACACAAACGGTTTTGCAGATTTCTCCACTTTCAGTTCAAATTATGTTCTCAGACATTAGTTCTGGATACTGTTAATTTGTTGGATAAAATAATGGTAGCTACTTGACTAGAAGCTCTTTGCCACCACTTTACTGATGTGTTGAAATTCCTTTCTTTCAGTTAGTTTATAAGCGACGAGGGTTACTTAAACGGGGTTAAACTAATTGATTGAGACAGTAAATAATAATAAGTATTAAATGAGCCACTAAGTCAATGAGACGCTGCAATAGCAAAATGGTCATAATTACTAAGGCTTCAATTTGTCATAGAAGTCCGTGCTTAATTTAAAATGGAGCGATGACGAGAAGGTAGATATTGGTGCATGATGCTTGGTCTATTCAGTGAGTTTCTTTACCTTCTGTGCAATGCATCCCACTTAAGGATGCATTGCATTCACTTAAGGAATCCCACCAAACAAACATCAAGTGGATCTAATACATGTAGCTTCGAAGAACTTGAATATATTGAACATATTAACTAACTTAACATCCAAATTAGCTACCAGGACTTTGGATCACGTAATATAGCTGGGTTTTGCTCTTCCTAAATTAGGTATCACTTCCAAGCCATTCAGCTTTAGAGTCACCTAAGATCCTAAATTGGTGGGCCACCTTCACATACAACTTTTTTTTAAGCTTTTACGTCACTACTCCCCATACTTGGGGCTTGGACGGTGCTGACATAGTCAGACTTATGGAGCGTTGTAGTACTTTTAGTCCGGATGCCCTTCCTGCCGACTTCCAATGACACCTTCGGGGCTCGACCTCTGGACCAAAAGATCGCTAGGCCAAGCACTTAACCACTGTGCCACGGAGACCACAGACTTCACAAACAACTAAATGGTTAGAAACATAAAACGGATATTTCCTTCACGAACACAATTCATCAGCTTCCCAATAACAAACTTATGCCTTAGTGGGAGGTTTTCTTCCGAATTTCTATCCAACATGAATTTCCTTACTGTTGATCCGAATCCGATGAAATGAGATGGAGAGCTAATAATTCACAAATATAAACAGATGAAAAGTTTGCTTTCAGGAAAGAAAAAATAGAAACGCAACATAACACAAAAATCATAGTAAGTTCATTGTTTCGAAGAAATGAGTAAATCTAGGAAAGTAGGTGGAATGGAGTAACTAAAAAGAATCAGAATATGAATTCAGATATGGTAACTACTATAAATAAAATGTACTGAAGTAAATAACTTTCATTATGAATTCCCAAAGAAATTCAAAAGACCAATAAATGAAAATGAAAAGAAAGGATATCGATGTAGATGTAATAATTCGTGTCAATAAATAGTGAAAAACAAACACACTAATACATGAGTGTAAATCAAGATGAAATCATGTACATGTACAACTAATAGCACTACCGAATAGAGTGGAAAACACTTAATTAAATTTGATGGACATCGTGATACATTCCATGCGATTTTCATTGAAGGTTGGAGGTGGACAGAATTCGTATAATGAGACCCGATCGGTCCAGTACCTTCAGGTCTAAGTCCGGGCCGGGGCAAAGCCAGCACAGTTTGTTTGATAAAATGAGTGAGGAATATGATACAAACGCATATTACCTTTGAAACTAACTGAGTGAACGGACATGTCTTCTTCTACATTTCGTCATTCAGGGTTCATAACATTCAGGAAGGAATTTGTGTTCAGCCGACACACTGGGACTCCGCGGTTTTCCGTGAATCGGTCGACAAATGCCATCCTTGGGCGACCGCACAGAAACACTGTTAGGAGGCTAACAAATCTCTAACAGCAAGATTCACACATTGAAATTACCTTGTCACTAACAACTCATTATCTAACACTGTCTCTGTGCGGTCCCCCTTGAATGTACCATGACGCGGTCCGCTCCAACTCAACATAACTTTTTCCAGGCCTGCCTCCATCTCTGATCAATATTGTCTATTGAAATTGCAAAGACATTACAAGTTTATTTAATAACAGAGTCATGGCAATACTTTCTTCCAACTTGAATCTAGCAGATATGTAACTGGCTCGGTTGCATTTCCGGGTACTCCGGTTATTCAGAGATGTAATTGGTTGCCGGTATATCGGCACCGCTATTCCGCTCCGGTTCGAAAAATTTTGGATTTGAAAGTTTTTTATGTTGCTTCTAAACTAATTTACATGGATATATCTGTTTCATGATAATCCGCATTTTTGACATTCATGAATTGCATTTTACGTGTAAAACGCATAAATGTGTCATTTGTGTTTGAAACCGATGAATGACGTGCTGAGGTGCTTTTCCGAGAAATAACTTTCGTTATTTAAAGTACGAGTACATCCTTGTAGCAATTACAAAATTCCATCATCAGAGACTGCAAATCAATATTTAACTTATTGAATAAAGTAAATCATCATGGTACGATGAATCACATATTCCTAAGAATCAAGTAGGTCAGCTTTCAAATTCACATGGTCTTGTTCGATTGACGCTGATCTTAAAGTATGGATCGTATAGACTGTCAAAGTTTTTCGGAACGGGCAATGTGGATCCTATCATACTTATTCGACGATGAGAGTATTGCTGCAAGCGCTAGTCACTGTACTGTTGTTCACTTACTGGCCAATGTTTTCATAATTCTTCACAGCCAGTTCCTTTTAGTGTGAAATTAATATCCGCATGCCTGAGAATCGATTTCTATATTAAATCTCCAATTGAATTACAACGTATTCTATAAAGAACCACCTCTTTAGGAAGATGTAGTAAGATGAATTTGGAAATGCTTGAGTATGATAAGCTTATACTCTTTTAATACTTGACTTGGACTGATACCATCCAAGTTTTCAATAGTGTGCAACATAGAAATGATTGCATCACCTCTTCGATTAAGAAGCGTGGATTTTTCAATGCATGAGAATGCAGACTAAAAAATCTGATGCAATCGAAGTGTTGAATTGAAAAGAAATTTAGTACTTCAATTCCAAATTAAAACAAGTGTCAGTGAAGCGACGTTTTCGCATGCTAACTAAGCAAAAATTTTGAATTTCATTAACAACAAGATTTGACTAACCTTCTTTCAATATCTAGCAATCGTCCCTTGATATAATCTTCCACCATTAGTTATCCTACCAATTTTATTCATTATCAAAAATGCGTGAATCTTAAATTACAGCAAGTGCTTCTTACTTAGATTAGACAATAGTCGAAAAATGCATACAACATTTGTAAGTGGTTGTATTCTGCGCCATTATTGTCAACTTTCCTATCAGCTACAAATGCAGGTAATTGTTTTCATTGAACCATAACCAATCATCATGCTTTCACTGCTGTCAGCAATCATTAATGGTCTGAAATTTATCTTGGTAACATAAAGTAGCAAATAGTTTTAGTATTTACACACAAAGAAAGATAATCAGTTTGACGTCTTCCTATTGCCAATTCTCATATCAGTTGAGGTTAGACTTTCAACCTCCATTCTATCAGATATTAATATTTTCATCTCTCTGAAACTCACAGATGACGGTTTACGCCTGTGTCATTGTCGAAATTTCAAATATTTGCCACAATATTGTAGTAGCTACTGTTAGTTCTCTCACAGGAATGCGCCACATGTTTGTCAATTAACCAAATTCCCTAAATATGCTTAATTCAAATGCGAAACAACGTAGAAACAAAATATGATATAATTCACTCGCAGCTATGCTTCTTCGATTTAAACTTCTCTTCGCCTCCAGTTGGATGGAACGCAGTGTCAAAAATTTTACAGTGAATCAAATAACTTAGTAGGTCATCTTCTCACGTCAAACAACGCCTATCCGAAAATTTTTGGGGGTTGGGTGTGACTGCGGATAAAAGAACACTTCAGATGATTATAATCACAAATGACAGTCGGAATGCGCTAATTTATCAGTCAAAGTCGATCTTAATTACACAGACCAATCTACTCAGACAAAAATGCACTCACATCAAAGTGAATTAACAATCACTTATTCTCTGTCATCGCAGTTAATGGCATTGACAATCGGTGGATTCAGTACTACAGAGATTGAATATTTTATGAATATGGCCTATATTTATTGCGAAACATGCACTTTCCTACTTCTAGTGAACGTTAGATGGGTGGGACTGTAATGATGTATGATTAATTAAAAATGGTCTCATAACTTTGCTCGCATTGCTAAAATGCCACAGACAAATATTTCTCTGCCTCCCTCTCAAAATCCTTCGACAGGAAATCTTGCCCGTGTTGTCGACTCAACCTTTTCCACTTTCGTCATGCTTGAATTTGTCTAAATTCATCGATAAATCATTCAGATCGTTACATCAACTGTTTCGTTGTAAGTGAAATCCATCATCGGGCGGTCTCCTAACTTTCAGCATCGCGGACACATAGTTTACCTGTGTCGACGCTCTCAGACGCTCTCATCTGGAGATAAGCATTTGACTCGGATAACTCGAAACCTTTTGGAGTATGAGTTGCCATCACGAAACCGTGATCGAGGTAAGGAAACGAAAACTTGGTTTTCCCAACCGTTAATTTATCAATGGGACGAAGAGGGCGACTCTCAGTTAAAACATCACCGACCTTATTCCCATCATCGCCACGGATAAAACAAACAAGGACAATAAAGCGAAAAACTGTCTATTGAACTCCTTTCTGTAATAAGATTAGGATTTTCTGTAGCAAAATAGGAATTGATTATCCTTTTCTGTCTGAATTAGGATAGAACTAATAATAACTTGCAGTTCGAACACTAATTTCAAAGTGTAAAACTAGAGAAGGGAATGACAAAAAACGGAATTTTGAAAACGTCACTCTTTAGTCACACTCAAGAAGAAACACTATTGACAAACGGATATGAACGGAACTGTGTTTTGTTGAGATATTTCATTTAATGCTGTCTTGACTGAATGTTGCTCTCTCAAAATCACTTATCTTTGCCCCATTTTCTCCATCCAACTCTTAAATTTGGATCTGGTTAAGTAAGATAACCGAGTGATTATCCCTTGTGGATCAAAGAATAGGTCAATCACCGACCCAAGCCTTCTTTAGTTTTGAGACGAATTGAGAAGAGAGAATGAGTTGACTTCACCGTTTGCTCAACTCATCAACAAAACGCAACGTAGACTATCGTAGGCGTCTATTTGGTCGCTCCGGAAATTCACAAGCGCAGTAAATTGAAATTTCAGGATATGAGTCCTTCGCGCATGCGTGCAGCCTCCAACAATGCAGTGAGATGAGCAGTTCTCGTTTATATCGAGCTAGTAGGTCTTACCTTGTTGAGCGGCACGCCGGTGACCGCAGGAACGGAGGGAAAGGCAGCAAAAGAGGAAGCTGCAGCGGCCGCCGCAGGTGTAGTGGCGGCTCCTGCAGTAGGAGTGGCGGCCGTTGCACCAGTAGCGGCAGCGGCGGCTGGGCCGTAAACAGTAGGCACCATAACAACCTCACACCACATGGCGGTCACGGATGGCGATATCGCTGAAGAAGAAGAGGATGTTAATGGTGGGAGCACAGTAATGAGTCTGGTATATCTGAGACGAACAGGCGGTGGAATGAGTCGTCAGTGAGGGGTAAGCCTTGTTATAGTATTCACTTATCATTCAACGTCTCCCTGTGCTCTCTCTCAATCTATCTCTATGGGTTAAGCGCACGCTGTGTGAGAATATGCTCCGCTTTCCGTCTCCCGTGTGTTTCAGGCGCGCGCACAACGGGACTCATCAAATTTGAATACCAATTCTGCATTCAAATTTCTATTGGCTGCCGGTAAATTTTTACCACTGCTCTTCTACTCTGGTGTTGGTGTTGGTGCTCTGGTGGTGGTGGTGACAGTGAGGAGAATGAGGGATTCGACACACAGCCGCGCGCACTTACTCTTTCACGTGGAACGGAGGGGAGGGAATTTTTCCAGTGAGCCTGTCCACAGATAACAGGAGTCATTGTGTTAAGTTTTCGCCAACAAAAATATTAACAATAGCAGTTTCAATGAGAAACGGTGCGGGACGTCTTACCGACCGACTTCTGCACCGACACGATCCCACAATGTCATCTTCAAGTTCTCACCGTAAATCCCCGTTTCGTAGACACGTGGACGAAAAACAAAGGAGCTAAGGCATCCTTGACCTTCGGCGTGAAGAAACAAAGGACACTACAGCGTCACCAACAAGTTTCCGTCCCATCGCCTCCGTCAAACGCTGAAAGACGAAATCAAGTTTGCAAGCGATGTAAGAGGAAGAAACTTAAATCAAACTTATTCGAACCGAACGCGTACCTCTCCACGGTAAGACTGTGACTGGGAATGAGACTGCTCCAGAAAGTGAGCCAGAAAGGCGAGTTCCCCAAGAACGCCTCAGTGCAGTTCGTCAACCACAGGAGGGGGAATAGACGATTTGTCCCAACTTGCACAATTTCCTTAAATCAGACTCCGAGAGGCGGCGCCGACCTTCACCGATCAATGCGGTCAGCGCCTTTAAGAAAAAGATCAGTTACGAGCGGGCAGCAGGGCATCCGTTTTGATGGGGACAAAGTATAAACAGGCGGTCTCTGTGTGAGGGAAGTGTTCGGGTTTAGGATTACAAATCACGTCTTCCCATTCTACTTGAACAAATGACAGCTTTAATATCCTCAGCTGACGTTAGGGAGACGCTTGTCAGAGACACTCAGGAAGAGGAAGAGAACTCGTGTTTCTAGATTCGAAGCATCTTTCCCAGGCTTTGCGAGATGTGTCGAGTCATAGCGGCAAATGAGATAGTCGTTCATCGCGTGTGACAAGTCGGTGGGATTTTTGTCCTAAGTTCGAGTCCTCTCAAACCCCGTCATCCACGCACACTGATCCTCGTCAATCTGCTGGCATTAAACGTGATATTTATCTGCCCACCTGAAATAAATGAAAAACGTGAGAGTGAACGGACGTCATATTTCATAGGTCAATATCAAACATATATACCTGAAGACGAATTTTTTGAGAGCAATCATTTGAAATTGTGTTTCTTTGAGATAATTTTTTTCTATGCTGATTTAGTGTGGCAGCATGCTTGATTAATTTAGTGTCGAGTTTCAATTTCTACCGACGAGTCATAAAAATTTGCTCATACTTAGAATAGGTGGACCTCATATATTGCACAATTTTTGATTACAATGATTCTTTAAGTCTTTCTAATAGCCATTGCATACATCATGAAAATCAGATAGAAGCTTAATGCTTGATCATTTTAATAAGTGCATAAGTGCACTTTGCAAGCAGTTTCATGCACTTTTAATTAAAGAAGTGCCAGTTGATTCTGAATGACTCAAAATTGACAAAAAAATATAAACAAAATAAAAAGCACTATGCAAAATTCTATTAAGAAAATAGAAGAAATCACTGAGAAAGCCGTCATGCACAAAGACCGCTATTACTCTTAATAAGTTCAATGTTGTGGCTATAATTAGTCATTCAGAATCATTCAACGGCTGTTTGTGCTGCAAGTGTGGATCTCGTGGATTACTATCGGCTGCTTTCAATTGTTAATTGCTCTGAAGAGTTTGACTAATGGCAAAGTTCTTACGACAAGTTCTTCTTCACACAAAGATTGAGCAAGTTGCGTGTTGAAGGGATGAAATCAACATCGCCTGACTGATTCACTTGTGTGAGACTCGCTGATCTGCAAAGAACAACAACATGGGCAGCGATTTCCAAATTCGGAATCCTTGAATCTGCTGATTTGATGATTTCATAACTAAAAAAACGGATACTAAAAAGCGGGTTCTATCCACAGTATCGAACAATGATGAAAGGAAAAAACATGGTCCTTATGTATGCTGGAGCTGTAACTCACTGAGGATTCGTGAGAGCTACTGACCACTGAGCTGGATCAGCGATTTCTATCAGATTAGATAGAAGGATTTCCAACGATGGTACGATAGCCTCAATCTCCAGACGTGATGTCTGATTTTTGTGCGACTTCTTCTTCGTCCTCATCATGATTCTAAATTCTATGAGAGGCCGATACAGGACATCGCATATTTGAAAAAATCTGATCATGTATGATTTTCATTTGATAACATTTCAAATGTTAACATGCTCTTTCGACAACTAGTCGTCGTCTTTACGCTGCCATCAAAGAAGAAAGACATCATGAATGATGAAATGTGTTTGAAATGTACAAATCAATCTCCCTTCTGGCGAAAATTGTTTTATTCTACTTAGCATTCTAAAACTTTTGAACAGTTGAAATAATTATTGGGAGAATTATCAATGGAATAGCTATAATCATTATTCTTATCTTCTAACTACTACGGAAAGTCAGCATTAATTATCATGAAGCCATTTTTCAAACACATAAAGTAGGGCTGTGTGCTAGCCGCACCTGCTGGTACCAAAAATATTTAAATGTTGCGCTGAAGAACTTGTTTAAGTATAAGCGAAGTATAATTTGCAATTTTCCTCACGTTCTACATTGTCGTGTGATGGTCCATTAAAACTTCAGTATCTTGAAGGTAGGGTCTCTATCTTTCATAATAAATGTTCATAATACCGGCGCTGTGGCCCTGTGGTAGACCGTTCGCTCTGCATCCGGAAGACCTTTGGTTCAAACATTGGTCGGGTCAAATCTAAAACTTTTAAAATAGAATCCTTTCTAAACACTCAGTACAAAAATGTCAGAGTGGGAGTGGGATAAATAACAACTCGGCCACTTAAAAGAAAGGCTCCCTGCTAAATGTGCTTTCGAGTATAAACAAGGTTCATATTTCCTGAAATTCAATGCAAATTTTCTAAACACTAGGAATATTTTAATAGTGCCAAGGACTTTGAAACAGAGACATATACAGGCCTCCTTTAATTTAGTTTTACCAATACTTGCAAGTGACTGTCATCACACTTAACCCGTGCGTCTACATGATAGTTCTAACGGAATTCTTTAAAAGTAGATGAAAACAGTAATACATGCAACAAAAAGTGGCAAAAAATTACAGTGACTAAATCACGAACTCAGTAGCGGACGAAGCGTCGTATTTTTAAATTAATTCCTTTAAAAATGTAAGTAACAAAGGAGGAGCTTATCTTTTATTATGTTTTCAAAGTGCATGAACACATCAGGAAGATTCGAGGCAATGTCACTGTTATCTACAAATTTTAACGCAAGAATGTCAACATCTCGACATTACTCGGCTTCATGCAGTCTCTTTGTGATTTGATAATGTTGCCGGATGCCGAAATAAATCATTCGGATGGATCGCTGACCACTGGAATGCTAAGATAGTCTATATCTTAGCAACATGAGTATTCATTGTGAGATTCCAAAATCCTGAGGCTTCGGGAATTGAGATTTCGTGGCCTAAAATAACTTTTCATGAACATGAATTATCTAATTTTCGTCACCTTTCACATTTTTTCTCAACTTCAGGAAATGCATCGGTCACTTTATTATATAGCCGTGATTTTCAAAAGCATTCATTTTCATGATATGTAAATGTGAAGCTTGAATTGAATTGATAAACAGACTTGAATGATACTCTCCTTGTTGGATTAACTATACGGCATGCCAGAATATTTTTCTCTCCAATTTGCTGACTAAGATAAGAAATGAATTAAATATAATTGGAAGCAAACAGTAAACATCAATTTGATCGAAAATTGCAAATTTCGGTGCACCTGCCGAGAACCGGTGAACCGCGCACAGTCCTAAAACAAAGCTTTTCATATATGACTCAACCTTTATTGGTAAAGCTTTCTTCTTCTGATTACAGACAAAGCCACATTTTATCTAGTATACAGATCTCTTTTTAAAAGAGACTTAATTCCAACAGGATATGCATTTCATATTTTTCATGCATCTAAGATGAATAAATTTGACGATAAACGATCAAACGTCGGTGTAATTCGTGCAAATTGTGCAACCATAATTTGAACATTTGATATCACCCTTTCCAGGACTTCCATGAATGGAGTGAGTGAGCAAAAAGGTTGGGAAACGTTGCTCTAGCGCATTATCAGTGTCAGCATCACTGTCCTCAGCACTCTCAAACGATGCTGATCGAATGCTTCTCAGAAGCTGTTGGTCACCCATTTGATTCAAAGCTACCAGAGGATAATGCAAGCCTATTGGTCTATAACCTTTTTGCCCACAATAATGTGATAAGATGAAACTCTTTTGAAGAAAACCGTAGCATAATGTCGACCGAACTGGTCAACGTTGATGAAAACGAGAAATGTGGAGATGAAACTATTGAAAACTTTTGTGCAATAGTTTTTTTGAACAAAAACAAGGTGTGGACGGGCATCAAACTGGCATCGATGATGAAGTGTCATGTAATCTAGGCAGACCTGTTTAAAAAATATTTGCAACATCACATAACGCCGAAAAAATCTGGAAGAATCTATGGAACGGCAACAAATCGCGTCTTGGAAGTTTTCAATAGGCAGTCGATGAAAATATTCAAATTTTTTAAGCAGTTCCAGAGATCATGTAAATGGTCTTACTCAGGAGTAGACAAATAATTGTCCACTCTTCAAAAAAAAAAAAAAAATAGAAGATAATCATCATGTTCAAATCACAGAAATTTGGATGAAAAGTATTAATAACGATTTAATTCCCTGAGATCAACATCGACCTGCTTTTTCATGTTCGGATTTCATAAATTGTTGACGGATCTCCATCATGGGATTTATTTACGTATGTCTTTTCAAAATTCAAAATGCAATTTTTATTTCATTAGCATGTTCTGTGATATTTTATGCAAATTAAAGATATCAATATACCATATTTACCAAATGTCCCATAGCGCTGAAGCGACATGACAAATATCAGACGAGGCCAGAGGCCGAGGCTGATATTTAAGTCATGTCTTTGAAGCACTATGGCACATTTGGTATGTCCTATAGTTTGGAAAAATATGCAATCAACCATGGAAATCTAGATGTCCATGGATCAACAAGAAAAACAGCTCCTTGTTGAGACTCCTACCGTCTGTGTGTTGAAATGATTTCTAGGCATCCCTGTCATGGAAAAATGATTACACATGAATTCAAAATTTAGATTGAATCAGGAATATCAATGAGTTGATCACAATTTGAATTCTGATTTAGTATACAGGTTGATGATGACAAATTGCAGTCGCTTTAGAGATGAGAACCTTGAATCTGCGAGACTGTTGAATAATTTAAGATGTCCCAATACTGACAGAAATACCAAATCAACAATGAAAATTTTCAGTGACTATCTAGAACACAAAAAGTTGGATATTGACAAAATAGTTAACGACCACAAATTATTAGATGACACATTGTGTAGTTTTTTTGCAGTTATAAAAGAAAATGGAGAGGATTGCAAAAAGAATTCCTTTCTATCACTTAAGAATGGGCTTCGGCGTTATTTGAAAGAAACGTATGACGTAGACATTTCGAACAAGACCATCTACAAACAAGGCTGGGATATGTATCGCGCGAAACTTAAAGACATCAAACAGAAGGGACTCGGGAATACCGTTCACAAACCCAAAATTCAACCAGAGGATCTTGTCAAATGCTATGAAAAGTTAGATGCAACAGAAGCAAAGGGATTGCAGGGAAAGGTTTTCATAGACATAATTGTGTATTTTGGAGTACGAGGACGTGAAGAGCTTCGAGAAATGACCGCAAAGATCGCAACATTAGCAAAGAGCTTGAATTGTCGAAATTATATACCAACCATTGTGGCAGGGCCACCACCGTCTGCACACTTAAAGAAAAAGGATTTTCTGATCGCGAGGTGATGAGTGTGACAAAACACAAATCGCCGCAATCATTAACTGCATATGATTGTGTTGAGAGCAAAAGAAAAGTGGAGATGGGAATGCAGATTGCCGAGAAATGTTTTCGAATAAAGGATATCTCCAAATCGGTTTCGTTCAGCACAAGTTTGCAAAGCAACTTACTGGACGATATACAAAGTGACGATACCGATTTACGAAGAGAGGGAGCCAGGAACTAAGAAGATGAAGATAACTACATCATGGGGACACATTGAACTGGACTTATAATTTCTTTTCGCTTCCCTTTCAGAGTTATATAATGTTGTATTACATCATTTGAATATAATGATATTGTAGAGCTACTGCATGAATATTGCTTTGATATAGTCTCAGGGAAGGGTCTTCATTAGTTCTATTTAATTTGGCAAACGATGAAAATCAGTAATAGCTAAATTGTAAATATTCCTTATTAAATACATGCTGATGTGATACAAAAAGTAATGTACGAAAAGTGAGGTACAAAAAGTAATGTCATATGTTTTCGATATCTTCAAAACTTAGAAATCTTCATATTGAAGTGAATGACATGACGAATGTAGCGCTTGGAAAATACATTGGCTGCATAGATAAGCTATAGGACATCAGCAGATGTAACCGCTGTGAGATGTTAATCGGCCTATTATGCTTTCTTTAAGTACAGTAAGCGGAAGTATGTCTCGTGGTAGCCCGGTTACTTGCATAAGAATGTAGAGTTAAGGTCAAAAAGGCAAGGCAAAAAATTGTGACGCCGATCATGAAAAATCACGACATTTCGGGACGGATAACATAAAACACCGGGACAAAATTCGGTATATATAAGTTTATAGATTACCTCATAATTGTTCTAAGAACATAAATGGTTTTAAACGGAACTGATATCTGAGTGTTGATTTGACATTTTAGAAAAAATATTGGCAAACATTGAACATATTGAAACATTGACATCTAAACAAATATTCAATATTCACGTAAGTCAACGGTAAGGATAAATAGGTAAAAAGTAAGGTTCGCACGAGTGTCGGCAAACAGTGCGTGTGATGGAAGTGTCTTTGAGCTCTATAAATTGGGAGGCACATCATTCTACTAAAATTTAAGTTTCAGGAGGAAACTGATTAAGAATAATGATTTTGTCCTTAATCACTTCGAATAATAGTCTCATCAATTTATCTGAAGGAGATTCTTCTAAAACCAGTTTTTGACGTTTCGGATCTCATCCTGAATGACTTGAGAATTAATACAGTAATATCATCTGTGAATTTAGCGGTAGATGCTAAAGGATGACAAGCTGTGTAGTTGCTGCTATACACAAAGCCGGCGTCACTCTTCTAACTTTCTCCTGCTCTCATTTTCGGGGCTGAAAGTGTAATCTAGCATAGAATTTCCGGGAAGAAAACAGTTGCAATTTTGGGAAGTTGATTCTCTGTTTCCGTGTTATTCAATTTACCCCCTCTTTATCTTGAAAATGTCAAAGAGAAAAATGTCTTGTGTTTTGAGACATCGAGTTTTGTGGCTTCTGAGAGATTTTATTAAGCTTGAACTTACATCTCTGCTAAGCTTTGAATTGATTTAGAGACTCAAACTGTGTCTTTTAGAAGAATTCATTTGTTTCTCTTTTATCGAGGAGAAACTTGTTTGCCGTAGTTTTCTGACGCACTTTCTCCGGTCAGTAATTTCGATTGGGGAGGGGGGGGCAAAGAATATCCTAACAACGGGTCTCCGACTCCACATCCCTGCTTTATAACTATCTTTGAAAACAATGTGCCAAGCATGGCTTCATGCATAAAATTCTGGTTTTAAAGCAGTTATACATCGTTGTCATAATTAGCAACCCTAATCACAGCTGTCATTTTTATAGAGTTAGTTATTGTATCTAGCTTTACCTTTGATATACTTTGCCACAAATCTGCAAATATCCGAATTGTCAAGCAAACATGGATATTCAATATCTGAACATTGTGTGCAATTGTATGAATCACAAAGAAATTGTAAAAATTTCAATCTCTCTAAGTTCATAGTCTTCAATTTGTCGGTCATCCCTGACAAGTAAAATGACCGGACGTAGCTGAGACATTGGAACGGCCTTGCCACTATTTCAAGCATACGCTGTTTGAACAGCATCTTGCTTTGAAATTTATATGAAGAATGAATGCAAAACAAATGATTTAGCCAATTTACATTCCGTCTTTATCTTGCAAAACCCAAGGACAAATACCAGTTACAATTACGATAATTATTTACTATTCTTGACTACTTGCATGAATAGACGTCGAAAATAATCAGGGATGCAATATCTCAAGCGAAAGTTTGGTCTAAAATCTTTCAAAAATAATCCGCAATTCAAGATCCTAAGTTTTCTGCTATCATATGTGATTGGTAATAATGATATAATAAAATCTTTATTGCCTAACTGCACCAAATTGGTGACAATTAGACATATAAGTGCAACAGAAGAAGGTGTAAGGAAAAATAAAATAGCAATTATAAAGTTACTTAAAAGAGCCAAACCAAATCCTCAAAACTTGGTGATTCATTGACTAAATGGAATTAAAAATGGCTGTCGAGTCATTACCGCATTATCGCTCTCCTCATTTTTTTTAATGTCAAGTAACCGACTCAGTGGGCTATCATCAGTATGTGCAAAGTTGCGAAAAAAGCAAGATAAGACGGTGACGAAGGGTAGTGGGAAGATTCTATGTAAACATTCATAACTGTATTAATGTATATTACATGCATATCAAGCATATTTAGCTGATCACAAAAGACTGACATTATGCCGACATTCAATCGATTCTCATGCCTCCCAATCGTGTCGCACATCAACGTGACATGCATTTTTTCCAGAGCTTGCATTCTCAGCTTTCAAATGATTTATGATAGAATTGCATCCGTCATTGTGTTAACTGGACAGTGGGAAAATATCTAATCGCTCAATTTGCAAATCTTAAATTTTCAATGAGACAGCATGTGAGTATGATAATGAATCATGGACGAAGAGAACGAACATTTTCTGAGCTGTCTTTTGATACACTGGTCATCAAAATCGATGGACTAGGAAGGAAACAATGATATCGCAAAGTTGTCGCAAAATCGTTACTCTGATGATTGAAAAATGTCGTCATATTCTCACTATTTAATCAAAGATGTTAGAGTTTGGTATCCTTGGAATCTTTGCAATGTAAGGAATAAGAATATGTAAGCTTTATTCAAATAAGTTCTTTTTCAAGCTCCTTTCAAATTTTTCTCGTCATCGCTAAACGCTAAAGTACACAAACAAGGTCAACAAAGATTCAAAACAAAACTTTTAGTCGAGTCGAATCTGCAGCTGTACGGTGTCTTCAGATTTTGACGAATTTCATGGAAATTGAAGATGTGCACAAAATTTTAATATTTCCTCTAAATGAATAGCTCTCGCAAACTTAATAGAAAAGTATTACACAAAAAAACGTAATATGAATAAATTAGTACGATTTTTGAGCTTATTAGTTTATATTCTTATTTACTCAGCGCAGAAACAGTACGGATAAAAGTAGGAGATAATATTTTCTCATACATTACTAACACTAAATCACTCACTTTTACACTCACTAGTCACTAGGCCTACTATTCACTAATTAGGTGATCATCTGCGCATAGCATCTGCAGGCTACATACCTTCATCATTGCGGAGATTTGCTTTGTGTAAAACAATTTGCTATAACAGTAGTAGAGTTTTGACTGGTAAAGACCCATATTGCATTAGATCCCTATTCAATTCAGCGAACAAAATATTTTTCTAAAAACCATTTACATTTTTCCATATTCTAAGAAGTTTTGAATAATTTTCATTCATTAAGAATTTTCGTGTATTTGTAATCTAAATGCATGTATAGGCCTACATGTTTATTGGTATACCTGTATTCGACACTTACAGAACATTAAGATCCTCATATCTCAGCATCATCCATTTGATGTGACATTTCATGAACATTAGTTAAAGTTCACTTTACATGCTTATATAGGTTATACTATGCGCTATTTCAAATTTAGAAAATGGGCTAGTTGAGCGAACGCAGTGAGCGAAACTGATGATGAAGAACGAACCATGTCAAGCCCGTCGAAGGCAAAGCCTTAAGTACGAAGGCTATCTATACTTTCAGCGTTAGCTAGGAAGTCTAAACGTGTAAACCCAACATCTGTGCTACATTTAATCGCCATCTTCTCATGGGGGAAGCACTTTTAGTCCAGCATGCATGTAGCACCAGCTACTTCAGGTACTTCATGCATCAAAAAAATGTGACATAGACATTTTTAATGATATTGTCTATGTGTGTGAGATTCATATCAAATATCGCAGCAACCAAAAACACGTTACAGAGTTCGCCAAAGGCTTATAAAAATCTTAGTCAATCATCACGGGGTATAGCCTACAGCAATATGCGTGTACTTTATAGTGATAATACCGGTACCCAACACTTAGAAAAATTTATGGGATGAGTAACGGAGTTTGGTCACCCACAACGATTCGACCATTCTTCAAAATATTATTTTTGCAAGGTTCATCAGGAATTGAAGATACATTAAATCGTCAACATGCTTCACATCGTTTCACATAAAATGATCGTGAAAGAATTTAAAATCAACCGTTTTTCATTAGCTTGAAAATAATGCATGCGAGTTGCTATTATAAATCCTCGTTGTGGTCCATCCTATAATTGTGTAAAGCGGCTGCAGACTAAAGAACAGGCGACTTTTACTTCGCATCATACTTGTCGCGAATGTGAGGTTGCAAAAGCAGAGATTGGTGTTGAAATTCAGAATATACAGTCAAAACTTCATCAGTAACTCATGTAGCAAATGTTGAATTTCATCGAGCACTTTTCTAATGTGATCGAGTTTGAGCCGACATCGAAACATGCTACATACTATATTTACATCTTTATAAAATCTAGAAAAAAACTGCTAACATTTAGGAAGATTTCGGCTTGACAATTTCTATCGAGCAAAATCTTTGATTCGCATAGAGACATAATTCTGTTCTATCTTTAAAGTGTGAAAATTAGTTTACAAGTAAATGTCTCATGCCACTAATTCAGAGTTACTTTTCACACTTGAAAACACCAACTATAGGAAATGATTTGTTGAGCCAATACATTGAGTTTAGTGTGTTAGAATACATTACATTTACAAAAATAGAAAACTTAGAATGAAGCAGTTTTCGCAGCAACCAAATGAAGGTGTAGTAGAGTTTTCTGTTACTTTTTGCAATGACTATCTTTTGTGTGCCATAAGGATGACATGAATGTGACAAGTGTGCAAATTCAACCGGTTCCAGGGCTCTGTTACACATTCAAAAATGATGATTAATATTGCAAATAAGAAAATACTCTGTAAATCGAATAATAAAATATTGAGTTGCGTCCTCAGTTGAAAAGTGGGAACAGACCTGAATAGCTGACATTTCATCCAATGTGAAAAATCATCTGCAGGCCTAGTTCACATCTTCCCAATGAAAACTACATTTTGACTGAAAACTCCCGGGAAAACAGAGAATTTTCGGTCTCGATTTGTCATAAAATGTATTGTTTAAGTCACGACGGGTCTTCGGCGTCCCGCGCATTCATGCCCGTTGTGACTTTAAACAATAATTTTTTTAGCATATCAATGACTTTCATTGGTATCCCGCAGCTTGGTCAATTGCTAGTTCTCATACTTCAATATCGACACAACTCCCTATTTAAAGTTGCAGCCATTCCCGGGTAAATTTGACATTTGCAATTACCAAGTTAGCGAAATTTCGACGGGCATTCACTAAATATAAATATCACTTTAAACACACAACTGGCAAATCACCTGAGTTAATGCGTCTACAATAATTAATAAATGCTAAATTTTGTAAACAATGTAAATGTAATAATTTAATATTGAGCTGCATTCTCAGTTGAAAAATGGGAACAGACTTGAACAGCTGTCACTAGATGTGAACTAGGCCTGCTGATGATTCCTGATGTTGGATAAAATGGCAGCTATTCAAGTCGTTTCCACTTTTCAACTGCGAATGCAACACAATAATTAATTATTCTATTTACATTGTGTTTACAAAAGCAGCATTTATCAATTATTTTAGGCGCATTAACTTAGGCGATTTGCTGGTAGTGTGTTTAAAGTGATATCTAATAAATACCCGTCGAAATTTTACTAGCTTACTAATTGCAAATCACAAGATAATACTGGTAAAAAATGTTTTCAAGTTCAAGTTGAGAATATCAACTGAACAAAAAATCATGTGATTTATATAAGAACAACATTGTAAGAAAAATAAGAAGTGAATGAGGTTCATCGAAAACCTTTCGTTCAATAAGATCGCATGTTTTTCACATGTTTGCTTCTGGATTGCAGCTGCAACGCAGTAGCACCAGGAAGTAAATTTCCAAAATACGTAAAGGACTTAAGTCTCAATAATGTACTTCGTGAATGATGGTCTAAAATAGTCTCGCTCATTAAGTGGTTCAGTCGCAAATGCTAACAGAAAGAATTCTGAGTCGATTGAAGAAAAAATGTCAATGGAATTTTTGATTAATGGAGTAATGGTTGGAGCATACCGCATGCAGACTATGGCAAAAAAGTAGAAGGATAATATGATACAGAGTTGTGCTTATCATCAAACTTGGAAGATATCAACAAAGTAGGTTTTAAGAAATGATCACCATTCTAGTGACCTATCAAAAGTAATGATTCATGTCTTCTCCCAGCAAATCCGTTAAAAAGCAAAATATTATTTCACATATTTCCCTAAATTCATTTCAGAATTCTGCTAAAAAATACCAAGGTAGTAATTTTAAATTTTAAATTTTAATTTTCGTAGTGATAACTAAATTTCAATTCTGGCTGAATTCTCGATCCATTGCGTTGAAGTTAGTTTCAGCCGCAAAGACGATTCATCTGCACTCTCTGATTCGATATTGACAATTTGACATTTCACGAAAGAAATTGAAACCCTTAAATATTTTTCGAATAAACGAAAACACCAACTTCATCAACGAGCACTTTTGCACTCGTTATTTCCAGCTGTAGTCCATCTAAAACATTTGCACCTGACCTTTGTATGTTCAGAAAGATTTCTTGTTCACTTTGCCTTGCGGATGATAAAAATTGATTTTTTATATTAAGAGCTTCATGTCGCATATTAGTCACTCAAGTCCGTGTCAAACATGAAATAGAGCGGAAGAAAGCGCTCGCTGATGAATTTGGTGTTTTTGCTTGTTCACAAAACTTGAACTTTCATTAATATACTATACTGTCTTTATTCATTTTAGAATCATTATTGTGGTCGCTGGTGTAAATAGAGCTACTACTTATTTCCTCTTTCAGGTTTGTAGCTGATGATTTCTTTTAGTGTCAAATAGCATTATAGAAGAATAATAAATGCGTGTCATGGTGGATTTGAAGCATCGACTTCTGGATATCTGGTCGAACACCATTTCAACTGAGCGATCAAAAAGACGGCATGACATCGACTGAATTCTCAACTCTGAAAGTCACAAACACAGTCAAAGGTGTATGGAGGCCTCGATGAACGAGCCTGCTCAAACCGGCGGCAGTGCAATTTTGTGTGACATATCAAGGCGAACCGATAGTTTCATGAGTCGGCATTAAATGGAAGTTAATCAGCCACGATTCCTAGTCAAAATGGTTCTGAAACTGGGTTTTAATAAAGCTATCCCAAGAGATAGCCTCGGAAGAGGATCTCAACATCAATAACGTATGCTTCTGTGAAAATTTTAGCAAGCAAATCAATTGCCTATCTCTCTTACAGTTCGTGGAGGTAGGTTTAGACAGGTCTACTTTCAAACTGTAAGAAACAATTAATTTTCCAGCTTAAATGGCCAGAAATATTGCATCAAGATCATATCGTAAGTCGCAATTCCATTCGTCCAAATAGTATCAGCTCATGAAATATTTTTCAAGACGGTAATTCTAAACTGCTTTGTAATCAATTGTTTGTAATACACTGGTCAATGTTTAACATTGAAAAAAGACAAGCTGCAGTGCACCCACATAGAGTAGGCAAACAAATGTCATGATCTAAAAGAGTTCAGCGGATGTAGGATCAAGTGGGCAGATCATTTTCTAGACGCTTTATCAGAAATCTTAATGACTTGGCGCCATCGAAGATAGAATAATGGAATGTAATATTTGACAAACCCTGTGGGAGAAGAATTATTCGATCCATACGTTCACGCCGTAAACAAGTTCTCCCAGCTGCTGTGGGAGAAAAAATTACTGAGCTTTTCCTTGACTTTTGTATAACGTAATCACGTTTTGTATCAGCCGTAAGCTTTGCATGTGCAAATGTTTAATTTCAACTTTTATGATAAATTACAATCCGTGCATATTACAGATGCTAATGCGGACTTCAATGTATCATGAAATGATAGCGTAAGGTGTCCCAAAGTAGCTTTACAACTTTATTCGTGAATAATTTTGTGGAGAAAATATGTATTTATGCCCACCACCAAATTTTGCCATACGGTAATATCATCATCATCATCAGCCTTCCTTGCCACTGCACGCAGCCTCCACTCCCTATACGGTAATATAAAAGAGTCAAAGTGAATTTCTTCGACACCAGAATCACTTCCAGAGAGACTAAATGCAAATAGAGCAACAACCTTATAAAAGAATGTCCCATTTGTGAAAGATGGTAAAACTTTACACTGAATTTAATCAAAGATTGTGGTCGTTGTGATCATCTGGACGGCACGCTTTTGTCAGATAAATCAGTCATACTCCTGATGCTACTGTGCAATAATGTCTTGTTAGTGTTCTACTCAATAATGTGATAAATTGTCTACATTTTTCGCATTTAAAGGGAATACCATAGCAATTGGTAATTCTGATTCTCTGATGCAAATATCGTGCTGGATTCTGTAAAACGGTCATTTCTTTAAGACCTACCATCATAGTCAATTATGTTAAAGCCATACGGGCAAGCAGATTGACTTAGGAAAGACAGGACAACCCGATGTTCACGTTGGGACGAGAAGGTTGACACTGTGATGGATTTCTTCAATCAGTCGCCAAAAATTTCGGTTTGAATGTCCAATGATGAGCCGAATTACCGAAAACAGCCATCTTCACCATGACAGAGGAAAACTTGCCTTGCCTCTTTGCGGAATCTGCAGCAGCTGAAGATTGTTGAATGGATTAAGATTTGGTCTGACAAACAGACTAGTCTGTACGTGTTCGGTGACAGTTATCTCGTAATTCTGTACAACTGACTGATTGAAGGAAGTTCTCACAGTGTTATGTGTGACAAAATATTGATTTATCGCTCTTAATGAAACACTTATTTCTTCAAGAAATCTCAATCTAATCATGTAATCTAGAGCGCATCAAAGTTAAGCTAATTTCAGATCAACTCAAAAAGCACTTGCGATTATTTGTGACGACGCCTCGAAATGTAGCTTATCAAGACATGCTGATCGGATACGATAGGACTCCGACTTCGACTCCTCACCACTCCTTTGTACTCTAAGAATTAAATGGACATGCTAGCACGTTACACAGTTGAATTACACATGAAAAATAATACTAAAATCAATGATCGACAAAGGCACCGAAGGTGTTTAAGGTCTTTCTCAAACTACTTGGTGTGGGATTCCATTTTAAACAAACAGTCTGTATTACTGACAATTTTAAGTCTACGAGTATGTGCACCCTTAACTTTACATCTTTTTTTGATTCCTTGGTTGTCTATTTTTTCACATACAGTTACAAGTCGCAGTCAAGTAGCCTAGAGGGAGTTTAATCACTCGCGTTTTCGTTGCTAACGATCATCAAAATTTGAATTAAATTGTACATGTCAAAAACTTCACAACAAAACTGCTTTTGCTTGATGTCAATCAAAACATATCACTATTTGATTGATTGTTAAAGACGTCTTCAAACATTGCACATTTCTGAAAATAAATTAATCATAACTCAATTGCTTCTGAAAGTTCGTGGAGGTAGGTTGAAGAAGGCCCATTTTCAAACTATAAAAGGCTATTGATTTCCCAGTTAAAATTTTGACAGAAACTTAGCCTCAGATGTTGCCAAGAATGTCCTATTACTTTGATTTCAATTCCATGCTTTCCGTGACACAGTTCATCAGCACCACTTTGGCACCAATTTGACTTGACACTGTTCTTTCGTGTTGGACAATGTTACGTCCAGTGTATTGGAGGGTATTTTTCTACGATTTTTGAACTGCAATTTGAAGACATAATCTTGCTGTTGCAGAAAGCATGGTACATAGTGGAGCAGCACAGCTGCTACACTCTGCATTACATTTCAACAGCGTCTGTCTGGCACCGAGTCTGAATCAGCCTGGAATTTTCAATCGGCTTCCATGTATTAAGCATTAATAAATTACATTTGTGTATTTTCAATTGCTATCAGTTCAAAGTTGAATTTAGTATCGACCAATGCCGAGGTGGAAAGGTTTCGCTAACTTTCTTTCGAAGACCGAATTCTTGGGGTTTACACATTTACTTTATAATCTGCAGCTATATCCCCTTTAATATTATTTTTTCATTTATTTATCCACCGATAAATATGATACATGTGCATAGCTTACTAAAACATATAAATGATGGGTTTTCTCATTGGAAAGAAGAGAGGATGCATCGGAAGAGTTCCCTGGTTTTGGATCAAATCAAAGCGCTGAGATACTTCTAGATTCGTTAACTACTTGTATTAGCATCAATACCGAATATGTAGGAAACAAAAAAAACACAATTATGTTCTACATTTTTGTTCGTCGGCATCGCAAAAACTGACGCAAGTCAATTGCATGACACGACAGCTGTATGTCTCGAGACGATCAGATATCTTTATAACGCGCTGATGCGGATCAAAGGGTTGCTTCATGCTAGAGTAATTTCTTCCCACTCATGAGAGAACACACAAGACTGTCAACAAGATGCGCATCTACCAATACAATGAATTTCTATTATTGTTTTTCAATAAGTTACAGACATCTAAACAAATTTACTTGACGAGCATTTTTGCATCATCTCAATTCCGCATGAATTATAAACGGCGAATCGAAGTTATCCGAGGAATGCTGTGTTGAAACAATTCTGTCGTTATTGCTTATCCATTCGTTATTTGAGTAATTCACGATATTCTACCGCTTAAACAATCGAGTCTAAAACAAAGAGCGTTCCTGTGATGTGACTAATGGCGGTATCTCAATCACATGACTCACTGACATTGAAACTACGAACAATTTGGTTATTTGAGGATTGGGACGCGTGAGGGGAAGGACTTTGTAAAGCTAAATCACTTGACCTTCAACAGAGACAAAATTTCATAAACAAAAACCGCCAGATCATCAAATCAGCCGTTCATTTAAATGAATCATTGCGATTGCGGTCTACATTACCTGTTCTGTCCATCATTTAACTGCTGATTAACCAAACTTTTACACTGATATTGTTAAAGTGCCTCAACCGAGCATTTATTCAGTGGAGCTCTCAATTTCTAAATCGTCAGCTGCTCAAAAATGCGCTCATGCAATTACCTACAATCAGTGATTGCAAAACGTTGCAGGAGAACAAGAGATCGGTGGCTGGTAACAATGAAGACTCAATGAATAGTTACTGCATATTTTTCAATAGATATCCGTGTTGCGAAATTGAGAAATGCTTCAAGAAAATGAACATTTTCTTTATTAATTATTCCTGATGCTGGATGAAACCGCACATACTCTGATCCCATCTTCTAACTGAAGATGCAACTTAGTATTTAATTATTCTGCTTGCATCTTTACTTTGACTTGCTTCATTGCCTAGGCTACAATCGCCCTTATTCCCACCAGTCTACTCCAACGGCTCTAATTTCTCCTACTCTGGACTTGGCGCTCCAAGGTGTTGATTGGCAGACCCGTGTCCATTCGTATTTGGTCCTGCCATCTTTTCGCTGGTCTTCCGCGCGGTCTTGGGTTGGAGAAGTCCTGCCTGAATGCCCTTGAGACATAGTGATCAGACGGTCTTCTCGCTACGTGGCCAAACAAGCTTAACCTTCTCTTCAGAATTACATCTACGATGGTGGTAATCATGTGGAGGTTCCGTTTGATGGCTTCGTTCGGAATACGGTCTCGGATGCTGGTTCCATAGATGGCATGTAGACACCTCATTTCGAAGACCTCTAGTTTTCTTTTCTCTCACTTTTCAGTCTCCATGTCTCGCATGCGTAGATGGCTATAGGTATTATGAGGGCTTTGTACAGTCTTATCTTAAGAGTACGGTTGATGCGACGCTCGTTCCAGATTGATTTTCGTAGACAGCCGAAGGCCTTGGAAGTTAGCTGCCCTATTTATGATATCAGATGAGGAATCAGGAACAACGCTGCCCATAAAGGTAAATTTGTCCACGGTTTCAACTGTCGTCCCGTTGATAAGCATGCGATCATTGCTGGGTGACATAACCTTGCATTTGTCGACGTTGATCTTCATGCCCCACTTTTTACATGAATTTTCTAATTCTGTTGTGACCAGAGCTGGAAAAATTCCACTGAAATTTTTTAATTCCAATTCCAGAGCAGAAATTTCAATTCCAATTCCAGTCGAAACAGTTCAATTCAATTCCAATTCCAATTCCATAATGAGATTCAATTCCGATAATTGCATGACGCGTATATGTTAATGTATCTAAAGTTTCCTCGCTTCGAGCTAACCCATGTGCCCGTATCCTATCCTCGTTATTCCTGTGTGCCGTTCCCTGCGTCGTTCCTATGTGCGTTCTCATGTTCATAGTTCATATTTCTTGTGTACATGTACATGTATATATGTAGCCGGTCAGCCTACGCCATTTTCGTTTCGTAAAAGAGATATTCAACATCTTGTGAAAAAGAGACAGGAAAATTAACGGTCAGCAAAGAATCAAACGCTGAGAGAGAGAGAGAGCATAGAAAGTCCTAGAATGGAAATTGCATGAAAATTATGGCACACGCCGGGGGAACTAAGTTGGGGCAAAACGCAAATTGTGCGAGCTGGTTTCCATGTTTTCTTATTTGTATTTATATTTATCAAGCCAAATTGTGATCTGGATTGCTGCCCCTTGTCCAAAGATCATACACAAAAGCAATAGTGAATTTACAAAATACTGCGGCGACAGGATGACAAAGAAAGAAATCCTTTAAAACGTTCTGTACGTTCATCATTTTGAAATGTCGCTCCTATAATCTATCAAGAGTATTATCAGTCACATATGCAACTTGCAATGTCGATTTACAGAACATACATTGCTCCAGCTTGAAATCAGAGGTCAAGAAATCTCAGAGTATTCATTTTACTTGAAAGGGCTCCCCTGTTCACTATATTTGAACAATTTTCAAAATCTTTACATGCTTTCGAATATCAGCTTCCAAAATATCATCACACTATATCACATGTGTCATTTAATGATTAATTGAAAAGTTCCAGCGACTATTCACTTATCTGAGAAATTATTGTCGGTGAAGAAGCTTTGAATGTGTTTATTCGACGAATGCGCTAGGTTTCTTAACCGTATGAAGGAGAAATCATCCTATAATTAGAATTTTTTCTATTGAATTCTTGAGATATTCTTACAACCAGTGCACCGCCCACTTTCAATTATGACTTTGTGGACCAATTTTTAATTCGAATTTTGAAAAATAGTTGTTTATGACTGCTGCAAATCGACACAATATACCAACCCAGGGAATAGTAGGCCATACCACATGAAACAATGCCACCATCTCACTTAATATTATCTTAAGTTTTAATAATGAAAGCAACACAATTGACTTCATGTGCTTAATACCCGAGCGCTTTCGTGGCCTCTTGTCAAGGGTGGACGGCCAAGTGTGAACATGTACAGAGATGGCTGAGAAACATTCAATGATAACTGCCGCCAGTGACACCAACCAATCAGTGCCAAGGTAAAGACAATGAATAAAGGAACTCTTTATGTACACATAAAACAGGTCGCCTCGCAGCTATGTACAGTGCTTCCAATACAGGCAAAGAAAAACGATATTTACAAGATGATAAAATAGAAAAATATGTACAAAGTGGACGATGCAGAAAAGAGTCACATTCAAGTATGTGTCGAGCGATTGAACTTTGAGGTGCTGTTCTAGATCGCGGTCTTGTCTTTCTATCCTCAAGCCACCTAGGAACATGTTCTCTCATTCGGACCCGCAAAGTCCTCTCGGTACGTCCGATGTAACTGTGTCCACAGTCACATTGAAAATCCCCTCAAAGTTCTATCGCTCGACACATACTTGAATGTGACTCTTTTCTGCATCGTCCACTTTGTACATATTTTTCTATTTTATCATCTTGTAAATATCGTTTTTCTTTGCCTGTATTGGAAGCACTGTACATAGCTGCGAGGCGACCTGTTTTATGTGTACATAAAGAGTTCCTTTATTCATTGTCTTTACCTTGGCACTGATTGGTTGGTGTCACTGGCGGCAGTCATCATTGAATGTTTCTCAGCCATCTCTGTACATGTTCACACTTGGCCGTCCACCCTTGACAAGAGGCCACGAAAGCGCTAGGGTATTAAACACATGAAGTCAATTGTGTTGCTTTCATTATTAAAACTTATTGGAAATCGGCATTGCTTTACAACATTAATATTATCTTCATAAAAATCCTGCATTAATTTACTGGCGACAACTTCCACAACCAACTTGGCAAATAGTTTGACTATGAATCAATGTTTTAGATCGAATCTGATCTACAAACCATAGATTTTTCCATGTGCCATCATTGTACATAGACAAGATATCAAATTTCCATTCTAGTGTACTATTATCTACTTCTATGAGAGAGAGAGAGAGAGAGAGATGCGAATAAATCTATTAATAAACTGACAGAAGAAAGAAATTCAATGTGCGAATAACGTGATTGTTGATGAAAGAAAAAACGACGATAAAAATGATATCATGAAAATTGATTAATGGTCTATGTTAAAAAAGGAGATTAAAAATTCCGTGATAAGAACGAAATGTGGTCGGGTCGAAAGCTAACGAGCAGAGATTAAAGGAAACTTTCAATTTTCAAAAGAAAGTGGATTTATCGTCAAGTGTCAAAAATTTGCATAAATTAGAGACGATGAGAAATTGAAACAACAGCAACTACCAACAACAACACATACAACATCTTCAGTTGCTGTTAGAAGAACTCCGGGCTCTCGCGGTGTATGTAACTTGACTACAGAAGTAACAACTACAACTGCATACCAGCGAACAACAACACAGTAGCGTATGCGGCAACACATCAGCGAGCGCGATTGAAGATTGACGGTATAAGTGACACTGATATTCATGATATTTATGATATTATTTTGGTATAAGTGAGTCCGATCGAATTGAAGTGAATTCAATATCAAGAAGTGAAATGCAAGTTTAAAGTTTTTCTTTTATCGTTGAGTATCGTATTTGTATAACTATAGTCTTGAAAATTAATATTGTCAATTGTTGTGATTGGAAGTTGAATAATATTTCATGTCATTGCCATTTTAATTGAATCATTAATTATTAGAATAATTTGTTGACACTGTCTATATTGTGATTTGAACTGACAGGTTGCCCTTTAATGCAGGGTTAATTTTCCTCTTTCCAAACCGATTGTTTTTCTTGTGTACAACAATTAAGTTAATCTCCAATTTTTGTGCTTATCTAATCAATAACTAAATTCAACAATTGTTTTATTTTGATTAATTATCTTACATGATAAATAACTAAATAACAGATTGAACAAAGATGATTATCTTCTCATTGTTTGCTTAATTGCTGAATTAACATTGTCCGGGGCTGTAGGCCCATCAAAGTCACAATTAGCACCCTTTATTCAACAATAGAATAAAACTAGCTCTGTCGATCTATCTCTCTCTCTCTTATCTCTGCGTGAAGTTAACACAACGACCGAATACTGTGATTTCAATTTTTGTACAAATAGATTTATCACAGGTCTATCGAAAAAGTGGAATTGAGGTTTATCAAGGTCAATTCCAATTCCAATTCCAGTAGATTTAAATATCGTCAATTCCAATTCCGACTTTTCCAACTCTGGTTGTGACCAGTTTTTTCATTTGTCGAAGATTGTTGAGATTAGAGTAGCATCATCAGCGTAGCGAATGTTGAAAGAAAAAGAGCTGCTTAGGATGAGGGAGGTGTCTAGGGATCTTACTTCTGTCATCACAAATTCCAAGAAAACATTGAATAGGGTAGGAGAGAGAGCAGGCAGCCTTGTCTGACTCCTATATCAACTTTGAACCAATCTGTCAAATGTCCATCTATGACTACTGCACATTCAGTTTCCTTGTACATGGGTTCTATTATTGTGACTTTTTGGATCAATTCCAATAGCTCGCATCATTTTCCAAAGCGCTTTTCTCCACACTGTGTCGAACGCTACCTTGAAGTGGAGGGGGACGTTGTGTTCTTTGTACTTTTAGATCGTCTGGCGCGTGATGAAGATGGCATCGATAGTTCCTCGGTTAGGTCTGAAGCTAAACTGGCTTTCATGAAGTGCTTTTTCAGTTTTCTCCTTCATTCTGTCTAGTAGGATGCGACAGAAGCCCTTCCCTGGTACAGAGGGAAGTGCAATCGCTCTGCAGTTATCGGGCTTAAGCTTGTCACCTTTTTTGTGAATTGGCGTGACAAGCATACGTGACCAAACTTTAGGAGTCTTTTCTTCATCCCATATCAGATTGAAAATTCTTTCTTCTTCCCAGCATGTCCAACATAGGTTTACCGCCTGCCTTTAATGCTTCTGCTGCTATTGTGTATTCCGGGTGCGTTGCGATTTTTCAAATTCCTAATAGCGTTTCAATTTCGTCCCTGTTGATTCGGCCAGATTCGGTATCATTTAGAGCATTTGGATCATGAGGAAAAACTGTGTTCAGATGTGTCTGAAAGTATTCTTTCCAGCAAGAGAGAACTTCCTCTTGACGAATATGTATATTCCCTTGCGTGTCTTTCGCTGCATTTAAATGCTTTAAGGGTTTACCAGAATTTAATTAGCTGTTGTCCTCTATCGCTTGTCATTCCGAGACCATACTTTTCGGCAACAGTGGGCCAGTTTCCATTTTGACAATTTCTGACTTTTGCGTTAAAATCACCGAGGATCATATAGCATTCATTTCTAGGCAGGACGTTTATGCAGAGTCGCAGTTGATCTAAGGATTCCTCGTATTCCTAATCGACGTAAGTGGAGTTAGGGGCGAACACTTGAAATATGGTGTGGGGTCCTGAGTGTGCATCGAGAGTTACACTCACCATTCTTCTTTCTGAAATACAGTCGTAGAATGTTAGACTTTTAGATATTTCTGTATCTAGAATGACTGCTACACCTTGTCTTCTAATTTGATATTTTCTTGATAACGGCATGATGACGTAGCCATCTTTTCGAAGCCCTCACTTGGATCTTTATTCCACTATGTCTCAGCTAGTCCAATGATATTGATTTTGAATATTTTCATCTCATTCAGCAGTAGTTCCAAAGAACATTCCTTATTAAGCGTTCTTACGTTCCACGTCGCGGCGGAAGTTTTCCCCGGGAGATTCTTAGCACCCTCTATGCCCGGTACTGAGGGCCGTTGCAGTGATTGTGCTGACATGGTGGGCAATAAGCATGAATACTTGGGCACTTGCATAAGAACTTCCCGAGATAGCCTATCCAGCTTAATCTGTGAGGAACACATACCTTCGCTGAATTAACGAGTGGCTAATAAACCGCGTAGTAACCTGGAGTCGTCGTTGGTAATCCGGAAGGAGACTCTTCCGCGTCCAGGAACCTAGAGTACTGCTGCTGCCCAGTACCGCTGCCTAACTGTGGATGCCAAGTGCTTTGGTGACATTTCCTCCACCAGGGCTCCACTACCCTCCCACACTGTCTGGGTTAGCCAGGTTAGTTAACCGCCTCCCAGCACTCGGCGTTTGCTCTGGTAAGATTAGTAGAAGCAGGGCCACCACACGCAGATACCAGAACCCAGAACTCCAGAATAAGAGTTGCATCTTAACCTATATGAATTAGTTCATTACAGATAAATGGAATAAAATTGTCACATTTAGGTTTGCAGCATGTGCATAGTGTGTAGCTATGCATTTATTAGGTATCATAAATGATTATTTTACATGATGCTGTTGCTGTGTATGTTCATGAGTGTGATGCATCCTATGCTATATTCAATCTTTGTCAATATTAACGTTATTTTTAAGATAGTAATTAGCCTTGTCAAATCAAACAATTTATCAAACTAGACCAGCTTCATTCTTATTATTCATAATCCTTGAATATTAAGGACTCTACTATTTTGAATTTGTATATCTAGTATCAGCATGGTGCTGTTCCCGGCGCTGCTGCTACGACAGTCCTTGTTTCTCTGTGTAACCATGCAACTCGAATGTTGGATTATTACGATGCATCTGGTGTTCAAAAATTGTTTCACGACTTGGCAAATGCCTTCAATGAACTTGACCATAGAGCAGGGTTGGAAAACTTGCAGGAACTGTAATTGTAATTGTGTAATAAAATTACAATTATTGAAGTAATTGTAATTGAAGATTTTGATTTTGGAGTAATTGCAATTATAATTATTGTATTTGAATTTTTGTAATTTTTTGTTATTGTGATTGAAGAAAAATGTCGGTCAATTACACGTCAATTACTTTTGGTTTTCGGTAAGACGAAACACAAAATCCAAGGATTGCTATATTGAGATGGCGCAACCTATTTTGGACATTGATAGTTGCCTGCTGTTAATGATGACTCAGAGACAGACTACTCATCCTGTTTCTGACGGTTGATGTAACTGCATCGTCGAGGTAGGACTCACATCATGGCTCATCAGGATAAACTTTTTGACATGCTCCACCTTAAAGTGATCATCGGAAGGTTGCAACGTTGCAATTGTAATATACAATAGGCCCTACTTCTTTCTCTATCTTGTACTCAAAATCAAATTTACTAAGACTTGAAATCGTTTTGGACAATTAACTAACTCATAATTGACCCTTTGTTCAAAAAATCGATGCAGTAGTAATTGTGTAATAAATTACAACTTTTGAAGTAATTGTAATTGCAAAGTCACACATGCAATTGTAATAGTAGTTGTAATTGAATAAAAGTCGTGCAATTGTTCTTGCAATTGAAGATTTTGATTTCAAAGTGATTATAAATATAATTGTAATTGTAAAAGTTCAACTGAGATTAAAATTGTAATTGAAAAAAATGTGCAATTGTTTTAACCCTCTCATAAAGTTATTTTGAGTCGTCTTACTGACTGCGATTTTCCATCAAATATTGTAGGCTGATGGCGTCTTACCTGGCCAAACGTCAGCAGACCGTCTGCATGAACGGAGTTGCAAGTAGTCCTGCTTATGCAACGTCTGGTGCTTTCTAGGGTTCTGTGCTCGCATCAATGCTCTTTTAAGCAACAACGGGCAATTTTCGCACTTTTACCTCTTCGGACACTAAGTAAAATTCATTGATGACCATACTATTATTGTCACTGTTTATCACAATACGGACAACCAGCATGTTATCATTAAGCACGATTTTAGTGAGCTAATACGAAAATCAAATCGTGTTCTTTTTCTACTCCAAAACTTGCGTGGCGTCGAAGTTGTACAGACTCGTAGGAACTTGAGTATTTAACAATTCAATGCCTCCGGCTTTCATCAGGTCGAAATTATATTTTAATGCACTTTCCACCTGGCACCACAATGGAAAATGACTTGTCGGCTGGGAATCGAAACCACTCCTCGAATTTCTAACGCGGTGTGAAGATCAACAAGACCACCGAAGCATACCCTCCACGACCGTGCAGCCCCAGCAAGCCCTAGGATTCCCTGCCGGCCAGCCACTCTTCATGGTGTCAGGAGCAAGACGCATTAAAATAACATTTCGACCTCGTGAAAGCCGGAGGCATTGAATTGTAAAATTGATTCTCCGAGATCGCCTGGAAGCAGCTTTTATGTTGAGTATTTCTTGGCCATATGATTTGAAATGAGACAAACAGTTGAACTCGTAGGTATCTTCGCCCGTCGACTACATTGCCGCCGTATTCTGAAGTATTTCCTGTCACGAAGTGAATTTTTCTGTGTATACAATTGACTCTTGATATCTACTTTAGAGTGCTGCTTACCCATGTTAATCGATATGCCTGTCAATTTTGAAGAATCGTTTCAATAAGTTACAAGGTCGCATCGGATTATTCGTGTTGATGCAAGTTGTTCACATAGGAGTCACTAGATGAAAGTAGACTACAGCAATCTCTGAGACTTTTTGAAGAGTGTTCAATTCCAAACCATTGCCTCCATAACATTTTCCCGAGGAAAAGTCTACACAGTCGACGCCTAATTTTCCGATTTCAAAAAAGCTCAGGGAGATTAGCATCATTTATGGTACATCTTATGACACAACACATTCTTGGCTTGATCGGTGCCTCGCAAGTTTAAATTTTTCGAAATGTTCAAATGATGCATAAACTTCAACTTGTATATATGAATGCTTTTCATTGAAAAATTAAGTAAATGAAATTTTCTTTCTTTTACTTCCTTTTCATGCCTTGAAGCTAATACCAAGATGTGAATATGTGATTGACGGACACACTATTCTACCATAAGAAGCTCCAAAAGCTTGAGTGTCTGACATTGCTGGGACAAAACTATAGGAAGGAATCCAAAATGCAACTGCAAAATTTTCTTATTATACATGTAGATAACTAGTTACTTATAGCAGCAACTATAAGTAATTGCGACATCCAAAAACTTGTACGAACACAAGAATGAATTGTCGTAAATAAATGTTTATCATTGAAGGTAATAAAGTTAGAATGGCTACCGGATGACATCACAATAGAGATAGAAAAGACATTGATCGAAAATCGATCCCCAAGTTAGGTGCAGGTTTTTTTAAAAACAGTGATCAATGTACGTGGTCAAGCAACTAGATGTAAAAAAATCATTGTCATGGTCTAATTACTACAGCTGCAAATACAATACGTTAATAGTCTGCCGACTTTACTTCGTTCACGATTTTATAAAATAACCATAACTAAGCAGATCGCAAATTAACTGTGACTCCTAACCAAATTTTTCTCTCATTTATTCTCTCAATTATTTTCGCAAATTGTGCTTTTATTGATTTCCTTATCTTTTTCGATTGATGATAATGAATCTTTCATCACGCTGAACAATGCATAAGTGCAGCAGTATCGGAAAGAAAAATAAAATAGAGCCTCGGAAAATCGAAATCAAGAAATCATCGCATGTCAAGATGGCCACAATCATGCTCGTATTACATTGATTGAAGCAACAGGTAAATTGAAGAAAGTCTAGACGGGGCACATGCTTAAAAATGCATTTCATTTGAGAAGACTTTGATTATAAGATAATTTGTGTAGTTACAAAAATTCCTGATGTCTTAAATTAAGTCTTTCACAGGAGTTGAATCGTTGGTCTAATAATGGTCGAAGTGAATGTAGGCGATATGAAGCGATGAAATGAAAAGTAGCCATGCAACAGTGAATGTATTTCAATTAGTGTCGAGTTTGAGCATTCAGTAGAGGTACAGGCAGAAACCGAATTAGTGAAACGTTGAATTTAATGTTTGATGACTGGCTGAATTTGAAATTTCCATTTTTGAACTAAAACTTTCAGTTACAATTCATAGATAGAAAAGTACTTGATTATTAAAAAGAAGATCATCAAGCCGATGTACTACACTTGAGGAGGAATATCCTCGCATATATAAATACATCCTCGCAAGTTATATTTATAAGATGTGCTTGTACGTGCGAAGTGGGACCCAGAGTAGCAACAATCTTGCCCAATTCACCCAGCACCAAACCATCAGCAGCCCTGAACCACCGTGAGAGGTAGTGATATGCTACAATAATAGGTGCAGGCATTCAGGAACACATCACTGAGCTCGACATAGTTGCCCCTATGAGAAGGTCCCCATTAAGCTACTTTATCCTGGTTCGTTTGCATCTGTGTCATGTTCATGTTTAACAAAAACGTTGAATAAACGTTTCGTAGGCGCAAATTCATAAATGGGTATTTGTCCGTTATCACCTATATTTCCATGGCTTCGCTTGCTTTCTATGTGATCATCAAGAATCATCAAATCATTGTGATCATGAAGAATCATCAAGATCATGCTTGGTACAACAAACAGGACATAAACATCGTTCACACTACATTCAATCACACAGAACTTTTACGCGGATAATAAAGATAACATGTAATAGATGACAAAGCAAAGACCAATGGAACAATTTAGAGCAATATAAATAGAGCCACTAGAGCACTCAACGACCAAATGCCAAACACGGTAACACCCCCTCAAAAAAGGCGGGAGTTTGCAAATCCCGGGATTCAAGGCAAAACGTGCCAAAATTCCGGGATCCCGGGATAAATCTGATTTCATGAAATTGTGCATGTCGGTAGCATCATTCTTAGAATGCATATTTATGTGTATAGGACACATGGACTAGTCATTTCGTGTGACTACTATTTGAAATATTTAATTGCGATAGATAGACATATTGTTAAGACAAACTCTGAGAAAAATTGTACATGAACAGGTTAGTAAAAAAAAGTTGTTGACATTAAATCTGTATCATTAGTTTTGCATGCTGAAATAATTTTTGGTGAAAACCAAGTACTACACACATGGGGTTATTTTCCTTACCATTAGTTCTATTCGTTTAATATATACAGTACATACTATATATGCACTGCGACAAAAGCACAATGCCGTGTAATATTTCTATATGTCTGCTAAGTATTAAATTTTATAAAATGCTCGTAATTCCAATACTAGGCCTAGAGCGTTCGGAACTGTACAGAGTACAATGCGGTATTACAATTTCCGTCATTTGATATTCATGTGTGGTAATCAAATTTAGCAAAGACAGATCTTCTGAAAATGATACAGCAACAATTTATATAACTCACACAGAAATTCTAATCTTTCAAACAGACGCACCAATACATTTCGAAAGACAAACCGACAAATCCTCAACTAGGAAAATCCTCAAAATCCTCAACCGACAAATCCTCAACAATCATTCAAATAGACGTACTAATACATTTCGAAAGACAAACCGACAAATCCTCAACTAGGTTTAGATTTTCATGTGGAAAGAAACACATGAGATCTACGTGCAAGTTCAGAAATGCTTTTCGAAGACCTTGCGTTTTAGGAATAACATTGACTGAAAATCGAGTACAAGCACTTAATACCAATGATGAAAATCAAAATGAGGATAGAATAGCGGAAAATTTGACAATTTTCAAATGATTACTTTGCGGATTTCATATTTGGCTAAGGTTCTCCAGTTAGTATCATGACACTTTCTAAATTAAGTTAACTTCATTATGACCGAAATTGTCTCAAACAAACTAAAGCGAGAATCTCAGGAATTTTAAATCATCAAGTTGAAGTGATAGGAGAAACAAATATCGAAATTCAGAGGTTCTTTAGAAAACCACCGCTTTTCAAAATTTAGAAAATCACTCTTCTTTTATTTTTCCTATATCGCTCTCCATCAACCAATGCGGACATTTTCAATGTCCTTTCTAATAAGATCGGTTCTCTTCTACAAGAGAATCCCAGCGCCTGAGGTTGCCGTTTTTGGTGACTTCAACGTGCACAATGTTGACTGGCTTGTGCACTCACGCACCACTGATCTCTCCGGTCAGGCAGCCGAGGATTTCGCTGTCTCTCACAACCCTAGTCAATTTGTCACTTGCCCTACCAGAGTGCCTGACCGAGCTGGGGATTTACAACAGCGTCATCAATAGAAACAAATCCTCCATCCCAGCACTTCGTCATGCCGAAGTCAGTACTTCTATGGCGACAACCTCAGCCGACAAAGCCGAGTTTCCTTGCAAGGAATTTGCGAAGAATTCAACATTGGACGATTGAGGTAGAATTCCATCTCCAATTCCCACGCGCGCTGATGAGACAGTTATTCCCCCTTCAGTCACAGTCCTAAACGTCAAAAAGATCATCGCAGATCTCGATAGCTCTGAGTCTAGTGAACCAGAAGGCATCCCAGTTTCGGTCTTCAAGCATCTCTGACCTGAGCTTTCTCCACTTTTATCCAAACTGCTTAGTAGATGTGTATCCACCGGTGAATTTCCCTCTTGTTGCAAAGTAGCTTCCGTGATTCCAGTTCCGAAGAAAGGTTCTGACTCATCTCTTCCATCTAGTTGCCGTCCTATCATCCTACTTCCAATTGCTGGCAAGATTTTTGAAGCAGTGATTAACCAACATATTGTTAACTTCCTTGAAACTCAGAACCTTCTATCAGAAGAACAGTATGGCTTCAGGCACTCTCGATCAACTGCAGATTTTCTGTCATATGTCACTGAACATGTGAGTCGTGTCCTTGACAGACAAGGTGAGACGAGATCAGTTGCCCTGGATATTTCCAAGGCATTCGATGAACTCTTGGATCAGGGACTCCTTAGGAAGCTTAAGTCCAATGGAGTTGCAGATCAACTCTAAACAAAATTCTTGCTTCATTCCTTAGTGACCGGCAGATGTCTGTCGTCTTAGATTGCCAAAAGTCTTCCACCAAGGTTGTCAATGCAGGAGTTCCTAAAGGGTCAATTTTGGGACCCATTCTTTTTCTACTGCACATCAAGGACCTCCCAGACTGCCTAGTGAGTAAATTGGTGATGCATGCAGATGATGCGACACTCGTCAATTCCAATGAATGACTTGCTATGAGCACTTTGCAACGCCAGCAGTTATGCGACGTTCTCAATGAAGACTTACGCAGGGTCTCAGAATGGGATCAGGGATCAGAGGATCAGAGAACAAGATTTCATCTCCTTCATTGCATTGGCGGTTACGAAAGACTTGTTATGGAAACCGGACATCCAGTCCATCAGCAAGCAGGCAGCTCAACGCATTGGTAGTCTCCATCGTGTCAGCAGCCATCTTCTACCACAGACTGTCTGCTATCTTTACAAGTCCACTATTCGTCCTCTGATGGAGTATTGTTATCATCTATAGGCCGGCGCCCCACAAACGCATCTTAACCTCCTTGAACGGGTTGAGAAACGTGTCAAGAATATCATGGTGAAAAACTTGATAACAAGTTGCAGCCGCTCTCCGTCAGACGGGATGTTGCTTCACTCAGTCTCTTTTACAGATACTACTTCGGTAGAAGCAGTTCTGAAGCAAATGAGTGCGTGCCTAAACCTAAGATCTTCTCCAGAAGCATACGCAGAGCTAATGCACTCACATGCTATCATGTGAGCTTAGAACGCGCACGTACCGTGAGTCGCTGGAAAAGATTCTTTTGTTCGCACGGCACAGCTTTGGAATCAGCTTCCCCAGACCACTTTCCCTGACAAATACAATCTTGATATTTTCAAGAGGCGTGCGAGCATCTGATGGGGACAGCTTTATCAGATTAGAATATCAGTTTTTTCCTTTTATTTATTATAATAATACAATTTGCTACTTTTTCATTGAGTAACCCCTATCTTCGTTCATGGCTCACAGCTGTGCTAAGGAGTAAAATTATGTAAAAAAACCCATCTTCGCATTGACAATGCAAAAGTCTGTATTATAAACAATGGTCCGTCAATCATAGGCTTCAGAGACATTAGAAATATCGGCGGAATCTATGATCGAAAACATTGCAAGTATTCTTGGCACTAATCGTCAATAGCGAACTAAGAAGTTATGCTTCATCTAGATCCTAAAACACAACTAATTAAGTTAATCCATGCGGTGATGCACCAATGCATAATATAAATACCAATGCTGAATGTGCGACCGATGGAAATTCTAATTGGAACCAAAGAACGGAAGACACTTCAGAAATTCCTCGTGGCATTCGCGAGATGATTCATGCTTGTAGCAATGCTGAAAGGGCATGAATATTAATCCAGTGGACTTGGAAACAAAATCGAAATTCATAAAAGCCAGCCCTCCGCATTTGGTACTAGTGACTCAGTAAAATCAAGATTTACTGGTGGGGTACTGGGGGGGGTGACTATGGTATTAATGCTAATCACAGTCTTAAACTAGGGCCCTGCGAGTATTCGAAAATGTCGAGTCGAGCCGAGTACTCGACTCGACATTTTGTTATACCGTTCGAGTACTCGAACGACGATGAGTATTCGAATCGAGTTGGCGAACATCCACGTATGTAAATAAATCGTGTTTCAATAGCTTTCTTATTTCGATTAAATTAAGTTTTTCTTTAATGACTTGCTACTTTAAAGCTCAACATGTTTTGCAAGTATATACAGATTTTTGTTTCAAGCGCTGTTTTCTATTTTGATTCAACACACTACTCACAAAAAATTACACTCATCAACTTAGGTAAACAGATTTCTCATAGAGGCAAGATGATATAATTGTCAGTGATATAAGTGCCAAGATGATAAGTGCAAGATGATATAATGGTCAGTAAACTACGAGTACAACTCGGGGGAAATCACATTAATTAGCTGAAATTGATATATAGAATGATGATGTGCTGTTCTGAAGTGATAAATAACTACACAAGCTTTTTAATTGCAATAGAGTGAATAGAATGCTATTAGATAAATGCAAAAAATTCGATAAATGCACATTGCAATAGTGCACAACTTTAAACAAATGCGAAGTGCGCTAATTTCTATAAATATTGAAATAATAGGAACATTTAACGGCGACCAGTAGACATGGTACTTCATAATGATGTGAAAAATATGGGTTTAAGTTAACTCGTTGAACTCGTTAAGATGAAATTGATCTTTTGTCAATTTCCTAATAGTAGCTGAGCAATGTTCTCTGTCACCCTGCACGGCATTCAGAATAGTGTCACCCTTGCTTAATAATTATTGCATAATATGCCTACAAGGTAAAATACATACAATGCTTAAACAGTAGGTTTTAAATTTTAGAATACTTTAAATGTTTGTATTATGTCCACAATTACATAAACCTAACAAAGGATAACCCACTCACTCGATCAACGACGTGCGCCGCCCAATACCTTATTTTTTATTCTCTTCATTGCTTTTATTAATCTAAGTAGGTCTTGACGTGTTTTTGCCTCTTAACCCTCAAATGCATGAAATTTCTGATCGACGCTACTGCATGAAATGGGTCCTCGGGGACCCATTTACAGATGTGATCCATCAATTCTTTCTAAATGCCTAAAATTTTGCTGCAGTTGCATGATAACAATAATACAGTGTAATCTTAACAAAGTCTCATAAAAACCCAATGATATCGCCATAATAGTAAGCTTACGTGGATATTCTGAATGTAACGTGTATTGAGATTGATTAAATATCAATGTTTCCAGTAATGTTCGCCTAAAATCAATTGACATTTAAGTTTAAGTAATAAAGGTTATAATCAGCCCATTTCGCGGTATTATATAGAACATACATGTACATGTAAGAACATGTTTGAAAAGGCAGAATCATGTTGTACTTATATTTTTAGGAGAACCGTTTCGTCTAGCCTATTCAGTTCATACCTTGTCTGAAATGCGTTACATCATACAGTCTGCCATGCAGGTAATTACTTCTTTCCTAAATGAATGCTCGGCGCACACGATTCTTTTTGCAACGATCACAAGTTCTTGATCCCTTTCTGTATTTTGTACATTTATGGAATATCTTCCTGGATGATTTCTGGGAGGTGACCGGTGCTTCATCATCGTCTTCATCGACACAGATCGCCATCGGATTTTGAATTAGACGTTCAACACCTGTCAAAGTCTGCGTCCTATGTTCGATATATGATCCAACCACACTCATTCCAAGTTTAGAAAGAAATTTGTTTCTTCTATTTAAGTTTAAAGCATTCTATAGTGTATTATAGCTGATGAAAATAATTAAGTCGTTGATGCCTATCAGATAGAGCAAGGTGAAAAAATAAACCAGTCGCCAAAGTCTTGTCTTTTGCTGCACACTGTATGAATGGCATAGCTGATCGACAGTAGCTACTGTCCTTTTTGCTTGATTGCAGGACAGAATGATATCAGGCTCACCTGTATTCCCGTCCACGTTGTCATCATGATGCATTGTTGACATCAGAATAACGCTCTTATTTCTTTTTGGAACGCAAGATACAATTGTCGCTCTTTGATCGGTCATTTGGTCATTTTTTTGATTTTTGGTTTTTGGTGCTGCTAATGGCCGCGAACGACTAATGCAATAACTGTAGCAGGTTTATTTAGTCAAAAGATAATTTATTATCGTAGGAGATTCTAAGTGAATTTGTAATTTCATAGAAACCTAGCCTAGTTCATGAAATGGGTCACCGCGGACCCAAGCATTTCTACTGACATTTTTATCTGTTGCGTGATACAAGAATCATAAACTTAAGATTGACCTGTTATACATTTATTGATGACAAATGAAGGAATACAAGAAATATCAGACTTTCAGATTCATGCAAAAAATATATCCAGACAACTAAAGAGCTGTTGGGTCCCCGGGGACCCATTTTATGCATTTGAGGGTTATTCAATCTATGAAACTTTTGCCCGACTCGACTCGACTTGACTCGAGTTTAAACCGACTCGACTCAACTCGTTGACAAAAGCCCGACACGCAGGGCCCTATTTTAAACTTACTGTAAAAATGTTTACTAATATGTGCAATTGCACTCAATTCTAAAAGGGACACTTGACGAATACATTTCTCCAAATACATAGGCAATCCATGATGGTGATTGTTCGTCAGGTAGGAAAGATGACTGTGGCGATAATCGATAAAAGTGATAGTTTACAAACGTCACATAGACCAAACACATGTATCAAACTACACTAACTCCTTACAGAAAACTGCAGAATTTAATCCAATTGAATCACCAATTAATTGCACAATCAGGTACACAACATGACGCAATTTGAAAATTTCTTCTATACAACGGGACTTCGACCTTAATTGAAAGGGTAAGAAGTTGCAACAGTTTGTACGCTAATGAACATATTTATGAAATTTTGTGAGTTATAATGATCACTTCTAAACGTTTTAACGGCTTTATTCTTTGGTGACATTTAGAAAAAACTAATTACATTGTTTCTAATGTTTGTTGTAAAACAACCAATGAAATTTGCAACTTGTATCGTTTTTAAAAGCTTCATAACTCTTGTGTCGGACCTGAGTTAAGGTTGCTTGAATTTACTCAACTCAACAGTTACCAAAAGCTACAACTGCTACAATTCTTCTCAACTGCACAACGACAAAGGAATTAATACTTCAAGATTACAATTATTCAAAATGCAAGTAATATTTACTGTTACAATTGATTGACTTTGCATGATTCTGATGTTAAAGTCACAACAATTCATACTCATCTGATAACGATGTAGGACTCTTCATGAGTTCCAGAAATTGATGGCAAGGCTTACGTATGCAAACTAGGAATCTATTATTCTCCTTGTCAAGCATGCATATAAGGCTTACGTACCTCCATGAACACATGCTAGGTTTTGCATAGGGTTTATCTGGCAGACCTGTCCTTTTGAACAAATTTCAATATACAAGGTATAATCATGAAAAACATGCTTGTCATCTGGTTCTTGTAATACAATTATATATTCTGATAGGTGCTCAGAAAAGGAGTTGATTGCTGCAAGGCACAATAAGATAATTAACGATGGTATTCCATAAAATTAGTTAAATCCAAATGCCTCACGATTACAAACAAACACGGGAAAGTAATGTCTTTATATTCGCGGCATGCTCTGATGATGATTCTCACATCATCGATCCATCTACTTGAGCAAATGCATTGATTGGACAACAATATGACCGCCGCAGTAGCTGTCGATTTTTTAAGTGTTATGCAATAAGGTATTCACATCACTCGTGTATTTCAAGACTGCATTTACATGGTTGGCGCCAATTAGACATTTTTCCAGGACTTCATTCAGAAAGCTCAATGCGCCAGAAGTATTCATCATGTACGCACATGGAGCTGCAGACCGGATCATTACTCTATGCACCACACATCAATATCAGTTGCATATTTTCTGATCTGCATTCCTTGACCATGAAAAAGATCGGCCGGAGACATAGGATACCTTCAAATCACTCTATGGGTTAAATCACATTCCTGTCGAAAACCTGGCCGTCTGCATTTTCTGCTACGTCGCAACACCTTGAACTTTTGTGTTTTTCATAAGTTCCATGCTTGTCGTTGCATTTAATAGTCTCCAGTCTTATCCACACCGCAACATGTGTTGAGTTTGTGTTCTGCTCTGTTCAAAAGTTATCATTTGACGTTTACAGCAAACGACTAGGTTTGGTCCATTTTTCCGGAACACTGACGCAAATTGACCATTTGCGTTAGTATTGCGGATAATGTGGATCAAACCTAGCGTTAAACAAAAGTAGAAAAACTAGCTTCACAGGGGGGAGCTATGGTGTGAGAATTTACGTGAATCATTTTCTCAATTGAGTAGGGATTGTCATTACCCAGACTAATCAAGCAACGGTGACAGACTCAATTTTCCTAATATGGTGGAAATGCGCTGTTCTACGTTTTCTGTTATTCTTGTTTTAAACAGGACCAGATGAAGTAGAATGTTGATGGATGAATTTATTCCCACGAGAACAGACTGATGGAACCAGGTCTATAATACTGATGTGGATGTAAGAAAGCGTGTCATTTCAGAACACTGATTTTTTTGCCTGTTACTCTTCGGATGTGCATCATTTTTGTAACTGACTATAATCTAAATAAGAGATTGACAACCCTCAAGGCATAAGTAAAATAGAACATCCTGAGCCATAATGGAAGATGGCTCCTTTAGCCCATAATGTATTTTGCTCTTGAATCAAGAAAAACTCAGTTTCATGTGCTTGGCAAATGCATGATGACATTCAGATGATAATAACATTTTACTTATAGGCCTTATAGGACTGATAAGCATTCACATCGGTCAACTGATCCTGCAAAAGCAACGGGGTGTGCGAAAATGTAACCAAACTAAATATGATGCGAGCAGTCCAGAAAGACAACGACTGAGAAGGAGGCCTAACATACCTTGGAGATTGTCGATTCATTTTAACTTTTTCGCACCGCATCACGAGTCTCTCCTGGCTTGACTTGCAGAGTTCTATGGCAGAGCTCTTTTAAACCCAAAAATGCGCTTCGTTTAGTGCTTATATTTCTAGTAATGACGATTATCGATTCTCCACACTTGAAGTTCAGCGATGAAGTGGAATTCTTGTTAATCTGGTACCCACATTTCGTTTTCACTATCGATATTGACGAGAAAGAAATTATGTAAGTAAGGAACTGCTGTGATCAAACCTAGACTATGAAAGCTGTTTGTACATTTAGTAGGCCCTATATGAAATGCGTCAACCAGAAATTGAAGTATAATGTCTTCGCCTAGAAGGGCACTGCTTTCTGTAATATGCATCCGTGTCTGTCTTAAAAGTGATGAATCCAATAAGCAAATAGACACAGCTCCCACTCAAACATCGCCTGTGCGAACTATTGACACAGGACTTCGGTGCGAGATATCTGCTGCTTTTCAGCACAGATCAATCGACCCGCCTAAAAAGATGAACTTTACGGTTCTCAGTTTGTCCAAACTAACCTTGCTGTAGGCATTAAACACAGCATAAATCACTGCAGCACCCATAGAAATCCGACACTGTATACTAACTAATAAAGGACTAGAACGGATATGGCTATCGAAAGCAATATATCAGCTGCTCATTTAGGTACTGATCGAGGTCAATTTTCAAGATATAATGAAGAATCTCATAAGTAATGCATGTAATGGTTGTGGATTTTTGCTGTAAGATGGTATGCAAGTAATTGTATCTAAATGACATTGGATTTAGAGGGAAATTATAACAATCGTGAATTTTTACAATGCACGGGTACTTAGCTATTGCCAGTCACTGGAAGCCTCCATTTTGTAGCTGTGTATCATAGCAACAAATGTCCAAGGAGCAATATTGCTAACAATGCGCATTCCGTTCTAGTCACCATTATAGTGTCGGATTTCTATGAGCTTGATGAAAAAACAAGCAATATTTATTGAACTTAATAAATATGAATAGCTAATGATAAAACATGGCTCTTTTTAAAAGCTATGCTGAAAAGCATGGTCTTGAAACCGCTCCTTCTGTTCATTGGGTAATGCAGCTATTTAGTCGACAATACAATCGCTCTCTTATTATGATTCAATATAAATCATTATGATTGCAATTACAATAGACCTTTAACTTGTGTTGACTTGGTTGGTAAAATTTAATTCGAGCAACTGGATTTTTTTCGTAGCATGAGAATATAGTTCAGAGCTGGCTACTAGTTGACCAGTTTGGAGTCCTACCACACAAGTTTTGCAGTAATTTGATTGAATCCAGTATTCATTTGATTCTCTCATATTAAATCATGCTCTAATTTTTTCAAATATTCAGTAACATAGCAGCGACTTTCAAAAATTTCCGATTCATTTATTAGATAAATTAGAAAATAATTTGCCGTGCTTTTTTTCTTCAGAAATGAACCACTAAAACGTCATATCAATTTTCAATTTTGACAGAATCTATATTTCTGTCAAATGAAATATTTTCAATTCCATCATACAATAATCGTTGTTGATCTGACAAGCAGTGAAGTTGCGCAGTTCTCTTCTGTCCCATATGTCTGTCGAAATTGAATGCACAATAAAACCAGCTAGTTAGTAACAGAGATGCAAAAGGACGAGAAAGCTATCCTCATCGCTAGCATTTGGAGAACATGTCAAGATATTTATCTTTCACTGCACATTGTTGTTTTCCACTGTGGGAGTTACACTCTGTGACTCTTACTGCAATCGGAAAATATACAGATTTAAAACTTGACGATTTCGTGCTTGTCATCATACGAGGGGAATAATGCGAAAATCCGCAACTGCTGACACGAGTTATTGCCCCAAAAGGCATTGATGCCTACCAATCGAGTTATCATACTATTTTTGATGGAATCGAAGTTTGCTCTTCACTTTTTGTCTTCACTGACTGAGTGACAGACAAAATCGCTCCCCATGCTGTCACAGATTCGTGACAATATCTATCAAGTTTCAAGTAAAATTTTATTGCGATTATGCGGGAAAATCAAACATTACAGCCTATCCATCACTTATCAAACGGTATCAGCTTTGCCAATAAATCAAAAGTTAATTATACCAGGTTGCTATATAGACACGCTTTTAAACTGTTGCTGGAATTTCAAACATCCAAAGTAAGCTCTGAGAGACGTCGACATGAGGGGAAGGGTGATTAGTGATAAGGACCCCGCCTTAATTTCTGAACTACATTGCACAGGCTTCTATGAAACTAACAACTCCACTCATCTAGGTATTATAGATAGACATTTAAAATTTTGGAATTTTAAATTTCACAAATTCGTGATTATGTCACAATTTTGTCGACATTTGATCATGAATCGCTTTTTGATAGACAATTTTATTATTCACAAGTTGCCTTTTAAAACAACAAGTACTGATGAGATACAAAGACACTGTGAATGTGCTGTGAACTGATAAGCTATTCATATGTCTTTGGGATAAACTTCAGTACGATGTGTTTTCCACGTAGGAATTTAGAGAATAATGACTCCTAAAAACTTTAAAATTTCATTTATTGAATGAGAGAACAGATAAATGAAGCAATATTGTAACATTGCATCAGCTTCACCTTTTTACATTCTGAAAAAGTTTTGATGAACAATACACGTGGACAAAATGGACAGATTATCATGCCTCACAATATATTTAGTACATTCATTTGGATGAGCAGTTAATGCATTTTTTTGATCAATATATACAACTTCAGACTTGTATTTACAAGCATTTTTCAGCACTCTCTATTTTCAGTTGTACGTATCAGATATAATCCCAACATTGTCATATGACGTTAAGAAGTGATAACTGATCATTGTGACCAAAACGCGTCGCTAATCAAAGTGAAATTAAAAAAGGAGTGGAATTCAATTTTTGAATTACAATTTATAGCAGCAAGATAATCGAGTTGGTATCACCACTGGAACGAGCATATGCGCAGTTATTTGAAAGCGATTGAATCATAGAACTATCAAATTAGAGGGAAGGGGCTCCGGAACCCCCGGGTTTTCTGATCTCAAAATCGCCCGGGTAAAATTGGGTCAAGTCCGACCTTAGCAATAAAGTGATGGTTGGCTGCAATCTTCGTATGGGGAAGTATGCGGGGAAAGTTATGCACCCCTGCTACACAATGACTTTCCATTTCACACGCGTTTTCATTTAGAGCATTTTTTTTAATTTCTGAAGTAAAACTGCTCTTGCCGCGTTCATTGTACATTAGGCTTGTTCCCGATAGAACCATAAAATCTGCAAGCTATATGTAACTGGGAATCTTATACAGTGAGAGTGTATTTTCATCAAAGTAATTCCTCTACTCTAATATCTGCAGCCATGCATCTGTTCCTTTGTTCTTACATTAGCAGGCAAATAATAATTCGTAGATGCTACTGAGGTTTAATGAACCCTGTATTTCTAATGTTTATAACAAAAGAGGAATACATATTGTTTTTATCTGCTGCTAATTTTTTATTTTGTAAATTTTACTCCATTTCTTCCTTCAGCTGATCAACTTATTACATGAATTCTTAACCTCGACAATTGGTTTGGCACCTGCCAAAACATGCTACTCGCAAGTTTAGTGCATCGTGTTATATTATGCCAGCATATTTTGCTACTATTTGTTTGCATCATCTCCTTCCGCTTAGAATGTAAACTTGAAACTCCTACTGACAAGCTTACATCACACTCATCAATTACAAGGTTTGAAATATGGTTTAAAACATCTTTAAGACTTTATTTTTCATCAAGGTATTTTTCATCTTTATTTTTACACCTGTTCTTTTAATTCCCTTGGTAATGAACCCATTCAATTGACATCCTTCGGTAACGCATAAGGGATGCTGGGAAGCGGCTCATTACACTAGCATTGTAGGATTGATTTCTCCAATTGACTTCCGACAGACTTGCTCGCATTCGTAGTCAATCCTTGATTTATCTTGTTTTGCCACGTTGCTGTTTGAACCAGCAACCTACGCCGTTTCCTAGCATCCCGTATGCGTTGCCCAAAGATCACAAGGAAAGATCTTTACGTGGAAGACCAATTATTGCATCACTGGACTCTGGTGTGAGGAAGATTCAAGTATTCTTGGCAAAGCTTTTGCAGCCATTGGTTCAGCGTTTTGTACCAGCACACTTGAAATCGACAAAGGACTTTATTGAGCGACTGAAATTTTTAAACCTAGCCCAGGGACCGCGTTCAAATTTGGATCGCTTGACGTCTCCAACTTGTAAGGCAGCATTTTCATATCTTCGAATTCTCAATTTGACTTGTTATTCGAATCTATGTTCTTCGAATCGCAAAGGCCAGATCCAAATTTCCACAATTTTCCGCTGATGACTTGGGTGATCTGCTGCTTTTGGCATCATTCTGAAGACGTCTATATTTTCAACTCAAAACTTTTTCAGCAGGCCACTGGGATCGCAATGGGTAATAATGCTGCGACGGCATTATCCTCAATCTTCATGTTATTTGTTGAAAAACTGATAACACAAAACAGTGGTATATTCTTTTGGACTCGCTACGTACATGACATTTTTGTTGTGTTTGATCCTGATGTTGACTTGGTGAGGATATCAATTCTTATCGGAGAGAATTGGTGGACAATCCGAAATTCGTCTGACTCTCTTCCTTCCCAATCAAAATCAGCATTAAAACCAAGATATGCAGCAAATGGATATCCTCAGAATTGGGTCAAAAATTATTTTGACCAAGTACCTCCGGTCAAAGCAGAGAAAGCATTCGCATGCCTGAAGCTCCCGTATATTGATGAGAAAGTCAAACGGCAGATTTCGAAATTATCCAAAAAGTTCGATCCTGACAGCAATATACGGGTCATTTATCAAACGGAAAGACCTTTAAGCCGGCGATGGAGGACAAGACCTGAACGACCGAAGTGCAAAATAGACTGTTGGGCATGTCAATTTGCATCCAGAAGTGGACAATGTTATCGCAAATTTGTGATTTATGAAGCAAACTGTCAATTATGTCGCTAAAAGTATATTGGCCAAACAGAAAGAACAATTAAGTCGAGAATTAAAGAACATATCATATCTCCTTCTTCTGCAGTGTATCAGCATGTTACTAATGAACTTCGGTCTTTCGTGTAGAATATATAGCTGGAGAATCCTGCACACCGAACGCAATAATTCTCTAAGGCGTGCACGGGAATCAATATGCATTCAGAGAAATAGTAATTCTTTAATGAATAATTGTATTGGTGAGGTACTGCTGCATTTCTTTTGATAAAAGTGTGCATTTTACTGCGAATTTTAAGCATATACTCACATACTGCATTCTGTGTTGAACCGGACTGAACTTTACACCACCCCGGTGTCCCTCATCTGGAGCTTTTGTAAATGCTTCTCCTACATCATTGACTTTCACGCTCTGCCTTGCATGTATCCAGTCTGTAATTGACCCTTAAGAAAGAAAGTCGAAATATCGGGTGATACGAATTACAAAAAATTTCTTTGAATCCAATGGCAATAACTTTATTTTTCAATGACTAATCCAGGAATGACCTAAAACATCAGATGTATCACCAGGTGGTAGTTGCGTCATAATAAACGCTAATGTATAAAGATTATGAACACTTTTACATAAATGTGCAAATAGGGACCACCAAATGTATCTAAAGAAAGGAAAATTGTGAAAGATTTTAACTACTTCCAAAGTTAATATTTAAAAGTTTACATAAATGAATCGTGTATCATATGTCATTATTTGAAAAAACAATAAAGTAAAATAGAACATGCGCGTTGTATTTGACAAGGAACTTGTTTTTTAAACAAACCATGCTTTTAAACCCCTGTTGCTACAAGATCAAGACACAATGCCAATTGACCCTGTGAAAGTCATGGATATTGAATACTTTTAATGCGTTGGGGGTAAAATTTAGGCACATTTCCCTGCCATCATTTTTTTTATTGGTGTCCTGTCACAAAAATTTTGGCTCACATGAGAAATTAAATCAAAGTATGATTTTCAAACTAAAAAAGAGATAAATCAATTAACAAAACCTTCTGAAGTCACTTTGGGTGCTTGGACGTGATTGAAAAGGAGGTCGAGGATGCATACAGCTGAGGTTACATCTACAGTCCCTCACATATTTATCAACTTGGAAAATTGCATCTCCTTCATAAGCTGCCTAATGAATATATTTTTTGTTCGATCAGCAGCAGCTCCCATTGCGTCAGTTTTGGTTTCGGTTACCGTGCACTCCTCCCAATCGTACATAAATTGACATTAGCATCTATTGCCAAAAGTCAACCGACCATAAACTGCTAATTCAGTGCACTCATAAATATTCTAATGGAGAATGCGATTTTAACTGATGTCATTGGTCTGAACCTATAAAGAACGCCGAAGAAAAAATGAGTACATTCAGTTCAAACATAATCTCTCTTGTAAATCATACCATGTGCTTATAATGATGATGTAACAAATCAGATGAACATCAACCAAATATGAGATGAAATGAGGACATCAAGTACGTTCGTCTATACTTGCATTCATATCATGTCGTCACTATACCGCTTTTACATGTATATTGTTGAAGACAGAAAGGACTGAAACCAGGGGTGAATTAAGTTATGTAATTGCATTAATATGTTAGTATTAGAGTTTTGGTTGCAATAGCAAATGACATTAGTCACTCCTTAATAATCGCATGATGTTCCTTCGATAGTCGCAAGTAATTACTTTTAATTGATTGATGATCCCTAGATGTCCACAATCACATAGATGAAATGATGATAATAATAACAGTAGTAAGCAAGTGACAAACACTCGACCGGCGCGCCCCCTCCCCCTCCCCCTCCCCTCCCCCTCCCCTCTCCTCCCCCTCCCCCTCCCCCCCTCTGGAACGACAGAGGTTGTGGTCTGTCGTGGTGTGCCGGCCAGGTTGGTTCACGTTCACAACATGTTCGCTGACTCCCCCCCTCCCCCTCCCCGCCCCGCCCCCTCGAAAACGTCAGAGTGTGAGACTCGGATGTGTTGGTCTCGTATGGGTTGACGTGGCCGACCGCCTAGGTTGACGTGGCCGACCGTCTAGGTTGACGTGGGCGACCGTCTAGGTTGACGTGGGCGACCGTCTAGGTTGGCGTGGTGGAATGGTGAAACGGACTTTAGATTCGTGATCAGCGTAAAATTCCGCATCGGTATGGTGAAGTTGAAGTCAATCGGCGAGAAAAAATTTTCAACATTTTTCGAAAAAACGACAGAGTTAGAATTTGTGACGTTTTGGTGTGTGGCGCCCAAACGAACCATCGGATGGGAAAACGGAGGCCAGATTCGGATTCAGCGTGAAATTCTCTATCTGTATGGTGAGTTTCAAGTCAATCGGCGAGAAAAAGTTTCGCTGACTCCCCCCCCCCTCTGGACAGCTTGCTTCGATTTTGGCTTCCAGTGGACGGATTTTGTCGTGCCATAGCTCGTTTGAAAGCTAAGAGTGAGACAAATTCACTGAAAGAATCGGCTTGTTCCTATCTGTCTTCGTTTAGATGTGAGATGCCATTTAAGATTTTGGGACATTGGCGAAAAACGACAGAGTTAGAATTTGGGACGTTTTGGGCTCTAGCTTCAAAACGAAGCATCGGATGGGAAAACGGATTTCAGATTTGGAATCAGCGTGAAATTCTCTATCTGTATGGTGAGTTTCAAGTCAATCGGCGAGAAAAAGTTTCGCTGACTCCCCCCCCTCTGGACAGCTTGCTTCGATTTTGGCTTCCAGTGGACGGATTTAGTCGTGCCATAGGTCGTTTGAAAGCTAAGAGTGAGACAAATTCACTGAAAGAATCGGCTTGTTCCTATCTGTCTTCGTTTAGATGTGAGACGCCATTTAAGATTTTGGGACATTGGCGAAAAACGACAGAGTTAGAATTTGGGACGTTTTGGGCTCTAGCTTCAAAACGAAGCATCGGATGGGAAAACGGATTTCAGATTTGGAATCAGCGTGAAATTCTCTATCTGTATGGTGAGTTTCAAGTCAATCGGCGAGAAAAAGTTTCGCTGACTCCCCCCCCTCTGGACAGCTTGCTTCGATTTTGGCTTCCAGTGGACGGATTTAGTCGTGCCATAGCTCGTTTGAAAGCTAAGAGTGAGACAAATTCAGTGAAAGAATCGGCTTGTTCCTATCTGTCTTCGTTTAGATGTGAGACGCCATTTAAGATTTTGGGACATTGGCGAAAAACGACAGAGTTAGAATTTGGGACGTTTTGGGCTCTAGCTTCAAAACGAAGCATCGGATGGGAAAACGGATTTCAGATTTGGAATCAGCGTGAAATTCTCTATCTGTATGGTGAGTTTCAAGTCAATCGGCGAGAAAAAGTTTCGCTGACTCCCCCCCCTCTGGACAGCTTGCTTCGATTTTGGCTTCCAGTGGACGGATTTAGTCGTGCCATAGCTCGTTTGAAAGCTAAGAGTGAGACAAATTCAGTGAAAGAATCGGCTTGTTCCTATCTGTCTTCGTTTAGATGTGAGACGCCATTTAAGATTTTGGGACATTGGCGAAAAACGACAGAGTTAGAATTTGGGACGTTTTGGGCTCTAGCTTCAAAACGAAGCATCGGATGGGAAAACGGATTTCAGATTTGGAATCAGCGTGAAATTCTCTATCTGTATGGTGAGTTTCAAGTCAATCGGCGAGAAAAAGTTTCGCTGACTCCCCCCCCCTCTGGACAGCTTGCTTCGATTTTGGCTTCCAGTGAACGGATTTTGTCGTGCCATAGCTCGTTTGAAAGCTAAGAGTGAGACAAATTCAGTGAAAGAATCGGCTTGTTCCTATCTGTCTTCGTTTAGATGTGAGACGCCATTTAAGATTTTGGGACATTGGCGAAAAACGACAGAGTTAGAATTTGGGACGTTTTGGGCTCTAGCTTCAAAACGAAGCATCGGATTGGAAAACGGATTTCAGATTTGGAATCAGCTTGATGTTATTGTCCAATGAGGATCATCATCCAATGAGAATCAAGCATTTCTGTATAAATAGCGAGCCTTCCACAGTGAGAATCATTCCATCGTTGAATCATACGAGTGACGGACGCACATTTTCTCTCTCTAGTTCCCTGTTCTATTATCCAACTAAAATGGTAAGTCGCTACTTTCCGCCCTCTCCTCCCTTGAATGTAAACTTAATACAATCTTTTTTCATTTTCAGGCATCTACTCCATCTGCTGCACTAGTAGGACAAAATGGCGGTCAAACGTTACAAGGTTCGCTACGGTCAGATCATCTACAACTGAGGACAGTGGAAGAAACAACCAAGGTACATAATCCTACACCGCTACAGCGTAAATTTAAACAAGTCTTGCGTTATGACGATCATAGCGTAGTACTCCAAACGGGAATGCTCCCTTCCACGGATGTCAAGATAATGCGCAATCAGTATGGGGACTACATACTGATCCCCGTGAGTCCGTACATTCGCCACCAACTTGATATTATTGAGGAGTATGTGACATTAAATATGGACATTCCTACTCCTCTTGCTCAAGAGTGGAAGGCTAGAGATGACAAGGATACTCCCTATAGAAAGATTTGGGATGGTAATCACATTTGCCTAGCGGTATCACATTGGTGTACTTACTATAAGAAGGAGGGAGATCAATCAATAGCCATCAGATGTGATGAGCTCGGAGAAGGTACTTGGGATATCCTTTTCAAAGTGAATGGGCTATATTATGGTCGACACAAGGATAATAAAATAGCCTCTCTCTCCATGCATATGGAATCCATCCTATATATTCCAAAACCACCCAACGTGGACGACATAATTGATCAAATCCTTAACAGCAGTGGTACGAAGCGCAAGTCGGAGAAGAATGCTACATCAAAACGCAAATCAAAGAAGGAGAATTACTAGCCCTTTCCTAACTCTACCCTATGACAATTCGCTTATGTGCTTTGAGTGTCGTAGACGTGGTCTTATTAGATACATTTTACTTCTTCATTGCCATCATATCATTTGTGTATTTTGTCGTGAAAAGCATCGATGTAATTCTTCATTTTGTAATATGTTATAGAACGCTTCCTTAGATGTGTAATTTCCGTTTTAGGCTTCTATCATCATTTTTATGGATTGTGAGGGTGAACCTGTACAGGAGCTCAGTGCTATTGCTATGAACAATTGGACATATCAGATTGTTAGTGTCTATCATCAACATGCCAACTGCGATCCCAATGTTGATCAATGGGCGAGAAAACACATTCATGGACTTAATCTGAAATATTTGCAAGACTATGGCTTTTCTTGTGAGAGTGCTCTTCTTATTGACTTTAAACGATGGTTAGCTGCTTTCAATGTTATACGCATCTTTTGTAATAATCCTGGTAAGGAGAGGAAAGTATTTCCCAATCTAATCATTGATGATATTTTGCTCCCACCTTGGGATACTAGAGTGAATCAACATTATCATGAAGTCACGAAACGTTTTAAGGATTTGTGTGTTCCTATTTTGTCTGTTCGTTGTAGTAGCTACGTTCATAACCAATGCTTCTTTCCTCCTTACCTCAACACTGCCAAAGTCCTGTATGGTTATCATTCCTCGCTGTATGATAGTTACCAGCTGTATCTATTTTATCTCTTTCAAACCATTGATTTATAATGCATGCTTGTTACCGTTATTCAATAAATGTTACTATGAGAAGAGTTGTTGTTTTCATGCAATGGATGGGTTAGATAAAGGGCGATCATGTCTTTCTCAAACGACTGCGGAACATTACGTTTTCATAGGCAAAGTTTAAAAGGAGCTGTTCAAGATTATGTGATAAAATTTCATAAAGATGAGACCGACATCGAAGCAGTGGTTGATGATGCTAGCACTCTATTTCTAGAGTAAATGAATACATTCTCTGATAGCATTATCATGGCGTTATTAGTTGCGAAAATTAAGTTTAGTCATTTTGGAAAGGAAGAGGTGGAAAGTCGCTCTTTCCATTTTGCTTCTTATTCAATGGAAGTGGTAGATCACCCCCAAGAATTTTTTAAAAGACATATGATAAAAATTGCTGAACGTCTTAACGCATTTAACCATCATGGTAGCAGTCTAGTGATTGAAGCGATTTCAGATATTCACATTCAACTTTCCATAAAGAAAAATTGAAAATGCAGTGGTACTTGATTGTAGCACAACTGGTTTTCGAGCTATGTCTGCTCACTCTCGAAGTATATTCCTTCTGTACATGCGTCTATTATTTAGAAAAGGCTAGCAAATTCATATCTTCAAAAAGACTTGCTATAGACATCAGTAACGGTGAAACTATGTGTTGCGATGTATGTAAGCGAAAGGATGGAAATGAAAAGCGCATCTTCAAGAGATGTAAGCATGCTTTTTGTCAACGCTGTTTCATACGTAATTGCATTCAACTTTGCCAATGTAACCACTGTGATATTGCTCATTTCGAGTGTCACTTATGTCGCAATAGTTAGTACCTATGCAAATGTGGTAAAGATAGGTTTTAGCAAAGACTAACACGGAAAATGGCGAAACGTAAAATGACGAAACGTAAAAGTCAAAAGTTTTCTTCAGCCATTCAAGCTCTCCGACGAATGAAAGCAAATCAGCGATACAATGCTATACGACATGCTAACGATAAATTCATTTCTGAAATTATTTCTCATGTGAGGAAGTTGAGGACGAAGAAATTAGCGCCAAAACAACGAAAGTTACTTAAGCGATATGCTACGAAATTGCGTTTCATCTCCAATCCTAAAGTCACCCTTCAAAGAAAGAGGAAAACTCTAACACAAAAGGGCGGTTTCCTTTCAGCAATACTTCCAATGATAGCTCCTGCCGTGGGCAACCTATTGGGAAATATCTTTGGCTCTAAGCGTTAATTATGCAAATGTTGAGTCTCAAAGTAATAAAATGGATTTCAGACTTCAATGTGATAAAGTTCTGACTGTATCAGGTCCATCTCATGCAAGTAAAACTGTTTTCACGCTGAATTTATTGGATAAAAGAAGGGAGTTGTTTAAGGAACCTATCAATCGAGTGATTTGGTGTTATGGTATTTATCAACCGTCGCTGTTTCAGGAATTGCAAAGTCGCAACTTTATTCGACATGAAGGAATTATTCCAGTGGATAAACTTCAGTCTAATGATGTTGTTGTATTGGATGATTTATTAAAAGAAAGTAAGAATTCAAAAGATGTTACAGATATGTTCACTCGCGCAGCACACCATAAAAGGTGTTTTATCATCTATATTACACAAAATTTGTTTCCTGATGGAAAAGAAGCTCGTACACGAAACCTGAATACACACTATTATGCTATTTTCAAGAATCCGCGAGATAAAAGTCAATTTGAAATTTTAGCGCGACAAGTTGCACCCAGAGGATCAAAAGCCTTAATTGAAATTTTTCAAGCAGCTACTGAAAAACCATACGGTTACTTATTCATTGACTTTACGCAAGAGTGTCCGGAAGAATTTAGATTTCGAAGTGATATTTTGAAAACTCCCATGATTATCTACAAACTATGAGTTCTTATTCTCGCATGATTGTTATTCCTCAGGATGAATATGTACAATTGACTGCCATGCAGCAAGTAAAGCAACCTCTTGCAAATGAAATGTATAGGAAAGAAATAGATTATCAGCAAAATGTTCACATCAAAGATCCACATCGTGCTGTATTATTACAATCGGAAACTGTTGAGCAATTGAAAAACTTGAAGAATAAGATGCGTGACTCTGTATCGACTGCTACACCTTTAGCATCTCGCGCACATGCTATATCTCTTTTCAACAGTATTGAGCCCCATCTCAATGTAAATGATAGAGGAGAAATCATTACAGATGAAAATAAAGTGATTGATGCTTCACGTTATGAAGACTTGATTCAGTATGCGACACGTAGAAAGCGCCGTCAGGGCTATGTTCCACCTGGTTGGTCATACTTTCTTAAACTATTGAAAAAGCATAATGTACCAAAATTTGCTTTGAATAATGAGACATTGAAAGAACTTGATTCAACAGTGGCTACTGCTCCAATGCTTCAGACGATGAAAATGCCAACAAATTGGTTTACGTCGTCACCTGCTACATCCCCTTCCCCACTCACTAAGCAAACAAGAGGAAGAACTCGACGTAGATCTACATCGCCACTAAAACTAGTAAAAGGAAAACGTAAAACAGCTCCTCCCAGGAAATACATGTTCTCAGACTATTAATATGAAGCAGATGTGTTGCTTGCCATGTAATGAGCCGCCAGAGGTGAATGTCGTTGTCACTTGCACTTGCTGCGCCAGCTCTCACAATGAAACCCCTAAGCAATGTGAACACGATCGCAAAACCGCTAAAGCTAAATGCTGCAGTTGTTGTAAATGTAGAAAGGCAAGAAAGCAAAAAGATGAGGAGGAAAAAGAGTCAGTCGTCATCGACTGAGCGTTTGAAGTCAATCTATTATGATGTAAAACATCCGGCAGGATTTGCATCTATCAAGAAATTATCAAAAGCGAGTGGTCTTCCACAATCACAAGTGAAACGATGGTTAAAGGGTCAGGCTACCTATACACTCCACAAACAAGCGAAAAAGAAGTACCGCACCCGCCATTATATTGTTCATGACATCGATGAACAGTGGCAAGCAGATTTGTGCGATGTCGCCTCCATTTCAAAACATAACTCGGGTAATAATTTTATTTTAACCGTCATTGATATTTTCTCGCGTTATGCGTGGGCTCAACCTTTAAAAACTAAAGAAGGGAAAGGAGTAGCAAAAGCATTCCAAACAATTTTTCGAGAAGGTCGGATTCCAAAAAGAATTCAGAGTGATCAAGGAAAAGAGTTTGAAAATCAGCATGTGAGAAGATTATTTGAGAGGCATGACATTGAGTTGTTTAGTGTAAAGAGTGCTTATAAAGCTGCACTCGTTGAACGTTTTAATCGCACATTAAAAAATCGCTTGTGGCGACATTTTACTGCCAACTTGACACAAAATTGGACAAAGGTTCTACAAGATACACTCCATGCCTACAATCACTCTATCCATCGTTCTATTGGACTCAGACCAGTAGATGTAAATGCTGACAATGAAGATAAAGTGCGCGAATCATTCCAACGTAAACGCACTCATGTGAAAAGTGATGTGAAAATTGGCGATAAAGTTCGTATCTCAAAAGTGAAAAGTGTTTTTGCTAAAGGGTACCTTCCGAATTGGACAGAGGAGGTATTTACAGTATCAAGGATTAATCAAAAAGACTCTCCGACCACCTACAAGTTGAAAGATTACGATAATGAAGAAATTGAGGGTAGCTTTTACCGCGATGAGATTGAGGTAGTCACTGAAAGTGAAACATATTTGGTAGAGAAAATCATTCGATGTAAAAAACGGCAAGGTGAAGAATGGTGTCTTGTTAAATGGACTGGTTATCCTTCAAGTATGAACTCTTGGATGCGTCGTGCCGACATCTTTCATCTAAGTGATCGACAGTGATTCATGCAAAGTTGTAACTAACAATGTTTAGGGTTTGAGCTATGAATCCAACTGCCTCATTTTATTCACGACCCTCCTATGTAAGTGGTGGAGGACAAATTTACATCGGCGCTCGCCGCCAACGTGGAGGTAGCATACTTGGTGCACTGAAATCTGTTGTAGCACCTCTCATATCCAATGTCGGTAGATCTTTAAAACGAAATGTTTTAAGTAATGCCGTTGGCTTTGCTGGTGATGTTGCTAGTGATCTTTCCAGAGGTAGAAGTTTTAAGAGCAGTTTGTTGAATCGTGGGAAGGAACGCGGTTTAAAAACATTGAAGCAGACCTTTGCTGGTGTTACTCAAGGAAAGAAATCACCTAAACGAATGAATAAAGGAAGGAGGAAACATCGCGGAGCTGGTAAGGTGCGATCTTCAGTCAAAAGGCATTCACGCAAACGTCGTAGAGGCTCTAATCATTCATCAGGCGCTAAACGACGACGCTGCTATAACTTCTAATCATGGAGTGTAAAACTTCCGGTTTTTGTTTGTTTGATCAACAAGCCATACAGACAGATATTCTTAGTTCAAGTATTGTAGATTATCATCCTCGAAC